>CM069912.1:40288268-40941309 GCA_036172215.1 Camellia granthamiana
AGAAGTATTTTCCTGCACACCATATGAGATGTCAGGCATTGACCCCGAGGTCACATGCTATATGCTCAATGTAGACAGGTCGGCTAAACCTGTCATTCAGCGGGTAAGGAGGCCGACGTTGATTCATGTGGAGGCAGTAGAGGAGGAAGTGGACAAGCTGTTGGAAGCCAAGGCTATTCGGGAGGTAAACTACCTAACCTGGTTGTCCAATACAGTAGTTGTGAAAAAAAAGAATGGAAAGTGGAGGGTCTGCGTGGACTTCACTAGCCTGAATAAGACCTATCCTAAAGACAGCTTCCCTTTACCTAAAATTGATCAGCTGGTGGATACTACTTCAGGGCATGGAAGGATAAGCTTCCTAGATGCTTATAGGGGATACCACCAAATAGCAATGTATCCTCCTGACAGGGAGAAACCTGCATTTATCACCCTAAAAGGCCTGTACTGCTATAGAGTAATGCCTTTCAAGTTGAAAAATGCATGAGCAACCTACCAGAGATTGGTGACCAAGATGTTCAGACGTCTGATTGGCAAAACAATATAAGTGTACATTGATGACATGGTCATAAAGACCGAAGAACCTGGGAATCGTCTGGCCGACTTAAAGGCAGTTTTTGATATCCTAAAAACATATCGGCTCCGACTAAATGCTTCAAAATGCATATTTGGAGTCGGGTCTGGTAAGTTCTTGGGATACTTGGTTATTAGAAGGGGCATTGAGGCAAGCCCAAATCAAATCAAGGCTATTCTTGACTTAAACAGCCCGACGTCAGCAAAGCAGGTCCAGATTTTGACCAGTAAGGCAGCAGCCCTGAACAGGTTTATCAGCCGAAGTTCTGATAAGTGTAAACCATTTTTTAGTTTGTTAAAGAAGGCTACAGGTTTTTGTGGACGGAAGAGTGCGAAGTTTCCTTGGCCGACTTGAAAAAGTACCTGACAACAACTTCAGTTCTATCAAATCCAATAACTAAAGAAAAATTATTCCTATACTTAGCAGATTCAGAACACGCAGTAAGCGCGGTAGTAATCCAAAAGGAGGAGGGAGAACAGAAGGCGGTATACTATGTAAGACCCTAGCAGGGGCAGAAACCAGGTACCTGCCCATGGAGAAACTAACACTAGCCCTGGTGATCGCTTCGAAAAAACTGAATCACTACTTCCAAGCCCACAAGATTGTGGTGCTGACTAAGCATCCTTTGAAGTCTCTGTTGCAGCAAGGAAATCTAACAAGCAGGATAGCCAGATGGGCAGTAGTGCTAGGCCAATATGACTTGGAATTTAGGCCCAGAACAGTAATTAAAGGCTAGTTTCTGGCCGACTTCGTGACCGAGTTCACCCTTGGTGCCATCCCGCGTCGGACTCCGGTGAGCCGTGGCTTGGAATGCCCAGAAAAGCAGGAAGAAACCCAACTAGGGCCTAAGAACCCCACTCTAGCAAAACAGAAGAAAGAAGAGAAACCGAAGCCTTGCGACATCTACATCGGCGACTCATTCCGCCTATTTGTTGATAGAATTTCAAACCGTCAAGGAGCGGGGGCAGGAGTAATGTTAGTATCGCGAGATGGGTGAATGTTAGAGCAGTCCATTCGTTTGGGGTTTAAGGCCTCAAACAATGAAGTAGAGTATAAGGCACTAATTGTAGGGTTGAAGTTAGCAGCAGCAATGGAAGTCGATGAGGTGGTAGTTTTCTGTGACTCCCAACTTATTGTAAATTAGGCAACAGGCGAGTATGCAGCCCAAGATGAAAGCATGATAACCTATGTCAAAGAAGTTGCTAAACTGCTAGCATTGTTCTAGGAGTGCTGACTACAACCAGTTAGCTGGGATGATAACAGTCATACTGATGCCCTAGCTAACCTGGCTAGTACAATGAAATCAGGGGAGGCAAGGACAATAATGGTCAATTATTTGTCAAGCCCAAATGTAAAATCACTGGTTACAGAGTACGAAGCAATGTGTGTGGAGATGGGACCAAGCTGGATGGATGCAATAGTAATCTTCCTCACGGATGGCAAGCTACCAGATGACCGAAAAGAGGCGCACAAGACAAGATTGAGGTCGGCCAAGTTTAGTCTAACAGTAAAAGGCCATCTCTACAGAAGGTCTTTTACCGAGCCCCTTTTGAGATGCGTGCATCCCTCCCAGCTTGAAGACTTCTTGTATGAAATTCATGAAGGTGTATGTGGAAGCCATACTGGGGCCAAATCACTTACTCATAAGGCCATCACTCATGGGTACTGGTGACCCTACATGCAAAAGAATGCTGAAGCCTACGTCAAAAAGTACAAGAAGTGTCAAAGGTGCACCTTTGATATGTCAACTAGCAGCAGATCTAAACCCAGTATCCAGCCCTTGGCCATTTGCCTAATGGGGTATAGATTTTGTTGGGCAACTGCCCCAAGCAACTGGGCAAAGGAAGTTTCTATTAGTAGCAACTAACTACTTCACGAAGTGGGTAGAGGGTGAACCCCTTGCGAAAATTTGAGATATTGATGTGAAGAACTTCATATGGAAAAACATCATCACCAAGTTTGGGATCCCAAGGGCAATAATAGCAGATAATGGTACACAGTTTGATAGTAGGCTAATCAAAAGTTTTTGCGCAAAGTACAAAATTAAGAACTACTACTCCACTCCAAGTTTCCCTCAGAGCAATGGTCAGGCAAAAACATCCAATAAAACTATTTTGGATGGGATCAAGAAAAGGCTGGAAGCAGCAAAAGGAAAGTGGGTGGAAGAGTTGCCCAATGTGCTCTGGACATATCGGACTACGCCAAGAAGATCAATTGGGGAGTCTCCTTTTTCCATGGCTTATGGCACTAAAGCAGTAATCCCACTAGAAGTCAGCATCCTTGGAATCAGAACCCAGGGAGTAGAGAATGGAACTAACGAGGCATTCCTGGCCCGAGATCTAGACTTGCTGGAGGAGAGAAGAGAGAGAGCGATAATTCGGCTAGGGGCATACCAGCAGCAGCTTGCTACGGCTTACAACAAGAAGGTTAACCCAAGAGAGTTAAAAGTTGGGGACCTTGTCCTGAGGAAAGATGTCGACAACAAGAAGGATCCTAGGGAGGGCAAGCTTGGCCCAAACTGGGAGGGGCCTTATAGAATCAACTCGGCTGCCAGCAAAGGGGCATATCGACTTGAAGACACTAATGGCAAGGAGTTGCCAAGACCTTGGAACACTTGCAATTTGAAGTTTTTTTATCATTAGTTTTTTGTTTTTCAAAGTTTATGTCATAATTTTATTAGCCGAAGTTATAATAAAATGCTAGTTTGATTTTTATGAATTTGGAATTTGTGCGATAGGACTGACCAGTCCTATGACGATGTTTATGAATAAAACATGACGAATAATTTCGACTTATTATATGGAAGAATCGAATTATACTTGCATATAATAGAGTTGAACTAAGTTAGTGATGTTTCTGAATGAAACATGACGAATAACTTAGACTAATTATATAGCAGAGTTGAATTATACTTGTATACAATAGAGTTGAACTAAGTTGGCGATGTTTCTAAATGAAACATGACGAATAACTTAGACTTATTAGATGACAGAGTTGAATTATACTTACATATGATAGAGTTGAACTAAGTTGAATTAACTTAGACTTGCCATATCGGCAGAGTTGAACTCAGTTGAATAAAATCATACTTGCTTAATATGTCGACAAAATGGAACTAAATTTGCTTTAGTTAGATTAACAAAGAAACCAATGTCGAACATCTCGGCTAATCTTTGTTTGAATCCGACTTCAGCAAAAGAACATAAACGCATAATGTGAACTTAAGTAGAACTTCGGTTCACATTAGGGGGCAGGGAGCAGGAATGATAAATAAGCTTGAGAGCTTGGCACTTGTTGAAATTTTGAGAAGAAATTTGCAAGTTAGACTGGGCTAGACACATGTTGAAAATTCAGAATAATTTACAAGTTGAAGTTAGCCAAGATAATAAGGGAAAGGCTATCCGAGGTATTCATTACCCGAGATAAAGAACCAAGCTGCTAGGCTTGAAAGGGTGAAGTCCTGCTAGAAGACAGCAAATACAAGTAATGGAAGAACACTTGTGAGAATGTTTGAATCGAATATTTTTAAGTGTTGTTTGACCAAAATCACAATAAAAGGTGAACTCCGAGGTAATTTGGTCCGAGGTAACCAACTATGGGTGGATCCGAGATAATACAAGTCCAAGGTGTTCTAAGTCGAAGTAATCACTCAAAGAAAGTTGTGGAAGTGCAAAAATATTCTAAGTATGGAAGCGTACAATGCATAGAAGAAAAGCGGTAAAGCATAAAGAACAAGCATACATTCAACACTTAGATGAAAAAAAGGCATGCATTCAAAGAAGAAACTTGTTCAGATACAAAAAGGCACTTCAGCCTGACCTAAGAGATTACTTGTCCAAGTTACAAAAAGTTACAATTAAAAGAGAAAAGTTCAGAGTAAAGAAAAAATCCTAAGTGCTGGAAACATTGGCATTTATGTCAGATTGCTCAAGCTCGGTTGTTGGCGTTGTGTCGGCCTCGGTTGGCAGTAAGGCTTCCTTCTCTGCCGCTCTCTCGGCGTCAATCTCGAGCAATGTATCATCGAGGCTTTTCTCAGTTGTTTGGACTTCGGTCTCAAATGTTGTCTTCTTATGAGAGGCGCTTTTGGAGACCTCGTCCCCATCATCTTAAGTCAAGTCTAGGACTTGCTCATTCAGAGTGGGGGACTTGGCCCCAGCAGTAGCCTCTTCTTCTTCATCATCTTCAGCATCGGCGTCCTCCTCCTTGGTCTCGTCATCCGATCCTTTGGGAGCTCGATGGAATGGCACTTGGAGCTGGTTGATATCTCGAAGGGAGGAGTCCATTAGAATAGACAATTTATTGAGAGTTGTCGTCCAGCCGAGGTAATAACCTCGGTTGCAAGCCAGATTGACTTGCTCTTTGTATTGGTTGCGGACGGCGGCTTGGCCTTCTTCAAAAGCCTTTTCATCGACCGCCTTGACCTCAACCTCTTTTAAGTCAATGGCCTCCTTTAGCTTGGCCTCTAACTCCGCTGCCCTGGCCTTAGCAACCTCAACCTCGGCCTTCGCGACCTCGGCAGTGGTGTCAGCAACTTTGGCTTTAGTCTCAACCTCGCCTTGAGCAGCCTTGGCTTGATCCAGCAGACTTCGGTTGCTGGCCTCGACATGGTTGAGTGAGGAAAGGAGTTTGGTAGCTTCTTAAATTTTCTTTACCAACTCCTTCCTCGCCATCTCGATCTTTACCATATATGAATGCGCATGCTGGATAGCCTGCAAAGAATAAAACAGATTAGTAAAGATTTTAGCTAAGTAATGGAAAGCTAAAAAAGATACAAACAGGAGATTTACCAAGATTGGGTGCTACATCATTAAGCTGAAGTTCTCGTATGCATAGAGATCGGCCATATGATTCATATCTTTGAGTAGGAGTACGGCCGTTGACAGGGCGGCGCCGACTTCAACGCTCTTGATCACGCTGTCACCAGCTATCAATGGCCAGTCCCCCACCATGACCTCGGGCACCCAGGTCATATTGCGAGGGAAACTGCTACTACCCTCCGGGCAATCAGAACTCGGCTTCTTTGGTGGTGGGGCATCAGGTGTTACCCTCCTCGACTGGCCTCTTTTCAGCAGTAGTAGTGTTCTTTTCAATCTTGGCTAGCTTGGAGATTGGCACAGTGTCTTTAGAGTCAACTTGAGTCACTGTAGCCTTAGCCTTGGCCTTCTTTATTCTTTTCGGCTTCGACTTGGATTGGGATGGAGAAGAGCAGGACTGCACAGTCACAACCCCAGGAATGTTAGCAAGAAAATCTTCAACAACGGCTAGTTTGCAGCCCATTTCGTCGACGGTGGCAGTGATGGTTACTCTAGTGCCAAAGTGTATTGCTGGAAGAGCGATTGGGGGATTGGCTGGATCGTAAGCCGACGCTTCAGATTCTCGACGTTTACGGCTCCAAGTTCTACCAGCCGATGCGTTTGGTGGAGCATGACGTCGGCGTCAGCGTTGGAAAAGTGGAATCAACTGGGGAGCAGATGTAAATGACAGCACTGGATCTGAAGAGGAAACCTGGTCAGCCCTTGGTAAAGAGGTGACTAGAGGGGTTGAGGCAGATGGTGGAGTTCAGCTTTTCCTAGGGACGTCGGGCAAAGCCAACTTGTATGTAGGTATGTAGTTTAGCAGAAGGGGGGCTTTACGTTTCTGGATAGAGAGATCCAGAAGCTTCTTTAAACCATGGCTTGGGGCGCAAGACTACCAGAATCCCTTTGATGGCTAAGGAAGAGCTGCAAAAACAAAGAAGCAAACATTAGTGTCAACAGATGAGTTGTTGAATCTTAAACAAAGAGAGTTATGGGAAGACTCCGTTTTTACCATCACCCTCTTTAAAAACTGTTCAGCACAGAGGATAGAGATGAAGATCATTATCAGGCGCAAACTCCCAATTGCCTGAGACGATGAAGTAATTATCTCCAGCACCCTTGTTGGAGTCTGGGAGGTCAGCTATTAGTTTGTAGACAGTGGATCTGGGCTTAAGGTAATATATGTAGCCTTTTTCAGACTTGAGGCCACACATGGTATAACAGAATTGGATGTTGGCTAATGTGATCCTAGCCTTTTCTCAGTGTGCTAGTTCGATTATGCCATTGATAACCCTATATGAGTTTATGGCAAGTTGCATGGGGTTGAGTTTGTAATAGTAAAGGATTTCTCGAAAGAGAGTGCTTAGGGGAAACCGAAGTCCACACTCAATGAATGCAACAACGGAAAAGGCATGGAGTCTCCATCATGCATGATCGAGTCCTCATCTCTAGCTAACCTCAAGTGGACGTCGGCTGGGATAGAGAACTCCCGCCTAAAGTGCTCGAGTTTTTCTTGGGTGTTTACCCTCCACCTAAACATACCCATGATGTCGGCTTAATGAAGTTGGAGCAAGATTTTAGAAGAAAGTGACTGGTGTGGTTCTAAAGACCTCGGCTAAATCCTAAACAAGCACTGGAGCTAGGGTTTTTGAAGATCTAAGGAGAGTTTGTTTCAGTTTTTCCTGAGTGTTTGGTTTCTCGGCAAATCCCAAACCTAAAAACTAAGCACGAAAACAAAGGTGCAAGTGCAAGAATCTGGAAAACAAGTCAAAGGGCTATTTTGGAAAGATGGTTATAATCAGCTTTTTGATGAAAAGCTGCTTGTAAGCAGCTTATAAGTAGCTTTTTTGTGAGAGATGAAGTGGGTTATAATTTGGGAAGTGGATTATAACCCACTTCCCAAAATAGGCCAAAGAAAAAAAAAAAAGAACATGATTCGGACTCAAAAAAGCGTCAAGGATTCAAGAACACTGAGTAGGTGTGTGCAAATGTGCAAAAGTCAAAAACAGTGACAAGTTGTTAAAGCATCAAACACATTAACAATGCGTATGTGTGTGCAAGAACCACGAACAGTGCAAATCGCAAACAAGCACGTTTGACATCCTAAATGATGAAATCTAAGGCACAGTGAAGACTCAAGAAACTAGAAATTGACTCATGATGACTAGAACATAAGAATAGATGAAAATAGAAAATGGATTCAGTGGCAACATATGAGGCATTCAAACAGAAACAATGTAAAACAATATGGCGAAGAACTGTACAAGTTATTCGAAAATATGAACAGGACTAGAGCTGAAAACGAGGACGCCAAAGCAAGGTTCGCCGAAGTCAAATGGACGTGAATGCTTTGCCGGAGGTACGGAACGGAGCACGGTTGCAAAAAGCTTTGAAGATATGAAAATGGAGGTTTTCGTAGAGAGAGAGAGAGAGAGTTTTTAAGACAAAGAGGGAAATCAAATTTGTGAAGTGAAAAGACATAGAGAGAGGAGAAGTTTTGTCAAAAACACGAAAGGGCAGCAAAAGTGTTTTAATGGTGCTTTGGGCAACGTGCCTGTTAGGCGGCGTGGACAGAATCGATGTGACTTCATAGCGCATGTCAGGTACGACCTAATGAAAATGGAACACGTGTATGAAATGGTTGGGAAAGCCATGCGTGACAGCTCATGTGCAGTTAGAACTCTTGGAATTCTTGAAATAATGATGCCATATCCTCAGCTAGAGGAGGGATCTCAGTTGAGATATTTAAAGAATTTGACTCTTGGTTCTTGATCCTTGATAAAGATGGACAGTTGAGTCCTAGGTACTTGAAACCGACAAGTCATGACCTTGGTCAAAGGAAAGAATGAATTTTAGCTGACATAATATATGAACAAGCGATGTAGGTTCCATCACCTCAGGTTGTTGAGGTAATAGAACCTAGGGGGCAGTTGTAGGGACATATTTTGTGAATAACAGCACATGGCCAAGGTGACGCCGAAGTATCAGCCGAGATGCCACGTGGCCTGGTTATGATGCCGAGGTGATCTCAACTAGGCCGAGGTTATCTATGGAGATACCAGAATCTGAGATAAGCAGATAAAGGGCAAGAGTCCTAGAACATGGGAGGATCTCAGTCTGAATAAAGATAAAGCTCTTGGAGAGTTTATCTCTATCTAGTTGAGAGTCCAGGATGAGCATTGAGCCTGAGTCCACTGAAGTGAGGATTCTACAGGGATTAGGTCAAGGCTGGCTATAAAAGCAAGGCACCCTTGTGGGTCTCAGGCAAGTTCTTTCTTGTGAGTTTAAACACAATTTCCTATCTTTGAGAGATACCGATTACTAACTTGATCGTCTAAGTGCCCCCAAGTAGACGAACCACCGTCGGATTCTCATCTTTTTGTTATTAGTTGTTGGGCTTAATCCATTCTGCCGGTGCTCTCCAGCTGAGTTCCGCGTTTGGTTGTGTGGTCAAAAATCAACACCCACACCATGAACTTCCAATTAATCTCCATTCATAAACAAGACAAAAGGTCACCAAAAAATAATGAATCTCCATTCACCAAACAAAATGAGATTCATGAATAAGTCACAAAAAATAAATAAAAAGATATTAAAATGGTCCAACAGTAAGAAAATTGAATCTTACATAGTTGAGTTTGTGATAAATTAAAAAATAACATATACTTGTTAGACCTTTATAAGTGAATTGTGGAACTTTTTAGATGTCTTAATATTTTTCCAATTTTGAAATTTCAAAACTCAAATTTTTCTTGATTCATAAAAAATTAAGTATTTCATTCTCGTCTCAATATATATATATATATGTTTTCTCAATTTAGTGTACAAAAATTAATAAGTTTTCTAACTTTGGTCTCTAAATCCAAACTCAAACCCAACTTAATCTCAAAATCATTCCCAAATTTATTTAATTTCAAAAACCAACTTCTTATGGAAAGAAAATGAGAAATTACAGTATGGCCCCGTTTGGTAGAGCTGTAAGAAAGTGATTATAACTTATAGCCTAACAGCTTATAGCTTATACATTTGAACATAAACTAATTTTTGACTTATAAATTAAGTTTCTCCTTCCCCACTCAAAGAATAAGTTGATTTTTAACTTACAAAAAGCTATAAGCTGTATTATTAAGCTCAACCAAACACATCAAAATAGCTTAAATTAAGTTAAAAGCTAAAATAAGTTGAAAATAAGCCTTACCAAACAGGGCTTATGTACCATTGAATAAGCCAAGGAATTGCAAATCAAAGTTTGGGGGCTAGTTGACGAAATTAGGAGATAGATTTGAACCAATGGTGAAGGTAATATGAGCAAATGAATGTGGAAGGGAAAAGAAAAGATTGATGGAAATACAGTGGATCATGATAAGTGACAATTGAACGAATTCATGATGGAGGATTTTGTGTTAAGAGATTATTTTTGCAAAATGAAAAAAATTAAATGGGTGGTTAATTAGAGCATCAACATTAAACTAGTTAAAATTTTGTTATATTTTAATTTAAAAATTATTTTTTTTTATTTTGGTTTTACATCTTTTAAATATATTTTCCAACAAACTCTCTATTATTTCTCTATACTATTTAAATGTTATTTTATTCATTTTAGTTTGAAATTATTTTTTATAAACTCAACACAATTAATTCTAAAATATAAAAAGTAATACTTGTTTAATCTTTGGCTAGGATCTACTAGGTACATATATTGAGTCAAAACCATTAAAATTAAAATGGTTAACTTAATAACTAATTTAATAAGGTGAAATTTAGTGATTTATTCACTATTTTAACTAAAAAATAAAATAAAAAAAATGAGTTTGATGTTTATATCAAGAAATGACTTTGCAGTAGTCTTTATCGTGGTATGAATAAAGTATGATCCGATTTATCCTTTTCTTTTTTTTCTTTTTTCTTTTTTCTTTTTTTTTGGAACAAGATTTACCCTTTCCTTGGGTATTAGAATTCTCAAGTCAAATAGAGGTATCATTTGGTAATTGAATTGTGAAATAAAACCTAATTTCACATCTTGCACAGCAACTAAGAGTAGGCCTACCTCAATTTGTACTCAAGTGCAAAGTGGAAATCAATTTCCTACCATTGAGTAGGTAAATGCTTTAATAAATAATCCTACCTATTTTGTGAATTTGTTGATCAAGAAAAGTCTATAGTAGTTCTCAATCCTCCAAACAACATAGCTCATTCAAATTGTGTGTGCTAGTTTAACCAATTGCAAAAAGGCGACAAATTTCACCTCATATGTCACCTATAGTAATGAAATTTTGATGTTTAAAATAATTTGAAAGGACAACTCAACTATCACACTTATGAGTATAAAAAAATAAATTATATAATTTTTTCTAGTTTGTATAGCTTATTTTGCAAAAAACTAATTTTTTTTTTTAAAGTGTTTACTTTTCCTCCAATCTAATATTTGAATTGAAAGATGATGTCCCGACCCGTGAATCCATCATGGATCATGTTTCAATTATTTAAATCATTTATTTTTAAAGGCAAGTCTCTTTACCTTCTTGTTAGGGGAAGTTTCAGCCACAATTCCATTATCATCGTTGAGTTTGGATACCAAATTTTCCCCTTCAGAAAGTCTAACTCAACATTAAATGCACAAAAAAGTTTAAGAATACAAAAATAGATCATAAATCTAGACATAACTCTCTCATATATATAATATGAGTTCAATTTTTTTTTTGTAAGTCTCACATTTATGTAAAAAAATTATGTTCAATCTCAGCACAAACTCTGGCAAAATTCAACCAACTAAAGTACAAGGGGCCAAAATATTAGTGTCATTTCGTAATGATAATCAATTTGTTGGCCGTGTGGAGGGGCCATTTTAAAGAATCACATGCAAAGCTCCTTCACTTATAATTTTTAAGAAGGAAGTATATCATAATAGAGAGAAATTTTATTACACAATCCGAAACATGTATATATCATATGCATTCACAATTTTAACTGTTACATTTAAAAAATGAATCAGAGCCATTGATTATATTAATATTTGGTAGTAATTAATATCAATTTAGGTCAAAACTAAAATCCACTTTATTTGTAACTCAAGCCAAATCTTATTTGGTGTAATTTATTAGAATTGTTTATAATTAATTTATTTTACTTTGTTGGTGTTTGATGTAATTTTCATTCATAGTTTATAGGATAAATTGTAAATATACTCCTCAAGATTGGTTTAAAATATGAATTGCGCTATGTGATTTGAAAAATAACAAATACTCTCTTATCAGAATTTTTTATTTAACAAAATTAATTGAAAAAATAAAATTTCTAACTGATTTCCTATAAAATAATAAAATTACCTAGATTATTAATTGAAATAAATTTATGACATCATTAAAAACTGTTAATTAACTTAATGATTTACAAATAAAATGAATCATTTGTTATGAACTTAGAAACTTAAAGAGACAGAATATACTTCCACAACTACAAAGGCCAATTCGTATTATAAACAAACTTTGAATGGTGTATTTATAATTTATTCTAATTTATAATACAAAAATAGCTTAAATAATTTTTTTAAAAAAAGTTAATGATCTAAAAATTAGAGAAGATGGTATTTTTAACTTTTATTTTTTAATTATTAACTTTAGCTCGATAAAAATAAGAATGACTTGCCTAACAAGTGAACTGATTGCCCAATAAATCCTGCAATCATTAATAACATTTTTCATTAAACACTATTAAAAATATCATTAATTATTAATTTTCAATAACAATTCAAAAAATATCACAAAAAAATTGCTAATTATAAGTTTTAGCAACAGTTGAAAAAATGTCAAAAAACAGCTATTTATTTCAATTTTTAGAGATAATTTGGAAAATTCATCACGAAAAAACGTCACTAAATTTTAACAACAATTTATAAAAATCATAACCAAAAAAGTCATTAATTTATCAATTTTTAACGACGTATGCAAAAAGTCATCACAAAAAATTATTTTTAAGAACAATTTTAGTAAAACTATTTTCTATAGAACTTAATGAGAATTAAGTTCAACAATTAAGACATATTGGTAGTTTAACCTAAAAATAACAGGGCATAAATAATTTAAATTTTAGGGGTTGTTTGAAATGTCCTAAATAAGTGCACTTTTTGACTTTTTAGACTAAAAAATTGAGGAAAAAATATAGTTATTTGGGTTAACTTTTTGACTTTTTATGAAAAAATATGCATTAAAAAATTATATAAATTAATGTATAAGAGAAAATTAAGATTAGGAGTTATACAGCCGTACTTGTTGACTTTTGATGAATAGTGATAACTTTTTAACTTTTTGAATAACTTTAACTTTTTAGCTTTTTTTCAACTTGCTAAACTTGACCTTAATTTGATAATTTATTGGCCACACCACCACAGTAGTACATAATCAAACATCGCAATAAATCATAACTATCACTAATTTATCTTATATATAATAGGCGAAATGACCCTGTATATAATTTATCTCATTGACTCATTCCATGTCCCAGTCATCAATATTTTGGGTTCTTCAGCCGCATTATACACATATCCATCCACTTCAAAACGACCAGAACTGCAACCAAACACGAGGCATGAAAACAGAGATCCAAGAACTCCAGATAATATTCTAACAGAAAAGATAAATTAACTAATTGAACAGAGGTTACTTCCTAGGGCTTAATCCCCACATTATGCAAGTACACTGTATTACAATCTGGTGATACTTTAAAGAGAACTCATATGATGTTCAACCAAAATGTTGTCTTTAAAATTCCCCAAAATAAAACCACTGATCACATTCAGTTTTAATTTTGCGAATGAACGGAAGATAAACAACCAGTCATTACTAACAATTGCCGTGGAAAGAGGTTAAGAAAACAACTCTTAGCTGAGCAGAAAGTTCCTACAAGACCACAAATTCTTTAGAGCACCATATTCTGCTGGGATTTGACAAGCGCATGCAGAAGCACACATAAAATATAATGCACATGCAAAAGAAAAATACGCAGAGAGTTACGTGGTTTGGCACAACTACACCTACGTCCACAGACGAGAAACAATACACTACAAAATAGTGGGGATTAGATTACAAATAAGAGATACAAAAATACCAAAAACCAAAACCCTAAAATTGTACACATTTTCCTTGCTCTCTGATATTTTTTTAATCTCAACCCCCTCTCCTCACTCTTTGCACTCTTCTATGTGCAAACCCAACACCCTTTTTAGACTCATAGATTTTCTTCACACAACACTGCACACTCTGATCAATTGATCAGCTATCTCCTATTTATATATTTACTTCACCACCTTATTGTTACATACTCAGAAAACCCAAGTCATGAGTACCGCCTTTCGTGCACTTCCCTATGTGAAAAGCCACAATAACATTAAAGAAATTAATGCTCTGCCTTTTTACTTTTCATCAATTTACTAGAGTATTAATTACAAACGAGAAAACAAAAAAAAAAACACCCTTTTCTGCCTTTCCTCAAGAGTGAAAAACCAAAGTGAAGACGACCCTTTTTCTCCAAAATGGCCCCACATTAAGAAATCAAACAAAACCAAATAGGAGAATTATCATTACAAACACAAATTTGGTGGCCCCCACTAACATGGACAGCTCACCCAACACATTCTGTCATAATCAGCAGCAGCACTCAAAACACCTTCCTCTCTTAGCTCCCTATGTCTTATTTACCCACATAAGACAACCCTTACTGAATAAAATGGTATATAAGCACGAAATATACAAGTAAATGGAAAACCAGCAAAATGTAACAGAAAATAATATTGCAGTAGTAGATGTAACAGAAAAATAAAAGGACACATCGGTCTAGATTGATCAGTGGTCTAGGTCTACGTAACATGGGCTTGGGTATAGTTGTCGGGTGTGGATAAGTATCTAAGAGTCAGATTCATCTAATTCTCATTTCCAACTTCCAAGGACACCAGAACACAGCTAGATATCATTTTTTTTACATATTTATTTTATTTTATTAAGGTAAAAAGGTGTTCACAAACTTACATAAAATATTTGATGAATAAAATAGGAGTTTTATGCATAGTTATTATGTAAAATCAACTGCATGTCAACGGGATATGTCAGAAATAGGATTGTAAATGAACCGAACTGTTCATAAACAAGTTCAGCTCGGCTCGTTTAGTAAACGAGCCGAGCTCGAGCTCGAGCTCGCACGAGCTCAGCTTGTTTATCTTTATTTAAATTATATAATAAATATATTATTTATATATTAAATAATATAAATATATATAACTAATATTTTTTATTCAAAAAATTTTATTTAAATAATATCAATAATATTAAAAAAAAAATTATCGAGCCGAGCTCGAGTTTCATTAATGTTAACGAGCTGAGTTGAGTTCGAGCCCAATTTCTTATCGAGCCGAGCTCGAGCTCAATAAACGAGCTTGATAAGTAAACGAGCCTCGGCTCGGCTCAGTTCGTTTGCACCCCTAGTCAAAAACATATCATATCCTTACTCTAGTGTGAGTGTGCAACACCGGTACTTCACAAATTTAGAAAAGTCCTTGTAACGTAGGTCTAGATAAGAAGTTTACACAGTATCTCATAACCATCTGTCAAAGTATCAAAGCAGTAGTTTAAACGAGTGCATGCACATGCACGCACAAACACACTAAAAAGGAAAATGGATGAATGATTGACTAAATAAATAAACACATTCTCTGATATATTTGCAACCTCACATCAAGAACCAATGCCCTTCATGTAGTGTTCATTAAAACCAGCAAAATGCACTAGTCAAAATAAAAAGAAAAAGAAAAAAACTGCAAACATGTATTTTATATATATAAACCAATAGAACTAACAAAATTACTAAAAATAATTGCTAGGCATCATACCCGAACCAGCCACAAGGTTGAAAATATAGCACAACTTTGTCATGTTTGTCACGATCATCTCACCTGGAACATCAACCCAAGTTCGTCCAAATATCAGGTTGTGAACTTTTGAGGGAGGAGGCACCAAATCTAGGACCACACCATCTCTTTTTAGGGTCACCCATGTCCTGCATATGTATATATATATATAGAAGTGAGCTGCAAATACACTGCTCACCACAAAGATTTTGAAAGACAACCCCAAGAAAAGAAATTCCATAAAAAGTCAGGCCCAGACCAGGTGAAAGACGAAACGACTTTTTCTCTGTTTTTTTTTCCTTTTCTTTTTTTAGAAGTCCAAGTATGATGATGGGGTTGGGGATTGGATAGAACCCCAAGCAAGATGAATAGCAAGATTAAACACCAGGTCAATGATACAACTACCAAGATACTTTACAAGCTAAGCTAACAAACACAAAATCTTATTATCATACAAAGCAAGCAAGCAACCTCTTTGGCTTATCCCTCTTTTTTAAGATGTCACGTTTTTTTTTAATCAAACGAACTACATAATATAATATTCTACAGTTATTTTTTTACTACACATAGAATGGCTATTAATAATTATATCTCACTTCTTGGAGTTTGAGAAATAGGGAACAAGGAAAGAGAGCCATATGAGAAAACTCAACCAAACAAATCCCTTCGGGTATACATGAAAGCTGTTTTGGGCATTATTAGCAGTACCTTAGGCTAATTTTGGATTATTTCGCAAATTAGTTTGAAGGATTGAACAGAAAGAGGTTTAGGATTAGATATTAAGGTTTAATGGCAAGAGAAGGGCAACAAATCAATCTGGTTATTTGGGGATTTTAGAGGCTAAAAGTGTAGACAAATAAAGAAGAAGAAGGGATTTTAGAGGAGAGGCTAAAAGTGTAGAGACAAATAAAGAAGAAGAAATCAAATAGTCACAAAAAAGCTTCAAAGCTTTGAAATTACTCTAAAACATGTTCTGCATTGAATTAGAAGCATTGCATAACTTTGCACCCATGCTGACTTGGTTAAGAAGGCATTAAGGGGATACCACCCCTATATACAAAATAGACGCAAAGGAGGCAAAACAAAATCCTATACACCTCCCACATGTATCAAAAAGCTCTACAAAATATAAATATTGGTCAAGAGAAGGGTTAACAATCCTCGTCTCCCAACCATACAAAAAAGAAACAAATGAACTTTTAAGCCTATACAAAGGAACTTTTATACCATCAAAAGCCCTCTGCTTCCTCTCCATCCATTGAATCCACATAATGCATATAATGCAATCAACGACCATATCTTCTTCCTCCTATCCCCCACCCCAACCTCTCATCAACTATGAAGCAACTCTACTACTCCAATGGGAAGCACCCATTGCACCGTAAACCATGAGAGAATCGAAGTTCAAAGCTCACTTGCAACTTGACAGTGAATATGAAGACGATTCACCAATTCACATTTATACTTAAACATGCAACAACAATTCACAAGCATGTAACTTCTTCAAATCAAATTATCACTGGTAAGATTTTTAATTCGAGCTATACAACCACAAAAAAGAGGCCACCTTGAGGGGAACCCTAGGCTCCCCAAATAGCTTTTCAAGGAAATAATGAGTTGTCCCAACCGATCAACACCCAATAGAAAGATTTGACCTGAAAATACCCCAATCTAGATAGATTCCAAGTTAGGGGGTCTTCCACCATCCCAATAATAGTCACCATGTACAATCTCTCCATGAGCCCTGTCAGCTTCCAATCTATCAAGCAAAATATCCCCAAAAAATTTAAGTGTCCTCTCTACAACATTAACCAACCACTGCCGCACTCCTATTCGCTGGGAAGATTCTCTTCAATCCCTCTTACCACCATGCGAGTAGTACTCATCTTACTCGCATCCCCTACCACCATGCTCACATTACTGACAAGCTTATCACATCCTTTCTCTAATACCCATCCAAAGGTCTTTAACATAAGACAAAGATACCTCTAAAGAGTTCCACTCCCCCCGGCCACACCTAGACTTCAAACCAACCACTATTCTCCACCATTTGTCCTCCTCACAGGCATATCTCCACAACCACTTCCCCAATATACTTTTAGAAACATTAAATAGAACAAAATTTAAAACCTAATGATAATGAATCCCACAACAGCTACAGGCTGTCAATATTAAAGAACAAAAGCATAGCAATTGAGACTGACAAACCAAAACAACTATTACCTTCCAAGGGTATAGATATCAAGTGAGTTTCCTAAAAATTTGGTCTTCACCTTTGAAGTCATATCATAAACAAAATGATCATTTTCAGCATGTCCAGCACTCATTGGAGGGTGATGGCTAACCTCAAAAGGGATTGCAATTATTACACAGCACTATGATGCAAAACATAAATAAAGATGAAAGAAATGAGTATGATCAAAATGTTAATTACTTAACAACAAAGTTCCACTAGTCTCAAATATAGGCAGAAAAGAATAATTCCTTCTTGGTTATAATCAAAATCAGCATGACCAAAACTAGCATTTAAACAAAGAAAATAAGAAAAATGTATCCAGTGGAAAATGTGGTCAAGCTCACCTGTTCTGCAATGAATTTAACACCTCCATGATTGACCATTTCATAAGTTTCACCAAGAATTGGATTAAATGGCTTCGAAGTTCGTCGGCAGGCATAATAGATTGTTATAAAGAAGGATGCTGAAATGGAGAACCATAAGTTTCACAGCAGAAAATGCACACTCACACTCGCACAGAGAGTGAGAGCGAGAGAGATAGCAGAACGGTACTTACAAGCATAAACCGATCACATGTAGGGATCCTCACATTCATCTGCTAAATCCATAAGGTAGGAGTATTCCATCAACTGTTACAAACATTTCACAATTGGTGATATTCAACAAGAAAAGCATCAGCAAATATAACAGAGACATCAGTATGGTACAAAAACACAAACCTCTGCCATTTTTTGAAGCATTGACACTGGCTCAAAAATGATAACTGGGAGTGTCACCATTGATGTGACATCAGAACCTATATATTTCTGCATCATCTTCCAATAGAGAGATATGCCTTTATTTCTGTTAAGAGACAGAAGGCATTTACTAAGCATAACTTATGGACAATAACACACGTCAACAGGACATGCTAGAATCACAAGACATCAGTTTTTATAAATACAAATTTTCTGTCATACACCACATTTGAGGATCAGAACCCACATAGACACACACATAATGCATTCAAGATGATGCCTAATGGCCTTGAACTATACCTTGTAATCCTGTTGAATTTTCTCAACCTATATAAGAGCCTACTGAAATACATTTAAAAAAAATCATGACATAGCAGAAAAATTAAGCAGAAAGTTCTAGAAATAACACAGCAAAACTTTGAGCACACACTATACCAATCTACCTTGCCTCAAACCTCCCAAATTTGGGTTGAAATGAGGCTAGAGAGGGAAAGAGACAGACAAAGTATACCCAATCCAAAGAATCAGTTCTTACACATCATCTAAGCAAGTTAAGACTGCCCCAACTCTCATAGGAACTTTTCTCAATGCCATTTTTAGTATGCAAAAAGAGGTAGATTATAGAACTCCCAAGGGCCATTTTCCTATGGTTTTGTTTTGTCAATGCTCATGTAAGGAAATAAATACTTTAAAAAAAAAAAAAAAAAATTTCTAAAGCTGTAGAATTATAGGAACTCCCAGGGGTCAGTTCCTATGGGTTTGCCAAAGTTCATGTAACAAAATAAAATCACAAATCATATGATGAGTTAGCACAAGGCGATGTTAATGACTACTAAGTTTTTACTCTGTTTCCTTTTGACAGTGAAATGAAAAACACTACCTGCTTCACAAAACACGGACCTGGATATCACATGTGTACACTCATGTAGAGAGGCTTGCAACAAGAACAGGAAGAAGAAGAAGAAGAAGAAGAAGAAGAAGAAGAAGAAGAAGAAGAAGAAGAAAAAACAGGAAAAAAATTTTAAAAAATAAAAGATAAAAAAGCCTCTATTTATTCATACTTGATTTGTGTAACAGCGGTTTCTCTTGTACAAGTCAGATACCCAGTAAGCATGTGGTCAAATCACTTTATCTTTACCAAAATATACACTGAATCGTAAGTGCCTCATTCGAGGAATAAAGTACAAGCAATTTACTCTAGCAAGTCTAAATTATGTACCAAATGACCCTACTTCTCTTTGGCACGATTGACAAGCAGCAAACCTTCAAAATCAGCTACCATTCACCTGGTGGGTTAACAAATCCATCATCAGTCGTAAGTAAATCAAACAAAAAAGGAGGAAACAAAAGAAAAGAAACTAGATTTAAACCAGAAAACGTACTTTTGGTTAGTCAAGTATGGCTGCAAATATTTGAGTAGTCCTGGAATGCATTTCAAGTTTCGCTAATAGGTTTCCAACATGAAAGGGCATAAATTGTTCGCCCCTTCCATCCCTGCAGCAACCATTGGTTGTCTTCATCGATCACAAAATCCTTGTGGTAGTGATTCCTCACCTTTTCTATTGCCCTTGTCATGATATCCCGGTCAAAAGGGATCTGCATAAAGCCTGCCCTCAAATTACGGACTTGCCATTGCTTATATGTCTCGGGCCTCTCAACTCTCTCCCAACCCTCACAAGCTATTACATTCAGAGCTTCCTTCCCAAAAATCTCCCTCTCAATAAGCATCCTCTCATGATGCTCACGAGGAACATTAGTTTCAAGCATATCAAACAGTGCAGAGAAGTGGAACAGAGCCTCCCTAAACCGGGTAACAAAGAAGGGGGCACTATATGCCCCATTGACAATCCCGTGGATAAAAAGATCAGGATTGATCCTTCTTATCAGATTGATAACGATATTTCTAGAACTGTCCACTAGCACAGTCTCATCGTGTAAGTTTTTAGACCTATACAAACAATTGACAACAAGGAACTCGTCTCTGTCGATCTTCAGATCCTCAAGTTTGATGCTATCCCATCTCTTTGCGATGGCATTGTACTCAAATGGGACATTAAAAGTTTGAGCATAATCCGCCAAACGACGTCCTGTCTCCTCAACTCCTGCTGCCGGCCTGAAGCCAGGTTGAGGAAATTCTATCCCAGTAATCCGAATCTTTGGTGGTCCACCATCTCTTGCCGCAATTCGTTGAATAAAGGTGGGCCACTGGAAACCATAGAGAATACCAAAATCTATAATGTGTAGCCTCATTGCACTCTTTGACTTCACCGTAATCGTCCTGTTTGAGACAAAATTTGAAATCTTCCTGAATGGGCATGACGCAAGATACAGGTGGTAAGCTTTCAAGTAATCAGCAGCAGATGTTCTTCTACTGACAAAGGCTTTATAAATCTGGCTACCAGTGCCAGCCAAGCGTGCCTCAAGGCCATTGGCAAAGCAATGAGCCAATCTTTGATTCCCATCCCCCCAAGGAGAAGAATGTTGTCTGATTTGTTTTAGCAACTCACTTGAACTCCTACAATCATCAGCAGCAACAGCTTGTGCACAATGAATCAAGAGAGTTCTCAAGTCTACCACTTCCTTTTTCCGGTTTTGTTTCTTACCACGACCCTTTCTGCTAGGAGGCCCTTTCAATTGCCCATTCTGCTGCGTTTTTTTGCTTGTCCCATCTTTCAAGGCTTTACGATAAGCTATCAAGGCAGCCTCACCTTTCCCCATGCTACAAAGCAAGACTGTATCAAACATCTCAGACCGCAAAGTGGATTCTGGATAAACTGCTGGTTGCTTACTACTCCTCTCTTCTTCTTCTTCTAAATCTACCTTCTCCCTATGAGGATTCTTCCTCCCCCTCAACTCATTAGGCAAGTACTCTTTCTCCTTTTTTTTCTCCACCTTAACCACTTCACTAGTCTCTCCCTTCGGTTCCTGAGGTGAAAGCCCATTGACCCCAAAATTAATGAACATTCCATTACTTGTTGGCAAGAACTTCCGCGCTTCTTCAACTCCCTTCCTGAACTGCCAAATAGATTGGTTCCCACCATATAAATCAGTGACCTGAAGAGGGCTTATTGGAGAATCCATGAACCCATCAATATTTTTGTTCACACTATTTGATGAAGTAACTGATGAATGAGATGGATTATTATCATACACTGGAGGACTTTTAATCTGAGAGGTGCTATAGTCAGCTTGATTGTTAATCCAACTTGGATAAACCAAGTAATCACTACTATTACTGCTACTGCTGAGACAATTACTGTGATTCCTAGACAAACAATCATCTGGGCTCTCACTATTTTGGTCAACATAAATTGGGTTTTGTTCAGGGGAAGGTGGGTACTTCTTGCCAAGGACATCATAGAATGGCTTCTCAGCAGCTTGAAGATCCAAAGATTCTTGAAGCATACAACTCTTGTCTTCCATATCTTCTTCCATGAGAATCTGACTAATATATGTCAAAACCGCATCGGAGAAATCACAGTCCTCAATGGGATCCTCCTCCAAAGTCACAGTGGAACTCGGAATTACATTACTCGATGATGAGGGATCGTTTGGCAGGAATGGGATTCCTTCAAATTTGTGATTTACAAAGGTGTTACTACGAAATCTGGATCCACCAACTTGGATCCGATCCGATGAAAAAGCAACAGATTGATTTTCCAATGGGATTCCATTCATGGAACCCGAAAATCCATGAAGCCGAGGATCCATTATCATCTATGTTCAAACCTGTTTCCAAAACACAAATTTCTCAAGCCCCAATTCCAGTAAAATTCATTTATTTGTTTTCAACACACAAAATCCAGTAAAACTCATGCATTTCTTTTCAAAAAAGCAAACTTTACAAACTTCAAATCAAACACAAATACACTCAACTCAAGTAGGCAAAAACAGCTCTTTAGCTAAATTAATAAACTGACATACTCAAGTTTTAACTTACTAATCAGAAGTATAACTTCCATATATATATACATACTCATATAGTCAGATCAAAAAACTGAAATCAACTGATATGAACTTTTAAATCCTACATTACAGAACCATAAACACAGTACTAAAAAAGCTTCAAGAACCCTAGAAAATGGAAATTAAAGGGTAATTGGAGAAGAACTTAGAGAAAGAATATCAAAAACTTACCTCACTCAAACCTAGAGAGAGAAACAAAGAATCTCAGAGAGAGGGAGAGAGAGAGAGAACGAGAACTGTGAGAGACTCTCTAGAAAAAGCTTTCTTCAAAGAGAGAGGGGGAGGCAATCACAGCCGTTGATTCAGGTCGTCAATGATTAAGTTGTGGCCTATTAGGAACTGACACGTGTCTTGTGAGGAGGACACTTTCGCGTTCGGTGCACAGCTTTTTTCTCCGTAGGCTGACACCTAATCACTTTCACTGTAAAATTACAAAATTACCATCAAATGGGATACGTGGCAATTGATGGAAGCTTGCACGTGGCTTGAAAAATGGGTATTTGAATGAAATGGTGCACCGCATATTTCTATTAGCAGAGCAACCTTAAAGGTAACGACGAGGTTTTGATTTGGACAGTCAAATGGTTAATAATGACAGGTTGGGTAGAGTTGTAGAAAAATGATCTTAACTTATAATTTAACAGTTTATAGTTTATAATTGTAAATATAAATTAATTTTTAACTTATAAATTAAGTTTTTTATCCTCATTTAAAGAATAAGTTGATTTTTGACTTATAAAAAATTATAAGCTGTATTGTTAACCTGAACCAAACACATCAAAATAGTTTAAATTAAATTAAAAGTTGAAATAAATTAAAAATAAGTCCTACCATGGCCAATGTAAAGATAATTAATGTTAGGTGAATTGAAAGTTTTTTAAATTAGAATCCAAGAATGATATTTTCTTAAACTACTAATCAATCATTCTCATTTTTGAAAAATAAATAAATAAAATTTATATCAGGACGCATCATATATTGGCCAAGTTATTTATATAACTTCTTTTTTTGTTTTAAATATTTGTATTAAAGTGTTTGATGCAGTGGACAAAATTAGTTTAGGGTTGTTTTCAATATCGTTTATAAAAATAAAAAATAAAAAAATTTCTTTTCGTTATGAGAAAACGTATAAAAAAGTAAAGGTGTTGTAATTGAAATAAGTCAATAATCTAATTTTTTTAGTTGCTGCCTAAATTTTTTTTAAAAAAATAATTGATTATGTAAAAGTTGAAGGAGAGAAATTTTTAACTACTACATCTAATTATCAACTTTTTATTTAAGAAAAACAGCACATTGATACTCTTATATGTGCATGAAAAAAACTATAAACTTTCTTGGGCCACTTTCAATAATTTTTAAAAAATTTTGAAAATTGTAGGTAAATATATTATTTTTTAAAAAAAATGACAAAAGTCCAAAATTTAAAAAGAAAGAAATCTTTTTCACTTGTTTTCAAAATAAATTTTTAATCCCTTTTTTTTACCACCACCTCTAGCCACCATAGCCATCCACCACTACTTGCTAATTGCAACTATTCCGTCGCCTGCTACCACAATCAATAACCACTTACTGCCACCTCTTATTGCCAATCACCACCACTTCTAGCAATTCATTAAACATGTTTTTAATTTTTTGTTTTCAAAATATTTGTTTGTGTCAAATAAGTTTTTTATTATTTTTTTAATATTATTTTTGCTAAAAAACACAAAAATAAACCTGTTTTTTCTGTTTTTTTCAAAATTTAGATTTATTAACAACCATTTAGTAAGTGTTTGGAATAAACTAAAAAAGTAAATTTTTTTTATCTGCATACACTTATTTGGCTCACATCGATCAACATCTATCAATATATTCTCTCTATTTTTCTAATCACTTTCTCTACTTTTTAACATATTTTTTTATAAAAAATTAAAAAAATATATTTATTTAGAACACCTCAAATTACTCTTAATTTTAATTGATTGTCATTTTTAATTTAAAAAAAAAAAGTATATGATTGATTTGCATTTTTAAATCTTCTCCAAAGTGGACTATGTGGTGGATGTAGACTTGCAGTGCGTGCGTACCCAGTGGGATAAGTTGACCGCTAGTTTGGATGTGGGGTCTGACGCCTTTGACGCATTTACGAGATGCTTCCAATTGTTTTTCGATGTTTGGGATATTATTTTGGCTAAAATAATTATATAAGATAAAATTAATTATTTTAATTAAATATGATAAAATATCGTATTTAATTTATAATTATTTTATTTTTTCTCTTATAAAGTTAAAAAAATTAAAAAATTTATTCTAAATAAAAAAATTTAACCCAAGACTAAAAAAAAGTTAAAAAGTCAACTCGCATCCCAAACGAAGACTTTTATTACTAAACTATGTATTATTTTTCACTTTGGCTCTATGAAAGAAAAAGTCCTCAACATTTTGTTTAGATAGTCAATTTAAATAATAAAAAAATTGGAAAGAAAAAGAAAATGAAAAAAAAATAATTTATATTTCATATGCAATTCCCTCATCATTTTTCTTTCATTTTATAAATTTTACCGAAATCTATAATCTAAATACAGACTAATAAATAATTTGACATTTCCACTTTGGTTGAATTACCAACCTTCGTCACGATTAAGAAGAAATGTTGCACAATCAAAAAAAAAAAAAAAAAAAAGAGAAATTTTGAAAGAGGAATGCTAGATATTTACAAATTAGAACTTGTAATTCACTCATAAATGATATGGTAAGAAAATTAAATCTTACATAGTTAAATTTGTGATAAATCAAAAAATAACATATACTTATTAGACCTTTATAAGTGAATTGTGGAACTTTTTAGATGTCTTAATATTTTTCCAATTTTGAATTTTCAAAACTCAAATTTTTCTTGATTCATAAAAAATTAAGTATTTCATTTTAGTCTCTCTATATATATATATATATGTTTTCTCAATTTAGTGTACAAAAATTAAGTTTTCTAACTTTGGTCTCTAAATCCAAACTCAAACCAACTTCTTATGGGAAGAAAATGAGAAATGACAGTATGTACCATTGAATAAGCCAAGGAATTGCAAAATCAAAGTTTGGGGGCTAGTTGACGAAATTAGGAGATAGATTTGAACAGATGGAGATGGTGAAGGTAATATGAGCAAATGAATGTGGAATGGAGAAGAAAAGATTGATGGGAATACAGTGGGTCATGATAAGTGACAATTGAACGAATTTACGATGGAGGATTTTGTGTTAAGATATTATTTTTGCAAAATGAAAAAAAATTAATTCAGTAGTTAATTAGAGCATCAACATTAAACTAGTTAAAATTTTGTTATAGTTTAATTTAAAAGTTACTTTTGTCATTTTGATTTTACATCTTTTTAAATATATTCTCCAACAAACTCTATTATTTCTCTATGCTATTTAAATGTTATTTTATTCATTTTAATTTGAAGGGAAAATTATTAAAAAGTCCCGTTTCACAAACTGTTGCACCATATGATCCCACGTTTTTTCTATTAGATTTGCAAGTCATGTTGCTATGTTCTTTTAGTCAACCCAAGTCCCTTTTTGAATTTTTTGGATTGTTTGGTGGACGAATGTGTCCTTTTTGTTAATCAATTGACGGTATTGTAGGAGTAACAGATATTGGGGGATATATAGATGCCATGTTTGGTAGTTCGAATCCCGTAATTTCAGGGAGTGGGAAATCAGTGGGTGTTTGTGATATCCCTATTCCGTAATATGTTAATTGGTCCTTAATATGAGTATGATTATGTGTTTAATATGATTTTGTGTGTCATTATGTGAAAATATGTGGTTTTGAATTTCTATCTGTTCACCGTAGGAATATCTGTTTGATTGTCTGCTTTGAAAATTAAATTGAAGGCCTTATCGGCCACAGAACCCGAAATTGATTACGCCATTGTGATTGGCATAATTTTTAGAGCCTACAGTGAAATTTAATTGGAAATTGATTAGGATCAGATTAAGTTGATTTAATTAGTGAATTAGTGCCCAATTATTTATTATTATTAAATTGATGCTAGTGGGAACTTATGTAAAGAGGCAATATGCACTTAATTGATACACTTGAGCTCAAAAATCAGATTTTGTGCCTTGAGAGAGAGAGGGCCGGCTATAGAGAGAGAAAGGGAGAGAATTGTGTAATCTTGGCTCAAGGTTTGGGAAATTTGAAGATTAAACTCAAGGATTTGCTATAGTTTGGAAGATTGAGCCTCTAGGTAAGTGAATTCATGAGTTTAATGTTGTGAATTGTAAATTCAAGTTTGATTAATGGTCAAAAACATGAGTTAGATTGATTATGATGAAATTGAGTTGATTTTGTTGAATTTGAAGTCTTAGAACACATGTATGTAAGAAATTCCATAAATTTCCATGTTTGAGTATAAAGTATGTAATCTATGTTGAGTTTTGGATACTGACCATGTATTTGATCATCTCTTCACCAATTAAGTTGAGGATATTGTGTATATTTCACATGCAAGTGCAAATCATAGGAGTTTGAGCGTTGCATGTTTGAATCTAGTGAGTTGGTGATGAAGTTGAGTTAATTTGAGACATGCATGTGATTAAATTGTGAAATTGAGCTTCATTGTGTGGTAATTTGATGTTTATACCATGTTAGAATATGTATATGTGAAGTTTGAGCCAAAATCATGCATTTGGAACCTTTGAACATCAAATTGAAGCTCAAGAACATGTTTTGGATTTTCCAGAATTTTGATGTCCGCTCGAGCAGGGAAACCGCCGCTCAAGCGTGAAATTCGTGTTCCCAGTATTTTCTGCAGACATGGTGTCCGCTCCAGCAGGGGAATTTCACGCTCGAGCGGGAAGCCATGTAGAAAGGCCTTCCGCTCGAGCGCCAGAGTTCGAGATCGAGCGTAAATTTGACATATCCAGTACTTTTACAGGCCTCAAGAGTCCGCTCAAGCGGGGAAGTCCACGCTCGGACCCTGTTTTCTGAAATTTTGAAAAGACATTCTGTGTTTCATTTTCTGTTCTCTTTCACTTCCAAGTACTCTTAGGCATGCATTGAGCATTGTAATTGAGTTAAAGAGATAAGAATGAAGCCTAAAGAAGAAAATGTGAATTTAGAATGGATCGAATTGTTTGTGACC
This sequence comes from Camellia granthamiana, assembly GCA_036172215.1. Lineage (NCBI taxonomy): Eukaryota > Viridiplantae > Streptophyta > Magnoliopsida > Ericales > Theaceae > Camellia > Camellia granthamiana. The sequence goes on from CM069912.1 coordinate 40,315,593, forward strand.
CTTTTGTGTTCATGGAATGTGTAGAGTCGAGCTCCAGGGCAAACCAACCAACCGATCACTATGAGTAATGTCGATGTTTTGAAGCTTGTCATTTGTCCAACTGCTTATTTCCTTATAAGCCTTATAAGTTTGCTAGTTTGAATTATGGACAAATGTTTGATATGAATAGTTGAATGGGCCGAAGGCCAGTTTGACATAAACAAATGAATGAATGGGCCAGAAGCCAGTTTGACATGAATGAATGGGCCAGAGGCCAGTCTGACATAAACCAATGAATGAATGGGCCAGAAGCCAGTTTGACATGAATGATTGGGCCAGAGGCCAGTTTGACATGAATGAATGGGCCAGAGGCTAGTTTGACATGAATGAATGGGCCAGAGGCCAATTTGACATGAATGAATGGGCCAGAGGCCAGTCTGACATGAACGAAAGTTTGAATGGGCTGAAGGCCAGTTTGACATGAAAGTCTGAATAGGCCAAAGGCCGGTTTGACGAATGGAAGATAAATGGGCCAAAGGCCAGTATGTTCGGAACCACAGTCACTTGACTTAAATTGCGTCTATATATGTTAAACAGAAATATGAATTGGGCCCAAGGCCGTTTGAAGCATGTTGTTCTACATATCGTTTGTATAACTTCTTTATTTGATATTATTCACTGGGCTATCGCTCACGCTCATTCATGTGTTCGTAGGTGAGCCAAGAGAAGTCCAAAACCAGCCCCAGTGAAGTCTGTGAGGAACAACAAAGGTTTTGAAGAGTCAGCCCTTACGTCTCACGCACGAGACCCGTCTTCGCCTTTTTATCATTCTGTTTTATTTTGTTATATGGGCGAAGCCTTTGAATATGTTGTATATAGTTTTGTTCGGCTGACTTAGACCTATATGATCCTATATGTACAGAGCTTTGTGTAGTACATATTTTGATTTGAGTTATTAATGTGCATATGTATGGTTTGTTATGATGTGCCATGTAAGCACAGCTCTATGGACAAAGTTTTAAATTGCTTCCGTTTGGCCCCCATTAACTCTGTTAAAATACGTTTGGTTTGGTTTGAGGCCGTAGGTAATCTCATGATTACTGGCCGATTATGTCCTTAACCTTTAGAGGCGGGTTCGGGTCGTGACAGTGTTTTTCTAGAATATGAGGCTAGGTTTTGGCTATTGTTGGACGGCACCAAGGGTTATCACAGATGTCACAACAACCCACGGTGATCTAGTGTATCATATATTTACATTCGATTTTAAGAAAATGATAATCCAATTAATATCCATCACCATTTTCAATTGTTTGTTCATGTGATTCGCTTACTATCATTTCCGGCTGTGCAGTCGACATATTTGGATGCCACATTGCGCGTTCGCATCATGGTAGCCAACGGAACAGAGACCCAGACCACTATCTCATGCCACCATCACTTCCGGCGGTGCGATCCTTCACACCATAGCATCACACGCACTTATGGACACAAGTGCAGAATGAGGATGTGGTTGCCACTTTTATGATGAAGATTCGAATGTGAATCGGTGGTCCAAACGGTCGTGGAATACCCAAATGGTAATGATGAAACGTTGCTACACATGCCACCATCACTTCCGGCAGTGTAGTCCTTCACACCACAACACACGCACTTACGGACATGGGTGTAGAATGAGAATGTGGTTGCCACTTTTAGGATAACGATTCGAACGTGAATCGGTGATACAAACAGGTGCAGAATTTCCAAATGGGAATGATGAAACGTTGCTACGCATGTCACTATCACTTCCGATGTTGTAGTCCTTCACACCACAACATCACACACATTCACGGACAAGGGTGCAGAATGAAGATATGGTTGCCACTTTTGAGATGAAAATGAATCGGTGGTCCGAACAAGTGTGGAATACACAAATGGGAATGATGAAATGTTGATTCACCGATGAAACGTTAAATTGGTGGTCCAGAAAAGATCAGGAATGTTGGTCTGCTTCCTCAATTTTATGATGGTTACGTTTGGGTTGGAACTGAAACGTGGGTCACCTTGTTTAATTTAGTGGAAGGTATATCAATTTTTTGGATCCAGATATGAGTTACATTCATTCAATGTTAGGGGTGGACACGTTTGGATTTGAACCCATAGGTCACCCAAATAATAGTGGTAAACTAAAAAAGCCTATGGTAAGCTTTTTCCAAATGTAACATAAATGGCAAATATGGAATTAAAATTATCTAAACGTGACATGTGACACTCCAACGTGATAGACCCAATTTGATTGAATTTTTGTGTGTCTTCACGTCGCGTGCCAAAAAACAATTAGTAAGGAATTCACGTCCCACACTACGTGTGTTAAAAACAACCAAACTTTAAAAAGTTATTAGTGCGCTTTTCGAACAACGTGACACACAAACACCCCACTACCTTCTCCATACATAACCACGCCACCTATTCTCCAACTATACTAACAATGGCAAAATAGTCAACCAATAATTTAAGGGACCACTTAGTCACCAAAAAAACATTTAGGACTTTATGGATTTGAAGTCCACAAAACGGGATTTACTAGTCAATTCTTCCAATTTGAAATTATTTTTTATAAACTCAACCCAATTAATTCTAAAATATAAAAAGTAATACTTTTTTAATCTTTGGCTAGGATTTACTAGCTATATAGATTGAGTCAAAACCATCAAAATTAAAATGGCTAACTTAATAAATAATTTAATAGAGATGAAATTTAGTGATTTATTCACTATTTTGGCTCATTTTGAAAAGTGGGTTAAAAGTCACTTTTCAACTTTTAACCCACTTCTCTCTCTCATAAAAAAGTCATAAAAAATTAAAAAGTAACTTTTAACCATCTTCCCAAAATACCTCTTTAACTAATCCTTCGTTTGGCATGCCTGACTTTTTAGCTTTTTGGTTATTTTAACTACAAAAAGACAAAATAGATTTTTTAGCCCAATAAGACAAAACGTCACATCTAATCTATAATCATTTTATTTTTTTTCCATAAAAATCAAAAAAGCTAAAAAATTTATACTAAACGAGACTTTTTAGTTTCAGATTAAAATAGTTAAAAAGTCAAAAAACCAACCCACATCCCAAACAAATCTTAAAAAATAAATAAAACGAGTTTGATGTTGACACTCTCATGGGGGTTAGGTGAGTGAGGGAAGGTGGTTGATAGAAAGGTGCATAAAAAATGATAGAAAATAAAATAAAATAAAAAATGAAAAGAGTAAAGATTCAAATATTATGATATTACATTTTAGTGGACGATGTGAGAGATCGTGATTAAGGGGGAGAAAATTAAGTTAGACAAAAAGAATTTAGAATTAAAAATTAAAATGGAAAAGTCCCTCTTTTTTTTTAATGATGAAATATGGGGGAGGGGAGAATCATATTTCAAAGAATTTATTTATTTTCATGAATTGTTCCTAGATATTAGTTGAGTTGGAATCATCACAAAAATATAATAATCATTGTTGAAGTTCTCTTTAGTTCTACATTCATGATATTTCTAGACACAATGTCCACGTTTGTTTAACTCCATACTATGGAAGGGATTAAAAATATGGTGAGATTGAATAAAAAAATTATTAATGCAGTGTTATTAGGTTAGAAATGTAAGTTAAAGAGTGTTTGTTTGTACACTATTGGATTAATAATACTATAGATAGTATTAATATACAAAATTAATATTTTTTAATATTGTAATTTTTTATTTTAAAAAATATACTTTTTGCTTAAAAATTATTTAAAAATTCACTAATCCCCTCACTTAAGAGGTGGTTTGGGATAATCTAAATAAATGCACTTTTTGAATTTTTATGAAATATGGGTTTTGATTTGAAGTGATGTGGTAGAGAAATAATATGACTTAAATAAGATGATGTGACTTAAATATAATAGTGACTTTTTGATTTTTTTTAGTTTATGACAAACAAGACCTTAATTTCTAATCCCAACCCTCCCATAGCTTTGTTAGTCCTATCACATGGGGGATTACTAATCTAAAGAGATAGTTAATCCCCTCAATTATGTTCCCAACCAAACACTCTTTAAGTAAATCCTACGAATTATTAGTCCAATTTCCGTTCCGCAAACGCTAAACAACTATGGCCAATGTTCTAACTTAAACCACCTGTCTTGTCTAAATTTTGAAATTTCTACCAAACATGTTAAACGTTTTTAAGTAATAAGCCTCACAGTGGAAAGCGTAGTGGTTGTGGAAATAGATTCCCAAAATCAATAATTAAAAATTAAACAGTGTTAGGTTCATAAAAATAATTTAAAAATTATATAAAAAGTGTATTGTACAACTAATTTTTATTTTAAGTCTGATATGTATTATACTTAAAATGAATTTTAATTATACAATACACTTTATATATATATATATATTTTATATTCTGTTTTTATACATTTAACATTATTGCTAAAAATTAAATCAAACCCTGTACAAGGTCATAATTTTGTTTATATCAAGAAATGACTTTGACATACACTAGTCTTTATCATGGTATGAATGAAGTAGGGCTGTGCTTCAGACCCCCACTGGGGGTCAACCCCCAGTGAGGTGGCGCCGTCCTATTTGCCGAAATTCAAAAAAAAAAAAAAAAAAAAAACAGTTTTTTTTTTTAGGCAAATCTCACCCCTACATCCATGACCCCCAGTGACCCCCACTGGGGGTCTTAGCCATTTTTCGAATGAAGTATGATCGGATTTACCCTTTCCTTGGATATTAGAATTCTCAAGTCAAATAGAGGTATCATTTGGTTAATTGAATTGTGAAATAAAACCTAATTTCACATCTTGCACGGCCATTAATGCTGTGTTTGGTTGAGAGATATGGAGAGGGATTTGGAAATGGAAAGGAAAAATGTGTGTGGAACTAGGTGAAATATAAGTATACATTATTCACATTTCACCTAACTTTTTCCTTTCTCTTTCCAAATCTTCTCTCAAAACTCCCAACCAAATACAGCGTGAAAGTAGGCCAACCTCAATTTGTACACAAGTGCAAATTGGAAATCAATTTCCTACCATTGAGTAGGTAAATGCTTTCATAAATAATCCTACCTATTTTGTAAATTTGTTGATCAAGAAAAGTCTATAGTAATTCTCAATCCTCCCAACAACATAGCTCATTCAAAATATGTGTGCTAGTTTAACCAATTGCAAAAAGGAAACAAATTTCACTGCATATGTCACGTAGTAATGAAATTTTGATGTTTAAAAGAATTTGAAAGGACGATTCAACTATCACACTTATGAGCATAAAAAAATAAATTATAATTTTTTCTAGTTTTTATAGCTTATTTTTGCAAAAAAAACTTTTTTTTTTTTTTTTAAAGTGTTTAGTTTTCCTCCAATCTAAGATTTGAATTGGAAGATGATGTTCAAACCCGTGAAATCCACCATGGGTCATGTTTCAATTATTTAAATCATTTATTTTAAAAGGCAATCCTCTTTACCTTCTTGTTAGGGGGAGTTTCGGTCACAATTCTATTATCATCGTTGAGTTTGGATACTAAATTTCCTTCTTTACAACTCAACATTAAAAGCACAAAAAAAGTTTAAGAATACAAAAATAGATCACAAATTCAAACATAATTCTCTCATATATATAAGATGAGTTCAATTTTTAATAAGTCCCACGTCTATATAAGAAAATTATATTCAATTCTATAATTTATACACACCTTCTTTTGGGCAAACATAAAGGGAGAAGCTCAAAATAATTGAATAATCATTAGCTAATTGCTTTCCATCCATTGGATGGGCTAACACTACTCCTTTACCCTTCCTCTTCTTTACTTTCTCCCATTCAGATCTTGTCTTTGATTTTTAAATGCTGTCCTAACTTTTGTTTTAGAGGGCCAAGAATTGGTCCACTGATCAAATATATTACACTTTTCACTCGTTTGGGCCCTCCAAGATACCTCCATCTGAGGCTCACCACAACCCAAATTTAATTCGAAAGATTTAAGTTGGGTTTGAATTATAAATTTAAATAAAAATTTATAAATAAAAAAAATTAAAATAATGTAAATTTTTTTAAAAAAAATCATTTTTAAATCTTTAAACTAAAATTATGATGCAAACAGAAAGTATAAGGGTTGTTTGGGATGATCTAAATAAGTGTACTTTTTGACTTTTTATGAAATATGAGTTGGGTTTGGGTTGAGTTTAAAGTAATGTATTAGAAAGATGATATGACTTAAATAAGATAATACGACTTAAATAAAATAGTAATTTTTTGACTTTTTAACTTTTTGAAGCATGCCAAATCAGTCCTAATTTTCCTTGTAAGTTTCAATCTCAGCACACACTCAGGCAAAAAGTCAACCAACTAAAGTACTAGTGGCCAAAATATTAGTGTGATTTCGTAATGATAATCAATTTGTTGGCCGTGTGTAGGGGCCATTTTCAAGAATCACATGGAAAGCTCCTTCACTTACAATTTTTTAAGAAGGAAATATATCATAACAGAGAGAAATTTTATTACACAATCCGAAACATGTACATATCATATGCATTCACAATTTTAATTGTTAAATTCTGAAAATGAATCGGAGCTATTGATTATATTAATATTGGGTAGTAATTAATATCAATTTAGGTCAAAACTAAAATCAACTCTATTTGTAACTCAAGCCAAATCTTACTTGGTGCAATTTATTAGAATTGTTTATAATTTATTTATTTTACTTTTGTTAGTGTTTGATGCAATTTCCATTCATAATTTATAGGATAAATTGCAAATATACTTCCCAAAATTTGTTTAAAATACGAATTGTACCATGTGATCTGAAAAATAACAAATACTCTCTTATCAGATTTTTTTATTTAATAGAATTAATTAAAAAAATAAATTTTTTAACTGCTTTCCCATACAATAATAAAATTACTTGAATTATTAATTGAAATAAATTTTTGACGTCGTTAAAAACTGTTAATTAACTTGGTTTACTAATAAAATGGATCATTTGTTATGAAATTAGAAACTTAAAGAGACAATATGTATTTTCACAAGGGACAATTCATATTTTAAATAAACCCTAAAAGACATATTTGCAATTTATCCTAATTTATAATGCAAAAATAGCTTAAATATATATATATATTTTTAAGTTAATGTTCTGAGAATTAGAGAAGATGGTGTTTTTAACTTTTATTTTTTAATTATTAACTTTAGTTCAATAAAAATAAGAACGACTTATGTATAAGGTCTAATAAGTAAACTTATTACCCAATAAGCCCTACGATGATTAATGACATTTTTTATTAAATATTATTAAAAAATATCACTAATTATTAAGTTTCAATAACAATTTAAAAATTGTCACAAAAAAGTTATTAATTATAAGTTTTAGTGGCAACTTAAGAAATGTCAAAAAAAAATGTTATTAATTGTAAATTTTAGTAACAATTTATAAGAAATCGTGATAAAAAAAATCACCAATTTGTCAATTTTTAACAATGTGCAAAACATCATCACAAAAAATTACTTTTTAACGATGATTTTACTAAAACTATTTTTAATAAAACTTGATGGGAAGTAAATTCAACTTGGTAATCAAACTAATCGCAAAATATCATAACTACCACTAATTTATATAACTTATATATAATACGCAACATGACCCATGAATATCATAATCAATCATGACCCATATATATATATATATATCTTCCACATAATCTCCACTTCAGGTCAGCTTCTAGTTCTGGCAAACTCGAGATTCACTAATACTGTCTTTGGTTAGGTGATTTGAAAAAAGATTTAGAAAGAAAAAAAAAAAAAAAATAGGTGAAATGTGAATAAAATATACTTATATTTCACATAGTTTCACACATTTTTTTCCTTTTCCTTTCCCTTTCCAAATCTCTTCACAAATCTCTCAACCAAACACAACGTCCGACTCAACCAAATTCATGACATTGTGTGTAAGAAAGGTGTTACTAAACTACACAGGTAGCCCGCGGAGTACAAACTCTATTGGATAACTATGAAGTGGGACATCTTGAGTTCAAAGTGTTTTGCAAGTGATTGTGTCGATCTAGGGTTTGTCCTGCAAAGGTAAGTCCAATTCCAATATGACACTAACCTGGTCCTCATCCAAAAAAGAAGGGCATACTTTACACATCTATTCTTCTCTTCCTCCTAAACCCTAGTTTATATTCCTCACAAGAAGACAAGATTAAAAAGCAACAAATAAAAAATACGTAACAGAATGAACCATAAATAACACTACATTGTAAAAAGACAAGTATGGGCAACATGAATAGAAAACCGATTTTGCTTTCTTTCACATTTTCCTGTAACATATGCAGATCCCAAAAAATCAAAGAACCCCCAAAAAAGAATAGCAAAGGCTGCAAATATTCAGCATAATATATACTCCACGTGAAGTGCATGCTCTCTTACCTTTGAATCAATCATTTCCAGATATAACCAAACTATTCAAGATAACAGAAAAACACCATCCATGAGTCAAGGTGCTGTTTTTTCTTCTTTGGACTAGAGGAGTCAAGGTGCTTAATAGATATCTTTACTATGTATTGACTTAGATGTCTCCTATTTCTCACCCAAAAAAAAAAAATTTAATCAAAAATTAGCTGCCAAAGGTTCAATTCAAAGTAAAAGGGACCATTGCTGCTGAAAATAACCTGCATAAGATGGTCATTTTCCCTAAATTTTACTTCCCAACAGGTTGTTACCAAGTGGATATCCTTCAGTGGACATACTTGGCTCAAAATCCTTCCCAGGACGACACAAAAACTCTAATGCTATATATATTTCAGCCTCTTCAGATAAATCTAAACAGCCTCCTGTGGAAAAATTTCAAACTGAATCCAACTTAAGCAGCGGGTTGGGCTCTACATCCAAAATTGTCCACATCTGTTCACTTCTTCAATGACACCACAAAGCTCAGCTCATTTCTATACTAAAATTAATGAAATTGTGATGAAAACAAAAACAAACTCACTGACTGCATGTTAGTTTATAAAGTTGTTGAAGCTCACACTAACAGAATAAAACAAGAGCCATTTGGCATCCCCAAAATAAATAAAAACAAAAAATATCAAGGTAATAATACATGACGTACATCTCATTCTGTAGCCAAGTTTCCATACTGCCAGGGATTGAACTCTGTCGATCTGACATCAATCTCTCCAATGTTGTCTGAGATAAACTTCCAAATCACCCCAAGGGGTAGGCGCAACATCACTAGATAGGTCAAACCATCTTGGAATATGTTGTTGGCCCTTCGACTCTCTAATTCTCTTTTCAGCCCTCTGTCTCTCCTCCAGCCTGAAAAAATCATGACAATCGAAACTATAAATTACTCATTTGCCAACCCAAACTTTGCATAAATGTGCCCAAGCTAACCATATAAAATTAACAAAACAAACCCAAACTGAATAAAATGCCGCCAAATGTGCCCAGCTACATTCTAGCTTAAACTAAACAAAAAGTTAAAGCTCAAATCAACCCAATGCTTCAAATTCCATAATGTCAGGTGCTTCTATTTACACCCACCAATTTTCTCATTACATTCACCTATATATGAGGGCACAAATTTCAATGCATGTGAAACAGAGGTTGATGTAGTGAGAAATTAGGTGGATGTAGTACACCCCATGATGCCCTAAACATGTTGCATGGTGAAATTCCAGATTTGCCCTTATATTTTTTCACAATGTTTCAAGTCAAAGGCCATCATACAAACTTTACATCTTGCGTGCACAAGCGCGCACGCGCACACACACACACAGAAACCTGCTCTTTTCTGAACCAGCTTTGGATAAATCATCCTTCTCGAGTGCATATCTATCCGGACGCAAGCGAGAATCTGATGCCAGCAACTTCTTAGGTGCAGTGTCTAAGCTATTTAACTTGTGTGCAAAATGTGTGTACTGAAATTTGTCATTTTCAGGACTTTCAGCAACTCTCCAGACCTGCATAATGGGGAGCATCACAACAATTACCAGCAGCTTTAGTTGATAAATAAATAGTTTGTTTACCAGCTTAACTACCAGCAATATGAACAACTGTCTACGAAAAACAAAAAAGCTATTAAAGAGATTTCATGGGTCCTGTAATGTCACTACAATTTACAACAATGATAGAACGTATTATCTATGTTTTCCTACTAAATGCAGGGCACTAGGGCGGGACAACTTAGTGCAGACCAAACTTGTAAGCATTATCTACCATGCTTACATCAACTACTCTAATTAAGGTTGACAGAGACACATGTCATGGAATCCCAAGAAAGTTACCTAAATTATCAGTTTGCAGCAATTTTCAGACCAGGCCAAGGAGGGCAAGCCACAATATGGAGAATAACATTTAAAACCAATATAAATTGTAATAACGTTTCATATAAAACTTAATTCTTGTCTTTCTTTCCTCTTCTTTTTCTTAGCTGAAGAGTAACATATAATTAAGTTGCACAATTTCCACAATAGGTTCTGGTATTCTGCTAAACAGATGGTTTCAGTATTTGAATGACGGCCTTTCCAGTTCCCCGGCAGACTCTTGCAAATTGAAATAATAATTTCACTCCATAAAGGGAAGCAAACACGTCACAATCTCCTTTCAGAATATGCTAACTATTGCATATTATATAATACTCTTAGGTAAGATGCTTAAATTATTTTTAAATACTTCAAATTAAATGGGATTATAAAAAAATATATATAGAATTTATATGTGTATTCGTGTTAGGAGTTAGAAATGTTTCTTTACTAACAAATGTGAGTGTCTTCTTCTTTAAACATCATATAAAATTAGAGGATCCAAGTGTCTAAATTGAAAACGGGTATCAAGCACATATAACCACAATGTTACCTTAGTCACAACGGTGGATACAGGTACACTGAGGGAAGTGGAAGAGTAAGTTTAACACAGCTCAAAATGACAGCATATACTGTTTAGTCAAAATTTAGGAAAATGTTTACACCAGCAAGAAAAGGGGAAGACAAACGAAGGTTCACAGAGCCAACCTCTTTCATTTCAGTGCCCGGTAGGGGTTCCCCTTCCATGTCACAAGGTTGACAACTCATTGACTCATTCCATTTCCCAGTCATCAATATTTTGGGTTCTTCAGCCGCATTATACACATATCCATCCACTTCAAAACGACCAGAACTGCAACCAAACACGAGGCATGAAAACAGAGATCCAAGAACTCCAGATAATATTCTAACAGAAAAGATAAATTAACTAATTGAACAGAGGTTACTTCCTAGTGCTTAATCCCCACATTATGCGAGTAAACTGTATTACAATCTGGTGATAATTTAAAGAGAACTTATATGATGTTCAATCAAAATGTAGTCTTTAAAATTCCCCAAAATAAAACCACTGATCACATTCAGTTTTAATTTTGCGAATGAATGCAAGATAAACAACCAGTCATTACTAACAATTGCCGTGGAAAGAGGTTAAGAAAACAACTCTTAGCTGGGCTGAAAGTTCCTACAAGACCACAAATTCTTTAGAGCACCACATTCTGTTGGGATTTGACATGCGCACACAGAAGCACACATAAAAAATAATGCACAAAAAAATACAGAGATTTACATGGTTCGGCACAACTACACCCATGTCCACAGACGAGAAACAATAAACTACAAAATAGCGAAGATTAGATTACAAATAAGAGATACAAAAATACCAAAAACCCAAGCCCTAAAATTGTAAACATTTTCCTTGCTCTCTGATATTTTTTTTATCTCAACCCTCCTCACTCTTTGCACTCTTCTATGTGCAAACCCAACACCCTTTTTAGACTAATAGATTTTCTTCACACAACACTTCACACTCTGATCAACTGATCAGCTATCTCCTATTTATATATTTACTTCACCACCTTATTGTTACATACTCAGAAAACTCACGTCATGAGTACCACCTTTCGTGCACTTCCCTATGTGAAAAGCCACAATAACATTGAAGAAATTAATGCTCTGCCTTTTTTACTTTTCATCAATTTACTAGGCTGATACAAATTAATCACAAAGGAGAAAAAAAACACCCTTTTCTGCCTTTCCTCAAGAGAGTAAAACCAAAGTGAAGACAACCCTTTTTCTCCAAAATGGCCCCACATGTTAAGAAATCAAACAAAACCAAATAGGAGAATTATCATTACAAACACAAATTTGGTGGCCCCCATTAACATGGACAGCTCACCTAACACATTCTGTCATAATCAGCAGCAGCACTCAAACACCTTCCTCTCTCCACTCCGTCTTATTTACCCACATAAGACAACCCTTACTGAATAAAAAGGTATATAAGCACTAAATATACAAGTCAATGGAAAACCAGCAAAATGCAACAGAAAATAATATTGCAGTAGTAGATGTAACAGAACAATAAAGGACACATCGGTCTAGATTGATCAGTCGTCTAGGTCTATGTTGCATGGGCTTGGGTATAGTTGTCGGGTGTGAATAAGTATCTAAGAGTCAGATTCATCTAATTCTCATTTCTAAGGACACCAGAACACAGCTAGATATCATTTTTTTTACATATTTATTTTATTTTATTAAGGCAAAATGGTGTTCACAAACTTACATAAAATATTTGATGAATAAAATAGGAGTTTTATGCATAGTTATTATGTAAAATCGACTGCATGTCAACTAGATATGTCAAAAACATATCATATCCTTACTCAAGTGTGAGTGTTCAACAAGGGTACTTTACAAATTTAGAAGAGCCCTTGTAACATAGGTCTAGATAAGAAGCTTCCACAGTATCTCATAACCATCTGTCAAAGTATCAAAGCAGTAGTTTAAACGAGTGCATGCACATGCACGCACAAACATACTAAAAAGGAAAATGGATGAATGATTGACTAAATAAATAAACAGATTCTCTGATACATTTGCAACCTCACATCAAGACCAATGCCCTTCGTGTATTGTTCATCAAAACCAGAAAAATGCACAAGTCAAAATAAAAAGAAAAAAACAGCAAACATGTATTTTATATATATAAACCGACAGATCTAACAAAATTACTAAAAATAATTGCTAGGCATCATACCCGAACCAGCCACAAGGTTGAAAATATAGCACAACTTTGTCCCCTGTGGTCATGTTTGTCACGATCATCTCACCTGGAACATCAACCCAAGTTCGTCCAAATATCAGGTTGTGAACTTTTGAGGGCGGAGGCACCAAATCTAGGACCACACCATCTCTTTTTAGGGTCACCCGTGTTCTGCATATGTATATATATATAGAAGTGAGCTACAAATACACTGCTCACCACAAAGATTTTGAAAGACAACCCCAAGAAAAGAAATTCCATAAAAAGACAGGCCCAGACCAGGTGAAAGATGAAACGACTTTTTCTCTGTTCTTTTTTCCTTTTCTTTTTTTAGAAATCCAAGTATGATGATGGGGTTAGGGACTGGATAAAACCCCAACCAGGAATGGATAAAACCCCAACCAAGATGAATAGCAAGATTAAACACCAGGTCATTGATACAACTACCAAGATACTTTACTAGCTAAGCTAACAAACACAAAATCTTATTATCATACAAAGCAAGCAAACAACCTTTTTGGCTTATCCCTATTTTTTAAGATGTCACATTTTTTTTTAATCAAACGAACTACATAATATAATATTCTACAGTTATTTTTTCACTACGCATAGAATGGGTATTAATAATTATATCTCACTTCTTGGAGTTTGAGAAATAGGGAACAAGGAAAGAGAGCCATATGAGAAAACTCAACCAAACAAATCCCTTCAGGGCTATTTCAAAGCTGTTTTGGGCATTATTAGAAGCACCTTAGGCTAATTTTGGATTATTTCGCAAATTAGTTTGAAGGATTGAGCAGAAAGGGGTTTAGGATTAGAGATTAAGGTTTAATGGCAAGAGAAGGGCAACAAATCAATCTGGTTATTTGGGGATTTTAGAGGCTAAAAGTGTAGACAAATAAAGAAGAAGAAGAAGAAGGGATTTTAGAGGAGAGGCTAAAAGTGTAGAGACAAATAAAGAAGAAGAAATCAAATAATCACAAAAAAGCTTCAAAGCTTTGAAATTACTCTAAAACATGTTCGGCATTGAATTAGAAGCATTGCATAACTTTGCACCCATGCTGACTTGGTTAAGAAGGCATTAAGGCGATACCACCCCTATATACAAAATAGACGCAAAGGAGGCAAAACAAAATCCTATACACCTCCCACATGTATCAAAAAGCTCTACAAAATATAAATATTGGTCAAGAGAAGGGTTAACAATCCTCGTCTCCCAACCATACAAAAAAGAAACAAATGAACTTCTAAGCCTATAAAAAGGAACTTTTATACCATCAAAAGAGCTCTGCTTCCTCTCCATCCATTGAATCCACATAATGCATAATGCAATCAACGACCATATCTTCTTCCTCCTATCCCCCACCCCAACCTCTCATCAACTATGAAGCAACTCTACTGCTCCAATGGGAAACACCCATTGCACCGTAAACCATGAGAGAATCGAAGTTCAAAGCTCACTTGCAACTTGACAGTGAATATGAAGACAATTCACCAATTCGCCTCTATACTTGGGCATGTAACTTCGTCAAATCAAATTATCACCAGTAAGATTGAGGGGAACCCTAGGCTCCCCAAATAGCTTTTCAAGGAAATAATGAGTTGTCCCAACCGATCAACACCCGATAGAAAGATTTGACCTGAAATACCCCAACACCCGATAGAAAGATTTGACCTGAAATACCCCAATCTAGATAGATTCCAAGTTAGGGGGTCTTTCACCATCCCAATAATAGTCGCCATGTACAATCTCTCCATGAGCCCTGTCAGCTTCCAATCTATCAAGCAAAATGTCCCCAAAAAATTTAAGTGTCCTCTCTACAACATTAACCAACCACTGCCGCACTCCTATTCGCTGGGAAGATCCTCTTCAATCCCTCTTACCACCATGCAAGTAGTACTCATCTTACTCGCATCCCCTACCACCATGCTCACATTACTGACAAGCTTATCACATCCTTTCTCTAATACCCATCCAAAGGTCTTTAACATAAGACAAAGATACCTCTAAAGAGTTCCACTCCCCCCGGCCACACCTATACTTCAAACCAACCGCTATTCTCCACCATTTGTTCTCCTCACAGGCGTATCTCCACAACCACTTCCCCAATATACTTTTAGAAACATTAAATAGAACATAATTTAAAACCAAATGATAATGAATCCCACAACAGCTGCAAGTTGTCAATATTAAAGAACAAAAGCATAGCAATTAAGACTGACAACCAAAACCACCATTACCTTCCAAGGGGATAGATATCAAGTGAGTTTCCTAAAAATTTGGTCTTCACCTTTGAAGTTATATCATAGACAAAATGATCATTTTCAGCATGCCCAGCACTCATTGGAGGGTGATGGCTAACCTGAAAAGGGATTGCAATTATTACACAGCACTATGATGCAAAACATAAATAAAGATGAAAGAAATGAGTATGATCAAAATGTTAATTACTTAACAACAAAGTTCCACTAGTCTAAAATACAGGCAGAAAATAATAATTCCTTCTTGGTTATAATCAAAATCAGCATGACCAAAACTAGCATTTAAACAAAGAAAATAAGAAAAATGTATCCAGTGGAAAATGTGGTCAAGCTCACCTGTTCTGCAATGAATTTAACACCTCCATGATTGACCATTTCATAAGTTTCACCAAGAATTGGATTAAATGGCTTCCAGGTTCGTCGGCAGGCATAATAGATTGTTATAAAGAAGGATGCTGAAATGGAGAACCATAAGTTTCACAACAGAAAATGCACACTCACACTCGCGCAGAGAGAGAGAGAGCAGAACGGTACTTACAAGCATAAACCAATCGCATGTAGGGATCCTCACATTCATCTGCTAAATCCATAAGGTAGGAGTATTCCATCAACTGTTACAAACATATCACAGTTGGTGATATTCAACAAGAAAAGCATCATCAAATATAACACAGACATCAGTATGGTACAAAAACACAAACCTCCGCCATTTTTTGAACAATTGACATTGGCTCAAAAATGATGACTGGGAGTGTCACCATTGATGTGACATCAGAACCTATATATTTCTGCATCATCTTCCAATAACTGTCCCGATCCTATGAAACACAAGAAAAGAAAGAAAGTTGTCAATAGAGAGATATGCCTTTATTTCTGTTAAGAGGCAGAAAGAGAGATTTACTAAGCATTACTTATGGACAATAACACACGTCAACAAGAAATGCTAGAATCACAAGACATCCGTTTTTGTCAATAAATACAAATTTTCTGTCATACACCACATTTGAGGATCAGAACCCACATAGACACATACATAATGCATTCAAGATGATGCCTAGTGGCCTTGAACTATACCTTGTAATCCTGTTGAATTTTCTCAACCTATATAAGAGCCTACTGAAATACATTAAAAAAATCATGACATAGCAAAAAAATTAGCAGAAAGTTCTAGAAATAACACAGCAAAACTTGCATCAGCAAAATACAATGAAAGACGCAAAAAATATATATATTATTGCACCTCCTGCTTCCATCTTCCTTTGTGTGCTTCCTCCTCAGCATCTTCAGTCCCCCCTTCAGGATTTATAACTTCCAGGCCTTCATAACCCAGCAAACTAGAGAAGGAAAACACCACAGGTTAATGACAACCAGAATCTTCAGCACATGGAATGAAACTAATATATGTATATATATCATGAACATTGTACAAAAATGACAAACCAAGATAACAGAACTTCAGCTTCAATCAGCAGAAAAAAAAAAAAAAAAACCATTGTTGTGATACATGACTAGGTAAAATAAGGGCATAGACCAAAAAATTAACAACCACAACTTGTAAAAATTACTAAGGAAGCAATGGTCAGTGTCTCCATAAATTTAAACGTAAATGACGTCACTCAGCTATCCAGTCATTCATGTGTGCGCAGTGACACTTTAGGGAGTAAATGCACGTCAGAATTTGAGGGAACAATTCATTATGCATGTGCAAGAGTTTAGGGAGTTAATATGTCAAACAAATTGAGGAGAAACTACCATAGCATTGTGCAACCACTGCTAAGTGGATTATCATTAACCAAGCTGCTAAAGAGGGTATTATCTCAAAATCTTTGAAGCTATAGGACAGTCATGGTGATCAAATGAGGAAGAAGCATTGCCCTCAAGCTCAGTTAATACTCATGTGACAATACTACCTACGTCAAATAGAACACAGATCGTTCAACGGAAACAGGTAAGGAATGTGGTACACCACATGCTATAAAATGTGATATGATAGAGAGAGGCTTGCATAGGCTACATTTTTACTGGTGGAGCAATCTTCTTTTAACAATTAGCTATTCAATATTGTGACCGACTTTTTGCATTTTGTCCAGCTAAAACTCCACTTTCTCTAGATTTAATTCATTATATTTGATTTTTTTTCCCTCCCAATGAAAATTATATTTAAATAATTGGAAAAAGTTTTAGGATCACTTTGGATTGATAAATGTACCATTTTAAAAGAAAAATGTACCAGGTTTCAAAACGTGCATATCAAAACGTAAATCGCTAGGATATTAGCATGTTTTCTGGTAACACTGATACATACCAAACAGGAACAGCATATGACCATTAATGCAGAACTGTACGTCACCCTATTGATGCATGCTCGAAGTGCAGCAAAATAAAATCTTCCATAAGCATTTTCAACACTGCAAGGCATATATATTAATAGAAAAGACATCAACAATCATGGCATGCACATACATTATCAATAAGCAAAATTTGCTTGCCTCAAAATACTACACGGGGAAATAGCATCCGAAAAAAGACCACAAAATGTTTGCTAACGAAGGTCAAGTTTCAATACTCGAGATGGGTCACACGGGATATTCCACTATACTCTCTCTTCCTCTAAGTTCAACCACTCCCGCTAATAAGGGAGTACTGGGAACTCTGGACAACTACTAGATACAATAATATGATCTTTTTTATTTATTCGTTCTTTTCAAGGTAACGTTTTGCTTGAGCAAATGAGAAATAGGTCGTGAAGATTAGCCAAGTTGCAAACCAAATAGCATTGGGAAATACATATAAATTTTACACTAGAAGTTAAGCACACACTCGATGCGTGTGCAGAAATAGAAGACAGTTGTAACCGTCATCTGAAAAAATAAATTTGAATGTAGATGGAGGAGAAAAAATACGACATCAGAAACTTGAACAGTTACATAGTTGTCATTAGGGCAATAGGAATTAAGTGACATGGGTTTTTTTTTCTTTTGGTTCAGCGGTCAGGGCTTCCGCACACCTCTATTAATCCTCTCCCTAGTCTGGTAAAAGGCAGGCCATCCATGCCACAACTAGGGAATTCACGAGAAATTACATTCTCCCTGCCTGGCCCCAAGAATCAAACCTGAGCAATTGTTTGGAGAGCACACCCACCAAACAGTACAACCCTCACGGCTGACATAGATGTTGACATCAAGTGAGTTTTGTAATCTATCTATACCATCTATAAAGTGAAGGCGGGAATTGGTGTCGATGTCACAGAAATTGTTGATTTTTCATATGGAAGTGCTCACCAATTCAAATAAAATATGTGACACCTAGGCCTTATATAATAGTATAGATAGTATAGTATATGTGTGTGTGTGTATATATATAGAGAGAGAGAGAGTATTAGAAGAAGATGTACGGATATATATATATAGTTAATCCCCATTATTGCGTAAAGACTAAACTTTGCCATAATTTATGCAAAGGGTCAACCTCAAGTTTAGTATGCCCAGCATTAGCTAAACCAGTGATTCGCTGTTATAGATAGATATATACATATATATATATATGATGAAACGTCAGTGATAACAAAATCATCATCAAACAAACCCTAGCAATAAAGGATGCGAAACCCATAAATATACACAAAAAAAATACTCAATTTTGAAACACCATTAATGGATCGCAACAGTGAAAAAGAAGAAAAAAGATAAGATATGAACGATTCGAGGCATACCCATTGACTGATTTGTGCATTGCGCTGCCGAAATTGGACAAACTGGAAGCGATCGATGCGAAGAACCCGCCAGGTTGTTTCTTGTCCTGAGAAGCCATCGTCGCTGTGAAAGAAACCCTAGAGCCAAATCCTTAGTTCAAAAGTGAATTCTTTGAAGAACAACTGTCAATGATCAGACTTTAGGTCACGGGGCGGCTAAGCGAAAATGTGATTGGATCCCCAAATGGCTTGAAGATCCGGATGAGAGAGAGAAAGAGAGGTTGCAGGTAGTGTGCAAAAAGAGAACAGCCAGGACGTGATGAGTGGGTTGAAGTGAAAAACAATGAGATATTTTTGTTTCTCCTGTTAGAGCAGCTCCAACGGGTCACTTAATTTTTCATCAAATTTAAATAAAAAAATATCATTTCCTCAATTTAATATAGAATAATTCAATAGTTGAGTTTCATCAAATCTACTATAAGGATAATCGGTTGGTGGACTGGTAAGGCAAAAAAAATTGTTTTTTTTTTGGATTGTTTGGACCTACCTATTTGAATTGTTTGAACTTTTAAGTGGTCAACCGGTTGGTCGACGGGCTGATCAACCGATAAGGCAAACAAATTTTTTTTTTTTTTTGAATTATTTGAACCTATCCATTTGAACTGTTTGAACCTTTTAGTGGTCGACCGGTTGACCGATTCCTCTCCTCCAACAGTCACAAACAGTAATTTGTTGAAATCTGTACCATGTTCTTAGTTTGATGTTTTTTTGTTTAATTCTCAATTTGATACCAGTTTGGTGAAACTGTTGGAGCTTCAAAAAGTGCCTTTTTCACCAAATTTCAAATTAAATGCCAGGTTTGGTAAACCGTTGGAGATGGTCTTAAGGTGTCATGACCCAAACTCGCCCCTATAGGTTTAGCACCATAACCAGCCAGTAATCCGTGGATTACCAAAGGCCTCTGAACAGATTAGCAAATAATAAGGGACTGCGGAAGCAATAATACAAAATAGACAAGGTCCAATGAACTGTGATAACGTACATGGGACAGAACAATTCAAAACTTATTTATATATACATAAACATGTCAGCCAATATACACAATATTTACATGGTATTTACAGAACGTACTTCCCAAGACCTGACTTTACAGAGCATACACAAGGACTAGCATGAATACAAAAACAGCCATGGCATTAGGCTTTGCTCAGAACCTCCTCGGGAGGCACAACAGTTGACTGACAAAAACAGAACAGAAGGCTGTCAACTCTGGCCCTGGTCATGTGCCGGCTCACCTACACACATAATATAAACTATGAGTGGAAACCCAATGAATAATAATAGAGTAAAGGGTTTCAATGAATGAGTTCATACAGATTCAGAAATCATAATTCAGATTTGTATCAAATTCATCATTTGTCCAAATCATAAACAAACAAAAATCATAAGTCATGATTAAGTTTACGTGATACATCCATTAGCATTAACAGAACAGAACATAACAGAACGTATACACGTGAGGTTATGAATAACCAGTTCCATAAAGGAACCTCCGGATCCGGGCAACAGAACAAAAGCTGAGCCCCCGTGACAGGGCCTCCAGTACGGGTAACAGAGTGCAGACAGAAATAAGTTCCATAAAGGAACCTCCGATACCGAGTAATAGCTAACAGATATCACATGACGCTAAGGATGTCACGAATACATATCAGAAATTGAACAATTATTCATTGTACAGAACATATCATTTCGGAAAACATACCTTGTTTTATCACACATAAAGTAGATATAGTTTTAACATAACTTTACTAAATTATTACTCACAGTGGGCCTTGAGACAGGCAGACGGAGTAAACTTGGTCAAACGGTACGTGGCACGTGACCTACACAACACATAACAGATGCACACTTGAAACACACGTTCTAATTGTACAAAACTTATTTCGCTGGCTCTTAGTGTGTTTCTAATCTCTTATCCTCAATATGAGAGTCTTAAACATGGCCTAGGAATGCCTAAGATGGAATGAGGATGCAAAAATGCATTAAAAATCATTTCTTAAATTTTGCTGAAAATAAGGTCCACGCTCGAGCGTGGCTTTCCCCGCTCGAGCGGACATGCAGACAATGAAGCTCCGCTCGAGCGTGGACTTCCCCGCTCGAGCGGAATGCAAACTTATAAAAAAGTGCTGGATGTAAGAAATTCATGCTTGACGGGCGCTCGACCCCCACTCGAGCATGGCTTCCCCCGCTCGAGCGGACTGCAAAACACACAAACTTCTGGGTATACGCATTTCACGCTCGAGCGTGACTCTCGCCGCTCGAGCGGAAGTGCATGTACTCAGGCTTCACGCTCGAGCGTGAAAGTCCCCACTCTAGCGTGGGTCAAATTTCTGGAAAATCTAGATTGACATCCAAGCATGAAACTCAACCTTCAACCATCCAAAACTCATTTTTCTGGGCCAAAACTTTGGAAAACACTTGGTAACCCACAAAACAACATGTTAAAAGCATAATTTCAAGAAAATCATGGCCCAAGAGCAAACCAATTATGCACAAACTCAACTTAAACTTTATAGATGATCCAAAACATGACATGCATGTGCATTTTTGAGCTAAGGCTCTCTAAAACATGATCAAATGCTATCAAACAACATGAAACTCATTGTTTTTTCCAAAATTATAATGAAATCAACACATGCATGAGGAAATTCTTGACACTTATCCTTCAAAATGCTATAAAGCATGCATACATGCATGAATTAATCATCAATTCAACATATTAAGCTAATTCATGTCTTAAATCACTATCCTTATTAAGTTAATTCATGCCTTAAATCACTATCCTTACCATGAATCATGCAAGAACAACTCAAACTCACAATTAAAAGGGTGAGTCTCCTACCTCAAGTCCTCAACTTCAAGAATGGAAGCTCAATTGTGCAATCTACTCTTCAATTCTTCAAGTTCCAAGTAATTCTCTAGATAAATTCAATCTCTTACCTCACTCTCTCTCTCACGGTTTTGGCAAGGAAAAAGGCTGAAAAATGGTGTATGAATCAATCTCAAGGTTGCCTTAGATAATGGACCACTCAATGGCAATTTGGTAATAAATTTAACTAATGTAATTTAACGTTATTTAATCTAATTTAATCATACCAAATCAAATTTTAATTAAACCTACCATAAAATCACATATTTTCTAACTAGTCTAAAACACTAGTCAATTTCGAACTCAGGCGCCGATAAGGCTTTCAATTCGCAGTTCAAAATCGAAACATGAACAGATCATTTTATTGCAAACAGATAGAAACACAAAGATAATGCAATTCACATCCAATTTAATTCCGGATTCCTTCTAAATTACTGTTAGGCATAAATAATCATGGTTTAGCATTAATCAGAGGTCGGGGTTATTACATAAGGCCTCATTTTAGTTATTTTTTGATTTTTTAATTAAAATATGAAGTAAAAAATCTTATATGTTTAAAATGATTTTTTAATTTTTTATGAAAAGATTTGTAAAAAGTGGAGAAAAAATAAAATTTTTGATTTTTTGTATAAATTATAGGTTTTTTAATTTCTTTAGCAATTTTTTGATTTTTAAGCTAAAACTATTTCTTCCCAAACGAGACTTAAGTCTCATGTGAGAATAGGTTATTTTAGTAATTTTTTATTTTTTTTGCTAAAATATGAGGTAAAAAAATTAATATGTTCGGAATGATTTTTTTTTTTTTACAAAATAATGTGTAAAAAGTAGCGAGAAAATAAAATTTTGGACTTTTTGATATAAATTATAGGCTTTTTAATTTTTTAGTAACTTTTTAATTTTTAGATTAAAACAGGCGCTTACCAAACAATGCTTAAATTTTAACCTATTTTTGGGATCATAAAATATTTATAATATCATGAAAATGCAGTCAATTAATATATTATATTGTGTAATTATTATTTTTTTAAAATTTTTTATAATCATTATGAGTTTATACTATTTTATTGCAATTGTTGCATACAAAATGAGTCATTTCTTTGTTTGTTTCATTTTATTTTCTATTTTTAAAAATATATAGTATTAGTTAAATAAAAAATAAACACACAAAAATAATCGGCTTGATAAGTTTTCAGGACATTCGGTTCAAAAGTCCAAGTTTAGATTTTGTTTTGTAAGAAGTTCAAGTGCTCAAATACTTTGTACATAAGGAAAAGTTTAGATAAAATGACCAAAATATCCTCGGCTAAATATGCAAACTAAATCCTCACACCTCAAAAAAATCATCTCCGCTCTCTGTCTCTGGTTTCTGCTCTCTCTCTCTCTCTCTCTCTCTCTCTCTCTCTCTCTCTCTTTCCATTCTCTATTGTCACTAATCATAGCCATCCATCCTCCACCCTCCGCCTCACCCGCGTCTCCGCCTCCCTTGCCGCACTTCCTCCGCCGTGGTGTCATTCAATCTCCCTTAGGATTTCGTTATCAGCGGCAACAAACCAGAGCTCTGCCGTGGTTGTCGATCATCTACAAACTATAGTCTTACTCATATCTACTTCATTTGAACTCAGATTTATGGTTTTTACGTTATTTGTGTGCTTGTTTGTATTGTTTCTCTCTAGATCCATCTTAGCGGAGTTAACTTGATATGTTGCCCCCCGCCGCCGCCGTTGACCTCCGCATTCATCTTCATTAGAGCTTCATTCTCTGAATATAAGTCCTTTTGTCACGACCCAAACCCACCCCTATAGGTTTAGCGTCGAAATAGGCCAATAATCCGAGATTACCAAAGGCCTTCCTGTACAAATCCAAATAATCGAGACTAGCAGAAGCTTTATATAAAAATATCTAACAAGTATTCCAATAAGCTGTGATTCTATATGGAATAATACATGCACAAAACGTTAATTTACACACCCTATATTACATACATCACATCTTGTACAAAAACATTTATAGACATATACACATATATCAAAATGTCAACATCATGATCAAAAACTTAACAACGGTCCACAAGACCTAGCCCAAACTCAAAGGCACCAAAACAAAACTCCATAGGCTTAACCGGTGGCTCAACTAACGGCGTGCATCTAGGCTTGATCTTCACGTCGTCCACTTATACATCTAGATATACATAATGAGCTAAAGCCCAGTGGCTAACGAGATCTCATAAACAGTCATATGTCATGGACCCGCATTTACATGTCGTCTCCCATGACTTTGGACTATTTGTGGATGCCATAATAAATCAAAATAGGATATTCGTTCGCGTATCAAAATAACATTTTAGAAACATAGCTTATTGGATAATAGTTTAAACATATACCATATAAACATATCTTTATAAAAATGTTACTCACAGTACTTGGTCGGATGGTCCACCTTAACGGCTCAACCTACAGAAATATAACCAAGCACAACAAAACACATTCATTCACTTTGTTTAGTCGGTTCATTCATTACATATCCGTTAAAGCGTTCTTATTATTTCTTTAATTCCCTTCGTGCTCATGTTATGCCTATGGGTGCTTATTACATGTGAAAACCATGTAAATAAAGGCCTGGAAGTAAAAAAAAAAACGAAAAAACTGACATGTTGGCCATACATGCAGTGGCCTAGCCACTCGTGCGGTGGCCTTGGCTGCACGAGCGATGGTTAAGCAGTATGCAACTTTGAGCAAAAGAGGCTCGGCTGCTCGTGCGGTGGCCCAGCCCGCTCGAGCAGTGTAGGTGTAAAACCAATCCGACAATCTATTTTGAATAGAAACTCCTTCTTTTGCAAAATCAACTTCAAATTCATGAAAATCAAGCCCAAAACTCATTAAAAAAAAAATGTTGAATGAACACTTTCTAACTTCAAACAAAATCATAACTTTAAAACAAAACTCAAGTTTCCATGTAAAGATCAAAACTTTGAATTAAATGGCAAATCAACAACTATGCACATGTTAACTTCCAAACTCAAAATCCATGGAGTTTCATCATTCATCTTCAAGAATCATGCAGGGAACAAGTGATTGATAATGAAAAAATGCCATGTATGATCAAATCTAGAGCTCATATTCACAATTTCCCTCTTTTAAGCTCGTAAGGTTCACAACTCTAAAACAATAATAAATCTAATCAATTCTTAGTCTTAATTCCTCAAGATGATGAATGTATAAACCCTATTTTATGTGACTAGCAAGAAATTCATACCTTTGCTAGTTACTTTGTTGAAGATTTAGCCCTAATCTCCCTTACTCTTATTCTTTCTCTTCGTTCTTCTCTTAGTCTCTAGAAGTCTCTCTCTCTCTCTCTCTCTCTCTCAGTCTCTAGAAGTCTCTCTCTCTCTCTCTCTCTCTCTCACACAGATATTTGTTGGGTCTAAAGCCATCACTAAGGCCTTGTTTGGCAAGTGACTTTTTTAGCCAGAAAGTCACTAAAAAAATCAAAAAACCAACAACTTATACAAAAAAGTCAAAGATTCACTTTTCTCTCTACTTTTTGCATATTTTTTCATAAAAAATCAAAAAGTCATCCCAAACATACTAGTTTGTTTTACATTATATTTTAGCAAAAAAGCTAAAAAGTTACTAAAAAAGCCTATTCATATATAGAATTAACCCCAATTAATTCATTCTGAATCAGAATTTTACAAAATTTCATATTAGGCTCTAAAAATCATGCTGATCACAAATCTTTAATTGGTTTTGGTTTCTGGTGCCTCTAAGACCTTTAATTTCCTGCTTAAAGTTGTAATTTCAATAGGTTTTTCTCCATTCAACAAATATATAGACAAATCTTTTGAATTCACATACAATTTCTTATCAAGCACATAATCAATTAGCACATAACAATGTAATTAGATGACTAATTAATCATATACAAGTCAGGGTCGTTACACCATTGCTACAAATTTTCTTCATTTGATCTGAACCCTAGCTATATATGTTTATGTATCTATTGCTATATATATGTTTGATCTAATCTATTATTACCTTAGTGCCATATATGTTTATTACCTTAGTGATATATATGTTTATATATATATATATGCAACTTTCTCTCTTTCTCTCTCTTAGATCTAATTTAAATTTTTTTTTTTTATGTAAGTTTAGATTATTGTTATTGATGTTGATGATGATGAAGAAACATATATATATATATTGGTTCTTGTGTTGAACAGATAGAAGAGAGAGAGATATTTGAACAGATAGGAAAAAAATATATTTTTTGAACAGGTAAGGTTTGGTTTGGCTTGGTATTGCAAAATATGTATATATTTTTTTTCTTAGATTTGAATTTTTTGTTATATTTGATCTTACTTCTTGTTGTTGTTATCTGTTTAAATTTGTTTTTGCTTATGTTTTTGTTTGTGTTTGTGTTGTGAAAAGCATGATATTGAATAGATCACAAATACAAATCTATTTGAAGTGAACAATAGTTTTTCAATTTGTTGTTGAAAAACATTTGTTCAAACAAATAGTTTTTCAATTTTATAAGTTTTTAGTAAACAGGTAAAAAAAATGTGTTGTTGTTGTTGTTGAACATATAGATTTTATTTGGACAAAAATTAAGCAGATAGAAATTTTGAAAGGTAAGAATTTAAATAGATAAAAAAATTTAACAGATAAAAATAATTTGAATTTTACACATAAAAAATTTAAATAGATAGACAAAAAAAATGTGAACAAATAGACAAAAAAATTTGAATAGATAGGGAAAAAAATTAAACAAATAGGAAAATTTTTAAACAGATAGGAAAAATTTCAACAGATAAATGTAAAATTTGAACAAATAGTTAACCAAAGTCAGCCAATAAAAAAAATCAATATATAAATTAAGGGATAAAATTGAAAACAAAATATCTTTCAAAATAAATAAAAGGATTTCTCACCAAACTATTTCACAAATGGCTGACCTCTCACTAACCAAAAAAATCCACCGGACCTAATGTCTTAAAAAATCTCTAAATTGAATTTATTATGAATTTTCTCCTAATATATATATATATATAAATCAAAAATTAGTTTGGTAACCAAAATTTAAAAATTAAAAATTCATTATTTTTATATGATTTTTCTTTTTGGGAAAAATTTTATTAGAAAATTCAAATTTCTTTTTTATATTTATTTTTGTCAAACTAGCTTGTAGTTTTTTTTAGGATAAATTACAAATACACCCCTGAGGTTTGCTTAAAATACGATTTGCCTCTTGTAGTTTGAAAAATTACAAATATCTTTCTGTCATAATTTTTTATTTAACAAAATTAATTGAAAAAGTAAAATTTTTAGCTGTTCACTTGTACAATAATAAAATTATCTGAATTATTAATTGAAATAAAATTTTAACATTATTAAAAACTGTTAATTAACTTGATGATTTATTAATAATTGTCCTATTTGTTATGAAATTATAAACCTTAGAGGACATAATATAATTTCTAGAATCACAGGGGGTAATTTGTAATTTAAGTAAACCTCAGGAGGTGTGTTTGTAATTTATCCTTTTTTTTATAAAATTTTTTTAAAAAAATAGAAATAGATTCTAAAAATTCAACCAAACAAAGCTTAATTTCAAAATCTATTTTCATTTTTTTTAATATAAAATTGATGAGTTTTATGATTTTTTTTATTTGATAAATTACAATCACCTCCCTAATATTTGAAGGAACATACGACACAATACACACTGTTAAAAACATAAATATAAACCATATGTAAATTACACTGTTAAAAAACATAAATATACACCATATATAAATTATGTACAAATATGGCGATGGTTATGTGAATATGATTAATTATGTCTCAAAAGTAATAGTGGAATTTGCATATGGTCAAATAAAAAGCAGTCTAAAGTGGTTTAGAGCATCTCCAACGGTTCATTAAATTTTTCACCAAATCTGAGTTAAAAAAAGACAACTTTCTCAATCTGATACAGACTGCTCCAATGGTTGTCATCAAAGCAAGGGTCGACCGGTTAGTGTATTTTTTTTTTTTTTTTACCTCTTTGAACCTTTTGACCTGTTTGAACCAACCTATTTGCAAGGGAACCGGTCGACCGGTTGGTCAACCGGCTGGTTGACCGGTTGGTCTCCCCCAACGGTCATGCACAGTAAATTGGTGAAATCTTCCCCCTGTTCTCATTTTGATGAAAAATTTGGTGAATTCTCGTTTTGATACCAATTTGATGAAACCATTGGAGCTGCAAAAAGTGACTTTTTCACCAAATTTCAAATCTGATGCAAGGTTTGGTGAAGCGTTGGAGATGGTCTTACACCGCTTTGGACTGCATTTCAAAAGTAAAAGAAGTAAATTGTATAAGTTATGTAATTTTCTCTCATTTTTTTAAAAAAAAGAAAATTAAAAAAGATTATATCAATTAATAAAATGTCTTAAAATTACATTATAGTAAATTAAATGTTAAGATCTTAATTATATAGCTCAGACATTATATCAATTAATTGAGATAAGTATTACGAAATGATTAAGAGAAATATATTTATTTTTTGCCCTTTTTTTAAAGATAAGAAATTATCTCCTTTTGTTTAAATTATAATTTTTGTGAACTTATCTTGACCCCTCTTAAACAAAATTTTTTAATTTGTTCCTGGGTATGACCTTAAGAAATATTTGAGTTACATTAGACCCAAAAATGATATTTGGTCATGTTTTAAAGGTAGACTTATGTCTATTTTGGTTTACTGGAGCGTAATTTAATGAAATGATCATTTTATTACAATGTGCATTCTTATATATGATTTGCTGAATAATATATATTACAAATAAAGTTATCATTCATTATTATAAAATAATAATTTTGAATAGAGGCTATTCTATTTTACTTCGCAATCTGTTACCAAGTTTGTTCCTTTATATGTGTTGTATGCAAGATCTTCGATCTTACTTTGCTATCTAGATTCGTTATTTCCTAAGTTTGTTCATTTGCAATCTACCTTCGTTGTTTCCCAAGTGTGTCCCCTATGGGTTATTTATAATAATATCCTTGGTCAATTTAATTGATTATAAATAATTTATTTGGATAGTTTATCATTGACGAAACTTCATAAATACGATTAAGTGTTGGTTCAATGAAAATGGATTAATTGAGTTGGCCACTTTATACATAACAATAATAGATTGTAGATCACTGATGTATCAGGGAAAAGGGATTGGAGGTGGGTTGCTGCAAGCCTCGTCATTTATACGAAATTCACACATCATTAGTGATATCAGGTCGAAAATTAAGTAGTTAGAGTCAGTAAAAATAATTTAAAATGAGGCATAGAAAACCAAAAAAAAGTGTATGTGTGCCAAGTAATGGCATGTCATTTAAATAGCAATAACCATGTTGTTACTCTTCTTCTTTTTTTTTTTTTTTTTTTTTTTTTGGTAAGTAAGTTTAGTATTCATGTGCCCTCTATTTTTTAAAAATTTATAGCTTTATTTCCTTTCACAATTTTCCTTCAATCGTATATGATGATCCTACTCTTCTTGGGCCTTTTCATCTTATTGGGCCTGCCTGATTTGGTTAATTAAGTCCAAGAGTATCTCCATGAAGCAAGTTAAAATTTTGTTACATTTTGGCTTAAAAGTTTTTTTTATTTTTTATTTTGGCTATATGACTTTCAAATACATTGTCTAACAAACTTTTTATTCTTTTTCTATATTATTTAAATATTATTTTTATTTATTTTAATTATAATTATTTTTTATAAACTCAACGCAATTAATTTCAAAATATGAAAAAGTAATATTTTTTAATGTTTGATTAGGTGAGAAACAACTACCTACATTTGTTGAGTCAAAACTACCAAAACTAAAATAACTAACTTAATAGTTGGCTTGATGGAAGTAAAATTTAGTGATTTACTCACTATTTTAACGACACAATAAAAAATAATTAGTCTGATAAAGATGCTCTAAAGTTGCTATTGATACAAATTGTAATCCCACAATTGACAACCAATTAAGGTATTGAAATATTGAGTATTTTTACATCTCGACTAATTTTCATTCTATATATACTTTGGTGTCGTTTGGTAACACTTACGTTTTCAGTTTTCTATTTATATTTATAAAAATTTAAAAAACTCAAATAAAAACTTGTTTGGTAAATTTTTGATTTATAAATCAGTGAACTCAGTTTATAAATTTTGCCAAAAAATGTAAATTCAAAAAAGGTGTTTCCATTTTGAGTTTTCAGTTTTTTTTTTTTTTACCACCCAACACTAGCTACCACCCGCTACCATTTTCCACCACCGTTTTCCGCCACCACCATCTGCCGCCACCACTCACCACCCACTTGCGACCACCACCCACCACCCGCTACCACCACCCACCTGCCACCCACCAACCACCACCACCCACCACTCACCCACTCGCCACCATCACCCACCCCTCGCCACCACCACGACCACCACCACCACCCACCACCAACTTGCCATCCACCCGCTACTACCATCCACCATCCACCATCCACCGCCCGCCACCACCACCCGCCACTACCATCCATCATCCATCGCCCGCCACCACAACCCGCCACCTACTCGCCACCACCAACCACCAGCCACCCACCACCACCACCAGCCACCCACCACCACCACCAGCCACCCGCCCACCACCATCCACCACCACCACCATCACCACCACCCACACCCACTTGCTACCACCCACCCACCACCCTCCATCGTCACCCACCCACTATCACCACCTGCCACCACCCACCACCACCCGCCATCTGCCACCCACTTGCCACCACCACCACCACCACCCACTACCCACTACCGTCACCCATGCACCACCACCCGTCACCTACCCGCCGCCACCACCACCACCCGTTACCATCACCGTCACCCACCACCCGCCATCGCCATCGCCACCACCACCACTGCCACCCACTCGCTACCACCCACCACCACCTACCCGCCACCCGCCACCACCCGCTGTCACCACTTTCCACCACCGTCTTCCGCCGCCACTTGCCATTTCTCACTTTTTTTTATATTTTCATATTTTTTTAAATATTTTGTCAATTACTAAACGCGTTTGTAATTTATGTTTTTCTAAAAATAAACAAAAGCCAATTTATAAAAATTTTATAAATATAAACTGAAAACGTAAACGTTACCAAACAGACCCTTTGAAATTATTGAATATATAATCTCTCTTTATAGCACGGTCTAATTTTGAATATACACGTACAATTCAACTAGGTTGAATCAAGTTTTGGGTTTGAAATTGAATAATGTTCAGAGTAATCCAAATCTGTCCAAAATTCACTTTCAGTGCCTGTCTAATTTATTTATTTATTATTATTATTATTTTTTTTAAGGCTAGGGTAATTAGGTTTTTAAAGTCAAGTCTTGGTAATATGTTTTTGACAAAATAATAAGTAACATCAAAACAAATAAGCTACACCAACAACATAATAGTATACTATATATACATACACTTAAGTCAATCTAATAATCGAAATAATTTTAGGATAAGCCGATAATCAACTTTTACATCTATATTTTGTTGGAAAAATGATTTGGAAACCATTAATAGGTGAATGAGAAATTGACTCTAAAGTGCACTATTTGAGTATGGTTTTAAGATAAAATTTATTTAATTTAAAATTAATTTTATTTAAACAAATTCATTATTATTTTTAGGTCAAAATTGAACCGGATTCGATACAGAGTTCGAACCCATTTGTGAGAACAACCATGTTTGTTCTATTACACCTATTCAATGGAAGAGTTGTCTCTTTATTGAAAAGTCACAATAACATTTCGAAGAATCATCAATTTTCCTATATTAACAAGCTCCCATTGCATTCTTTTAGCATCAAAATCATCTTGTGTTTTTCTCTTCTTTGGCACTCTGTACTTCTTTTGTAAAAAAAAAATTCTGCACAATAAGATTCGCCAAACTTACAGTGGTAGTGCTGCTTCTGCAAGGTTCGAACATTGTATCCTGAGAGACGAACGTCTAATAAAAATTCGTGAGCACCATAGCAAGGGTCAAATTTGTCTTAAGGAAATTGTGTCCAACACAAGTTTCGATTAAATTGTTATTGATTCTAGATTTATATAATCTGTCTGTAAGTATTTTTGGTTCTTTGTGTATGATTTGGTTTGATTTTACCCAAACAATTTACGTTGTTTTCAACTTATATTCTTTTATATAATTGAATAATATATTTGGTATAATTATATTATATAAGAATTATCCCAACATATTTAATATAAACTATATGGCATGTTTGATTGGGTGGATTAGAGTATGGGATTGGGATTATTAATCCGTGGGCCCGATTATCCTATGTTTGTTTTAACATTTTGGTTTAGGATTATTAATCCAATGGATAATTAATCTAACAAATTTGTAAGATTATTAGTAATGGGGTAGGGGTGAGATTATTAATCCAATAGATATTAATTCAATTAGATAATGAATACCACACTAATTTAATAAGATTATTAATACTTCACTATTAATCTTGTGAATCAAGACCATATATAATTCAGACTTAAAATTACTCAAGTTTCCCGGCGTGTTTGCCCAAGTCCGGTCAAAATTCAATTTAGACTTCTAAATTATTGCCAACACTTGTACTTCAGTTAAAAAATATATATTACTTAAGCCTTACAAAAATTGGATTAAGCTCTGGTTTCTCAAGTTTGATCAGTCTGAATCACACCTCCAGCAATGTTGTTTTAAAAATGCTTATTAATGCTTCGAAGTTGTGATAGCGTGCATTTCGGTTTGAATGTAACACCTCAAAATAAATAGACATATCATAACTCTGATTAACTTATCAAAAAATCATCAATCCTCATTAATTATGAATCATTTACAATTTAATAATCATATGTTTATATTCAAGACATTTATTTTAGAAATGAAAAGTTCTACATGTCTTTATACATTCATAACTTTCAAGACAGTAATTTACAATATGTAACTAGGATTCAATAGAAATTAGAACATCAAATAATGACCAAAATAAATAGACATCTAACAACACTAATTAATTTATCAAAAATCCTTAATCCTCATTAATTATGAATCATTTATAATTTAATAATCATATGTGTATATTCAAGATATTTATTTTAGAGATGAAAAGTTCTGCATGTCTTTATACGTTCATAACTTTCAAGACAATAATTTACAACATGTAACAAGGATTTAACAGAAATTAAAACACCAAATAATGCCCCTACGGGCAACATGTTCCGAGGCTAGAGCTTGGTTATAGATCAATGGTTTTCAAACCCATACAAATATAACTCTTGGCTTATCAAAATAAAACAATAAGAGATAAGAGTTTCGTGCTTCCAAAACAATTCTTCACGGCTCTACTTTGGCTGGATTACAATAGTTTTTCCTACAACAAATCCACCAGGGGTGAACACAAAACTCTCCACAAAGCTCAGTAGAAAATTCTTAACAAAGTATATACATTTTTCACAGTCTTATGAGATGGATGCATATGTCATACCATGCTCAAAATAGTTTTTCTCTTTTGAAAATCTCATGCACAATGCTCGTTTGAAAATATAATCAATCCAATGATTTCCATATATCAACAAGGGTGGTAAATATGACTTAAGCAAATCCCCAGGGCTAATGTCTGTAAGTAGGCTTATCAGGCACTACCAAATCTTACCTTATTAACCGGAGGGTTTAGGCACCCACAAGCCCGTGTTTATGGTCTTACACCAAGGACATTTAGACTAACTAATTTTAAAACTACACCTCCTAATAGGATTTCCCACTGTATTTACCTCAAAACGGTTCATTATCAACTTTTGTTCCACAACCTTACCATTTCAAAAGTGATCTCAACAATACCAGTTCAAAAGAAAAACAATAAACATGAAATAATACAATATATGTCAATATTAATGCCTTGGACTTTCTCAAATTTTCTCAAATACTTTCTCATTTCATCAACACAATTTCTCATTGTGATCAAGTTCCACATCTCTACTCAATATATATACATACAATTTATATATATTCCAAGAGATATATAAAAACACATCATCAAATACATTTATTTTCTCTTTAAATCAAGGAAATCTTAACATGAAAATCATCATTTTTCAATCTTCATCTTTTCAAGATAAATATAACAACATTCAATTCACTATTTTCTCAATATCAATTCTTCTCTTATAAGGAATTTCAATAATAAAGGTAAGCATAACAATTTCCTCATCATTTCTCAAAATGGATCTCAACATTTCATGATTTCACAAAACCCCAACTTTTCTCCAAATTTCCAAAATCTAGGATTTTCACATAAAAAAGATAAAGTATCTCTTTAAAAAGATTTAACACTTTTAGAAACCCCAACTAGCACACAACTCATATTTTGATTTGCAATACAACATTTTTCTCACTTTCCTCAAGTCTAAGGTTTTCACAAAATTAAGGATTTCCTTATACTTGAAAGATTTTTGCTCATGAAACTCCAAATACATACTCATAGTTCCTAAATTAAAGGATTTGATGAAAGATTTGAGAAAACCCCTCTTTGAACAAAATACAATATCATAAAATGAAATCCTAAATCAATACACTCCAAACAATGTCAAAATAACCATAGACTTGCAAAAATGTATATATAACTCAAATAAATTCCTACCTCAAAATTTGGAGAAGAAGAGAAAAGAACCCCCAAATTAACGGTGTTGAAATCCAATCTTCACCGCACAAGATGTAACCCTTGATGAGCTCTGCAAAATTAATGAAGGAAGTTTGGTCAAATCTTCAATAAATTTGAAGAAATCAAGAATTTATGGTGTTGGATGGGTGTTTGTAGAGAACAGGGAGAGTAAATATGTTTTTAGAGAGAGAGAGAGAGAGAGAGAGAGATATGAAAGGAAATGAGATACACTCAGCCTAAGGAGAAGAAAAAGAAGAAAAAAAATTCGGACTCAGCCTTTACCTATCCCGTACTGCGGCACGTACCTCGCACGTGTCCTCTGCACCTACAATAATTTCAGTCCCCAACTGCCAAAAACTCTCCCTCTCCACACGTGCAACTTACCCTTCCATACGTGTGGCACCTCTTCTGCAAGTGCGGCTCCAACACCCGCAGGTGTAGTTTTGCTCCAGCACCAAATTTTGCAAGTTCAAGAAGGTGCTCCTAACCCTGACTTCGATTACGCCACCAAAATAAGAAACTCAACTCCGGAAACAAAAAAATGGAGATGCAAATTCTAGGAAGACTTCAAGAATGATGAACTTAAATGACCGACGAAGCCTCGAATTTGTTTTTCAACACCCCACATAATAAAATAAACACGATTATAGGAGAATAAGAAGGGTTATGTACCCGGACATCACATTGAATGTTGACCAAATTATTTGGCATGTAAAACAATACTCCATATATTATTTATACTATGTTCAAATGTGAAGTTATGTAACTTCTCTCTCTCTCTCTCTCTCACTTCAAAAAAACACACACACACACACACACAAATATATCTATACTTATTGTTAAAAGTGAACAATTCACTTGGTGTCCATGAATTTTCTTTTCTCCTTACAAAAGAGGCACAAGACTTTAACATATAACCATAGACTTAATAAAGAATGCTTTCACCAATAAACAACATAAAATATAATTGAAAATGTATATTCTAAGCATACCCATCGGATGGTAGGGCCGAGCAATGAATCTGTAAAATCCATAATCCGATCCAGTCTAGTCCAATCCGATAGGTTTGGATTGGTTTTTTGAATCCGTGGTTCGATTTCGGATTGAAGAATTAAAAATCCGTAGTCCACGGATTGGTTTTGGATTGAACCCCACGGTTTCGGACTGGAACCGATCCGGACCATATACAAATAGTCTATATTTTTATTATACATCCTCCCCCGTAGTATCTTCTCTTATTCCATATAAAATCTAAACTCAAACCTAAACCCGCATCATATCTTCTTTTATTACTTTTATTTGTTAGTTTTTAGTTTTAATTTGTAATGATCTAAATACTTATGGTGAAATCAATTTTCTTATGATTATTTAAATTCTAGAACAATAGAAAGATATGTTACTATTGTGGAACTAATATAATGCTATGTTTATGTTTTTATGAAATTAAAGTGTTATATATATATATTTTTGTTATTTAATTATGTGAATCCGTGGTCCTAAACCGATCCAATCCGTGTTTAAATGGATTGGTTCGGATTGGTTCCAATTTTTCAGGAACCGTAAATAACGGATTGGTCCTGATTTTACTCCAATCCGGTCCAATTCGGACCATGCTCACCCCTATCGGATGGGCACAAAATGTTCATTTCCAAATCAGATTTTTTCATTAATAATAATTCACCCATTACATATCATTCATAAATAGGTTACATATTCCATTCATTCTTATATTACCATACATCAGTAAATACTCCATAACTTTACATTAGAAACTACATTCCTACAACCAACCATGACATAACAAGCAAATCCATAACTTCTCTCTTCAATAGATCAGAAATGATCTGCGTTGCCCAATTGCACATGAGTTGTCAAATACACACATCATGAACTGGTGCAAATCTTGAGAGGAGATTTCTTGGGTTCCATTTGGTTTAGTTTTTGAATCATGATTTGATTTTTGAGTTGTATTTTAAGTTTTAAGTTTTGAGTTTTTGAAATGAGTTTTGAAAAGAGAAAAGTTGTTTGGTTATGAGTTTTGAAAAGAGTTTTGAGTTGTATTTTGAGTTTTAAGTTTTTAAATTTTGAGTTGTATTTGAAATTTTTTGGGTTTATTTTTTAAAAATATTTAAAAAAATTCTTAATTTTATTTTTTTAGGGTAAATATTTTTTATTGTAAATATTTTTTTTAATATGCGCTGCATTGACTACATTCATGTATTGTATTTTTAAAATATTTAAAATATTTAATATTTTAAGTATATAATTTTTATTTTAAATATTTTTAAAATTTTTCTTTTTTAAATATTTTATTTAAATTTTTTTGAAATTTTAAAAAATTGTGGATCGCCCATATTTGGCTAATACTTAAAAAATAACAAAATATTATTTTCAAAAAAATAACAAAATATTTTTCTTCAAAAAAAATAAAAAAATATATTTTGACAAATAAATAAATAAAAAATAATTTAAAGTACAAAATAATAAAAAAATGAATATTTTTTTAAAATAAAGTTCTATAAAGAGTTTTGAAAATAATTTTAAATTTTTTTGATTCAAATCATGATTTGAGTTCTGTAGCGACCCTAATTTTCTTAAGTCATTAATTATTATTATTACTTTATTTTTATTTTTGACTTTATTAATTGTGTGGATACGTGAGAATTTAATGTGGTATTTAATTAATTTAATGTGTTAGTTAATTGTATATAATTAATTCGAATATTTATATTTATATATAAAAAAAAAGTGTTACATGTATTGATTTTATAAAACATATTTATTTATGTTGTATTTATATTGTATTTGTATTATATAATAGAATAGCCATTAGGTTATATTTATAGTATGTGATTAGGTTATAGTCTAAAAAAAAGAAAGGAGAAAACAAAAACAAAAACAGAGGCAGTAGGCACGAGAGAGAGAGAGAGAGAGAGAGAGAGAGATTCATCGCAAAATAGAAAGTACAACCGAGAGAGAGGAACGGCGGGAGGAAGAAAAAAGAGAGAAGAGGAAAGGAAAAAAACAGGTTAAGATTTTGTGTCGGTGGTTTTATTAGTTTTTCAAATAATTTTTTGATCTTTAAAAAGATATTATGAGTACAAAACTCACTTTCCTTGATTTTTATTTAATTCGTTATTTTTATTTATTTGATGTTGAATTGATTTCATATTTGCATGTAGATGATTGATCGATTTTAATTATTTTGATTAGTTGTGTATGTAAGGTTTAGGGTTTTTAGATGATTGATTGATTTTAATTATTTTATTTAGTTTTGTATGTAAGGTTTGTGGTTTTTAGTTGATTGATTGATTTTAATTATTTTGATTATTTGTGTATGCCAAGTTTAGAATTTTTATATGGATTTATTTTATGATTGTAATCACACTCATGATTATATGAAATTAAAATAAATTAAGAATCCATATATAAATTCCTTATATTCCACCATGACTCCATGAATTATTGTTTTATTTGAGTGTTGGTGAAAAAGAGTGTATAAAAAAAGTGAGATTATGAGATTTATTTAAATGCTTTAAGTTTGGCATTGTTATATTTGTTTTCATGAGTGAGATGTTTTGTATATATATATTGTTGCCTCGTTTTCATGAGTAGATGAGTACTTTGATTTACGCGCGTACGTATATGCATCCGAGGAGTGCGGGTCAAACTCGGGACGATATTCCCGTGCAAGTTTTTCTTCGAAGCGGTGTTAGGTATACGGGAGGCACATGAGATATATGTGTAGGCCAGAAGTAGAAGTCGAAATGGTGGAGTTAAAGTACAAAGAATTTAATTATGAGTTTATTAGTATAGTGTGAATTGTATTGATTTGTACATTTTGAAAAATAGTAAACGACCTCGATAAATTATCAAATTTGAGCAGAGGCACGTATACGTGATTCTAAACAACTTTTTTGTTTTAACTTTTTATTAAAAATATTGATTAGAATTTATAATCGGATGATCTTGGTTATAGTAGTTTAGATTCATTTTAGCAATGCAGATTTTAGAGGCTGTTTTAACCCATAAAACGAGCTCATTTTTATTGGTTTTGCGTAAACTGAAGTAAAACATTATTCTGAACATTTTTTCTATTTTAAACTTTTTCGAAAAAATTCATCTTACAGCAGTTTCTTTTCGTTTTCAATTCTAGATTTTTCGATCGATTTTCGTTTAGGATTTTCTATTAAGTTTTTCTCTCAACCTGTTTAGTTTCTATTAAATTCGTTCGCATTGTGTTTTAGGAAATTTGATTTTGTACAATTTTTGTTCCTTGAGTTTTGGTCAATTTGAATTATTTAAGCATGAAATGATGCATTTTTATATTTCTTCAGTAAGTTACTTATGATTAAATTATAGTAATTTTATTTTTTTACAGGATGGTGGGTCTTACTAACTATTTTATGCAGGGCTGACCCACTATATTTTTATTTCTATTTTGTTTATTTTATACTCAATTTATATTTCGTTGTATAAGGGTAAGAAACTAAATGCCACAATATCTCGAGAAACTACCCATTTGTCTCGGTGCGGTTGGAACTACTTGTCTTGTCCCGTAATAAGAATTAAATGTATTTTTATTTGTGTCTGGTGGACACGTGGGTGTTAAATCATGTACTCATACCAGTATACCTATATACTGACCCGTTTTGTCTCTTGGCAATTCGAGTGTGTTCTGTTTGAGCGCAGTCGACCTTCCTTTGCAGGATTAGTTGGGGCTACGGTGGTGACGCGGAATAACTATAGTTGTTGGATTTGTTGTTTGGACTTCTTTTGTTTTCTTGAGTTTAGAGTTGATATTAGTTTATATATTTATTATTTTTTTTTTATGACTTTAGTATTGGGATAATTTGGTATGGTTTGTAACCGTACATTATTTAAGTTATTTTGACTATTTATTGTTATTTTAATGTTTGAGATATTAGTTAGTTATGAAATTATGGTGGATGATTTGGTTGGCGTTTAGTTTTTTTTTTGTTTCACCCGTAGGATGTGGATGATGAAATATTGATTGGGGTTTAATCATAATTTAATATTTAATTGTCTAAATTTTAGCACATGACAAGTTCTAAATTAAACGCTACTAGATATATATACACACACACACTATCCAAATAAGGTGTACTCATATCTTCACTAACTGCTAAAAATAACTAGGGAAACAACGATTAACCTATCTGATAATTGTTTCAGTTTTTAGGCCTTGTTTGGGGAGTAATTATTTTAGCTAAAAAATCAAAAAATTACTATAAGTTGTCATAACATTTTTTTTATTTTTCTATATATCTTTTCGTAAAAAGTTAAAAAATTACTAAAATGACTTATTCCCAAACGAGGCCTTAATCTTTGTACTGTATATATCACTCTTTTTTTACAATGGACTAAACATTTCAAACCCATAAACATGAATTTATTTACAATAATATTATTGTCACATTATTTCTATAAAAAAAAAATTACATAAATT
Organism: Camellia granthamiana; assembly: GCA_036172215.1. Classification (NCBI taxonomy): domain Eukaryota; kingdom Viridiplantae; phylum Streptophyta; class Magnoliopsida; order Ericales; family Theaceae; genus Camellia; species Camellia granthamiana. The sequence goes on from CM069912.1 coordinate 40,355,707, forward strand.
TTATATATGAATATAATTTTTCTACATATTAATTTTTCCTTTCAAGACTATTTGTTTGAAACAAATGTCATAATTGTAAGCAATAACGTGAATTTCAAACCCTACAATTTGTGGGTCAGCTGGATTAGCTACAACCACCATCTCTCCAAATTTATCAACAAAATTAAAGTCAATTGATACAATTCGTGGGTCAGCTGGATTAGCTACAAGACTTTAACATATAACCATAGACTTAATAAAGAATTCTTCACCATTAAACAACATAGAATACACGTTTTTAATCCAAAATTAAAATTTATATTTTAAACATACTCATTAGGTGGGTACAAAATGTTCATTTCCAAATCAGATTTTTTTCATTAATAATAATTCACCCATTACATATCATTCATAAACAGGTTACAAATTCCGTTCATTCTTATATTACCATACATCAGTAAATACTCCATAACTTTACATTAGAAATCACATTCCTACAACCAACCATAACAGAACAAACAAATCCATAACTTCTCTCTTCAGTAGACCAGAAATGGTCCGTACTACCCAATCGCACACGAGTGGTTAAATACATATATTATGAATTGATGTAAATCTTGAGAGGAGATTTCTTAGGCTCCGTTTGGTTTAGTTTTTGAATAATGATTTGAGTTTTGAATTGTATTTTTTGTTTTAAGTTTTTGAGTTTTAAGTTGTATTTGAAATTTTTTGGGTTTATTTTTTAAAATATTTTAAAATTTTCTTAATTTTTTTTTTTAGGATAAATATTTTTTTATTGTAAATATATATATATATATTAATGTGCACTGTATTTATTACATTCTTTTATTGTATTTTTTTTAATATTTTAAATATATAATTTTTATTTTAAATATTTTTTATTTTAATATTTTATTTATTTTTTAAAATATTTGAATTTTTTTTTTAAATTTAAAATTTTTTTGGATCGCCCATATATATCTAAATCATAACAAATTATTTGGTTAATACTTAAAAAATAACAAAATATTTTTCAAAAAAATAAAAAATATTTTTCTTCAAAAATAAAAAAAAAATATTTTGAAAAAAAATAATTTAAAGAACAAAATTAGAAGATTGATTTTTTTTTTATTTAAAATAGAGTTATGTAAAGGATTTTGAAAAGAGTTTGATTATGAATTTTAAAAATAATTTTAAATTTTTTTGATTCAAATCATTATTTGAGTTCTAAACCAAAGGCTACCTTAGTTTCCCTATATATATACACCATCTCATATCTTCACTAGCTGCTAAGAATAAATAGGGAAACAAAAATTAACTTATCTGATAATTGTTTCAGTTTTTAATCTTCGCACTATATCACTCTTTTTTTTACAATAACATTCCCATATGGTACACACATAACTGCTACTACATTATTAGAGTAATAATATATAAATAAAAAATTTACATAGAATTTTCATATATAATAATATAGTTTAATGTGAACCTTTTACTTTACAACTCAACACCCATAAACATGAATTTATTTACAATAATATTATTGTCACATTATTTCTATAAAAAAAAATTTGCATAAATTTTATACATTAATATAATTTTTCTACATATTAATTTTTCCTTTCAAGACTATTTGTTTGAAACAATAACAAATGTCATATTTGATATGTAAGCAATAACATGAATTTCAAACTCTACAATTTGTGGGTCAGCTGGATTAGCTGCAACCACCACCATCTCGCCAAATTAAAGTCAATTGATACTAACAGGAAAAGAAAACTACCAAATTAATAAAACTAGAATAACAGAATTAGATTAATCTTGTTTGTGAGTATATAGACACAATTATTATTTTTGTTTGACTGTGCTTATAAGCTAATTCATAAGCCTACTTTGCTCTAAAAAAAATAAATAAAAAGTCATTTGGTATGTCAATTTCAATCACTTAAAACAATTATTAAAAAACTCAAAAAAATCAAAAGTATGCCTATAATCTAGCTTATTTAACCAATAACTTATTTTTGTGATCTTATTTTAATTTAAGTTAGTAAATTAACTTAAAAAATCAATATCAAAGGAGTTAGTCTAACACAACTCACATGTTCAATTGGTATTGGTCAAAACAATTATTATACACGAGTCGTATTCGGCTTATCAATGTCTCCAGGCATCATTTTCCTAATAAATACTTCTAGTCGAGACAAAAAAGAAGACGCCTATATTTGCTCTCGCCCTATCTAAATAATAATAATTAGCGGGTCGCACACACGCAATACGTGTATAATTTAAATAATTAATAATAAAAATAAATAATAAAAAATTTAATATCATAATATGTATATTACTTAAGTGATAAATATGTTTTTAATGAAATCTAAGGTTTTAGGTTCAAAACTTTGCTTACGGTATAATAATTTTTTTATTTTAGCATATATAAAGTTGTCACGTGATATGAGCAAAAGAAAGTTTAACTAAACTAATTTAAGCCTTCACTTACTAATAGTATAGAAGATACTAAAATAGATATAGATAACAATTTGTAATTTATCTATAATTTGTCTATCAATAGCCGAAGTGTATAGGGTAAATTCAAAATTAGTATGATGTGAATTGCACTCATGTGATCCATAGATATACTTTGAGTATTGTTGATATAGAAAATGATTTATAAATGTAGCTTTTGTACATCAGGCTCATATAAAATGATGTAGTAGTAACAAATTTACATTTCAAGTTATAATAATGAGGGTTTCGTTTTGAAATAAAAGTAATACAAAAGATTATAGTATCATTTTGTATGAAATTCAGTTTGTGTAATTTTACCGTCTAATAATTAGTGGTTGTTTGGGGTTTGGTTTTTTTTATGACTTTTTAGTTTTTTAATGGGCTAAAAAAATTAATGTGTTTGAAAAGGTGCTAAAAAAATTATTTTTTTATGACTTAAGACCCAATTTTTTTTTAGATAACTTTTTAATTATTTTATTCAAAAATTGTATTTTAAACCACCCCTTAGCAAGCAACCGTGTGGGCATCTAATGCAGCAATACTTGACAAAATCAAAAGGAAAAGAGGACACATTTCGTTGAATTTTTCTTCTATCTTTCCCATAACCATCGTGTTTGACATGTTCTAGTTTTTGTTTGTGTAAGGTTGTTTTCTTCTATTTCATTAGCATAGTAGTAGCATAATAAAAATGATATTTGCAACTAGTTGCATTTATATTTTTCATCATTTTGTATTATGGTTAAAAAAGATTGTGATTTGTTTGTTCGTAAAGAAAAATAAGAAGAAAGTACCAAAAAAAAAAAGAAGTAATGTTGTACAAGTAAATAAAAAAGAAAAACAATTATATAAAAATGTATATTTTTTAAATCTTATCACATAAGAATAGCAGAAAAAGAAAAAATGGAGTGCCATTTGTTATATTTGTATTATATTATTGAACAAAAGATATAAATGATTTAAAAAATCCATTTGGTTCAATTGTTTTGAAAATTATTTTTGTGAATTTCTCAAAAATAATTTTTTTTAGGGAATAATTTAAGTTTTTTAATGTGAAATTAATTTTGTTTTTAAATTTCTCATATTTCGTGAGAACAAAAACAATACAAATGAGCCAAACTCGCTTTTTTTATTTTATTTTTTTTAATAGCTGAAAATAAAATTCTCATACTTGGAAAGTGGTATTGGGTGATATCCACATAATTAAATATAAAAGTAAAATACTCTAAAAATTAATAAACTTTATAATTTTTTTTTTAATAATAAATGTGCCACGCAGTATGAAACTTTGAAGTTTGTAACTTTACCATTCACCTAATCGTATGAGTTACAAAAATATATAAATTAAAAAAATCTACAATATTATTAAAGTTATCAAATCCGCCTTCTTTTAAGTATGAAACACTAATAAATCCTAGGGATAATTATGGTTGTGTTTGGTTTGATTTTCAAACCATGATTCCACACTAATAATCAATCATCTGTTTGATTATAGTTTTCAAATTATGATTTCAAACCAATTTCAAAACTCATTTTGTAAACATGTTTGGTAAATCAGAGAGTTTTTGAATTTTTTGTCTACTCGATCGTCTGTCCAGACATCCTCCTAAACAGTTTTTAAATTTTTGGGTCTACCTGGTCGTCCCCCCGAACATCATCCCGGACGTCCGATCGAAACATTTTTTTAATATTTTTTAAATATAAAAAAAAAATTATGTGGGAAAAAAAAATGTATTTGTTTTTATATTTTTTAAATATAGAAAATATTTTTTTGAGACCAAAATGACAAGTTATTTGGACATTTATTTAAAATTAACAAAAAAAAATTTTGAAATGAAAATTAATTTGTCATAGTAATTTTTAAAAAGAAAAAAATATTTTAAACAAAACAATTAAAAAAAATTTCCAACCAAATATACAATCAAAAATAATTTTAAACAGCTAGCTGAATATTTTTTTAACAAATAATAATATTTTTTAAATAAAAAAAATTCAGTAATTATTTTTTTGAATTGAATTTTAAAAACAGTTTGGTTATTAGCTTTGAATAGAATTTTCAATAAAATTTTAAATTATATGTTTGGTTATGATCAAATAACTTTTCACAAACTCAACACTCATTTCAAAAATTCAACATTTAATTCAAAATTTAATTTAAAACTCTTTTCAAAACTCATAACCAAACAAATTTTTTCTTTTCAAATCATAATTCCAAAACTCACAAACTCAAAATACAACTCTACACACAAATCATAATTCTAAACACAAACCAAATGTTACCTACATTTTACCTCTTATGGCTGCGCGCGTTTACACATTGCCTCCCTGACTGTTATAAATGTACTCATAAATTCCTTGTGGTTTTGAGTGATGTGCAAAAGTGACGTTTTCTGCTAAACTTAACAGCACGTGGGCCAAATGTGTCAGAGAAGCGTGTTTGCACCGGGATTAAGTGATTGGCGCCAAAATTGGGACTTGAATAGACTAATTTGCCCTTCCAATCTCTTAGCATTCTATACTTATATTCCTATTGTAAAGATTACAACCAAACAATATAGAAACAAAACCAGTCCCCCCACTTATCTGTTTTTCTCTCACTCTCTCCTACCCAAGTTTTTTATTCTTTTTTATTTCTATATTTCTCTCTATGTCTCTCACCTTTTTCATTGCTTCAACCCAGCTACGGCAGCAAATCGGTCGCCCCATCACCAATCGGAGCTGATCTTCATGGCCTCCGAGGCTCTCGACGAAGCCCTAGGTCACTATTTCTGCTACGTTCGCTCTTCCACTCGCTTTCTCTCTCATACTCTCTCCGATCGATTTGTCTCTTCGACTCACTCGCTCCGCTTCTTTCCTCCCCACAAACCATCCACCAAACCCAGACCGAAGCTTCAATCGGTGCCAGGTCCATCTCCGGAGCTTCGATTAGTGCCAAGAACATCTCCGAAGCTTTAATTAGTGCCAAGTCCATCTTCGAAGCTTTGGTAAGTACTAACCCTTCAACTCCCAAACACAGTTCCTTTAGTGATAGGTGCGATTTGTAAGGGTAGGTACGGTGTTCGATGAGTGGGTGTATGATTGTGGTAGATTTCATATATATATATATACAGAAAGAGAAAGATGGTAGATGCCTGGTTGCTTTGGGTAGTCATGGAGTGGATATGCCTTGGGTGGGAGGGGTTATGCGAAGAAGATTGTGCCTCATAGTGGTTGTGTGGATATAATGCCATTGGAAGTGTTTAGGTAACCCAATTTAAGAGAGAGAAAGTTATGGTAGTAAAATAGCATTTATAAGAAAATTGAAGAAAAAAATAAAGGTATTCGAGTCTTTTTATTAATTTCGCCACATCCAATCACTTTTGCACATCACTCAAAATCACATGGGGTTTATGAATACATTTTATAAAAGTTTGTGTAAACGCGTGAAACCACAAGGGGTAAATGTAATTATCCCTAAATCATAAATAGTGATCTTATGAATTGTTTGTTTGTTTGTTTTACGGATCCAAAGATCTCATTCTAGTGTGAATTAAATAAAAGGTCAAGCATAAATGCACGTGTTATGTGTTGAAGAATATAATGTTGAAATTACTAAACGTAACCCTTCAAAAAAATCTATTAGTGTACTTTTTCCAAATGTAACACTCTAATGTAACACACTAAAAAATTCTTTAGTGTACTTTTCTCAAATGTAACAACGTAACATTCAAAAAAATTCATTAGTTTACTTTTCCCAAGCGTAATACTCCAATCAATGTAACACACTAAAAAACTCCGTAGTGTACTTTTTCCAAACATATCGCTTCAATATAATACACTAAAAAAAAATTAGTGTACTTTCCTCAAACGTAACACTCTAATGTAACACACTTAAAAGTTCTTTAGTGTGCTTTCCTCAAACGTAACGACATAACATTTCAAAAAAATTCCTTAATGTACTTTTATCAAATGTAATACTCCAATCAATGTAATACAAAAAAAATTCATTTGTATACTTTTCTCAAATGTAATATTCCAATGTAATACACTAAAAAACTCTTTAATGTATTTTTATCAAATGTAATAACGTAACATTCAAAAAAATTGCTTAGTGTTGTTTTTTCAAACGTAACACTTTAATGTAATACTAGAAAATCACACTAACAGAAATATAGATTTACATGCTCAAGAACCAACACTTCACTACCAGTCTCCCTAAAAAGAATCTTTCACACCTCACATTTCAATTCCCATCAAAAAAACGAATTAGAAAATTAGAAAAATGAATGATAAAAGGACATTCAATTAAACTCAAGAGCAATGCTACGTCGCTCGAAATTAGCCTCCCTGAATCCCCCTAAACGACGAAACGACGTCGTTTCGTCGTTTTAATTTTTTTTTTTTTTTCAATCAGAAAATCAGAAGAGACGAAGAAGAAGAAAGAAAGCAGAGAAGAAGAAAGAAGAAGAGGAAGAAGGGAAGAAGAAGAAGAGAGGGAAGAAAGAGGAGGAGGAAGAAGAAGGGACTGGAGCTGCGACGATCCATCTCCGAGCTGCGACGATGGCGGAGCTGCGACGATCGGACGGTCGGCCGGAATGCAGGGGCCTCTGTGTATGTGTGTTTCCCTCTCTCCTCTCCGCTCTCCCTCTCCCTCTTCCCCCTGTCTGTGTTTGAGCTCGAAAAGCTTCGAAAATGGAAGAAAAAAAAGAAAAAGCCTAATGCCCAAAACGACGTCGTTTTGGGTATTAGGGGGATTAGGGGGGGCAAATTTTCGAGCTACCAATCTTTATTCTTAAACTCAAATGACACAAAATCAAATAAATACAGCTTTTCAAAAAAAAAAAGACTAATTAATTCATAAAAAAATTCTTAAGATTAAATGAATCAACATCCCCTATATGGAATTTACGAGTAAATTTGTCTTCTTTTAAAAGGTATTTATCAAATTCAACTAATCTTAAACTTATTTCTCAAACTTATATTATTACTCAAAAATTTAACCATTAAAGTCATGTTTTTAGCACCATTTAAAAAAAAAAAAAGAATTTATAAAATAAATTGAAATATTTTTTAATTTGAAAAATAAGTTTTAAAATAAGGTGGTTTTGCTTTGCTTTTATTTATTTTTTATTTTATATTTTATAAATCATAAAAAGTAAAACAAAAATGAGCGTGTAAACGAAATGGTAGGTTAGGTTATCGGCCGGCACATGAAGACAGAGAGAGTCATTGACTATTGGGTGATGGTTGCTTAGCGGTTAATTGTTGACTCTTACAACTTTCCAATCCCACTTTGGCATTTCTTCAAACACCTCTCTCTCAATCTTTCACATTGTCTCAAATTCCCGAACAGACACCTCTTCTTCAATCTCCAATCGATCCACAGTAATCGCATTTTGAGCTCCATGGCCGGAGAACCACCGCCGGAGATCCAAATCAAGGTCCCCTCACAGCGGAGCGGCAACGTGATCCACCCTGCCGATGTAGAGTCGCCGCCTCCTCCGGCTGCGGCGGTGAAGACGACTCAGAATTCGATAGTGTACCAAGAAATCAAGCAATCGAAGAAGTGGTTTTCATGGTTGATACCTTCGTTTGTGGTGGCTAATATTGTGATGTTTGTAATCACCATGTTCGTCAATGATTGCCCGAAGAACTCTGGTTCTTGCGTTGCTGGGTTTTTAGGGAGGTTCTCGTTTCAGCCCTTCAAAGAAAACCCTCTTCTTGGTCCTTCCTCATCTACGTAAGCTCTTCAAATTTTCCAGCTTCAATTAACTCTCTTTTTTTTCCCCCATACAATTTGATGAATTTTGGGTTTTTATTCAGAATATTATATATGACCCACAATTAGAGTTGAACTTGAATACTGGGTTTTGTCTACAGCTTAAGATAGAAAGATGTGATATATGATGGTATGAAGCTTTGTTCATGGCAGTTACTAGATATACTCATAGCCCAAAGGTCTTATTTTTGGGTTTTGAAGTTTTAAAAGACCGAAATTGATTCCTCTGTGTCATTAATTTTCTATTGTGTCAGCTGATTAACTTAATGCAAGGCTAAAAATTAAGTAATCTGAAGCCAGTTTCTTTCTTTGTTCTTCACAAATTGCCCCGTGTTCATAAATTTGATAGTCGAAAATGATAGCATGTGTTGTATCACAGCGGACAATGATAATTTCGTTGCAGTGGACAAATTTTCATTAATTTAACTGTTATATCCCAACTGTTTCTGACATGAATTGGGTTTGCTGTTTGAATTGTCTAGGGCTATTTCTTTTCTGAAAATCTTCTTCTTCTCTACAATGGTAGTTAATCTGTATTCTTGTCCACAGCACTCTTTAATACTTGGTTACCATTGCACATACTATTTCTCCCATTTTACCTCACATTCAATGCTATGTCTACAATATTATAGATGTGCTTATGTTCAGCTTCATTCTTTATTGTCTCGTCATTTTCATCATTTCTACAATATTATAGATGTGCTCATGTTTAGCTGAGGACCCTCATATATAATTGTGTTGGGTGACTGAATGTGGATGCTTTTGTATTTCTGATGTAACTGTCTGTTTAACATATAGTTTAGTGATAAAAGTAGGATTGTATTGAATCCTCTGTTGTTGAGCTGATAAAGTAAGCTGTGATCTGTGACCTTATTTGTGCATGTAATATAAGAATGATTGATGTTCTATCTAAGAAACTTTTCCATGTTTGTATCTTTAGGTTACAGAAGATGGGTGCATTAGATGTGAGTAAAGTGGTCCACGGACACCAGCAGTGGCGCCTTATTACTTGCATTTGGCTACATGCTGGAGTTTTTCATTTGCTGGCCAATATGTTGAGTCTTGTAGTTATTGGCATTCGACTTGAGCAAGAGTTTGGTTTTGGTATGTATTAAAATCTCAGTTTCATATTATTTTTGGTATCGCTATGCATAAATGAGTCGTCAATATTCTGAAAATCTGCTTAAGGTTGTGATTATGTCAAAATCTATAGTTTACTAGATCTGGATAAAACTCATCACCTGATAGTTTCAGAAGAGGGAAGAAAATTATTGTCTGATAGTTTTGGAGGTGGGTACTAACATATTGGATATGTGGTAAAAAATATTTAGTGTTGACTGTTGAATCCACAGATCTTAGTAGCTCATAAGTTGTTAGTTATTTTTATTTATTTTATATTACATATAGACTATGTTTGATTTGTGGATTGGATTAGGCAGGAAAAGATATCTCAGGATATCTAATCTTGGGAGGGCATTTTAGTAATTCACCCATAAGAAAGTTATCCCAGGATTAATTGTCACAACCCCCCTATGGACAAAAGAATCCCTGGTATGAGGGATAGAAGGGCTGCATGGGATTAGTTATTCCTGGCCAGTTTTGCACTATCAAATGTGGGATTATTTAGTCCAATCTTGGCCCCGTATCCACTAATCCAACGAGGCAATAGGGTTTTGAAAGGAGGTAGATATGGGAACGGGAGAGGTGACAAAACTCTCTCAAAAATTTTCTTCTTGTTATATATGTTCATTTCTTGTATGGCTCCATATATTCACCCTTTGTCTATTTCTTTATATGGCTCTTTATATGGCTCCTTATATGGCCCCTTATATGGCCTGTTGATAACAGGAAGTGGTAAAAAAAATGAGTAAATTACATTTTAAGCCATGTAAAGAAATTGATTTTCCGCCCCTTAAGCCTACATGGAAAATGAAATAGCAGGCCATTTGTGTAGTAGGATCCTTCCCTGCCCTATTATACTAAACAGAGTGAAGTCCCATTGATCCTTCCTTTCCAAAACTCTCTACGCACTTTGCTAGAGCATCACTGAAATATTACAGTTGATTTGTTGTCATGCCTCAAAAAAAAAATAAAAAAAATAAAAGCAACATGATTTATCAATGGCATATACAAAACAAAGCGCGTAGATGGAGGGTGAGAAAACTCCCAAGTTGATGCTTTTTTTTTTTTTTTTTCTGAAAGATAAACATGGACATCTATTCCCATCTCGGCCCTTTTGGATGCATTGCTAGCACTTTTGCCATTGTTCAACAACTGTTTTGGAAAATTGTGACAACTTTTTTAGTAGTAATCATATCCACTGATGGTCTGAATTTAGGGACCTTGATATATATGCTGTGATAAACATTTAGATCCTTGGGTTAGATGCTATCTTTAGTGAACTTGTGGTAATTTAATGCTCATGTCCTCTTATATTGAGATTTTGGTCCACATGGATCAGTTTACAAGTTTTACATGCTTAATTTAATCTGAAAGTCATTTTAGGAGCTAGCATTCACCATTCTTTTGTTTTAGTTTTCTTTCTGTTTCGCTTCATGGGCTCATGATAGTTTAGGACTTCTGCTTCATAATACTATTAGTTACTCCAATTATGGTCAAAGTTTGGTAATTTAAGTTAATAAAGCCTTATGTCCCTCTCCATGAATTTTTTTTCACGATTCCGCTTTGTCAACAGCTATATGCTATGCTCGGTTAAATCAAGTAAATTCGTGTCATTCTGCATCCCATGTCAGTTTTCATCTTCCTTACACTAACATTTCCATTTAGGGTGATCATACCCTTTCTTATTATTGCATTTACAAGTCTTTATTGTACATGACCAAACCATCTTAACATTTTCTCTCTCGACTTGTCTTCAAGCGGTGCTACTCATATCATATCACAAATATATTCATTTATAATTTTCTCTTTCCTAATCTTACTAGACATTTATGTTAATATTAACATTTTTTAACTTTCTCTCTTTCTTGTTTGGTCCTTTGCAGTGCGGATTGGGTTGCTATATCTCATCTCTGGTTTTGGTGGAAGCTTGTTGTCAGGTCTTTTTATCCAGTATAATATCTCTGTTGGTGCTTCTGGTGCACTTTTTGGACTATTGGGAGGCATGCTTTCTGAACTCATCACTAATTGGACTATTTATGCTAATAAGGTATTTATCAATCTGATCTTAACTATGTGCTTCTTTTAGATAGTGACGGGGCTTAATTGTTGAATCTCTCATTAGGTCCAATCATCTCACCATCTCCTGTTTGCATGTTTAGGTAGCAGCATTGGTGACCCTTGTGATCATCATTGTAATCAATCTAGCAGTGGGGATCCTCCCACATGTGGACAACTTCGCTCATATTGGAGGATTTTTTTCAGGTTTTCTTCTTGGGTTTGTGTTTTTAATTCGCCCCCAGTTCGGATGGGTTAGCCAAAGATATGCTCCTCCTGGATCTTCATCTACTTCAACTAAATCTAAATTTAAGATATATCAGTGCATATTGTGGATTATTTCTTTGATCCTTCTGATTGTTGGGTAAGCCTGAAACTGAATCTTTATCTGTTTTTTCAATATGATCCTGTTTTATATTAGATTGGACAAGTAACTTGAATTCTTTAGAATTGCTGGCTTTAGTGTCTGCAATTACTATGCTTGACAGTCACATAGGTGGGCCTCATTTGGTTTGGCTTGAAAGTTGGCCTTTTAATTAATTAATTTTTTTTTGTCTTTTTTAAAAATTTTCCAATTAGCATTTATATATATATATATAAAAAGAAAAAATCTGGTTTGGAACGAGGCCTTAATTTCCTGTAGCTTTTATTGTCACATGCTTGCTGAATGTCCGGCAGTCTGTCGGACACACTGCTCATTTGAAACCTGTCTCTACCCCATTGGAATTGTCTCAAATTTCCGTTTGGCACTAATATTGGAAATTAAGTTAAATGAATATTGATTCATAAAGGAATATCATGAGTGGGAAACACACGGAAAGTCTGTTACCCGGTGTTTCTTCAAATGACCATCCGTTTTTGGGAGCGCTACTGTATGCACAAAATGTCTAATAGGCTTTTCCTGCTTTAAATCAACATGTATGCCCTAATTGACTTTGAACCCATGCTAATTTTAACAGGTTTACAGTCGGCCTAGTTTTGCTTCTTCGTGGGGTTAATGCAAATGATCGCTGTTCTTGGTGCCATTATTTGAGTTGCATTCCTACTTCAAAGTGGAGTTGCAACTCACAGCCTGTGTCCTGCACGGTAAGCATTGGTGACATGCTTTTTTCTTTCCTCCTACCAAATTTTCCTGTCCGTGCATTCCAATAGGGTTAAATGTTAATCTAAGTAGCACAGACATGGATACAACATAACACTGACATGCCGATAAGACAGTGACACGTTAAAATTTTATATTTTTATAAATTTATTATATGTGTATGAATATTTTATTCAAAGGTAATGAAGAAAAGAAAAGAAAAGAGCAACATAACACTAATTAAAATTAAAAAGCCATATATCCCACAATCTAAACATGAATACATCATTCATGTAACAATTCTATTCTAAAGAATGCAAAACAATCATATAATATTGAAATACATATGCTGTATTCATCTTATAAATGTTTTAAAACATATTTATAATATACAAGCTACGTTTTGAATAATTCAAAATATTTATTATGAATAGATTCATCAAATAGATTGTGTTTGGAGGGTTCAAGAAGAAGTGTTACGGAAGTATCAGTAAAGTGTTTGATATTATGGATTTAAAATTTTAATTAAGACACGTTGATGAAGTGTTGGGAACGCCTTTATGAGTGTCTACAGAGTATCGGTTTTAGACCTGACTGTTTGGCACAACACATCTGCTCCATAAAATGTTTGTGCTTCTTAGATGTTGATCCTATCTTAGAAGATAATCCATGTTTTCAAAACTTGCTACTGTGTAAATGGGATTCCATATGTACGGAATCAAACCATCTAAATCATGGCATGTTAACCATTCAACTTAAAGAAAAGTTTGTGAAGTGGATGGAAAAAGAAACTGGACAGGAAAATATATTAGAAACCCCCTCCCCTGAAAAAAATAATAATAATAAGCTAGGACTAGGAAGCAGGGTGTTTGAACACGAAAACACGCATTTACAAGCTTTCCTGGACTCTGATTATGTTGCATTGTTTTGGCAAGTTTGTCTCGTTCCAGAAGGAACTTTCCAAAACCCAATATTTGAAGTGCTTCCGTCTTTCCTTCAATATTGTAATCTTGACGAGAACACTTTCTTTTCTTTTTCTTTCTTTCTTGTTTTTATTTTTATTTTTATTTTTTTAAAATTTATAATATATCTTGTATTATGTGTGTGGATTTGATGTGCATGAACTCATTGTCATTTCTTGCAGTCTGAACTACTAGGCAACCAGGTAACCTTAACATGCTCAAACACTGGCAAAAATGTGACCTATACATTGGCAAATCATACTGCTTCTCAGTTGCAGAACCTATGTTCTCAGCTCTGCAGCTGATCAATACAAATTTCGTGGTTCTGTTATGAGTTACTTAGATGTATAAATTCAGAGAGTGGAGTTTTCACAGAGCTGTCCATTGTTTTCCCTTCAGTTGTTGTATGGTTTTTTCCCATGTAAATTGACATTGTCTCTTGAAATAAAAGCTCTCATTCTTTAGTTTGATTTGTACGGGTTATAAGTAATTAAAATGTTCTATTTTTTTTTTTCCTACGACATAAAATTCTTTCCTATCAGAATTGTTGCAAGATGGTTATTAACGGAGACTGTAATTACAGATTTACCTTTTTTTTATTTATTTACTTAACCTTGTAGTCAAACAATTCTAACCTTATTCACCCAAAAAAAACAATTCTAACCTAGCCTATCCTAGCATTCAAACTAGGGATGGCCGCGGGCTGGAAACTAGGATAGTCCCTGTGCGAATTTGGGACGGAAATTTGGAAGATTTGGGGCAAATTTGTAGCCTTCTGTCTTATATCGTATCAGGACAAATCAAATTGGATTGTTATTGGGGGCGGAGTGGAGACAAGTTAATTTTATAACTTAAAAATTGAAAATATTAATAATAATTAAAAATAATATAATATATTATAAATAATAATTTATAATTAATAAAAGTTCAAATAGGTATAAAAAAAACAAAAATGTCAAAATGAACGGAAAGTGTATTATTTCAATGGTATAATATTATTCTATTGAAAAATAAATAAAGAATATATAATTTATTTATATATAAATATATTTAATAAATATAATCAAAATATGAGTGAGTTAGAACAGGATAGGTAAATTAAAATTCATCCCCAATTGGGCGGAAAAAAGCCGTGCAAATAAAAAATTACAGTCTCCACTTTTTATTGCAAATATTTTTAGTTGTGAATATATAAACCATTGATTTTCATTAATTTTTAGAAAAATAATATATAAGTCCATTTTTTATATTCATTAGCCACTGATGTGTAAGTGATATGATTAGTTAATGATTATAAAAGATATGAGAGATAATATTACCTTTAGCACCATATCAGTGGGTTTGGATTTGGTCTAATTTTTTATCTATTCAATGTTCTAATTTTTATTTCATAAAGAAAAATTATATAAAAGTCCATTTTCTAAACCTACTCTCTAAACTCAATCATGATTGGTTGATAATTACAAAATATTTAATTATCAACTAATCATCTTCTTCACATATTACTGAGAGGGTGTTTGAGAAGATATAAATAAATATATTTTTTGGCTTTTTATGAAAAGATGTACGAAAAAAAAAAAAAGATAATATGACATAAAAAAATAAAAAGATAAAAAAATATATCTTTGTAAGGAATGCCAAATAGTGCTTAATCTAAATCTAAAAAGTGGGCCTACTAATTTAGACTTCATTGGCTATATGGGTTGGGATGGGTTGGAACTAAATTAGCAACTAAAAAACAAAATATGTTAAAAAATTAAGGGAAGCTGACCTAAAGGTCCAAGCCCAACATATCATGCCTCATTTAGGCCCAAAACAAATTTAATACTCCATTAAGTCCTCAAATTATCAATCAGACGAAAATACCCACAATATATCATTCAATTTACATGCGCGCAACCATCACCCACAATCATCTCAGTCTGATCAGTACACTGTCACATCTCCGCCGCTCGAGATCGCATTCTCAGTCCTCCATCTCTCCTCCGTTCGACTCCATTCCCTCTGAAACCCTACTCTAACCGCAAAACGAAACCGTTCATCTTCAATACAACACCAAGCCGTTCATATTCTCCAATCGGCGACTCTCAACAACACGAAGAACCATCACTACTTTGAAGAAATTTCATAGTTCCTGACTTCCGATTCACATAAATGGGAAAAAAAAAGTAACATCTCTCTTCACCTATCCATTATTTTTCATTCAAATTTGTACATTATTCTTTCATATTTCGTATATACCGTTTCAATAACACTTTCATAAAAAAATCCTTGTAAAACACATTTTACATACTTCAAAATGTATAAACCCTCTTTTATAAATAATCCCCTGTTTTAAAATATTCTAGTCCCCTGTTTTTAAACATTCTAATCCACTGTTTTTACACATAAATCCATGTTTTTACACATTCAACACCTTATTCTTATTCTTGTTGTTCTTGCTTCTTCTTGTTGTTCAATATTGGCTTTTCTTCTTCGTATTGTTGCTACATTTCATTGAATACTTAATCTTCTCGTTGTTATTGTTGATGTTTACAAAATACAATGGGCTGTTCTTATTATTGATACTGTTTATAAAAACTGCAACATCATATAGTTTCATTTCATCACTCTACAAGTAACATATCTAAATTTATTCCAACTGCAAATGAAACTGCAAAATTACACAGTTTAATCACTATTCAAAACAAATAGGTAACTTATTATAAAGTGCAAATCAAACTATCAAATTATACAGTTTTTTAACTATTAACAACAAATAGATACAACTTCATATTAAACTGCATATAAAACTGCAAAATTATACAGTTTTGTCACTATATTACTCATGCCCTGCTGTCACTTTCATTTTTTCAGAAATAGCTGCTGGAAGATATTGGAAGAAACAAACCCATATGCCCAAAAATCCAATCGGGGATTTAAGTATCTCCCCTTTTGACAGTCCTTCGCCTGTATCCACTGAAATGCCACCAACATCTCCTCCTCTACGAAAAACCTAACCACCACAACCAAAAACAACCAAACACCACAGACCCCACCAAAAAACCCACAAAACAACCACACTACCTACAAGAAAAAGTCCAAGAACTACACCACAGACCCCATCCACACAACAAACACCAACTACACCTCTAACCACAACAAAAACAAACAAAAGAAAGCCAACAAAAAAACAAGAAGCTCCTCCAACCAAAAAAAGAAAGCTCCAAGAAAGCCAATCAAGTCCTAAAACAAAAACCAAGGCATCAAAAGGGAAAAAAGCAGCAGTCCCTGCAAAAAGAGTCCAATAGTTTAATTACCGTTCCAACATCGGAACAGTAATCAAACTGTTGAAGGGGGTCAAATTCACAAAAGCCCAACAGACAGAGCTGGAAAAAATCCCTTTTTGGCCCATTATAAATACTCTCTCCTCAATACAACTGAAGGCTTCTTGGTGCAGATGCTACAATTCCATTGTAGCAGAAATGACAACACTCTACAACAAAAGAAAAAGAGCATTTATACTTGGCAAAAAGGAAATGAAACTCAAAAACAGTGATGTCAAGCTCATTTTTGGTATTGACTGTGAAGAAGACAGCATCATCACCAAATCCTATGCAAGACCAAATGATTTTGAGCTTGCATTTTGCAAACGAAGATGCAAATTAGTAAAGAGATTGGATGGCAAGTCTTTGACCAAAATGTTTCAACAAACAAAAAAAGGAAAATCAACCAATGATCATCAAGATCTTGCAAGGGTCATCACCCTTTACTTGTGCTTGAAACTTCTCATGCCTAAAACAGGCCATACACTCAGTTAGAGTTTCCTCAACTATGTTGACAATCTCAACAACATCAAGAAGTACAATTGGGTTAAGGCAATAAAAGACACACTAATGAATTCAATGGCAAATGCAAACAACAACCCAAGGCACGTCACTGGATGCGTCATGTTACTCTTGGTAAACACACTACTCAACTACTTCACACAAAAATATCAAACATCCACCTATTTCTAACTATCTAACATATTTCAATTTTTTTTTACAATACTGGTACTGTGAGCACAGTAAACTCCTCCAACCATCCAACAAAGAAGGCTTCCCAAGGTTTATGAAATGGAACCTTGGCAAAATGTACTCCAAATGGAAACACATCAGCCTTGCTCACTTTGAAAAAGTATTCAAACTCTTCTATACTATTATAACACAAATCTATTCAACACTCCTTTCACAGTCATTATAGTAAAAATCATGTTATGAAACTGTCAAATTCTTCAGTTTCAAACAACATATATTCAACACTTAACTCACATTATTCACAGTACAAATCATATTATGAAACTGTAAAAGTTTGCAGTTTCAAAGCACACACTTATTTAACATCACTCATGTTATGAAACTGCAAAAGTTTACAGTTAAATGCACAAATCTATTTAACATCACTCATATTATGAAACTGTAAAATTTTTCAGTTTCAAACAACATATTTCGACACTTAACCCACATTACTCACAGTATAATTCATCTTATAAAACTGACCAATTTTACAGTATTACTGATATATGCCACATTATTCCAGTGCAGGTTGACCAAAGTGCTTTAACCCTAACTGAACAAGAAATACAATTATTGCATATCAATCAAAGCACATTAACAGACTCTTTAGCAAAGAAATATGACCACAAAAAGGACAATAAGCAAAAAAAAAACAAACAAAAGTAACAAAAAAAAAAAAGACTTCTAGACAGTGATGAGGATGACTTTCTCAAAGAAGAACATCAATCAGAATCAGGATCAGAATCAGAACAAGAAGAACAACCAAAAAAAAAAAGAAAAAAAAGAAAGCAAAAACCACAAGAAGAACCAAAAAGTGATGAACAAGAAGAAGAGAGTGATGATGAAAAAAAACAAGTGATTGATGAAGAAGAAGCTGATGAAGAAGAAGAAGAAGAAGAAGCTGATGAACAACAAGACAATAATGAAGTAGAAGAAAGAGAAGAAGAAAAAGGTGATCAACAATAAGACACTGATGAAGAAGAAGGCCAACAACAAGAACAAGAAGAACAACAAACAAACCAACAACAAAAAGTCAATGAACAAGAATTGACAGACCAACAACAACAATATGAAAAAAGAGAACAAGCAAAATAACAAGAAGAACAAAGGACAGAACAATAAGAAGAACTCCAAGAGAAATCTGACACATTTCATGCACAAGGTAAAC
This sequence comes from Camellia granthamiana, assembly GCA_036172215.1. NCBI lineage: Eukaryota > Viridiplantae > Streptophyta > Magnoliopsida > Ericales > Theaceae > Camellia > Camellia granthamiana. The sequence continues at coordinate 40,374,371 of CM069912.1, forward strand.
TCTTGTCTAATACTGAAGCAAACTACAAAATTTAATTAAACTAACCAAAACACAATCCAACATTTTTATAGGTCATGACCAAGCACAAATATCAACCAAAAAGGACGACAAGGACAAGCTCATATCAGCCATGAGAGCACAAATGCAAGAAATGGAACAAAAATTCATGGTTGAATTGCGTAAAAAAGAAGATCAATTAAAGAAAATGTCCGCCAAAAAAACTGGCAGTCCCCAACAAAGATCAATGGTCAAGAGAATCAAACAAAAGTCAAGAAAACAAGCACATGAACCAGATTTTGAATACCAACCAATGACAAAAGCTAAAGAAGATATAAGGAACAAGACAGAAACTGCTGCTGATGTACCCAAACCAACAGAGGGTACCGATGAAGAAAAAGAGAAGAAGAATGAAAAGAAAAAAGAAGAAATCGAAACAGAGAAAGAACCTGCTACTGAACCAGAGCAAAAAGAGGGTGCTCATGAAGCAAAATAACAGCAGAAAGAAAAGATGCAAGAAGATATTGGCCAAGAGAAAGAAGTTGTCGCTGAAACCAACCCAAAAGAGATGCCAATCAAGAGAAGACACAACTTCAAGTATTGGAAAGTGATGATGATTTCAAGGAAGAATCAATCCAAAACAAGCCACTCGCCATTTCATGCCGCAAAACAAACAAGATTTGGCATAGCCTATCCAAAAAAGACCAAGATCAAATTCAACTCATCAACAACACACAATCAAGTGCTTGTGTCTGGTCTGGCAACGAAGATGAAAATTGCGTATACTTTTCAGATATATGCAAATTGACCAACAGGGAACCCTTACATGGAAATGTAGGTCTCCAACTGCACAATTTTACAGTTTCTGTTCATATTCAATAACTTGTTCCACAAACCTAACACATTCTCATATGTAACATGTTTCAGGTCATTGATGCATTCTTAGAAATGAAATTGGCACTCCAACCATCCATTAAAGAATTTGAGAAATATGATCTAGCCTTTGCAAGAAATCCATACGCGAGAAGATCTTACGTTTTCTTAACACTCATCACTGTAAGCAAAACTTAACATACCTTTCAATATTATTCAAACTGTAAAATTTTCTACTTTCTTAACATGTCTTACTACATAGTTTTGTAACATATTTCAAACATATATATAAATTACAGACTCCACTACAAAACCAAGATCAAGCACTGAGAGAAAAATTGATGGACAACCATTTTCCAAAAGCAATGAAAAACAGATATATCCATTTCCCAATCAACCATGACAACCATTGGACAATTGTGGTCTTTGACAATGCTGATGGGATATGGAGGCACTATAACTCTTTGAGACTAGCAAAAGATTGCCACAACAAGCATTTTGAAATTGCAAAGGAAATTGTAAGTTAAATAAAATTTCCTCCTTAGTTCTATTCCTTTCAAAACATCTCAACTCATCACTATAACTAACAAAAACACCCACTAACTATTTTGTAACAGCAACATCAACTGAGATGAAATAAAGCATTATTCAGCAATCAAGGAAACATGTTATCATCTCAAGAGTACGAGACAGTAATTGCATCAATTGAGGAATGCCCACAACAAACCCCACACTCGTAAGATACAAAATCAATAAACTAATGTTCCAATATGCTAAATTTTACAGTTTTACCTAACTAATTAACTTCATTTAAAACTTTGCAAGAATGATTGTGCAATCATCGTCTGCAATGTTATCAACCAATATATCAACTGGTAACCTGTGCAGAAATCACTTCGACCAACTGAGTGGGTCAAATTTCAAGCAGAAATCATCAGTCAATTCCTCAATGATAAAAACCAATCTTGGAAACTCGAGCACTACCAAATGTTGACAAAACATACCAAATTATAGAAACAATGAACAAATTTCTTGACAATACAAATATTCAAGCGAACATATTTTTGTACTTTTTTTTTTTAAATCTTTTTTTTTAACATGTGACATGTGACAGGTACTTTATATGCTTTTGGGAATGATCTTCTTCCGGTTATTATGGTGAAAATGATTGTTGTCATTGATGTTGTTGTTACTCTTCTTCTTGTTATTATTATTGTGGTTGTTCTTTTGATTGTTTGTGTACTTGTTTGTGGTTGCATATATTTTCATACAGTAAAGGTTGTTTCTAATAATTCTTAGAACTGCAAAAATATGCAGTTTCATCAGGTTGTTTCTAATAATTCTTAAAACTGTAAAATTATGCAGTTTCATCAGGTTGTTTTTCATAATTCTTAAAACTGCAAAATTATGCAGTTTCATTACTCAAACAAAAATTATGCTACACAATTATGCATCCAATTTCATGACTCAACAAATAGATGAACTGCATTTCAAAATTGAAAATAAAACTGCAAAATTTTACAGTTTTGTCACTACGAAATATGAAATAAATAAATCATGTAGTAAAACTGCATTTCAATATTATACAGTTTCAATAAGAAATTTTCAACAACCTTCTCAGCATTCCATAAAAATAAAACCAACCAAATCCACAAAAAAAAAAAAAAAACAAAAAACAAAACAAAACTGTTACAAAACAACTTCAATAACTAAGGAACATATCAAAAAACAAAAACAATTCAACCAACTTTATTCATTACTTCCATAATACCAAGTATCACATTTTTTATTATCATAATTCCTCAAATTCAAATACAAATTCAAAAGAATAGATTGTAGCCTCAAATAGCAGCCTTGCATGTCTTCTTATTGTGATTCCCATATTTCAAACACCTCTCACACTTGATTGCTTCACATTCTTACCCCTAGAAGGTATCATCTTCTTCTTGTTCCGCCCGGGCTGCTTCTTCGTTATAGGAGGTTTGATAATCGAACTACTGGCACCATCAAAGTCAAATATCTCACTTGAAGGCACTGGATAAACAGATTCCTTGTATGACTCTCTAAAACAATCTACATGAAAAAAGGGATCAATGAAATCATACACATCTCTACCACTACTACGCAAAACATGCACAGCATGACAACAAGGAAAACTATTCAATTGCCATTCATGGCAAGAACAAGTCTGTCTACCAATATCAACATAAAAAGAAATAGAAGAATGAACCTCAAGCACAGTATCACTAGCAACAATCACAACCCAAGACTTAGCTAGCTTCAAATAGTCCGCCAACTTCTTTTCCATAGCTGGACATAATTTCGTAGTCCATCTTTTAAGTTCAGCTATTCTATTAGACAATTGAGTCATGATTTGAACCCTAATTATATCAACCATACAAGTAATAGGCAACTCACAGGCCCCACCAATCCAATTATTGTAAGACTCGGCAACATTAGATAATATCTCACCATATTGTTTCCCTCTAAAAAATGCATTGGCCCACTTATCATTTTGCAAACCATCCAACATACTATCAACTCTACCATTCCTAGCAATACGCCTCAATTTCTCCATATAATGTTGGAAAGAAGCAACAGTTGTCGCATAAGCACATTTAACTAATATTTTCATCAAACTCAGCTTATAGTTAGTACGAAGTCCCACCAATTTGTCAATCAAATTTCTCTTCAAATGATTCAAGCAATACGCATGATGTGCATTGGAAAAAACCACTGAAAGAGCGTCTAGCAATCCATGTTGACAGTCAGACACAAAGGTCAATCTCCGGCCTGAATCAACAGCCTTTAACAACTAGCTTAAGAACCACATCCAATTATTTTGATTTTTAGCGTCAATAATCGCAAAAGCCAAAGGAAACAAACTTGCAAACAAAATAACATGAAACTGCAAAAATTAGCAGACTCACAATACAATAACACACTGACAAACCAAACCTCTACTAACTGCAAATAAATATATACCTTGCTTACCATCTTTTGATGTTGCTGCAAGCAAATGCCCTTTGTAACGCCCCTTCAAGAATGTACCATCAACAAACAACAACGGACGACAAAATTGAAAGCCATACAAACATCCATGAAATGCCACAAACAACCTCCGAAAACACCCACTACTTTCATCCACATCTAATTCAAACACACTTCCCAGATTCGTTCTCATAGCCGTCTCAAGGTACCATCGAAGTTGGTCAAAAGAAGTTGCAAAATCAGCAAATAACCAACATCTTCCCTTATCAACTCCTAACCATGCAACCCGATAAGAAACATCTATACCATATTGCTTCTTCAACTTTTTTTTAACTTCAATAGAACGAGTCAACGGATTATCACTAATATCATTATGCACAATATCAGACACAAGTCTAGAACCAATCATTTTGCTACAAGATCTACGAGCGACAACCCCACAAGTATGCACATTATCCAACTTCATTATAAAAAAATACCGAAATTCATCAACACTCTTCCATGCACAAACCATTTACAACCCGTAGACAACTTCATCATACATTCAGCAGTTATTCTTGTTGCATCGTTCTTCAAATAATTCACTGCAAAACCACACTCAACTGTATACTTAGCCAATGCAATGCGGAACGCCGGCACTCCACTTTTAAATTCTTGACCAACACTATGTATAATCCCCTTCCAACTAGCAGACAACAAAACTCTCTCTGGTTCTGGATAAAAACTAGGCAACAAACCACCAAAATCATCACAATCGTTAACCAAAGAACTCTCACAAATTACAGACTCAATCCTACAAGAATTATCATCATCAACCTCCACAATTCTCTTATCACCCACAACAACATCAACAACATGAGAACCACTACAACCTACCATTGATAGCATATTCCCCAAATCATCATCACATTCAACAATACAATTAGAATATCCAAGAATAAAGAAAAACAAACAAAAGTTACCAACATTCAACTCCTTGAATTTCGCAGATATTTTCTCAACAACTTCATGATAACTACATCCCTCACTAATCTTAATAGCAGCACAAGAATTACTGTATTTGCACATTAACATGAAACACCCCTCCATACTACAAAATCACAAACCAGCAAACAATTGTTCATAGATTCCAAACTGCAAAATTATACAGTTATAACATATCAGTACCAACACTGCACAATTCACAATTCTAAACTATAAAATTATACAGTTACAACATATCAGTATCAAAACATCAGAATTCACAATTCCAAACTACAACTTCAAAACACATTACACTATATAACAAACAAAATCAACAAAATCAAAATCATTACACTATATCACATATAAAAATCACAAAATAAGTATCAAACAAACAAAATTTATCACAAAACAAAGAACTAAAACAACATTGCCAAACACAAACCAGATATCACGCAAATTTGCTTATCTATATATACATACATATATGTATCGACAGATACATACGCATATACAAACCAGATACACACACACAAAGATATATATATATATGTGTGTGTATATATATGTATCTACATACATATATATACATATATGTATCGACAGATACAAACCAGATACACAGAGAGAGAGAGAGAGAGAGAAAGAGAGAGAGAGAGAGAACGTACGCAGAGATCGTCTATACACAGAGATTCAGATCGCATAACCAGATCCACCTCACAGCACAATGAGATCGCCATAATGAAGAGAAATCGAGATTGCAGAAGCAATATTTGATTTTCTTTTTTGAATAGAGCAAATATTTGATTTTTCAAGTATATATAGATCTCAAAACAAAGGCTAATACAGTCATTTAAAAAATAAGAAAATAAAAAACGGGACCTCTGGGTATAAAACTTAAAAAACTGTAGACTTATTAATCTATTAAAAATTATTGGGATTAGAAGGGAAATAGATCTCCTACATAGAACTACATAGTAATTTTTCCAAAAATTAATAAGATAAAATGTCACATTTAAATCATAATTATTTCATTTTTTCTCTTACAAAAATTTAAAAAAACAACTCAAACGAGCTTTTTAATTCCAAATTAAAAAAGTCTCAACTCTAAAAAACCAATTAAAAATGTTTTTGCCAAACCACGACTTATTTTCTAACTTTTAAAGGGCAAATTACCAACAAGTCCTCTTTGAAAGAGGTGTGACCTATTTAGTTCCACAGCCTTTTGTTTATACCCAAAAGTCCTATAATGTTTTTCTTCTTCTCTATCTGTTTCTCTTCTTGATTTTTGGCGATCGGCGACCGGCTACCACATTTTGCTTATTCTTTTTCTCTTTCTGATATATAGTCACCCGCGACCGACAATCACCATCGATTAGGGTTCATTGGCAACCATCAACCACCGACTCTTTACTTCACTTCCATCGACGGTGAAGATGATATGTTTCGACAAAGAAGATGTCTAGATCTACTTAAATCTGATGTAGATCTACTTAGATCTAGATCTACAAAAAGATGTTCAAAATATTGCTAGTAAACATATTTTTGCTCGTTGGCAATCTATTTTAAGTATCTTTGATTTTGATATTGAATACATTCCCGGTAATCAAAACACTATCTCTAATTTTCTTACCCGAGAATTTTTACAGGGAGGATAGTGCGCATCATGTCTACTCCTTATTGTTTTACACACAAGTTAGCAGTCACCCGATATCGCAAATTGATTTGTTGTTGCTCCTTCAAAATAATCTATTTAAAAATGATTGACCAAGATCCTTATTTACAATTCCAGCAAATTACCAGCCAACGCAATTTGATTTCCCATTACACTAATCTTCTCAATTTCTATATTGATAAGCTAGATCTCCTCAGTAGATGCTAATCAAATTCTGTTTGTTCAACTACAGATGTTAAGTCAAATGCCTCATTCTAAACTTGCCATTGTTCCAACTAGTCAACCTATTGTTGCTCCTCCAATTGATCTAGTCAATAGATACCAAATTCTTAGTAACATTCCTAAACCTAACTACACTTCTACCCTTGCTTCAGATCCCTTTACTTGTCAGTTCATTACTCCAATGCCTCCTAATAATCCATATAGATCTACAAGAACAGATTATGTTCTTAAACCCCAACCAGTCCATCTTTTCTACAATGAACTAATTCATAAAAATATTCACAATGTTAATGAACTAGTTATATCCTATTTCCCTTCTGTATGGCATTTCATTCCTTCCAATCCAGAAAAATTAATTACTTTTTATAAAGACATCCTCTTTTATCACCAATCCATAGTCATCAAACCCATCTATGACCAAGTCAATGCTAGTAAAATCATTTACCATTCTTTATACATACACAATATTGTATCCATGGATGAATGGGGTCTCCTTTTTCTCCTTCGTGACCTTCCCAATCACAAGATACAATATAGTTACTATGATTATATTGATGTCTAGTTTAAGATCATTTTCTACCAAAATGAGTCATACAGCCATTCTTGGTTCTTCTCTTTTGACCATAAATTCAAGTCAGAATTTCCTTCATGGTTTCTAAGATGGTGGTCTTAACATGGTGCCATCCCGGAAATTATTCCTACTAATTTAATGGAACAAGTCAATTATTTCTCTTCAGTTTATAAATTGAGTCAACATAAAAGTCAATTCCCTATATTGCTCCATTTTATGTTCAAATATAAAGTCCCTTGGATATTTAAATGGCAATACAATATTTCCAATAGTCGCCAGCGTTTTGTCAAATGGTGGGATGCTTTCAAAGCCCAACACATTATTGAACAAGTCCAGCAAGAATTTCCAATCAATATTCATGTTGTTACTCCTGTAATGGTTAAATCTTCTCAGCAGAACCCAACTGCTTCAGTCACTTAAAGAAGCCCACTTCTTTTTACCACAATCAGACTTGGGAGCCCAACAGCCAGTTCTGGGCCTTCAAAATCCAAGTCATCCAAGTCAAAGCCCAAGTCCAAGACCATTAATGAAGAACTTATTCAGATTGCAAAGTTACTATTGGCCCAAGCCAAGTCACAAGATGAAGATGATGCTTCAGATGGATCAGCCTCATCCGAAGCCTCTGCTAGCCATGATCTATATGGTCCATAATTCCAAGATACTCAGGACCCATATGCCTAAAACAGTCATTGGATTCCATATATACATCAGCTTTAGTCACTACTCTTATTTTGAGAAAAGCTGTTGATATATATTGATTTCTCATCAGTCATTTGTGTTATTGATTACCCATCAGTCAACTGTGCAGTTACGAGAGACAAAGAGGAAGAAAAAGAGAGAGTTAAAAGTAGACAGTTTTCCATCACAGTTGCCCACAGCACCCATGTGCCTCTTACTTTCCGGCTTTTGAAGTCACAAGCCTTACAGTGTGCCTCATACTTTCTAGCTTTTGAAAGTCACAAGCCTCACAGTCATTTACTTGGCTTGTAAAAAAGCTTCTTTAATCAGGAAGAAGGCTGAATTTTCAAGAATTGAGAATCAACCTACTGTAGATGTCCCCGAACGTCCCGGGAGGATGAATCCCGTTTTGTTCGTCTGTGGGTCTACTACAGTTCAGGACTCAAATTGTCACGGTTCTTAATCTGAACCAAAGAGTCCAAATCCGGCGAATCGTTTTGAGAAACAGATTTTTGAAAGAAGTGCCAAACATGGACTGCTTTGCCAGATACAGAGTCGCCACCTAAATATTTTTTATGGGAGAATTTAGAAAACCCTGACTCGGTGCCAAAGGCCACGTGTCCGTCATCACCAAAGTTGCCTCGGCTCGGGAACTTGGGTACGATTGGGGAAGGTCAGCTATGAGCACCCCCTCTTGCCCGATCAAAGATCGGCCTCTACTAACCGTGATATCTTGTTTTGAAAACATTAAGTGCTCTTATTCCGGTTATTAGCCTAGAATTACTATGTTATGCGCACAGCAAACAAGTATAGACCAAATCGCCTAAATTGGAACAAAACATTGCATGTTTGTTTTGAAAATGGTTTACTACTCGCAAGTAGGCTAAAATGCAGGTTTTGCCACCCTCAAGTGGGCTTTAGAAAAAATAATTTTGCCACTATCTAGTGGGCTTAAAACTCACAGCTTTAATGCATTATTCCAATTTAGGTAATTCAACCTTCACCCACAGGCATTCAGGCAGTTATATCACATAAGCAGCTAGCCTCATGGTATTTATGCTATCATGGCAACATTCACACACATGTGGCATGCTAAAGCATAAAAACTTACCTAGTACTCCAAGCCAAAACAGAAACTAGTTAGTAATCACATGCATGATCCTAGTTCATGTTTAAAATGGCTAATGCAACACATGCAAAGATGCAATCTAGACAGGCTCGGCTATCCTAAACATGGCATGTGAAATGCAACAGATAACACGTATTCAATTTGGAATTGAAATACAATGCAGTTAGCATGATGCGCTGAGCCCGGTACATGCAAGACAAATGTATGAATGCACGCATGCATAATATAAGGTATGCTAATTTAAATATGCCCTAAACTAACCATCGAAAGCTAGTAAATAAAAGGGAAGAAAGACGTGGGGTTAGAAGACATACACACACTCACACACACTTATTACACAATTGCTCTTGCTCAGAGGGTCCGAATAAATATTACAGGCCGAATAATAAATCGACCATCCTAGCTAATTAATTATTACAAACCCTTAATTTAACAAATTAATTGCAAAAAAAAAAGGAAGTGGCCGCAGCCCCGCCTTGGGATGATGGAATGATGCATGCTTGACTCGCCTTGTTCGGAAACTCGTTGCCATAGCACTACTGCCTCTGTTTACAATGCCTTGCCCCTTTGAAAATTCTGAAAGTCTCCAGATCTGTTCTGAACTTCCTCCTGAGTGCTTCGGAATGCCACCGGCCAGAAAAAGAGGTCACCGTCCATTGGAACAGGACTATCGGCCAAATGTTGGACCACCGGCTGGGCATTGATGGTCGGTCGGCATTGTATGTGGCCGGCCGGCCATTGCTTCCTGCAGAAATCTGTTTTTGACAGCAGCAGAGGACAGATAGTGCATGGCATGGAATTTTCAAAGCAATGTGTGCATGGCCACTCTCTCAATCATGTAATGGACTCAAGGGAGTGTGGCCCTCGACCCTCGGGCCATCAATTACGCATTTCAATGCATGATGGCCCAAAAGCCAAGTGTGCAACTTCGATATCAAATGACATGCAAGCACAAAACACATCAAAGGGCCCCAACCCCTATCATGATTGATCAAGAAGCAAGGGATGCATGCTCAATGAAATGCAACCTAGGCATGGAGGCTAAGTATGCAACGTGAACATGCAAATGAGCAATGTATACTAGGCACGCAACCTAAACATGTAAGCAAATATGGCATGCAACAACATGCGATGATGGACTTAAACTAACATGGATAGCTCGCAAGCATGCCAAAATCAGTGGCCATGTGATGAAAATGAGGTCACCAAGATGCATGCAAACATGCACAATGCAATGGCCCCGAGTCTAAGGCACAAAACACAACTTCACAAAGGCATTGAAAGGATGAGTTATGGCATACAATGGCATATGTTCCAGCACTGAAGTATGATGCTCAATGGTCCCGAAACATGCAAATATGCCACCCAATGCATGAAATAGCCCTCGAAACTCAAAACTAGGCACATGTATTGAACTATAACTATGCAAAGCAAGCATTATTTGACCATGAAGCACAAAGACAGAGCCAAAGTAGTCCCAAAATATGCACAATACTAGTTTAAAGCATGGCCAAAAAGTGCCAACATGTAGGGCTAAAACAATATGCAAGATTGGCTAGTAAGCATGGTTTACATGGCATGTGTATGAAGCGTATGAGAACTCATGAAACCAGCCAAAAACAGTGAATAAAACATGTCAAAATATGCCCAAATAACCACTGAAATGCAGCCAACATGTGCAAAAATGATGAGCTCCTTTAAAAGGGCATGCAAGGGGTTACTCAACACATATACGATGGACACTTAGCATAGCGAAACCAACTCTGAAAATCAAATATGACAGCCCTAAAACTCACCAAAAAGGGCTTGGAATTGATCAATAAAGCATACAATGAAAGGTCCTCTTGAAAGGCCTTGATGAGGGTTGTTCCACACATGCATGAGGGACATAAAATATGGCCAAAAGGGCCTTGGACAGAGCTAAGGCAGACCTCAAAATCCTCAGAATGAGGCCTGAAACATGACTTCAAAGCATGCAAAAAGGGGGTCCCTTTGGAAGGCCAACAAGACCACCAAACAAGACAAGGAGAGAGGGGGTCACCCCCCTCTAATTTTGGCTCTCAAAAATGCATCTAAGCCACTAAAAATATACTGGATTTCAGTGGCTAAGAGGCCAAACCATGGCCAATGCAAGTGCTCTAATGCATAGCCCTAATCATGAAGAGATGAAGCATGCACCGGGGGAAGATGACCCCAAACAGAAAAGAGACCTTAACCAAACTTGAAGAGGAGATTAAAACAAGATCTTTTTCAGTTTATGATAAATCTCGAAAATGTTCACAAGTAAGGCTAAAATATGATGCAAAAATAGCCCTAAAAGAGAGATGGAGGGTAAGAGGAAGTAGATGACCTCAAACAACAAAGTGCCCTTAAACAAAGTTTAAGAAGAGCTCAAAATAAGACACTTTACAGTTTAGGTCAAGGCCCAGAAATGCTTGCAAATAAGGCTAAAGAACGAAGCAAGATAAGGCTACAAAGAGGGAGATAGTGACTTACCCTTGTAGCACAGCAATGCAGCAGCTTCTGGACCAAGATGGTGAGCTCTCAACCTCTGAAAATCAGCTTCAAGGTGCTGGAATGGGTGGTGGAGGTGATAGGCTATGAGGTGTAGTGCAATGGGACCAAGAACCTTACACTTTGAAGCTAAAATGGAGGAGATATAGGGAGACAAAGAGGGATATATGTGTATATGCCCTAACCAAGTTCTGAACCTGGTATATGGAGAGGGGAGCCTTCCTTTATAGAGCCAAGAGAATAAAGCTTCTCTTAAAAGCTTCAAAACAAGAGCAAAGATCCTCCATACACGTGTATGGAGAATCCAGTCTGTGCCCTCCAGCTGGCATCCATTCAATCTGTAGAATACACCGGAAGGTCGTCGGCTAGCAAAATTGGTCGGCCAGCTACTTTAACTGGTCGGTCGGCCATCTATTTGGTCGGTCGGCCATCTGTTCTGGTCGGCCGGCAGGAAAAATCTGCTCTGCAGGTCTAACTACAAACGGGTATAACTCCTTCATATGAACTCCTTTTCAGGTCATTCTTGTATCCAAATTGAAGCCCCGGAAGTAAGATTTCCAATGGCACCAGCCTTGCATCAAAATTCTAACTGTACAAAAAGTTATGCTTGTTTTGGTAAAGATTGCTCAGTTTCGGTCCAACCGGGATGATGCCCAACTTTAACCAATCATATCTCCCCCATCCGGACTCAGCCTGAGGAGATTCTTGAGTAAAAAATGAAGCCCCGGAAGTCTTCTTTCCAACGATGGTGGCCTCATAGCTTAACTCCAAGTACACAGACAGATAAACCCAATTTGGCAAGGACCGCTCGACTCTCTTTTAGCGATTCATACCCAACTTCTTCCTCAGCTAGGTTTCTTCTCTCTTCTCCTCTTTTCTTCAACTATGAACCCCTAAACAAGGTGTTTTGAAAGATTTTTCAAAGATTTCATCTCTCTTTCATTCATTTCCACTTTGTCCTTGCTCGGTTTATCGAAAAGCGCATCATTTGACAAAATGTGAGCCTCGGAACATTGTAGAAACTTTATTTCAAAAATGTTTTGAAAGAGAGGGTTTTAAGGTCTAAAAACCATCCAAAATAACTTTGGTCCAAAATGGGGTGTGAAGTTGAGATTTGTCTCTCTCCTTACCGAAGAAACTGAATCCTTGCCTTGCACACATTTCTCCACCAAGTAAACCATCAGTAATGCCCAAGTCTTGAGGGTGGTCAAAAATGGGGTGTCTACACCTACTTTTCATTCTTGCTTTTCACTCTCAAAAATTGTATTCAAGTTGTATTTTTGAAGTTATGTATTTTGAAGCTAGGCTTTTGTAACAACCCTCATACTGCTTACCGATTAATTACCAAGTACTGCTAAACTAAGAATGATTATGATTGGTAATTGAACTGACTGGATCACTGAACTGACTGACTGAAATTGAAACTGATTGATTGAGTATAACTATTGTATTGCATATTCTATCTGTTTGATTGATCATTTATCTGTTCATGATTTATGTTTAAACTGCTAATTGAAGGCCTTATCGGCGGCCGAACCGTAAATTGATTGATGATTTGGAACCATTAGAATTTATATAATTTATGGTGTATTTGATCAAAATGTGATTTGGTATGATTAAATTAGATTAAATGTTGATATATTGCTAACCTTGGCTTAATTACGGAATTGCCACTTAGTGGCCCATTACCTCACACACTTAGGGGCTTGCATACACTTGACCAAAACATTTTGATCAGTTATCTTCTCACACCCAACCGACCAAGAAGAGAATTAGAGAGAGAGTGAGAGATTTGGACTCAACTTTGGGGATTTAGCTTGAATCTTGAAGAATTGGGGTGTAGAATGTCAAGTTAAGCTTCCTCACCTTGTGATTGGAACTCTAGGTAAGGAATTCATCTTCTTATTGTTGACATTGAGCTAGGTCTTGCATCGTTCATGCTTCATTATAGAGTTAATTCATGTTTTAAGTTCAAACATGTTGAATTATAGCTCAATTGGTGCATGCATGTGCATATTGTCAAGTTGGGAGGTTGTTCTTCATGGATTTTTGCATGCATGTCCATGTTAATGCTTAGGACCATGTTGTCATCTTGTTTTTCAAAGAATTGAGCTCATTTGAGCTAGCATTGAGGCTTGGAATTGTTTTAAACTTATGCATGTCATGTTTATAGCATGTTCATGAAATTGGTTTGAAATTGAGTTTGAATTAAACACCCTTGGGCTTTGATTTCTTAAATTGAGCTTTGAAACATGTTATTCTATGTGTTTAAAAGAGTTTTCCAGAAAATGGGCCCAAGAGGATCGAATTGGGAGCATCAAATTTGAGTTTTGAACTTGGAACACAAATCTGGAATTTCCAGATTTTGGTTGTCCGCTCGAGCGGGGGAAGTGCCGCTCGAGTGGGGAAATCAAGCTCCCAGTACTTTGAACTGTTTTACAGTCCGCTCGAGCGGAAAAATCGAGCATCCAGTACTTTGCACTGTTCATCAGTCCGCTCGAGCGGAGAAATGTACGCTCGAGCGGAGTATTGAGTGACACGCTCGAGCGGGGAAAGTGGCGCTCGAGCGGGTACCTTTGTTTGCTTGTCCGCTCGAGCGGGGAAACCTGCGCTCGAGCGGGACTCTGTTCCACTGAAAATTCTGCAAATGTTTTCTGAATACATCTTTGCATCCTCCTTCCATCCTAGGCCATCCTAGGCATTCCTAGGCCTAGTTTTAGACATCTTAATGAGGATATAGATGTAGAACACACCGAGGTATTATAGGGAGTTAATGTTTGTCTTTTCCAACTGTGAAACTTAGTGTGTGTTCACTCTGTTAACTGTATAGGGTTGGCATTCCAGGGAGACACGCTCTAGCATACCGTAGCCCAGAACTCTGTGAGTAACAATTGTGTAAAGATATGTTCAAATGATTATCTTCTGAAATACTGAACTGAACTGTTTACTGAATTGATATTGTTGACTGTATGAATGTATGTCCTATATTCTGAACTGTACTGTGGCATCCTTAGCAACTATTGTTTACTGTTACTGCTACTGTTTGAGAAATCTCTGCCATCGACGGTCTGTGAACGGATGGCCCCACCGACGGTCTATGAACGGGTGGAATTGTCTAATCGACTCGGTTCCCATGTTGGAACCACTACTGTTTACTGATCGATGGCCATCAATTATTGTTCGGTCTTTTCAGACCTATCGTTTACTGTACTGCTATGCTAATGGATGTACCACATATCACTGAATGACAGATATATTGAATCAATGAACTGGTTTCATTACCGTAAGGACATTCATTCTTAACCCCTTTATGCATTATGTTATTCACTGGGCTTTAGCTCACTGCTCATATATATATATGTAGGTGTACAGGCACCGGATCAAAGCTAGAAGCGTCGGAGTAAACTCCAGTTTTGTCAAGCCAACCAATGTGCCTCACTGCGAGGTTCCGAGCCTATCATGTTAAGGCTTAGGGGTGTTTTAGTATTTCCCCTTTTTGCACTGTCTCACTGCTTTGTAATAACCGAATGGATTGTCTAGACTGAATGTTACTGTACTGTTGTTGGGGGATTAAGGCCCTGTTTCACTGAATGACATGTATATATATGTACTGTTCTGTAAATATGTATGAAAAATCTTTTTGGCATACAGACTGTCACAGCTCATTGGACATTGTTTACTTACTGTATTGGCTTCCGCCAGGCCCTGCACTCTGTTTTACTGTATTACTGTTAAGCAGGCCTTCGGTAATCTCGGATTACTGGCCGGTTACGGTGCTAAACCCATGGGGCCGGGTTTGGGTCGTGACAGCTTTCAAGTTATTTTCAGTGAACAATTTAAGATTATAAGTTAGTCTAATTTTAGTTATCTTTCTTTTAAATCTGTCTTTTAATTATTTTATTTTAGTTATCTATCGTTTGATTACTGTTATTGTTTTAATTACTGTCTTGCTTCCACCATTTTTCATCAAGAAACTTAGAGGCGAATTCAATAGATCGGCTAATTGGAAGAATAGTACTTTGATATATATCATAACCTAAAAAGTTGACTTTGGTTTGAAATAACTTAATTTTAGGGGCAGATATGACTAAACCATTATGTTTAATAATCTGGGGGAAGGAGTGAAGATGTTTCCAATGTTCATCTATGGACTTGGAGAAAATAAGAATGTCGTCAATGTAAAGAATGGAAAATTGACTAAACGGATTGAATATTTCATTCATGATGTTTTGAAATTCACTAGGTGCATTTTTTTAAACCAAAAGGCATGACATTCCATTTGTAATGACCAAAGGGTGTAGTAAAAGCAGTTTTGTACCTATCTTTAGGGTGAATTTGTATTTGCCAAAATCCACTTTTAAGATCAAATTTATTAAAAATGACGGCATGACTAAGACGTTTAATTAAATCTTTTTTATTAGGGATTGGATAGTGTATCTATTCTAAAACTTTATTTAAAGGTTTATAATTGATGACTAATCGTGGAATACCACGTTCAAGTTCAGCATTTTTATTAACATAAAAGGCAGGACAAGACCAAGGTGACTTACTTTTACTAATGATATTATTTTTAAGTAATTCATTGATTTCTTTTTTACACATTTCAACTAATTCATTATTCAATTGGATTGGACAAGATTTAGTAGGAATTTATCTTTCATCAAAAATTTTAACATAAGAAAGTGTAACTACATATTTTTTCCTATGCCAAAAAGTACTAGGTAAAGTAGAGCAGACAGTAGTTTCTAAATAGGTTTTGAATTATTCAATTTTAGAAACAAGAATGAGATTTGTTAATTGAGATTCAACTCTTTTATATTTGACTTCTTCCTTAAGAAACTTAAGTTGTTTAGTTAATCGGTAGATAGATTGGGATATGGAACATTCTTTTAATTGAGTTAATTCTTTGATTTTAGAAGAAGATAAGAATTTAAAGGTTACTGTTTGACCAAAAACTTGTGTCGTTATTCCATGATTAGTGGTAGTGAATGGGTATAATAAAAAGATAAATGGTTCTTAAAATGACTTTATCTGTCATATTTCGAACTAAAACAAATGATGTTTTAAAACAAACATTATTTTGACAAATATGTACTTTAGGTAATTTATATTTAATATACATTTGACTTCTATTAGCAGAACTTAATTGTTCACTAGTTTTATGATAATATTTTGTGGGGATTAAACCTTCTTGGATACAATTTAAATCAGCCTCGGTATCAATTAGGGCTATGACTTCTATTTCAAAATCATTAATAACTAATTTGACTTTCGAATGACATTTTTGAATATTAATCCTATTAATAATATTTAAACGATTACTGTCATCGTGATTATCATTGTCATGATGAGATTTAATTGATCGATTATCAAAGACGACACGGTTGGGATCGTGACTAGAACTAGATGCATCAGAGGAAGTATCATTATTATTTTGGAAATCATTAAGACTTTTATTCATTTTAGATAGAGTGAGAAGGGGTTTTGATTTTTTTTGGCCACATTAATAATTTCTCTCAATCGAGGAACTCCCAGAGTGACATTTTTTGCACTCACACCAGCATAGTGAAAGGTGTTCACGGTCATCTGCGTGGCAGGCTCACCAATAGACTGCGTAGCAACACATCGAATCATTTCTCCAGGTGCTACAGGTGACTGTAAAAATCGTGATTCTATCTCACCAATAACCCACTCGAATGCTTCACGAGTAAGCCTGTACTTTTTCAACACTCTCTTACTGGAAAATGTGCTACGGAGAAGAATGTGGTGGCATTTTTCTGTGCTTCCATGCTCAGCAAATCATTACCAGGGACCACCTTCAGCCTCTCCTGAAGTTTATCAACAACTTCCATAATCTCCATTGGATGTATATCAGAGGGTCTTCTCAAGTCAACCTTAAATGTCTTTTGTGCATTTCAAATAAGTCGATTGAGATTCACAGGCATAGGCCAAGTGTTATCACCAGTTATAGCAATTTCTGTTCCAAGCTGGAATCGATCTGCTTCAAGTTTTTGGACTTCAGCATCAAACACATTGTGGAACTCCCGGATAGTTTTCAGATCCTCCACATGTTCTGGCAACATGTAGCTCGGGTTCCAGTTCCCATCATCAATCTCATATTTGAAAACATTATCAAACTCTGACTTCTTCATTTTAAGAGAATCCAGCTTCTACGATTCAATCCAAACAGCATCCATATCATTTTCCCTATATAGAAACTGTATAACATCCCCCGATGAGTTCCTAACTGTACCATCATATTTGACCATAATATCTTCCATAGCTTTCACTAGTCTCCTCTGGATGGATGTATCCAGTCTCAGATGTTTTGACAGTCGTATCAATCAAACCTCCTCTACCACCCATAGCACGAAAAAACAACTCTTGAGGGGTTAAACCTCGTGGGTAATGCAATTTCTTTTTCTAATGATTTTTTTTTTAGTTTTTAATCCTTTAATTGTTAATTTAATTTGGTTAATTTCTTTCTATAAATCTTGTAAGGTGACTTCTTTATGATGAGCTTTTTTGAATCTTTCTAAAGTATAAGTTAAACTGATAATTGGTTTATCTTGATGAGGTTTTTTTTTATCTTTGTTCATTAGTAAAGATTTTAATTTATTAGTATATTTCTTTTTAAATCAGGATTGTCTAGTTTACTAATTAATTCAATTAATGAATCTTTTTCTTGTTGGGATTTACTAAGTACAGTGATTTGTTTACAGCAAGTATCATTACATTCTAATTCAATTGGATCATCATTAGTGTAACGCCCTCAAAATAATAACATTAAACCCATCATTATAGACATGCATTGATGTATAAAAGTTCCACTTCTTTCTATTCAACAGAGTTTCATTACAAAAAGTATTACATGTTAACAACAAAAGCAAATGTCCTAAGGGCTTACAGCTTTCCAAGTTAACACTTGGTTACAAAAAGGGAGTGCTAACTCATTTACACATTAAGCCCTTGGCTTGAATATACATGTAATACATCAAAAGAAACTAAATAACAAAAGTCTGCCCGCCTCTAGCCTCCCAAGCTATGTCCTTGGAGGTGGCATGCTACCTGTACCTGAAAATGATATTCCCATATAGGGTGAGCCACAGCCCAGTAGAAATACACTAAACCAACCATGAACAATGACTAAAAGATTAGCAATTGATAGATGGCCAACACTGATACATCCACTTATATCATCTTACAATTTCATGACATACAAGTCCATGTTACAATTCATTTTCCATTCTTTCAATTCTCAATTCATAACCATGGCTCAGAACCTGGCCAAACCACTTGTTTGAGATAGTAATCTCATAATAAACATCTTCCCATTTCAATAAAAGATAAGCATACTAGCTATATCAACATATTAACAGATAAGCATATGAGCTATGTCAACACTTCCATAGATATGCCTAAGAGCAATATCACACTTCCAAAGACAAGCATATGAGCTGTGTCAACACATTACTAGATAAGCATATGAGCTATATCTATGGAGTCCATCCCCTATCTTCTCCCAAACAACATCCGGTTTAGAGGTCCATCTCCTATCATCCCCTAAACCGTGGAGTACATCCCCTATCTCCTCCAACACAACACACAATGCATATAAACAATTATTATACACATCAATCAATACATAAATTTAATGTATTCCTTCAACTGTCACACTCAATGACACATTTCAATGATCAGTTTTAGTTTGCCTAATCATCATGCATTGTCTACAACAATCAAGACTATCCTCCACCGATAGCCCAAAGCAGTTATTTCTATACAGAATATAAATGCAACAAATGGGTATATAATCAACATTTCAATTCGGTGAGTGATAAGTAATTCAACTACACCCTTTAACCCCATACACTCCCAATCTCAACATTTCCACTTCATTTCCTCATTTCTCACAATTAATTATACCAATTAATTAATCAATGTAATTAAGGCATTTTCCATAATTAGCATTTCAACCCTTAAGGTTCCATTTCCATCAATGTTTCCACATTAATCCCACTTTTCTATGCTAAACATGCAAATAGGTTTATAATAAACAAAACCCCAACCTTTGTTAAAATTACACAAAAGCCCCAAAGTTCTCAAAATTACCCAACATCCCCCAACATATCAAAATGCTAAAATTTAAAGACAAGATCCATAGAGAGGAGTAGGATATCCCTACCTCAAAAGATGAGCTCCAACGGAGATGAAGACCAAAATCAAAAAGCTCCAAATTCTGAAATTTTCAGATTAAAAGATAGCCCTCGACGATCAACAACTTTTTTGTAAAGGCCAAAGGTGAGCAAACCACTCCTACTAGATCAATACCTAGAGAGAAGGTAGAGTTCTAGTGTGAGAAGCTCAACAATGGTGTTTTTGGAAAAGTAGGAGAGAGAAGAGAAAGTGAAAAAGTGATTTAAAATGCCCAGCCACTCTCAGTTATACGACAGGTCCGCTCGAGCGGAGAACACACCGCTCGAGCGTAAAGATACAGAAAACATGGTCCGCTCGAGCGCAATAAGTCCCGCTCGAGCGCTAAGACACAAAAATAAAGTTCGCCCGCTCGAGCGTGAAATCCAGTCCGCTCGAGCGTGAATCTCCCCCTCCCAGAACTTTTACCAGAAATGTACTGTCCGCTCGAGCGCTAACAACCCCGCTCGAGCGCTACCCGCTCGAGCGCAAAAAACCCGCTCAAGTGCAGAAATCACACCTGCAGAAGTTTTGCAGGGACACGAGATACTGGAAGTATGCAATCTCCGCTCGAGCGGAAAGACCAAAATACCAAAACAGAGGACTTTAAACCAAGACTCAATCCACCCACTCGAGACAAGTCCAACACATCCTAAAATTCAAACAAATGACATTAAATGATGACAACAAGGTAGACACAACTACCAACTCCACGGAACCGAGTCCGGAATACAACTGTACAGTAAAGGGAATACCGGGATCGCTATAATCAGTATTATCAGTGGGAAAATAATAGTCAGAAGTACTACTAGATAGATTAGGATCATTTGATGATGTACTAGATGGATGAGGAGAGTGATTCGTGGTATTATTTAATTTGAATATTTCAAATATTTGACGTTGATTTTCTTCAGTAATGTGTAATTGGTTAAGTTTGTCCTTTAGGTTAGCTTTAGCTTTACATTTGTTAGAATAATGGCCCTTTTCACCACAATCGTAACAAGTAACATTTTGAGTAGATTTTGATTTTTTTAAAGTTTTTAGTTTTCTTGTGATATTTCTTGCTAGGTCTGGTATAATATTGATCTGGTGATTTAGAGGATGGATGTTTTTTACGATATTTCTTATATGGTTTGGGGAAAGTTTTATTTTTCTTATGTTTTTTACGCGATGGTGCTATAAGGGCTAGACCCATATTGTTCATAGAAGTTACCTAATTCATATTTAGCCTTATGTTTATCTCTAACTGTTTTTTGACTAAGTTTCGTGTTAATACACATTTTTAATCCTTCTTTTGAATAGTACTAATTATATCACCATAAGTTAGGTTATCATATTCAATAATACCAGTAAGTTGACTAAGGACATCTCTAATTTTATGGGCAAAAAGACTGGGTAATCCATTAATAAATTTTTCTTTTCAAAATGATTTAGTACAATCATCTCTAAGCATAACTCTAGAAGTAAAGACATCTTTATACCAACGAAAATCACTCAATGTAGGCCAAGTTAAATTACTAAGTTGATCATGGATGTGAGAATGAATATTAGTAGGTGTTTCAATAAAATGTTTGATTATGGTAAATATTAAAGTATGGGTAAATTTCAAATACACCCCTTTAGGTTTCTTTAAAGTATAGATTGCCCCCTGTGATTTGAAAAATTACAAATACCTCCTTGTTAGTATTTTTTATTTAACAGAATTAATTAAAAAAATGAAATTCATAATTGCTCTCCTATACAATAATAAAATTACCTAAATTATTAATTGAAACATATTTATAACATTATTAAAAACTGTTAATTGACTTGATGATTTATTAATAAAATGGGCGATTTATTATGAAATTAGAAACCTCAGGGGATGGAATGTAATTTCCAAAACCACAGAGGGTGATTCGTATTTTAATCAAACCTCAAGAGTGTATTTGTAATTTACCCTTAAAGTATTAATACCATCGGGTTTATTTGTTCCTATGTTTTTCATCAAATATGAGGAAGTCATTTTCATCAACTTAGACTGCATTTTGAACGTCTTTACGCATATCCTGAGTAAGATATTTGTCCTACCAAGATTTAAGCATACCAGTAAAACCAGAGGTAAGTAAAGAGACTATTTCAAGTTGAGTGTAGTCAGGATAATTACTAAGATAACTCTTAGCTACCATAGACATGTGATTTAACTTTTGAAGAATTTAATTTTCACTAAGACCATCTATATTCCATTCATATAATTTTTTGGCAGAAATAGAAAATTGATTGCTTACTTAACCTTTTCCTAGTGCTAGGAAGATTAATAAGAGGTTTGTCTAGAGGTTTGCTAGTTGATGTATGGCTAGTTGAGTAATTATCAAAATGAGTTTCAATTTTATGTAATTATTTACGAATAGTTTTTAAACATTGATTTGTATAATTATTTTGTTCAATCACTTTTTTAATTTTAGATTCATCACTAGGAAGTTTAAAAGAAGAAGCATGTACAAGCGATCCTTTATGCTCAATTAAAATGGTTTCTAAAGGAGGATAACTAGAAGAAACAGTAGTATTAGGGGAAGTTTTCCATTTAGTTTTTGTAATAGTATTTAATTTTTGATAATAATTTTCAAGATAATCAAAGAAATTGGCTTCAAAACTGATTTCATTCATAAATTTATACCATATCTTAATTATTTTAGATTGTTGTCGTTTACTATAAGTATTCCTATAAATTTGTCGTTTGAATTTATTTTCTTTAGATTTAAATTCAGAATGAAGTTTATTAATATCTGGAGTAAAAGGTTTACTAAGGGTTAATAATTGTGGATTAACAGGAGGAATAACTTTAAAGTCTATTTGAGTGGGTGAATTTTGAGATGTGGTAGCTTCTTCTTGAAGATGCGTGTGTGTTGAATAAACATGTTACTAATTTGAGATGTAGAGGAATTATCGATTCTTTTTAATTTACTATTAGCAATATGTGAGGGTTGACCAATAAGAAGTTTTTGATATTTGCGAGTAAATAAAGGGGTACTAAAAATTTCATCGTCATCAGTAGGGATACTAGAGGTACTATGTTTGGAGGATTGACTATAACTTGGGCAATTAAAACGTATGTGAACAAAGCCATCATCATGTTGTTAGATTTGTCGGACATCATTACTATCAGATTGGTGTGGATGGATATAATTTTCATTGACTGTAAACCAATTATCAGGAAGAGTGATTTCATCCCAGCAAATGGTTTTAGGGACTTCGATGTTGGTTTCACTAGTACTGCCTTGGATGAGTAAGGTTTATCTTTTTGGACTTTTTACTAAAGCATGAACATTAAGATTGGTTTTAATACATTTGTAATAAAGACGATAAATTAAAGCTATAGAATGTGCACCACCTAACATTTTGGTAAATTCACCAAAGACTTGTATATTTAATGTTAAAGCTTTTAATATATGAGGATCTCGTAAAATTAAAGTAAAATTAGGAAAACAATTAAAATGGACAGGTCTTTTATGAAGTCCAGATTCCATCATTCCCATTAGACTAGCATGATAATTGATGAATCGAGTATCTCGTAAACACAAATAAACAAAAGAATTATGACCTGCAGGAGTTAAAGGTTTGATTCCAACTTGGATTAATCCTATATGAATAAAATTATGTCTAGTATATATATGTTTTCTGATTGATTCTTTACTAAGTGACATGTTTTTTGGACTTTGGTTAAAGCATGAACTTGTTCAACAGTTTTAACATGTAAATCAATGTTAGAACACGACTTTAAAAAACTGGTTTTATAAATTTCCTTAATTGGCATTTTTGGGATATTCCAACTTAAATCTATTTTGAAGCTAGGCTTTCAAGTTATTTCCAGTGAACAATTTACGATTGTAAGTTAGTCTAATTTCAGTTATCTGTTTGTTAAATCTGTCTTTTGATTATTTTATTTCAGTTATCTATCTTTTAATTACTGTATTGCTTCCACCCTTTTGGTATCAGAGCCATGTTTGTATATGATGGCTTATTGTTAAGTTATTTTTGACTGGACCTGTCAATTTTAATTGTTTTCCTGATTTTACTTTAAGTTTACGAGATCCTTATATATTAAAAGCTTAAACATTAAATATACAAGTCTCTAGTGAATTTACCAAAATGCTAGGTGGTGCACATTCTATAGCTTTAATTTATCGTCTTTATTACAAATGTATTAAAACCAATCTTAATGTTCATCCTTTAATAAAAAGTCCAAAAGATAAAACCTTACTCATCCAAGGCAATGCTAGTGAAACCAACATCGAAGTCCCTAAAACCATTTGCTGGGATGAAATCACTCTTCCTAATAATTGGGTTACAGTCAATGAAAATTATATCCATCCACACCAATCCGATAGTAATGATGTCCGATAAATCCAACAACATGATGATGGCTCTGTTCACATATGTTTTAATCACCCAATCAGATCTAACTAGATCTAAACAAAAAATAGTTGCCAGAATACGATCCTCTCTCTATATCTGTCTCTTTATTCTGATCTCTTAATTTTTCTATATTTTCTCAGCTGTATACTTCTTTTTTCCTGTTTTAATGGATAATTTTTCAAGTTCTGAATAAGTTATTTTCGAGTTTTATTTACCGGCGATGAAAATTGTAAGATTTTGTAGTTTCAATTTTTAGGTGTTGAAATGAATCATGGTTTAAAATTATAAAATTTTACAGTTTCATAACATGTTTTTCAGTTTGATTAACAAAGATAAGTGCTTAATAGATTTTTGCTTTGAAAACTGTAACATTTTACAGTTTTAAAACTTGCTTTTCAGTTTAATCAATATTGGAGATTATTTGCTTAAACCCTACAAAAATTTTAAAAAACATATACTTTTTTTTTTTCATTGTTGTTGTTTTTTGTTGTTACATTTTTTTTCCCAATTTATCAATATTTAGCATATTTTGTTATATTTTTTTAACTCTAATTTATCATTTCGGTAAGTCTTTGATGATATTTTTAACGTCAAGCGAATGTTTTGGGCATTCCGACGACTTCCAGCAACATTCAGGATATTTCAATGAACTTTCAGCGAAACTCTGGTGACTTTCCGGTTATGTTGAACATTTTGATGAGGTTTTGGTAATCGTTTGACGAAAATTTGATGATGGTAGAATGTAGCAGCATCTGTAATTTATTTATTTTTGCTAATAATTAAAAATATACTAGTAAAATTAATTAGTGTAAATATTTTATTTTAAAACTAGGTGGATTTTGAACTATGAAACCCTTTACCTAAATGATACTAGCGAGTGTGTGCAATTCAGATAATTAATAATAAAAATAAATAATAAAAAATTTAATATTATAATTGACATGTCACGTAAGTGATAAATATATTTGTAATGAAATTTAAAATTTTGAGGTCAAAACTTATTTACGTTATATATAATAAATTTTTTTATTTTACATATATAAAATTACCATGAGACATAAGGAGAACAGGTGAAGAAAGTTGTAATCAATTTAGGCCATAATAGTATAGATGAACTAGCAAGGTTTATCAACAGGCGAGTCGAGAACTTTACCAGTCTCCTATTTTAAGCTCTCAAATATCATCAAATCCTCACTGCGCTGCTTCTCATCCTCAACCCATTCCTAACTTCTCTCTCCTTCTTTGCAACTCTCTCTCTCGCTCTACATGAGCTCTGCAACCCTCAACCTCTAGCTTTCCCACATGAATATGGCGGTTCGAGCAATGAACACCTGTTCAATCGTTCGCTCTGCTTCTTCCCCACCTCTCGCTGCTTTTCGATGCCGTCTTCACCAATTCAGAGCCTTGCAGTTTCGGAGGCATCCGAATTTAGGGTTTCAGGTTTCAATTTTTCGGCCTCACTGGCACCACCTCATGCTCGGCCATGGTCGAAGCTATTCTGTTCAAAGTCTCGTTGATTCTGTCATGGAAGAGCTCGATGCCCTGCGCAAACGGAAGAGAGTTCGCGCAACAAGCAAGTATGTATTTAGAGAAGGAGGTGATTATTTGTTTTTGAATTTTAATACATATACAATAAACAAACTGGTAAGAAGAGTTGCTCAAGTTTTTCTTAGATTTGATAGTCATATTCTAGGTTTATTTTTTTATATATTGCAAGTGCATGGAAGATGTCAAGGAGATAAGAATTCCTCTTTAGGAAATGAATGCATTTAAGCTGAGAAGGTGGAAAACAGAGGTGATGGGGTACACACTTTTTGGCCATGTTTGATTGCCGGATTAGGTTGAATGGGTTTAGGAGTAATGTGAATTGAGTGATGTGATTAGTAGTGTGGTGGTATTAGGGTAGAGAAGTAAGATAAAATGTGTGTTTGTGGACTAGTATGGTGCTATTAGTTGGTTGGCATTAAATCTATGGAATTATGTAAAAGTACTTATTATACAAAAAGTGGCTTCATTGTTTTTGTAAATATGGGGCAAAATAATCTACTACCGTCAATCCCGTGAGATTGGATTGGCAATCCCAACCCCCATGGGAATGCTAATCCCACCCTTAGAGAGAGGGGTTGATAGTCACATAGGACTGTTAATCCATGGTATTTTGGTGGGGTCCACAGATGTTAATCCAATCACATCCTCTAAGAGGCTAAACAAAATTTTGGCTTGAAAGCTGCCATAAAAGTCTTGTTAAGTAGATTAAAATGTAATTTGTGAAGACAGATGGGCACGAACACAAAACACAGTGTGTGTGTGTTTGGTTTGGTTTTGAGAGATAAATTTTTAAAAAAAATCTTGGGGAAAGAGTTTAGAAATTCTTTTGGTTTGTTTGATTGTATATTTTGGAAATAGTTTTGGAGTACATGAGTTTGGGATGATTTGATATTTTGTTGTAGTTGAGGAGATGTGTATGAGAGCAAAAGTGATTGATTGATGTGTAGGAGAGAGAGCGAAAAAATTTTCCAACCAAACAAAATTTTGAAATTTTTTTCAAAAATTGTGTTTTGAGAGATAAACCAAATAAGGCCAGTGATTTTGAAAATAACAGGACACGGACATAATGGGGATAAGTCAAGAGGAGAAATCATGGAGAACCTCAGAATGACATAAACTGCTCCCAGCCCTACACTACTTATGCCAAAAAAATATTAGTTATATATTTTTATTTGTTATGTATATGAATAGATTATGTAGGTGTATTTTATTTTGTTTTATTTAACTTTGTCTACTTTGTTTCCATATAAATTATTATAACTCCAAATCAACTTTCTAAAATCAAATAAAAACCTATGAGGGTATCTTGAGGCATGTCCAAACACAAGATACGCATATTCCCTAATGTATCCCGCAAAGGTGTCCGATACGTGTTGGATATGGACACGACACCCATTTTGAGGTGTAAGTGCTTCCTAGGTAGAAAGTAATCAGTTCTAAAGCACAATATTCAGTCGTGTAAAGGTTTCTAAAATACTTTTTAACAAGAAACCCAATCATAAAGACATTCAATGACTCACAAATTAAAATGAAATCATCCAATGGTAAAAAGCGGAAAAACTATTTCTATGTTACTGTTCGCACCACACATCAGATCACAACATGAAATTTCACAAGCTTTGTGTGCTCTTGAGTTGGTTACTAATCTATGGTCAACAAAAAAAGTGAGGCTTCAAACTATGAAATCTGGATGGTAATATTGTATGTTACTCAAATTTGTATATGGTTTCAGCATACTAAATTACCATAAAAATAGAGAAACAGTGAGAGAAATGACAGTTGATAAAGAAGGTTCACGATTCTTACTATGAAGGAAAACTCTTTTTCACATTTGCTTGACATTCTGCATTATAAGAATTACTGTGTTTACTTGTGGCTTCATATTTTGATTTAATCATGGAATCATTTTGCAGAATAGGACTAACAAGCAGTGGGGACCTTCTTGAAGATAAACTTGAAAAGCGAGCACTGCAAAAAGGGTTCCTGCTGGAGTTCAAGAAAGACTCTGAAAGGGTGTTGCTAGCAGTTGCTCAGAAACCCGATGGCAAGAAGAACTGGATGGTCTCTGATCAGGTTCTTGTAGAAACAACTAATGCGGCATGTTGAATAGGTTGCTAGGTGTTGGAACTCATTGTTTATTTCACCAATGGTTTAAGAATTAGATGTTTTTCCAGTTAGTCTGATTGTTCTCTTGGTTTTCCTGTGATGCAGAATGGTGTTACTACTTCCGTTAAACCACAACAAATAACTTTTATTGTTCCCGGTGTTAAAAATTTCAATCACATGGACATATCAGATTTTATCCAGAAAGCTCAAAATAACTTGGTTGGTTCTTCTTCTTGCATTATGAAGGATAGTCACCAATTTGTGTTTTTTACTCTTTGGTGGTCAGAGTGATGGATAAAATTTGTCTTTTTATTTTTATTTTTTTGATTTGATGTAGGATCCCTCACTGCTTGAGTTTGCCTGGGTTGAGCTTCTTGAAAAGAACAAGTCAGTAACAGTTGAGGAGCTAGCTGAGGTATATATTCCAAGTGTCATATTTATACCTCATTGTTCTTCTAATGACCTTAACTCATTCTAACAGATGATTTTTGGTAGTGCGGAGCCTCTTGAGAGCTATTGTGCTCATCTTTTGCTTTCAAAAGACGAAATTTACTTCGCAGTGCTGGAGACCAAAGGTTTCTTTTCTGTTTATGGGCCTCGTCCTGCCATGCAGGTATGTGATGTAAAATTTGTTATAACCTAGGTCTGGCCCTGAGATTTCAGAGGACCAAGGTGAAATCTTAAAATTGGGACCCTTTACGGTATAAAAAAAATTATTTATTCAAAATTTTAACTCGAAGGTGTATAATGTAAATTCAAAGTTAGTTTAATGCGAACCATACCTAGAATGAATGAGATATATAAATATATTTTTTGACTTAATTTTTAAGAGTATATAGTATTAATGCATACATAATCATTACAAAAAAATTTTTTTTAGAAAAATGGTAATTAAGTATTTGTAATTCTTTTTTACTAATACCCACACCCTTACATCAAATGTTTATTAAATCAATGGAGAAACAAATTTTTTTTTTATATCAAATTTGTATTTGATGAAAATTCAAAAAGATTAAGCAATGGAGATTTTTTTTCCATCAAATTTGATGAAAACAAAAATTTGCGGTAAAAGAAGAATTTTTAAAAAGATTTTGAAAAAACTTTGATGAAAGGGTTTGAGTAGTTTATATCAAATCAAATTTTTTATTCAAATTTAGAATCAAATTAGACGATAAAAAGCAATGAAGGGCATCTTTAATTTGGATTGTAAAGTTAAGTGAATTAATTTGGGCTTTCATTTTTAAACCTACTAATGTCATAAGAGCTAAAACCATTTGGGGGCCCTTAAAATTTATTGAAATTTGAGTGGGTCAGGGCCAGCCCTATTATAACCTTTTATCAGTTTCAATTGGTTTCGCGAAGTATTTGGTCCATTTGTGGAGCTTGGTTTGCTATGCATATTTGTTGGTGTCCTATATCTGTGGATTGTGTACCAAGGAGCACAATTTGGCAGGTCGTATTGAATAACTTGTAGTCTAATTTTGATAGTGTTATGAAATTTTGCCTTAAAAAAATTTCCAAGGAGATCTTAGGATGTGCAAAAGCAACATTTATTGCCTTTGTGAACTGGTCTAAGATGGATCCTATTTAACTGGAGAATTATCAATTAATTGTCTTCTCAATTAAGGAGGGTGCAAAGTAAATAAAATAATGAAATCCTTCATGAATCATAATGTGAAATTGTTGACCACCAACTCATCAAAAAGCTTACTCTGTTAGACAGAGGGACAACATTATTATTTTTATCCTCAATACATAATTTCAATTATTATGCTGATCTTAAATACTCATGAGTAAGGCTGCAACTTATTATTTATGGTTTTGGGCTATAAAGCATAGACATAGACATGGGACACATAGATAACACAACATGGACATGTTAACACGACAAATTTCGGTATGAGTAAGTCAAAACACACAAACATGCCAATGAATAGTTGACTGCACTTCTTAGCATGATGTTCTCGGCGGGGCAGGGAGTTGGCTCTCGCCGGAGAATTCTGTTCTTAGGGGGCCGTTCTTTTGAACGCGAAGAGATTGAGGAGGATCGGATTGGGCGGCGTCGGTTGTCAATTGTGGAGCGAGGGCAACGTCTTCGAAGGGCAATCATCCTTGCAGGTTGTGAAGTGGGTTGGCTTGTCGCGAGGCTCCGAAAGGCTTCACGATATGTCGACTGGTTGGCCTATCTAGGAAGACTTATTGGGGGTTATCGGACGGTGGTAGTATGGGCCCGAGGGAAGGAGAATGGTGGTTCGTTGGTGCAGATTGTGGCCACGACAAGTAGCAAAAGGGAGCAGATTTTCCTCCCTGATTCCAGTTTTGGGGATGGGTGGGAGGGGCTTGCACTAGTTATTGAAGGCTTTACTTTTGGGGATGGTTGGGCTAAGGCTAGCAGGGTGATGCAGTGTGAGGTGGTAACAGTCGGAGTGTGCCCCTACCGAGGCTGGTTGACTCTTAGTTAACTGAGAATAATGTTGTGGTGGTTACGGGGGGAGAAGATATGGTTTGGCTTTAGTTACTTGATAGAGCCTTGGTGGGAAGGGTGGGCGAGGAAGGTGAGAAGGGGCTAGGGATTTCTTCTGTCACCGACTGGGTGCATCGCTGGTGGAGAGCATCGGGGAATGTGGAGGTGTCGAGCATTGAAGGACAATACTTCTTGTTCGTCTTCCCCTCGAGGCGAGAAGCAGCGGCGGTGCTGTTACGAAAGTGGACTCTTGCTGGCGCGTGATCTTGTTTTGGACTGGTGGTCACCTACTGCTTCTGCATCCGACGAGAGGTGATGACGTTGGCAAATGGTCAATGGATTCAAGTTCTGGGCTTACCTATTCATCTTCGTGGGTTAGGGATGTATCGCACCATTGGGAATAGGTGTGGCGGTTTTTTGGAGGTGGATGAAACGATGGATTTCCTGGGTTATGTTCGTTTGAGGGTTGTTAGAAGGGCTCCCCCCCACGGATTTCAGTTCGGTGGGGCTTTTGGCAATTTTCTTTGCCTGTTTGGTCGGAGATAGGGCTGGAGGTGGAATCTGCTTCCCGAACCACAGCAAAGGATGACACAGATTTGGAGCAACATGATCGACGAATCTGGCGGAGATATAGGAATTGTCCACCTGTGTCGAGATTTGGGGGTAAGTAATGGGGAAATCCACGTGCTGCGCATCAGGGAAGAAGCTCAGCATTTGAAAGGAAGGCCGAGGGCCGTCGGACTCTGGGCCTGGGCCTAATGGAACATAATGCTATGGGCCAAGCTGTGTCTTTCAAGAGTCAAGTAGGGGAGGGCCCTAGTTGGGCCTAATGCTGATCAAGCCCAAGGATCCTTTGGCCCCGTTGGCTGTTTCTGAGGCTGGGTTGCATCATAGGCCCAATGGGGCAAGTTCTTATCCAACGGGTCAGGTGTTGGACCCCCCCGTGCGACGGGTCTTCGAAGTTCTATATCACGATGTCGGGTTGGGTCCGTCAATTGTGGATCATCCCGAAGACTACGACAGGTGAAGTATCGACGGCAAAGGAAGCAGGGCCATCGACAAGGAAGTCAGATGGGTTGGTGGCAAGGCCTGGGTCTGGATCATCGGAGATGTCAGGTAGTTTGAACACAGTTTCAAGGGGTGCGAAGTAGATGGAGCCGGTGGTGTCGACTTCGGGTCTTCAGCTAGTGGTGCGCCATGAGTTGATTAGGGATGCGCCGGAATCTGGGTATTTTTTGGAGGCTGATGGTTGCAACTTTCGGTTTGAAGTTTCATCATTTGGAGAGGAGGAAGTGCCATCTGGATGGGAGTAGCGTGGTGGGTTGTCGTGGGCGGAGAGGGTTGCTTTTGATATTGAGGAAGGTCTGAACCAATTGTTGCCGATGGTGGTTTAGCCACTGGACGTGGAGGTTGGTGAACCGGGGGTCATTACAGGTTCAAATGTGAAACTGTCTCACAGTGGTGCAGAGCTGGGTAGGAATGGGGTACCTTTGGCTGAGGAAGTTTTGGATTGGGTGGTGGAACAAATTAGTGAGGTTAGTCGGGTATTGGGCCTATCTTTTGAAGGGTATGAGGAGGAAGCGCTGCGGTTATTCTTAGCGGTGGAGGAGTCATGGCGGAAAGGGACTCCTAGTAAGGAGGGGGTCAAACCATCAGAAACTGGCCGGAAAGGGCACCGGGAGCTTAAGAATCTCGCATGTTCCATTAATTATGAACACAGAGGGTCAAAGGTGGGAAGTGACTCTCGGAGAACTCGTAGGGGATTACTTATGTTGAAATGAGACTAAAAATTCTTTCTTGGAATGTGCGGGGTTTGAATGATAAGGACAAAAGAATGGCAGTGAAAGCGGTTTTGCGTAGTGCGAAAGCTGATGTGGTATGCTTACAGGAGACAAAGATGGAGGTGGTAGGGGAGGCGGTGGTGCGCGATATGTGGGGCGGACGGTTTGTGGAGTGGTTCCATTTGCCAGTTACCGGTACAACAGGAGGGATATTTTTTTGTTGGGATTCTAGGGTAATTGTGAAGGAGGAGGAGGAGGTGGTGGTGGGCGGTTTCTCTTTGTCTTGTCTGTTTCGGTGTGTGGAGGATCAGTTTCGGTGGGTGTTTATTGGGGTGCATGGTCCGGTGCGGAATGCAGATCGAGGAGAGTTCTTGGCTGAGTTACAAAATGTGGCTTTTCGTTGGTCAGCGCCTTAGTGCATGGGGGGCGATTTTAATATGGAGCGGTGGCCGGCAGAGGGGGTGGGGAGCACTAGGGGTTTAGATGTAGTTGATTGATTTGCTTCTTCAAAGGGGGAGTTTCACTTGGTCGAATGCGCATAGTGTGTCGCGGATTGATCGATTTTTGATTTCTAGAGGTTGGGAGGAGCATTTTTCGGATGTTACTCAGATTCGACTACCCTGCCCAGTGTCAGATCATTGGCCCATTTTACTTGATAGTGGTGGGGTTTGGAGAGGCCCCACTCCTTTTCGTTTTGAGAATATGTGGTTGCAATCGGATGGTTTCTTGGAGAGGGTCCGAGGTTGGTGGACTAGTTATGTAATCCTAGGTTCACCTAGTTGTATGTTGGCTCAGAAGTTGAAATTGCTTAAAAGGGATCTGAAAGGATGGAATAAGGAGGTGTTTGGTCGTTTAAAGGGCCAAGAGGCGGCGGTGGTGTCTTTACTCCAGTCCTTGGATGAGATAAAGGTTAATGGGGGCTTGTCGCCTGATGACGTTACCAGCAAGGAGACAACCAGACAAGATTATGTCCGTATCTCTCGTATGGAGGATGTGTGTTTCAGGCAGAAATCTTGGTGTTTGTGGCTAAAGGATGGGGATCGGACTACAAAGTTCTTCCATCGGATGGTGAATTCACATCGTCGGGTGAATCAGATTAACAGGTTGCGGGTGGAGGGTCGAGAGCTAAACACGGAGGAGGAGATTGAGGAGGGGATTGTGGCTTTTTATCAGCATTTATTTCGGTAGCAAATAGGGGAGTGGCGGCCAGGGCAGGCATGGGTTCAGTTTGATATGATTTCGGAGGCAGATAGGGTGGCTTTGGAGCGCTCTGTTATAGAGGAAGAGGTGTTTAGGGCTTCACGTGCGATGTGTGGGGATAAGGCGCTAGGTCTGGATGGCTTTACCATGACATTTTTTCAGCTTTGTTGGAGCGTGGTTAGGACAGATGTGATGGAAACTTTGGAGGCTTTCTTTGTGACGGGCCAATTTGAGAAGAGTTTTAATGCGACTTTCTTGGCTGTGATTCCTAAGCAAGGGGGGGCAGAGGATATTTGGGATTTTAGGCCTATTAGTCTGCTTGGTAGTGTGTACAAGCTTTTAGTTAAAGTCTTGGCAAATAGGCTTCGTGGGGTTTTGCAGGCAGTGGTGTCTGAGTCCCAAAATGCTTTTGTGGGGGGTCGCTAGATTCTGGATCCAGTGTTGGTGGCAAATGAGTGTGTGGATTCTCGGCTTTGACATGGGCAACCAGGTTTGATTTGTAAGTTGGACATTAAGAAGGCTTATGATAATGTTCGGTGGGAGTTTCTTCTGAATGTTTTGGAGCGTATGGGTTTTGGAGAGACTTAGTGTATGTGGATTCAGTTTTGCATTTCTATTGTGCAGATGTCTGTTCTGGTAAATGGTACGCTGGCGGGTTTTTTTTTCGGGCCTATAGAGGCCTTCGTCAAAGGGATCCTCTGTCTCCATTATTGTTTATCTTAGTGATGGAGGCATTGAGTAGATTGGTGGATAGGGCTGTTCTTGAGGGTTTATTGGAGGGCTTTTTAGTAGGTCCTCTCACGGGGGTGCCTATTTGTGTGTCTCGTTTGTTGTATGCTGATGATGCTTTGATTTTTTGTGGGGCCGTGGCGGAGCAGGTGGGTTATTTGAGATGTTTTTTGTTGTGCTTTGAGGCAGTTTCGGGCCTTCGAGTGAATCTCAGGAAGTCGGAAATGATTCCGGTGGAGAAGGTGGAAAATTTGTCCATTTTAGTGGCGGTGTTGGGCTGTAAGGAGTCGGCTTTGCCGGCTACATATTTGGGCTTGCCGTTGGGGGCAACGTTTAAGGCTCACGAGGTGTGGGATGGAGTGGTGGAGCGAATTCAGTGCCGGTTCGCTGGTTGGAAAAGACAATATCTTTCGAAAGGTGGTAGGTTGACTTTGATCAAGAGTGTGTTGAGAAGTATTCCGACGAATTTTATGTCTTTGCATGTTATTTTGGTTTCGGTGGCACGACAGTTGGAAAAGCTTCAGCGAGATTTTTTGTGGAGCGGTGGGGGGAATGATTTTCGTTATCATTTGCTGGACTGGGGGCAGATTTGTCCACAAAAAGAGGTAAGGAGGTTCGGGGTTCGGCGTTTGGTGACTTTCAACAAAGCTTTGTTGGGTAAGTGGTTATGACACTTTGCTTTGGAGCCGGCGAGGGTTTGGAGATGGGTGGTGGTTAGTATGTATGGGTTGGCTAGGGGGGATTGGGGGGTAGGGGCTGTGGTTGGATCTTATGGGTGTGGCTCATGGAAAGGTATTGAGTTGGGGCGAGTGTAGTTTTGGGCGAGGGTGGAGTTCCGGGCAGGTGATGGGAGGATGGTGCGTTTTTGGAAGGATAGGTGGTGTGGCGGAGTTACGCTAGAGGATCGTTTCCTACTAATTTTCGGAATTGCAGGGGATCAGGATGCTATGGTAGCATCTTATTTGGGGGGTGAGGGTGTGGTGGTTTGGGACATTCATTTGAGGCAATTGGTCCAAGACTGGGAGTTTGATCAATTGCTACAGCTATGAGATTATTTGTATGGGTTGGGTGTGACTGGGGTGGGGGAAGATGTTTTGGGATGGACTGTGGTGGGGGTTAAGGGGCGTTTCTCTGTTTCATCCTTCTACCGGTGTTTAGCGGGGCAGGTGAGGAGGGATTTTCCGTGGAAGAGTATTTGGGTGTCGGGAGTTTCCTCTAAGGTGGCATTTTTCATGTGGACAGTGGCATTAGGACGGAATCTTACGATTGATAATTTGGTGTGGCTTGGTCATTTTCTTGTGAATTGGTGTTGCATGTGTTGCATGGATGCAGAGTCTGTTGACCATTTGTTTTTGCACTGTTCTGTGGCTAGCCGGTTGTGGGGACTTATGTGTTCTCTTTTTGGGATTGTTTGGGTTCAGCTGCGGCGGGTGGTGGATATGCTGTGGAGTTGGCGTGGAGCTCGGGTTGGTTGGTGGTGGCGGCGTGTGTGGTCTATGGTGCTCCTTTGTTTGATGTCGCTAGTTTGGTTAGAGTGTAATAGGCGAACTTTTCATGAGGTTCGTCATAATGTTTCGTGGCTCGAGAGTCGTCTTCTTACAGTTTTGTATAGTTGGATGGAAGGGAAGTTTGATCCGGATTTGTTTGTCTCGTTAGATATTATAGATGATATTAATGGTTAGGAGGTGGTAGGTTCTCTTTGAAGTTTTGTATTCTTTGCATCATCTTGATGCTCTTTCAATAAAGCTTGTTTATTTATCCAAAAAAAAAGAAAAAGAAAAAAAGTTAACACGACAAATTCCAAGAAAGTAGGACACAAACACGGTTAGGACACACCATAAATAATTATATTATCTAGGAATATATTATATATATGCATAATATACACAACATTAAATACTTATTTTATACCAAGTAAAAGTTGTATCTAATTCTCTTACATGAATTTTTAGACTATTGTACCATAATAGTAAAAAAATCAGACAAACTATAGCAATCATATATAATTGCAACATTTCCTTCATTCTCCTAAGCCATCTATTAATACTTTTATGTATAATTTTCATTTTTCATTTAATTTTATGTGAAACTTCAAAAGGATTATTCTTAATAATTATATATATATTAAGGGTATAAGATATTCATGTCAAACTCAAATGTTGAAAATCATCTTAGCAAATGTCGATTAAGTGTTGGTCTCATGTTTGTTTTTTAGTGATTGGCCGAGAAGTGATGGACATGTTGCAAATTGTGTGTCGGATATGTGTCCAAAATTAAGATTTTTATTTTTAAATATGGACATGGAAAAAGAGTATCAGATACATGTCGGACACTTCCACATTGCCTTTTTAGAAGTGTCCATGGTTCTTAGGTTTTAGGTCTAGTTGTAAAGCAAATAAAACACTTATATGTTGTTCTAGTAGTGTAAAGTTTGTGAGGCTTTTAAATGTGTTCAGTCCTCATCTTTCTATTTCTTTTTTAACTTGCTAATTCGTTGTTGAGTCTGTTAATAAAAGGTTGAAGCAGTGACTCATTTGAACCTTTCTCTTTTTTATAATTTTTATAATTTTTTGGTTATCTGTGCTGTCGAGATGATACTCTGGCTTATACTTGATGATTGTTGTTTGATTGGTTTGCTTAAATAATGCATAATACCATAAATCTTGATTGCTTTCTTGGTTTCTGATGATTCTAAAGCTGGGATTCCATCTGTTTGAAAAAACTAGGTAGAAGAACTTCTACGTAGAAAGCTTGCTAAGGAGGTTGCTGAGAAGGAATTTCAGGAGTTTGTGCAGTTGTTGAAATCTGCCAAGTCAATGCCTTCACATGCTAAACCCCCCAAATCCTCATGGGAGGTTGAGGAGAAAATTCGACACAGAATCAAGTCTCTTGAAGCTTATGCCATTGATATGTGCGAAAATGATGACCAAAAGAAAACTGCTGGGATGGTATTTGGCTACCTGCCCAGAGCACCTTAACTTTTTGAATTTTGATGCTACCTGCCCAGAGCACCAATGTTTGGTTTCATAATCGACTTGGTCACACATGTCAACTGCAGACCTAATGTAGTATCTTTTTTCTTCTCATCAGATCATGAAGGCAATGGGACTGACAAAGACATCAACTTCAGCATTAAATCTTCTCATAGATGTTGGGTATTTTGCAGTACACGTCAATCTTGATCTGTTAAAGTTCAACATTCGTACTGACCATTCGGATGAGATTATGTCAGCTGCTGAAAGTCTTTTGTTGGAGTCAACAGACCCAGATGAAGTAAGTTTGCTTTTATTTTCTGAAGGATATAATAATTCCTAATATACTAATATAGATGTCTTGGAGCTAAGTAGCACAGATATGAACACACTGAATTTCAAAAAATGCAGGACTTGATATGCTTGTGCCACATTAAAAAACTATGGCTGTGTTTGGTAGAGCTTTCGAAAATGAATTCCACCCATATATTTGAATGCTATGTTTGGTTTGAGTTTTCAAATCATGGTTCC
The DNA here is from genome assembly GCA_036172215.1 of Camellia granthamiana. Classification (NCBI taxonomy): domain Eukaryota; kingdom Viridiplantae; phylum Streptophyta; class Magnoliopsida; order Ericales; family Theaceae; genus Camellia; species Camellia granthamiana. The sequence goes on from CM069912.1 coordinate 40,411,903, forward strand.
AAATCAATTTCAAAATACATTTTGAAAACATGTTTGGTGAAGTAGATAATTTTTGAATTTTTGGTCTACCTAGTCATCCGGCTGGACATCTGGATCCTCCCAGATGTTCGGCCGGTTGACCAGAACAGTACAAATTTTTTTTTTTTTTTTTGCAATTGCCAATCGCCACCTGTTATTTGGAAGAAAAAAAAATTATATTTGTTTTTGATATTTTTCAAATATACAAATTATTTTTTTAAACCAAAATGACAAATTATTTTTTTGAATTGAATTTTAAAAGAGTTTGATTATGAATTTTGAATAGAATTTTTAATAGAGTTTTGAATTGTGTGTTTGGTTATGAGTTATAAGCTTTTGAATTAAGTTTTGAAAACTCTTTCCAAAACTTATAACCAAACAACTTTTTTCATTTCATATGTCACTTCAAAAATTCGAAACTCAATTCAAAATTCATAACCAAACAAATTTTCTTTTTTCAAATCATAATTCCAAAACTTACAAACTCAAAATGCAACTCTATTATCAAATCATAATTCTAAAACTCTACCAAACACTACCTATATTTGTATAAATTTATTATATATATGTCACATATATCAATAGTTTATTCAAAGATAATGAAAGAAAAGCAACATAACACTAATTAAAATTAAAAAGCCTTATATTCTATATCTTAGAAGTCAAGATATCATTCACCTCCTGTGGTCTTGCGCTATCTTAATGCCTACTATGATGTCCAGTGGGCCCATAGTCTGCCCACTCAGCAACGACCGTCCACATCTGTCAACACCTCACATGTTTGAATTAGCTACATAAAGAAAAATAACCTTAGAAACCAGCCCCTGGTATCTTTTTTTAAGCCCTTAGTAAATCTTCCTTGAGTGCCAAATTCCTATTTTCAATTTGCTTTGTCAATTGAGGTCATGTGCTCAACATCTGATTGCTGAAGTGTATGTGGACTTCCCCACATCATAAGGTTATGAATACACAATAATCAAAATTGGCAATTCAGTACTGCTTGTCTTCAAAAAAATAAAAAAATAATACAAAATATGTCCTAATAAGTTAATCTGTATCACTTATTGGAGAAATGTCTTGTCTGTTTGCAATTGTGCTGTCTCCTATAAGATAGATGGTTGAGATGTTGCAGATTAGTTCTGCTTTTGAATACTTTTGTAGTGGCTCCCTGTACTAACCCCCAAAAATAATGTAATCAATATTTTGTGTTACATGATAATTTTAGCACATATTTTGAAACTTCTATGGCTAAATATTCATTTGATGTTTCTTCTGTTTAGGTTGACAGAATTGATCTTACTGACCTGAAAGTTTATGCAATTGATGTTGACGAGGCTGATGAGGTAAAAAAAAAAGAAAAAAAGAAAAAAAAAGATGATTTTTTGGGCACAATTGTTGGTAAATTGCATTCAGCTGTTTGAGATCTCTTAATAACATTTTTTTAATTTTTATTTATTAATTTATTTGGGAAGCTTTTGCTCTCGCATTACTAATTGACCAAGATATGCAGCTTGATGATGCACTGAGTGCAACAAGACTGCAGGACGGTCGTATTAAAGTTTGGGTACATGTTGCCGATGCAGCTAGCTTAGTTCAACCTGGGAGCATAATTGACAGGTAATATGGAAATCTCATGGTAAATGTAATTATTATAGCCCTGTCATCCTTAGAGGTTTTTAATATAGTTTGTGCTCTTTAGAGAGGCCATGAAAAGAGGAACTTCTGTTTTCTTGCCCACTGCCACTTATCCTATGTTTCCTGAGAAACTTGCTATGGACGGAATGAGCTTGAAGCAAGGAAAGCTGTGCAAAGCTGTTACTGTGTCTGTTGTATTGCATTCTGATGGCAGGTAAACTTTTCATGTATTTGATATGAATTTTTCTTGGTCAGGATTTTGATATGAAATGCTCAGCGTCTTATATGCCTATGTAGCACGGACACGGACACGGACACGGGACATGACATGGACACGTAGACATGCAAATTTTTTAAAAATAGGGGACAAGACACCACACGTTGGGGGACACGCTCAATATATATACTTTTTTTTATATATTATATGTAAAATTTAAAAATATATATTATTTTTGTTTATTTATTTTATTTATTATATGTAAAATTAAAAAATATATATATTATTTGTATTTATTTATATTATTTATTTACAAAAAAGGTAAAAAAAAGAAGAAGAAAAAGAATAAAAAGAATAAAGAGGGAGAGCGATGGTAAGGAAGAGGGAAGAGAAAGAGGTCAAACAAAAAAAAGGAGAGATAGAGCAAACAAGAGGCGATGAACAGAGAGTGAGAGGCGTCGAACAGAGAGAGAGAGGAGACGAACAGAGACGCGAAAGAAACGAAAAACATACCTTGATCAGAGACGAAGAGGACTCGATCTAGCCTCGATTAGAGACGAAGACGAATAGACCTAGCCTCGATCTAGGCTTCAACAGGTTTTTCCTCTCTCTCTCTCTTTCTCTTTCTCTTTTTCTTTCTTTCTCTCTCTCTCTCTCTCTCTATCTTCAATGGGTTAGGGTTTCTCTCTGTCTATTGGTTAGGGTTTCTTTTTGTTTCCAATGTGTCCACAACGTGTCAAGCGTGTCCGAAAGAGTGTCCGCCTGCAAAAATTCAAAAAAAAACAGGGACACGTTAGGTCGAGTGTCGGACACGTGTCAACTGCCTATCTGACGCGTGTCCGTGTCCGACACCCAGACGCTGCCTCCAGAGAGGTGGTCTGTGCTTTATAGTTGTATGCAAATACCAGTGCTGCAACTCAGGTGGGTTTGGTTGAGCCAAGGGTTTGGCCAAGTCCTGTTCGAGGCGTGTACAAGGAAGGACTTGCCTAATCCTGACCTAGGAAGCACAGATACAAATACGGGATACGGATTCGATACGATACAGATACGGCGATACGACAAAACTTATAAAAGTAGGATATGGGTACGGCTAGGATATGTTTGTAAAAAAATATTTTTTAAAATATTATTAGTGAGTTACACAAGCTCAAGAATGTTGAGGAACCTCACTATAATTTTATAACGCAAAATACTTATCTTTAAAAATTAAGTAATAATTTAAGCCATTAGCTAGTTCATTTCTTATATTTCAATAGGTATTACAAACATTTTGTTTCAATATCAAGTCCAATGTGTTTATATCACAATAGCAGAACAATTTACATGAATTTGTTCATAAGCTTTTCCCTTTTACACTACTCAAAAATGTTGTATGTTAGTTTATTTGCTTATTTATTGATTGATAGTTAATTCTACTATTGTTTTATTTACTTTCTATATAATTATAATTTATATGAGACATGTATGATACAATAAGGATACATCAATTGGAAAAATATTATTGTATTTATCCTCACAATTAAGATATATTATAATGCTATGTAAGAAATGCTATAATTATAATTTCGTAAAACAAGTAATACGTGACTTGGAGTATCTGATACTTCAAAAATAAGTATCCGATACTTAAAAAATAAGTATCCAACACTTCAGTATTATTGAAAAATTAATTAAGAAGTATCCGATACGTATCTGGGAGTATCTAAGTAGTATCGGTATCCGATATAGATACGATATGGATACGTCTCCCTTTTAGAAGTATCTGTGCTTCATAGATCCTGACCTTGAGCCGGAGGTGTTCTAGATGAAGCCCAGCCTGAGTTTAAATTAGTGAACTTGGGTTAGGCTTGGGTTGTCCCGAAAAACCACAACCAGTATTTGTGACAAATATACATTACACAGATTTATACATATATATAACTGTATATATGTATATGTAGGCTTAGCTTTTGAGAGAGTCTCCAGGTTCTTATCTTTGAATTTGTATTTTACGATTTCTATTTCAATTCCTAGTTAGTAGTATCAGAATAATAAGGATCAGGTTGTGATCCTTGTCTTAGAGATTTGGTTGTTATCCCTTTAGTTTTTGTTTATCCTACTCCTAGATTTAAGTAGTGGTTCTCTATTTATGTTGAGAATAAACGCAGTGAAGGCAAGCAGATTTTCCCCCCAACGAAGTATTCAGGAGGAAGGGGTCCCTCGAAGAACCACATCAGTATTCACTAATTTTTTCTTTTTTTGATTCAACCAGTATTCACTATTTGCTACCAGCAATATTCTTCCTTTTACATATCTTTACTAAGATCCTTTACACCAGGAACTGATTCCACTGAATTGACTTGCCGACTATCTACCACTTACTATTACTGGCGTCCCTTCATAACTGATTGCTTCCACGAAACGATTGCATTTCTCCAAGTGAATCTGCATTTCGAGAACAAAAATTAATCTTAAAATTTGCAGCAACTCAAAAATCTGCAACTACAAACAAATGAAGAAAATGTGTATATGTATGTATGTACACACTTGAAACGCCAAAAAAAAAAGAAAAAAAGAAGAGAAAAGCTTGGCCATATATTCACTTACCAGGAAGATGGTTTCGAAAGAGTGGTTGAGGTAGCTGGCAGTGATGGTCACCACTGATTCTTGATACTGAAATACGGAGAGAGAGAGAGAGAGAGAGAGAGAGATCTGGAGAGCCTTCACACATTGTTTTGTGTCACTATCATGTACTGTTAACCTCGGATGCACCTTGAGAGATCATTTGAACATCAATCCCATTGGTGCAAAGAACATGAAATGCCTTCTCTTCTCTAATATCAGTGACGAAGTTTGAACATTCCCTATCAGAAATATGATTGATTTTTGCTAAATGAGATTTACAACTGTAATTTTTTCTAGGTCTTCGACAGCATGGTCAAGCGTCTGCTGAATTTGGTATGTAAAGGAATCTGATATATATATATAGAGATTTTTGGAGAGCCTTCACATGTTTTGTGTCACTAGCATGTACTGTTAACCTCTGATGCACCTTGAGAGATCATCTGAACATCAATCTCATTGGTGCAAAGAACAAGAAATGCCTCCTCTAATATCAGTGACAAACTTTGAACATTCCCAATCAGAAATATGATTGATTTTTGCTAAATGAGATTTACAGCTGCAATTTTTTCAAGTTCTTCGACAACATGGTCAATCTTCTGCCGAATTTGGTACGGAAAGGAATCTGATATATATATATAGAGAGAGAGACAATCAGATTAGGTTTCCAATTATTCCATAAATCATATCAAGTAACATTTTATCTACCGATGGGGGAAAGATTAATCTAACAGTTTAGGTTTATTTAATATTTGTTACATGTGCAATGAATTATATAGCATATAGAAATCGAGCTCGGGTTGCTCAAGGCCTTTCTCCAGGCTTGACTTGAACTTAATTCATGCTGAAGAAATTAGCCCAAGCCTAGACTGAATTCATATAAACACTGCCTAAGGCCAAAAAAACATTTGGGGTGGGCTTGGTTTGCTTGGGTTAGGCCAGCCTGAGTTGCACACCTAACAAACACTATGTAGGTTGGTTGATGGAGCATCTCAAATGTACGAAAAAATGTTTGCATCTGTAGGTTTCAAATTTGCACTTGGAAATATTTTATGTTAGCTGTTGATTAGTAAAGCATTTAAATGCCATACACTAATTGAATGAGTCCATTGTGGTTCTGGTTCACATAGGATTTGAAATGAATTGCTTATTTTTTCCGTGTGACACTGATAGGAGTCCAATCGAAATCATATATTCTATCTAAACGAAATCATAATCATCTTGCATTGTGATTCATAATAATCCTCCAAGTAGGGTTGTAGACGAGCTAAGCCGAGTCAAGCTTTTGAGTGTTCAAGCTTGTTTACTAAAAATCGGTCGAGCTTAAATAATCAAATTCGAGCTCGGCTCATTAAATATTTGAGAAACTCGAGCTCGGCTCGAGCCCACTCAATTACATAAACGAATTGAGTTCGAGCTCAAGCTTGAAAAAAAATTAAACTTAAATTAATTTACTTGTTAAGATAAAAAATAAAAAATTTCGAGTAAAATATATGAGAATACTTATATTAATAATAAATTTCATTAATCAAATATGTAAATTTACACAAATATCAAACACAAATAAAAAAATAAAATTAATCAATGAAAATTTATTTGATATATTATTAAATATTATTATTTTTTCTCTTTATGTTCACGAGCTTTATTGAGCCAAGCTTGGCTTGATTAATAAACGAGCCTAAAAATCGAGCTCGAGCTCGTTTATTTGGTATGCAAACCGAGCTCAAATGAGCTTTAAATGTGCCGAGCTCAAGCTGTTCATGGACAACTCAGTTCATTTGCAGCCCTACCTCCAAGTATCATTTCATGAACCCCAAAGGGTTGGCCGAGCTGTAAAGACTTGAAGATAAGATTAAGAGCATCTCCACCTGAATATCCAATTTTGAGGTAGCACTTTTGACAACAAAATTTGGCATCCAAAATGCTTTTGTTTTCATTATTTTAATGGTAAGGACCAATAAAAGGGTTCAAAAAATATTAAAGTAAAAGCAATAAAATAATAAAATTGGCATGTCAATGGAGTTTTTTTTTATTTTAAATATATATATGTCCAATTTGTATATGCCAATTTGACACCTTCAAAAAAAATTTAAATTTGACATACGAATTTTTTAAGGTTTGGGTGGGGATACTCTAAGGTCTCGAGTTCAAGTCTCCCAAGGACCATTGGAGGTTACCCCGGTCATTAACTTCATGGTCCCCAGGGATTAGTTCTCGGCTGTCCAAGCCCGAGGCAACTTGGGACCAATTGGGCTGGGCTGGGTGGAGATACCTTAGATTATATAAAAAAAAGTATCATTTCTTGTGATTCCTCTCCATTATGAACAAGATTAATATTCTATTTGCTGATACAGTATACACATCTATTTATTTACTATACATTGTTGAAAGGGTTATGAATAGATATTCTATTTATGATGACTATCTCACATCTTATTTGGACTTGTAGTATTGCAGAATACACAGTGGTTAATTCTGTTATTAAACCTACCTATATGCTCACATATGAGAGTGCATCTGAGCTACTATATCTTAACTTAGAAGAGGAAGCTGAATTGAGAATTCTGTCTGAGGCTGCAGCTCTCCGGTTGCAATGGCGTCGTCAACAGGTAGGGAGGGACTAATCTTCTATTTTCAAATCAGGATTTTGGTTTCCTAAGTTGTTTAGGTTTACTGAACCACAATCCTAACCTTGTTATGATAAAATTCTGTGTTCCTAGACCTTTCACACAATTGGTACCTTCGCTATAAATGTTTAGGAGTTTAGGCATGTGGCTAATGGTAATGCAACTTGGTTTTGGTCGTGGTACCACCACATCTGAGAAGAGGGCTATTAAAATCTTAAACAGTGATGAAGGATGTCAAACTTTTTGATGAGTAAACTAATTGTATTAAAAAGAGCATCAAGGAGATGCCACCAATATACATCTACAAAAAACCCTAAATGAGGGTCTCAAAGATCCCAAAAATGAATATGCAAGGTCAAGAATGTTAAATTGAGCATAGAAAAGTGAAAACATCTCATTATATAAATTACTTGTACTTCATTGCACCACTACCATGGTCCATATTACCATTAAGAATGTGTGATGATTATAAAACTTGAATAACTGCCAGCATTGTCATTGCCTTAGCATTGTTAGAGTACTGTGTGTAGCATCCCTAATCATCTCCATCCTCAGCAAAGTCTTCAACACTTTCTTCCTGCAATTTCCTTAGCAATATGTCAATAGAACATGTTTTGAACCATGAACTTCTGCCTCTGCGTTCATTGTTTTACAATATATTTCAGATCTAGGTTACTATAATTGTCGTTTTTGTTTTATTGTTTCAATTGAAATTTAAAAAATGTTAGGAAACAGAGTATGCATTATTTCCTTGAATGAAATGTGTTCCATGAAGTTGCTTCCAAGTCTATTGCTTTAAGATAAATTGTGGATCAGGTGATTGGAATAATTGGTCTTTCTTTCTTCCCTGGAATATGTTCTTTTTAAATAACAAAATAAGCTTAAAAAGAAAGTGCTGTGAATTTGCCAAAATTTTACGTTATATAAGAAAATGTGAGGAAAGCAAAGAACATTAGTGGAAACAACAGTTTGTTGGTTTCATATTAAAAAATTTACATAAACATATAGGTATACACCAATTTTGAGTATTGTGATTGTAATATATGTATTGGCAATAGTTGAAAAGCCCAACCCACACTTCTTCTTAAAACCCAAGTGTTAAGGAGAGGGAAACTAGAACTTTATAACTAGCATAGATGGGGCAACTCCAAGTGATGTGGGACACATTCCAACACACCCTCCTGGACCACAACATACTAGCTAGACAAATAGCCCACCAGTCATAGGCCCAACCAAGCTCTGATATCAAGTTGAAAAGCCCAGCCCACACTTCTTAAAACCCAGGTGTTAAGGAGAGGGAAATTAGAGCCTTATAACTAGCACAAGTGGGGCAACTCCAAGCGATGTGGGACACATTCCAACAGCAATGCTGACATGTAATTGTATACTCACAGAGATGATCTAAATTTTGAACTTGATGATTTGGACGAGTTGAAGATATTTCTTTTGTTTTTGCATGCATAGTGGGAAATTTTCATATACATTTCTGCCCTAGGATGACGATTGGTATGCTAGATACTTGTTGATGTGTCACTTGTGCATCCCTTGTCAACACCCTCTTGTGGATGATTTGGAGAACTGTCCACTCATATTTGCTTCATAATACTTTCTGAGAGTGAGTTTTTAAATTTTTTTTATGCACTCATTCTAAAATTGTACTTTATGAATATGCTCTAGTTTTACTATGGACACAAATTTAAGCACGTATTATATAGATGTTTGTCAGTGTGACTTCAGTTATACATGCCTACCAAGGGAAAAATGGCCATGTATACAACACAATATTCATCTGGAAATACAGGATGGATGCATGTGTCCATATTGATTCATGTCTTAGTCCGCATTTTAGCTATCTTCTTACGACTTCCACTGTCAATTTTGTATTATGTTTTGAAGTCTTTAATTTTTTTTAGCCTCATTGTGTCACTTGCGTAGTAGCTAAGATTTTAAGCTGGCCTTTTCACTTGCACATAGATAAACTTTTTATGTTCTGTTTTGTACTAGTTAATATCCTTGATACTGTTTGTATTTTTTCTTAAGAGGTTATTAGTATCATATAGATTTTTTGTAAGCCTCTTAATACTATTGTGACATTAACAAGTTGTGATTTTTAGGGCGCAATTGACACGACCACAATAGAAACGCGAATCAAGGTGATTAATCCAGATAATCTGGAGCCATCGATCAATCTATATGTTGGAAACCAGGCCGAACCTGCGATGCGACTTGTCACTGAGATGATGATACTCTGCGGGGAAGCTGTAGCCACTTATGGTTCTTCTAATAGCATTCCATTACCCTTCAGAGGACAACCCCAATCAAATATTGATGTGTCTGCATTCACCCATCTGCCTGAAGGACCTGTCAGGAGCTCGGCTATTGTTAAAATAATGCGTGCAGCTGAGATGGATTTCAGGAATCCTATACGCCATGGAGTTTTGGGGCTTCCTGGTTATGTGCAGTTTACATCTCCCATCCGGAGATATATGGATCTTCTTGCTCATTATCAGGTGATTTTTTTGGCATACTTCTATTCAAATTGTTTCTGGATGTTTTGCTAGAAGTTCAACTAATTGTTAGTTAGTTGAGTTGCCTCATTAGAAAGGCCATTTGTCGGCATTGGTCCTCAATGGCAGGGTAGAGACCTGACCTTTGGTATGATTTCTACAAAGTGATTGCCCTCAGAATCGAACTCATATTCTCATGCTTAGCAGCCCGAGCTTTTGCCACTGCGCCAAGCATTAGCTCATGGTTAAGTTGCTTCACAATTGTTTAAATTCGAAAGTGTAATGCAATAAGTTCCATTACATGTGCTTACTAGGGGGAGACTAGCCTCATTACTTCCCACTGGGCAAGAGGTGCACGTGCACCTAACCTACCTATCCACTCATCAATCACAGTTCAGCTGAGGCACTGATATCTGCCACTTCCAGCTATAATAGGACTGATATTCTGGATATGGGGTGTAATTGGGCTGGTTCTATGGTTTTGGTGGGTCTTCACCCAAGTAAGGAAATAAAAAGGAGAAAATGGTTTCATGTTGTACACTGATCAATCTGGTCATTATAGGAAGTATTTAATATTAGTACTAGTACTGAGCTTGCAATCTTTTTTGTCTCCTGTATGGTGGCAAGGATGGCGATGTTGAAGTCAGTTTTTTCCCATGTTAATGAACTGTTAAATTTCAGGATGTTTTCTATTTAATATTCTCATGATTTTAATTTTTAATACACCTGTTTGTTCACTGTTTTAGTGAGACACATTTTTTTAAACTTGGGTAAGCTATTTTTCTCATATGCTTTTTATGTTATACAACTGAATCAATGATGCTGTAATATGATTATTTTTCTCATGTGCTTTTTTTTCTTGGGGAGAAAGAATGTTTGACCTGTTTCTCTTTTGATATATGCATATGTAGGTGAAGGCCTTTCTTAGAGGTGATTCTCCACCGTTTTCAGCTGGCCAGCTTGAAGGGATGGCCTCACTAATCAACATGAATGTTAGATTAGTAAGGAGGGTCTGCAACTGTAGTCTTCGGTATTGGATAATAGAGTACTTGAGAAGGCAAACAAAAGGGACAAGATTTCGTGCTTTGATTCTTAGATTCATCAAAGATAGGATTGCAGCCTTATTGTTAGTGGAGGTAAGCACATGGCAGTTACTTCTTACAATGTCTGATAAAGTGCAAACTGGCAACCACTAAAATTTCTCCAGCATCCCAAATTTTTCATTTCATCCATAGAATTGTGTACTGCAACATAGTAGAATCAAGGGGAAATTACAAATCAGTTTACATGACCAAAAAATATTGCGAACACATGGGAGGTGCAAACTATTTGTGCAAAAAAAAAAACTCAGCAATAATTATTTTCACCCTTTAGTAAACATTTACCCACTGAATGGTAATTTCCCCTAGGAAATTTAATGACTCGAGAGCATGTCCCGTGACACTTTCAGGGATGTACCAGATTGGTCCAACCAGTTGAAAGGAGACCATTGGCAGTGAGAAACTATCATAGTCACGAAACTCTGAAACCAATGTGTCAGAGGTTTCTTGAAACATACATTACCAAGCCAAACCAAACCAAACCAAACCAAAAAAAAAAAAGCCTTGTGTCCCAATCAAGTGGGGTCAGCTACATACAAGCGAGGAAAAATTCATGCTTTTTGTTTTTTTACACCTTACTGTTGTTGAATAGCGCATTACTAGACTAGCTTCTCTACCATTCCTGTTCCATCTGTTGTTCTTTTATGTTTCTTTCATGAAATTATGATGTTAATCATCAGCTTCATTTATCAAGTAGCTAATTTTGGTTTAGTTTTTATTCTTTGATGTTTGTAGAGCATGGTTCCGTTATAAAAAGGAATCAAGAATGCTTCAAACCCTAGCTGTTTCCTTAACCTTTAAAAGTAATTATTATTTCCTTAACCTCTAGCCTAAGAAGCAGAAATATTTCTAATAAACTGGAGTGGCATGGCATGTCAGAGACCAATATGACACGACACTCGGCGGACACTTTCCAACACGTATTGGACACTTTCAAATAAGCCAATTTATTTGGGACCCTGCTGACCCACTCTTTTTCCTTCAAACATGGCCAACTATTTCTAAAATTTTCTAGACTCGGACACGCTTCAAACACTTTGAGAGCACCTGTCTATTGCTCAGACAAACATGAAACACATTATAAGTTTGAATAAATTAACTTCAAATCTAATGATAAAAGAAAAAAAGAAAAAACATAAATTTATACCTATTCTCCTCATTTCGACTTTAAAATTATTATTTTTGAATTAAATATTCGTATATATAACATAGAGTAATTGTTTATCTTTATATATGCCATTTCCATATAATAAATATATCAAATTGTATATTTTGTATGTCCCTCAGGTGTCGTATTTTAAATTTTAAAAAAAATTGAGAGTTAGCATGTTTATGCCGTGTCACGTGTCTGTATCTGTATCTATGCTACTTAGCCTCTAGCAGCTTATTGATATTGTGGGTTTGAAAGTTTTCACTTGTTCAGTCTAGAAGTTTCCTAAGAGCTTGGTTAGTTGGGAGTTGAACCTCTGTTTTACTGGAGCTTTCCTAGGTTGATCATTACAGGCTGAGTGCTGCTTCTTGTCTTGCCATCATACAACTGATGAACCCTAATGCATTGATTGCAGGTAGGAATTCAAGCTTCTGCATGTGTTTCTGTTGGGGTGCAGATTGGTGATGAAGTGGAAGTTCAGGTGGAAGAAGCTCATCCACGTGACGACGTTCTCTCTCTTAAGGAGGTTGTTCAAGCATAATAAAGATAGAGCTAAACATCAGACAGATACTTTTGACTCCATGCTGCAAAGATGTCTTCAACTAACCCTAATCAGTTTCTCTTACAACCCGTTTGGATTGGGTGATATGTAGAGAAAACAAAAGAAAAGGTACTCTCCTCTCTAATTCTCTTTTTGGATAGCTTAATGGGAGAGAAATGGGGAGAAATTGAGAAAGAGTATTATGTTGACGCGCACCTTTTGAATCTCCCTAAAATTGGAGAGATTGGGAGAGAGATGGATGCATATGTTTCAAATTGCAATTTTTGCAAACGTGATTGGAATGCTGATAGTCCGATTGGCAGTGATTGTTCATTCCTGAGGTGCGATGTAGTTGTGTAGATTTGAGATCTTTCATCTGACACAAGTGGATGAGAGTCTTTGGGCCATCTACTTTTTTTTTTTTTTTTTTTGGTTTGGGGGCATGTCAAACATTTTTATTTTATTTTATTTTGTAACAGGAAACACAATTCATTGGATTCTCATGTATGTTGCCACTTGTAGATGTATTTGGCATAGAAAAAAAATGCGTTTTCTGCCCTTATTTGAATGTTTGGAGTTAATAATATTCATATATCTCACTATTGTTTTGAACCTACATTTCTGTTCTGCAAAATTTGCCGTTGTATTTGATTTGTGCATGTTTTTGTTTTTGTTTTTGTTTTTGTTTGTGTTTGTGTTTGTGTTTTTGTTTCTAATTTTCTGTTTTTACTTTTTAAAAAATATAAAAAAACTTGTTTGGCGAATTGTGTTTTGATAAGTTCATGAAAATAACAACCTTTTAGGAAACACAAAATTATTTTGGAATTATTGAAAATGTTATCACAATAATGAAAAAACTGTCGGTCTATTTGAATTTTTCAATTATTTTTATTTTCAAAAACAGGACAATGAAAACACAAAACACAAGATCCAGTTGAGAAGCACATCTCAATTAATGTTGTCTTTAGGTTCCACATGATGCGTTTGCATTGAAGATTTGAAACAACAAAACATGGAATGGGGTGGAACTGGGAACTGGGGTCTACCTTCATTCATGAACTCACGAGGCTTGTGTGCAATTATATTTTGGGTAAATTACATTTTATCTCTTTTGAAATTTGAGAAAAATATGTTCAGTTTTATATTTTTGACATAATTATACTGACTTTTTTTTTAATAAGATTAAAGTGACTAAATTAATGCAATAAGTAGACATCAAAATAAATAAAGATAAAAAATGATGACAACATTTTTGTATTCTTATGATTAACGAATTATTGATAAAAAATGATTCTCCTTGGTGAGTGATCTATAAGTCCAATATAAGTTTTAACTGAGGCCTGTGGCTTGCCCTGGCCTTAGATTGGGGTAGTATCCCCTCACCTAAACATTTTATAGCAAAAAAAAAAAAAGAAAAATTTCAAGGGATGTAAGTATAATTATGTTAAAAGTGTGAGACTAATTGTATTTTTCATTTTTTTTTTTTTTTTTTTTTTTGAATTTGAAGGGAAGTAAGTGTAATTTACCTGATTATTTTTTTTTTTACACCAATTAGTGAGTTTCTTGTTTAGTCTTTTGGAGCCTTGTTTTTCTTTTCTTGTATGATGTTTACTTTTATTTTAAAATAACTGTGTTATAACTTGTCTAAAAAATGTAAATAACTTCCAATAATAATATTAGAAATATTAATTAGTGTATCAATAAATATATTAATTACACACAACATTAAGTGGATTTGACGTCAAATGAGAAATCTCATATGCGTGGTACACTAATTAGTGTTTTTAGTATTGCGGCTCCCAATAATTTATTTAATAATAATTTTTTGAATTTTGAAACATGAGTCAGTTTAATAATTACATTATTAAGTAATTAAAACGTTTATTAACAAAACCATCCCTTTTTGGGCTTTTGTGGGCATTGTCGAAGAGTACATTGGTTGGTGGTTGTGGTAGTTACCCTCCAAGTATAATCTTGCCTACATATCTACAATAGCAGTGAGTTAAATTGTGGTAATCACAAACTTCCCAAACCATATAACACAACTTCACATTTTGTACTAAAATTGGCCCGGGTCAAATTTATTTATTTATTTATTTTTATGATTAGATGTTTGGGTTAGGTTTCGCGCATCTCGACTAATCTCAGAGTTCACGCAAAGCGTTCCGTCCACGTGAATCGGACAAATCTCAAGTAGAGTATACAGGTGCCCCAAGGAGCAAAGTATTCATAATAAGAGTTGAACCTGAGACCTAGAGGGAGTACATCTTTAAATCTCAAGTTGCACCGATTAGGCCAATCCTTTGGGTTTGCTTGTGTCAAATTATTACAGCTATTATTCCTAAAATTCTTGACTGTAAAAACCATCAATTCTATCACTACGAGGTCAGAGGTTATGATATCTAGTATAATAAAACAAGTAAAAAATTCTAAATTTGCTGCTCTCATCTCCAATTTACAACACATTAGTAAACAATTTTAATAGGTTCACTCTATCATTCAGTTCAAGACTAGAATTTAGATACACACTTATTTGCAAATCATGTGTATCAGTTAACTTAGAGTGTTTTGCGCTCTGGGAAAGTTGAGAATATGAAAATTTCTAAAAGTACTTTACAATAGAACTCCCTTGTCCAACCCTTGGCCACTAGGTCACCCGTGCGGGTTTAAAAAGAATATGAAAAGAAACGTTGATACTCGTAGAGTATGTTTTTATTTTTATTTTATTTACAAAGATAGCTTTTGTATATTAGAATAGTTAAATTACAACTAAAAGGATTTGTCACTGTCCTATTAGCTTGAATATCTGACATTTTCCTCGCCATACCTTAAGGTGTGACTATTAGACCATTGGGCCAAATCCCAAAATCTAGTTGCTAATTTTTGTTTGGACAAATTATTTGGAAATCTTATTCAAAAGAGGATAAGTCTATTTAGTCCCACAACCTTTTGAATACTCTCAAAAGTCCACTACTTATTTTTCTTCTTCATTCTTCTTGTGCATTCGTTCTTCCTCCTCTCTTTCTCTTCCTGATTTCCGATGATCGGCGACCATTTCTTACTTCTTCTTTTTCTCTTTTTAATATACAGTCACTGATGACCAACGACCACCACTGCTTGGGGTTTACCGGCAACTATCGATTATTGACTCTTAACTTCACCTTCACCAACGGTGAAGGAGATGGGTTTCCAGCGAAGAAGATAAGTAAATCTACTTAGATCTACATCAGATTTGAGTAAATCTACATCAGATTTGACTAGATCTAAACCAAAATAGTTGTCAGAGTACAATATTCTCTTTATATCTGTTTCTTTCCTTTAATTTTTTAATTTTCTACATTTTCTCTGCTACACACTTCTATTTTCGTATTTTAATAGAGAAAATTTCAAGTTTTAAACAAGTTGTTTTTAAGTTTTAGTTACATGCACATTTTGCTATATTTTTTCACTATGATTTCTCTATCTATTCTTTTTTTTTTAAAAAAAAATTTCTGGCAATATTCTGGACATTCTGGTGAGTCTCCAATGATGTTCTTGACGTTCAACGAACATTTTGGACATTTTGATAATTTTTAGTAATGTTCAAAACACTCCGACGATATTTCGGCGAACTTCTGGCGATATTCCGGCAACTTTCCGGTGATGTTGAATATTTCGGCGAGTCTTCGATGATTGTTTGACGGAAGTCCGACGATGATGGAATGTAACAACGCTTTTAAAGTTAAAAAAATAAGAATTTTTTGATAACAATTAAAAATATGTAGGACTAATTGGTATAAGTATTTTATTTTAGGATTAAATAAATTTTAAACTTTCTATATGAGGGTAAGTGGCCCTTTTTGTTTTTAGGTACAAAAATCTTGGCTTTTAAATTATGTGGTCAATTTAAAATTGTAACAAACAAGATTTTGAGAAATGGGCTTGGTTTGGGCTAGTTGGCTTGAATTAAACTCCATCGTGGTTTGAAAACTATGGCACCATTTAAATATTTTGAGCATATTTGGCTTGTCTCTTAAAATATATTTTTAGAGAAAATAATTTTTAAAAATATGTTTGGTTAAAAAATTATATAAAAAAATTAGAATCACTTTTCTCTCCACTACACATCAATCAATCACTTTTTCTCTCTCCTCTCTCCTTCTCAATCACTTTTTCTCTCATACCCATTTATTCAACTACAAAAAAAATATCAAATTATCTCAAATTCCAAAACTCCAAAATTATTTTCAAAACATACAATCAAACAAATTTTTAAATTTTTTATACTCTCTCCAAAAAATAAAATAATATCTCAAAATATAAATCAAACAAGCCTTTTATTTTTTTATTTCTGTTCCATTTGAAAGACTGTGGGTGCAATGGAAATACACCCAACCCCACAAATGGCACTGGAAAAAATTGTTCTTAAGCTTAAATTCAAGTTAAACTTGAATAATATATTAGCACTTAATTCAATTTACCTCTACTCATTTGTAACCCCACTGACTTGTCACGAAGTAACCTAAATCCTTCAAAAATTGAACAAATGTTAATGATGCCAGAAGACAGAGAAGATTGTGTATAATGGATGGATGGATGATGGGTAAGGTGTTGAGAGGTCATTTTTGTCTCTTGCCTCCTTTTGGAAGGTTCTACCCTGATTGGCTGTCTTGCAACATTGCTCCACATCATTTATATTTAAATAAATGTTATATTATCTCCTCAAATGTAGAGATATTATTTTATGGGTCAGGAAGATCACGTGGCCATGTATCCATCCAATGAGATCATGTTATTTCTCTATTATTTTCTTATTTTTAGCGCCATATAATTCTTAGTTCCCTGCTATTAGTTGGACACATCATCAATATAAAATTTTCAGAAGACGGGATAATTTTTCACTCAAAAGAGACAAAATGATGGTGGTAAGACCCACAAGTTTAGCCAATAATATTTAGAATAGGACACCACCTAAATTTACCCTTCTAGTGCAAATTGTATAATTTCTCCTTTGATTGATCTTTCCTGTCACCCCGCCTCCCTCCGTGTTTCTTTGTCCCTGCTTCTCATGACATCCATCCCTCTCGTACCCACACACAAATCAAGTTGGGTGGCCTCCTTCAGAAATTGCTATCTACAAAATTTTGCCTTGATTTATTTTGAAAATAAAATATGTGATGTAAATTTTAAATTTGTGAGATGTATGTCACATTTAGAATGATTATGATATATAGATAGTTTTTTTGAAATTTTTTTTTGAGATAGTGTTATTAGTGGCCTGAAAGTTTGAATCATTGAATTTTCATACAAAATCATTTTACCAAAACAGAAGAGAGTTTGATTTACAACAGTTTTATACAAAATCATTCACTAAAGTCGTGGTGTTTTGGAAAATTGATAAAAAGTTGACTTTTGACTTTTTTAATCAAAAAAGCTAGCTTTTTGGGTAGTGACTTGGGTAAAAAAATCAACTTTTTTAGTTAAAAAAGCTAAAAGCTAGCTTTTTGCTAGCTTCCCAAAGTGCTGTAATCTTTGTTAAAGTTAAAATTTAGTGAAGCTTTTCAAAAATTCATTTCAATGGTGTGTCAAAATTATCGCCAAATTATAACATTGTTAGTCTGGCAATGCTCTTTATCTCTATCTCTCTCTCTCTCTCTTATAATGGACTCACAAATATAAATTTTGTTACTGAAAAAAAAGAAAAAAGAAATAACCTTTGTATCATTAAAATAAGATTGTCAGATTCATACCATTTTAACATTGTAATATGTCAAAATTTGACTTTAACATTAATATTGACATCAATCCGTGCATCGTTCAATCTACTTAGACTGTATTTGATTTATAAATTTTGAGAGGAATTTAAAAAATGAAAGCGAGATAAAATATAATTATATTTTATACATCTTTTTTTTTTTTATTTTATAAATCCCTTATCAAATTCATAAATCAACCAGTGGGTTATTATGACAAATTTTGGCATAATTTAAAAATAAAAAATAAAAAGCCCAACTTCCTTGATATTCCTGGATTTGTGCCATTGTCTTGTTTTGCCACCGTTTTGGTTGCTGCCATTAATGAAATAGTCACGTCCATGTGCGCTGGCTATTTTCATTGAAAAAAAAATTCACTCTGTTTAATTATTAGGTTTTTAAAACCAAAATTTTGAATTTTAATCCGTATGTTTTTATTTTTAATAATTGTTTTAATAAATACTTCACAAAATTTAGGACAAATAACAAAAAAAATCTTAAGGTTTGACATTTGTAAGAAAATAAATCTTGAATTTTTTATTTTGTCAGTTAAATCCTAATCTTTTAATTTGTTTTCAATCTAAACAATTTATCTATTTTTATTAAGTAAAATCGATAAAAAAAAAGAGATATTTTAATTATTAAACTCAATAAAAAAAGATATTTTAAACATTTCATGTACACTTACATTGAGTTCAATAACTAAAATATCATTTTTCTATCAGTTTTACTTAACGAAAATAGACAAATAGTTTATATTGAAAATATATCAAAAAATTAGAATTTAAATTGATAAAATAAAAAATTTAAGGTTTATTTTATTATAAGGGTTAAGCCTTAGTATTTTTTTTATTTTATAATTTCTCCAAAATTTTATGCATAATTCTTCATCAAAATTATGTAATTAGTAGTGATATTTTCATAATTAAAAATCTTTTAGTAGATACTTTATATTAAAATAACATACCATTTGTTTGAAAAAAAAAAAAATAGATGGTATGATTTTGAAGATAGTTTGTCTATTTCTTTTTCCAAATAAATGTAATTAGATCAAATGCCTACTCATATCCTATTGACTTGATTTTTGGTATGAATAATATACTTGACAGATAATACAAGATGAAGATTGCAATTAGACATTTTAAACATGATCATGGATTGAAGAGAAACTATTTTCAAATAGTAAATCTACTATATATATATATATATATATGAATAATCACATTTAAATTAAAACATTTTTTTTTTTGAACGATAAATGGAAGCATCACATGGATCATCAGATGGTGCTAAATTAGAAGTCAGAGTGTATGCACATGGCCTAACCACAGAATGCTTGCTTGTTTTTTTGTACTTTTGTATGTATAGTACTGTCTTTTACAACAAAATATATTTAAAAAAATGAAATTAGAAAATCAATCTAAAAAACATATATGGAACAGTGAAGTTGACAGGTATTTGAAATATACTTTAATGGGCAACTAGAAGGGAATTTGTCTAAAACTTTGATACAAATTAAGACCATACACATTTTTTCATGAAATTGTGTTATGTACAAGCAAGAGATGCTTACAAAAGTAAAACTGGTTCCAAAAAAATCAATCAGTGTGTTTGATTTGAATTTTTTGGATTAAGTTTTTTGAAAACTGAATTTTTTGATTTTTGTGTTTTTTTGTTTTTAGTAAATATTTTTAAAATTTTAAACATTTTTTTTTTACTTTTTTAGATACACCTTACTTAGATGTATCTAAAAAGTAAAAAATTTGTGAAAAAATAATTTAAAAAATTAATAAATACATAAAAATACAAAATATGTATGGAATTCTCGTATTTTTTTTTGTATTTTTGGTATTTAGTAAATTTTTAAAAGGTTACTTTCACAAATTTTTTACTTTTTAGGTATATTTATGTTAAGTATGTTTAAAAAGTAAAAAAAATTGCTTAAAATATTTAAAAAATTCAGTAAAAACAAAAAAATACGGAAAATAAGAAAGTAGAATTTTCTGAAAAGAGTTTTTAAAAAACTCTAACCAAGCATATTGTCGGACTGGAGGATACATTTGGGTCTGTGGGGGTCATTACGGGTCTCGTTTTGATAATTTGATTCATTCAATGTGTATAACTCGTCGAGTACTACATGCCTGTAAAAAATTACGTTGATTAGATATCGATAGCTATCTCATCAGATCAGATTCTTATCAATTGTATAATTTTTTACCGTCCATTTTTTTATATACAAAACTAATTTAATAGCTATCGACATTTGATCAATGTGATTTTTTTTACAAACATATAGTATTTGATGAGTTCTACACATTGCACGGTTCAGATTATTGAACGAGACCTGTGGTGAGCTTCTACGGGCCCAATAGTACCCTCCAATTTGTGTTTGATCACGGACCGAAGAAAGCCAGCCGCTTACAAGAAAACAGTTTCATGAAAAGGTTATCTATGTACAAGAGTAAATTTCATTGATTTTTTATATTTATAAAAATCCACATGAGATAAATTACAAATATCATAAAACTTATAAACAACAAATACAAGAAAAACTCAAAATATATATAAAAAAAATTTAATACATAAATTAGAGGAGTAGAACAGCATAAACTCAATGGGCTAGCCTGTCAAACTTACTTTCTTTTTCATTTTAAATACATATAAAATAAGAACACAAAATTAAATTATAGAATGACATCCAAAATATTCACATGAGTGTAGACATTTCAAATCTAAAAATATTCAGAATACTCACATAGCTATAGATTTGAGAGGCATATAGCTTAATTTTTTGTACCTATTTATTTTGTCTACCCAAATATACTACAAATCACATGACCAAATGGACCTTGTTGACAAAAAAAGCAAAAAAAAAATACCATAATAAATTCGAATTAAGTTGACTTGAAATTAATTCAATTTCAAAATTAGTGTGCATCCCAAACAATCTCCATGATAAATTATACGTAAATAGGGTAAATTACACTCAGTTCCCCCATTATGGATGGTGGGTAAATATTAAAATAAAAAAAAAATATTTTTTCATTCATACAACAAATAATTTATTGATGAAAAAAGACCAAATTACTATGAGAATTGAAACCTTGGGAGAAATCAATGTGATTATGTCAAAAGTGTGAGTTAATTGTATTTTTCTTAAATTTCAGGTGAGGTGATTGTAATTTATCCTAAAAAATAAAATAATAGAAATAGTGAAACAAATTATTATTGCAATTTTGCAGAGTCAAGTGGATATTAATTTTAAGGCTAAATTATAAATACATTTCTTGAGTTTTGTTTAAAATACGGATTACTTCTTGTGATTTAAAAAATTACAAATACATCTTTATCAAAAAAATTTATTTAACAAAATTAACTGAAAAAATAAAATTCTTAACTGTTCTCTTATATAATCCTAAAATTACCTAAATTATTAATTAAAATAAAATTGTGACATTATTAAAAATTATTAATTGACTTGATATTTATTAATAAAATGAATCATTTATTATAAAATTAGAAATTTCAAAAAACAAAGTGTAATTTTCAACTATAGAAGATAAATCATATTTTAAACAAATCTTGGATTTATAATTTACGGTAAATTAAATTTGGGATCCCCGACAAAGCAACAATATCAAGACAGTCAAATTAGTACTTTGATGGTATGGAAATTCCTTGCAAATTCAGAAAAAATTATTGGTTGGTATAGGGGCATCACGCGATTATATCTCTGATTAATCACAAATTCTCATATCTTTTCATGTTCTCTAATCACTCAATAAAAAATTATAAGTCTGATTCCTCCACCAATCAGAACACATTTGAATATCATGCGACTGTAGTCCAGAATCAATGGAGTAATCTGGGATTTTATCAAATCACCGGTCAATTGGGAGGACAACCAGGGGATGTCCTACCGATCGATTGGCTAGGGTAAATTTTCTAAAATTTTGAATTTTTTTTTGCAAGGAGGTGGTCGATCGGAAGGATAATCGGCCAGTCGTCTGGTGCTCACGCATTGTCCAATAGCCACTTGTAAAGCTAATGATTATCTACAGTAATTTGGTGAAACGTTACAGTATCCTCAATTTGATAAAAAATTTGAGATATCCTCAATTTGTTACTGATTTGGTGTTAACGTTCGAGCACTAATTTTGTACGTTTTTCATCAAATTTAAATTTGATAAAACAAAAGATGAAGTGTTGGAAACGCTTTAAGGTGTTTTTCATTTTTATTTTTTATTATAAAAATTAGGATAAATTACAAATATACTTTCCGAAGTTTATTTAAAATATGATTAGATTGTTTGGGTTGATTTAAATAAGTGCATTTTTTGAATTTTAATTAAAAGATATGTAAAAAAGTAGAGAGGTAAAAAAAATAAAAAAAAGTGTACTACGGTAGTTCATGCTAAACAAAGCCTTAAGTAATTAAATGAGTTTTTGAAAGCAGTTTTGAATTGAGTGTTTGATTATGGGTTTCGAAATTTCTTGATCATAATTCCAAAATAAAAGCAAACGCGAACTTAGTTCTTGTGATTTTAAAAGCTACAATGCTCTCTTATTACAAACTTTTTTATTTAATGGAATTAACAAAAAAAAAAAAAAAAGATTCCCAACTACTCTCCAATACAATAATAAAATTATTTAAATTGTTAGTTGAAATATATTTTTAACATCATTAAAAACTGTTAATTGACTCGATAATTTATTAATAAAATGGATAATTTATTATGAGATTAAAAACTTGAAGAGGTGGGATGTAATTTCTAGAACTATAGGGATAATACGTATTTTAAGTAAACCTCAAGGGTGTATTTGTAATTTACTCTAAAAATTATTACACATTAGTGAAAAAATTATGATTTTAATTATTAATATTTATTATTTTTTTTTATAAATATGTTGTTTTTGACAACTAATGATGTGTAATTTCTCCTAATTTAAACAAGGGCACTCGGTTCAAAAGTCTAAATTTGAATTTTTTTGGGCTAAAAGTCCACACTTTAAAATACTTTGTCTATAACGACAAACTTAAGCAAAATGACCATACTACCATCGAAACCAAACCTAAACCCAGCCCCCTATTTTCTCTTCTCTTCTTTATTCTCTTCCATCTCTATATTAGGGTTTCCTCCTCCTCTTTCCATTCCGCTGCCACAACCGTTGCCGGCGACATCAACTGTAACAACCTCGAACTGTGATTAGCCACTAATCCATGATGAAGAGTACCTAATCAGTAGTTAAGAAGAAACTCTGAATTAATTGCATGTGTATTGCATTATTTGTGTTTATATTTGTCAGCTATAGGAATATCTGTTTGTATTTTTGTTTTGTTCAGCAAATTGAAGGCCTTATCGGCATCCAATTATGAAATTGACTTGGTTTAAATGTCATTTAGAATTTTTAGAATTTTATGGTAGATTTAATTGAAATTTGATTTCGGACTAAATAATTAGAATACATAATGCCAATTAATTAGTTATTAATTAGAGCTTACTAATTAGGCCTATAAAAGGCTACTGGTGACTTAAACATTTCACCTTTAATTCTCTATGAGCAAAAACGTGGAGAGAGAGAGAGTGAAATGTGAGATTTAAGTTCAACAACTAGAAGAAGGGAATTGAGGGAAACTAAGGAGAATTAGCTTGGTCACTCAAGAATTTGACTACTTGAAGCTCAATTGGGAAGTTTAGGTGAGAATTCAAACCTTTGATAATGTAATTAAGTTAGCTAATATATGTGTTCAAAAGAAATTCTAGATTAAGACAAGAATTGAGCTTAGATAGATGAATATGGGTGTGTATCATGCATGCATGCATAATTCTCATAATTTTGAAGTTGAATTCAAGGAATTTCTTCTTGCATGTCCTCATTTTGGCTTTGGTCTAAGAATTCAACATGTTTTTGAGTTAAACACGTCATCTAATCATATTTTGAAAGCTTTGAAGCCAAGATAATTCATACATGTTATGTTCTTTAAATTCTAAATTTGATTTTGCACAATTGACATGTTTTTGGGCTTTGATTTTGTGAAATGGTTTTAAATTCACAAAGTTTTAGAAGTTTACATGTGTTTCCTCAAGTTTTCTGCCCAAAAAGATGTGTTTTGTTAGTTTGAATTTGACTTTTGAAGCTTGAACATCAATCTGAAAATTTCAGAATTCTACATCTCCGCTCGAGCGATCGAACTTGCACTCGAGTGACCACCTTTATTTTCGATCCTCCGCTCAAGCGTAAGAAGTTGGCTCAAGCATAAGATTCATGCTCCCAGAAGTTTACAAAATTTTGCAGACCGCTCGAGCGACAAGAGTTGCGCTCGAGCGAGGACCTTATTTATTCATCGTTCTGCTCGAGCGACTGTCGAGCGTCCATCGAGCGAAAAAATCATGCAACCAATACTTTTGTAGACCTTGGGACTCGCTCGAGCGTAGGAAGTGACACTCAAGGGAGGTGCTTTGTTTTTGAAAATTTTGCTAAGTGTTTTAAAGTGCATTTTGGCATCCTCATTGCATCTTAGGCATTTCTAAGCCATAATTAAGACATTATAATGTAGATAAAGGCTAGAAATACACTGAGAACGAAACAAAATAAGTTAAGTACTATCTGAGTGTGTGTTTCAATATGTGTATATGCTATGTGTTTGTGTTGGCCATGCACCTTAGCCATTTGGTTTGTTTGATTCGTCTGATTTGCTATTGGAGCCATCTGTGAGTAATAACTTTGTAAAGTTATGTTTAACTTCAATTATTTTCTGATGATATGAAATGATCAGTTTTTTGAAATGCTATGTTTTGTATGAATGAATGATTGTCCAAGTTTCTGAAATATATTCGTGGCATCCTTAGCATCATATGATATGCATCCCTTTATGGGTCATCGGAAAGTCTTTATGGTTGTCCCTTTATGGATCATCAGAATGCCTTTATGGTCGTCTTTTTATGGGTCATCTGAAACGTCAGGCACATGAGTCATCGGAGTATCTTTATGGCCGTCCCTTTATGGATCATCGAAATGCCTTTATGGCTGTCCCTTCAAGGGTCATCCGATTTGTTAACGTTAATGGATGTACCACGTATGATATTGTGAAATATATGAATTTTGAACATGAATATGAATATGTATCTGCTTTTAAATAAGAATTTGAATTTTGAATTTGTTATAGACATCATTCATTAAAACCTTTATTCTGTTATTATTCATTAGGCTTCAGCTCATTCTATTATTTATGAATGTAGGTGATTAGGCGCGTGACCAGACTCAATGATGATCGCATGGACTTCTGTTTTGTCGGCCAACCTTTGTGCCTCCCGAGGAGGTTCCGGAATGAGTCAAGTGGTCGAGTTTTGTAAACCAAGTCTAAGACTTTGTTTTTCTTTTTGGAATGTGAACAAGTTTCTGTGTATCTGTGCACTGGGCTAAGTCTCGCTTTTGTTTTATCTGTTTATGAGGGTGACGTACGACTAATGTAATTCTGACATCACATGTCTGTATATAAAGTTTTAAATTATTTGTCCCATGTAAGTCTGCACAGTTCAATGGACTATGCATGTTTTATATATTTGCTTTCGCAGCCTCGTATTACATGATGATCTGTTTAGAGGCCTTTGGTAATCCTAAGATTATTAGTCGGTTATGATGCTAAACTTATAGAGGTAGGTTTAGATCGTGACAGAGTGGTATCAGAGCACGTGTTATACCGCATCCATATGAGCTATAGGATGTCCTAGAAAAGAAGTAGGGGCATTTCATCTGCATGTGTGAGTGTGTGCTAATTTCTGTAAGTAAGAGAACTGAATCTGAATATGAACACATGAAATTGAAAGAGATGAACTTACTCCGAACACTGTGAACAAGGTTGTTTCTATGTTTATTATTGTCTTGTTTACCTATAGCAACATGGAAAATGCAAGAAATAATGATACAAGCGAATCTTTTGAAGCTCGAATGAGTCGAATAGAACAAATGCTTGTAGCTTTAACAGAATCTTTGAGGCAACAACCTTTGCCTCCTTTGTCTCCGCCAATGCAAATTGAGCCAGATAATAATGACATCATCAACCTAACTCAGAAGTTCATGAAGATGAAACCGCCAACTTTCTTGGGTGGTATTGAACCAACTTTCTTGGGTGGTATGTGAAATGGAGAAATTATTTGAAGTATTTCCTTGCTGTGAGACTTAGAAGGTTTTTTTGGCCACCTATACCTTAAAATATGAAGCCCAAAAATGGTGGTTGCTAATCTGAAATAATAATGGGAACATGACATGGGTTCAATTCAATGAGATCTTCTACGACAAGTACTTTTCCCAGTGCTTTCGGGATCGAAAAATGTCTGAATTTGAAGAACTCAAGTAAAGCAACATGTTTGTAGCTGTGTATGAGGCTAAATTCACTGAATTAACCCGATTTGCTCTTCACATGGTGGATACGGACTATACAAAAACTAAAAAATTTGAAAGAGGATCGGATCTAGATGTATTTGATCAGGTATGTATCTTACAGCTGCCCACATATGTGAATGTACTTGATAGTGCTCTCATGGCTGAAGCCAACTTAGCAGCAAAGAGATATACTAAAGCCCCAACAACTGAATGGAGAGATAAGAGATCGGGGTTCAATTTCAAAAACAGTTGGTCATTTTTAAAGAAGCAAAATATGGGATCCTACAGTAGCTCAAGCCAAAGTAGTAGATCTACTCCAACTTGCTCAGAATGTGGTAGGAAACACAAGGGTGTTTGTTGTCGAGCAACGGGTGCCTGTTTCAGGTGTGGTAAAACTGGCCACATGATGAGAGATTGTCCTGTCGGGTCCGAAAATGCCAACTGTCTCGTAGCAAGTTCAGCTTGATCTGCTTCTGCATCAAGAACAAATACGAGAGCTAACATTGGAAAGGAACCTTAAGGTAGGGTCGAGTATTTGCACTTGTACCTGGTAATGTGCAGAACATCGAATCCGTGGTGTCAAGTATACTCCCTATTTGTGCTCAAAACGCATATGTATTGATAGACTCGGGTTCTACACATTCATTAGTGTCGTATGCTTTTTCTCGAAATTGACTAGACCACTAAAACCCATGAACTATTTGTTATCTGTTTCTACACCTGCTGGGGGTTCTATGATGTGTGCTTATGTGTATTTTGCGTGTGACATCATGATTGGGGATGTGTTATTATATGTTGATTTGCTGCCATTGGACATTACTTATTTTGATTGTATTCTGGGTATGGATTGGTTGACCAAATATTGTGCTACTATTGATTGTGTGAATAAATTAGTTGTATTTCAACCACCTAGTTTGTCTGAGTTTATGTTTAGTGGGAATGGTATAGTTTCTCCTCCATATTTGATTTCTTCTATGAAGGCTATTAAAATGTTAAGAAAGGGGTGTTGGGTTATTTGTGTTGTGTATTGGTCGAGCCCATAGATAGCACCAATGTTGAGAGCATTCTTGTAGTCAATGAATTTTCTGATGTGTTTCCTAATGATTTGCCCGGAGATCTAATAGATGAAGAAATTGAATTCACCATTGATGTAATACCAGGAACACAACCTATTTCCAAAACCCCATACAAGATGTCAACCTCTGAATTAAAAGAGTTAAAAGTCTAGCTTCAAGAATTATTAGACAAGAAGTTTATTCGACCAGGTACTTCACCTTGGGGTGCTCCTGTCCTATTTGTTAAGAAGAAAGATGGGTCTTTGAGGCTATGTATTGATTACCGTGAATTGAATAAAGTAACTGTTTAGAACAAATACCCATTACTTCGAATAGATGATTTGTTTGACCAACTCTAAGGAGCCCAAGTCTTTTAAAAAATTGACCTTAGATTCGGATACCACCAAGTAAAAGTTAAAAGCAGAAGACATAGAGAAAACCACCTTTCGAACTAGATATGGGCACTATGAGTTTTTGATAATGCCGTTTGGAGTAACTAATGCACCTGCAACATTCGTGGACTTAATGAATAATAGAGTATTCAAACAATTTCTTGATGAGTTTGTTGTTGTATTTATTGATGACATTTTGATTTCTTCCAAAAACAAAGAAGAACATGAAAATCATTTGAGAATTGTGTTACAGACTCTGAGAGAAAAGAAACTTTATGCAAAATTCTCTAAATGCGAATTCTAGCTCGATTGTGTGACTTTTTTGGGCATGTGATCAATAAAAATGGCATATCAGTTGACCCATAGAAGATTGAAGCTATTATAAACTGGCCAAGATCAACAAATGTATTTGAAGTTAGAAGTTTTCTGGGGCTTGTTGGCTATTATAGAAGATTTGTAAGAGACTTCTTCAAACTTGCTATGCCATTGACATTGTTGACACAGAAAAACGTACCATTTGATTGGACTGATCAACGAGAGTCAGCCTTCCAAGAACTGAAGACTAGATTGGTAATTGAGCCTATTTTGATATTGCCTAATGGAACTGATGAATTTCAGATTTACAATGATGCGTCATATAAAGGCCTGGGATGTGTGTTAATGCAAAATGGTAAAGTGATTGCTTATTCTTCTCGTCAACTCCGATCGCATGAAAAGAATTATTCGACCCATGACCTTGAACTCGTAGCTGTGGTTTTTGCTTTGAAAATCTGGCGCCATTATTTGTATGGAGTAACTTGTAAAGTGTATACTGATCACAAAAGCCTCAAATATTTCTTTACTCAAAGAGAACTTAACATGAGACAGAGAAGATGGCTTGAGTTAATCAAATATTATGACTTGCAAATTCTGTATCATCTGGAAAAAGCCAATACCATTGCAGATGCTTTGAGTCGAAAAGCTATTGAGAATTTGTCATATTTGCTCACCGGTCAGAAAGAACTGTTATGTGACTTGGAAAGAGATGGAATTGAAATCGTGTTACGTGAACAAGGTGGAGTCTTAGCCGCCATTTCTGCACAATCTGCTATACTTGAAGAAATTGAAGAAAAGCAATTGCAGGATGAATTTTTTAAGAAGGTTGTGGATGATATTGACTCGAAACCGAGGCTGGGCTTTATGATTGCAAATGATGTGTTGAAATTTCAGGGCAAACTTTGTGTACCGGATTGTTCTGAATTGAGAAAACGTATTATGACTGAAGCTCACAACTCTAAATTTGTTATGCATCCGGGGAATACAAAGATGTACCATGACTTAAAACAGAATTTCTGGTGGCCTGGAATGAAGAAAAGTATTGCCGGTATTGTAGCCAGATGTTTGTATTGCCAACAAGTTAAAACTGAATATTAACGACCCACTGGACTACTATAGCCACTTTCAATATCAGAATGGAAATGAGAGCATATTATGATGGACTTCATTGTTGGACTGCTTCGCTCTTCTCGAAGTATGGACTCTATCTGGGTAATTGTTGATCGTTTGACTAAATCCGCATATTTCTTACCTGTTAAAACTTTTTATAATGCAGATAAATTAGCTAATATGTATTTAACATGTATGTGAATGAGATTGTGAGATTACACGATGTGCCAGTATCTATTGTATCTGACAGAGATCCTAAGTTCACTTCAAGATTCTGGCAGAGTATACAGCAAGCTTTGGGAACTGAAGCAGTGTTTATCATCCACAGATAGATGGCCAATCTGAGTAAACCATTCAAACCTTGAAAGATATGCTCAGAATGCATGTGTTAAATTTCCAAGGAAATTGGGAGACTCACTTACCATTAGTTGAATTTGTGTATAATAATAGTTATCATTTGAGTATCAGTATGGCTCTTTATGAAGCTTTGTATGGTAAGAAATGTCGTTCTATGATATGTTGGACCGAGGTAGGTAACAGACTTTTGTTAGGACCAGAACTTGTGCAAGAAACAACTAAAAACGTGAAATTAATTCAATCGAGATTGAAAACTGCACAAAGTCGCCAAAAGAGTTATGTGGATGTCCGAAGAAGAGATTGAGAATATAAAGTCGGGGATCATGTGTTTATTAAAGTAACTCCTATGAAAGAGCAAACGCGGTTTGGAGTGAAAGGCAAATTGGCACCGAGATATGTTGGGCCATATGAAATCCTTGAGAAAATCAATCCGATGACGTATTGGGTAGCCTTATCGCCTGTCATGGAACATATGAATAATGTTTTTCACGTATCCATGCTTCGGGATTATTTGAGAGATCTGTTACATGTGATTGAGCCGACCCATATGCTTTTGAAAGATGATTATACGTACGAGGAACGACTAATACAGATTGTGAACCGCCGAATCAAAAGATGAAGAAATAAAGAAATTCCATTAGTGAAGGTTGATTAGCAAAACCACGGAAGGACTTATGCAACTTGGGAGACTGAAGAAGATATGATGAAGAGATATCCTGATGTCACGACCTAAACCCGCCCCTATAGGTTTAGCGTCATAACTGGCTAGTAATCCTGGGATTACCAAAGGCCTTTGACCTGAATATCATATAATATAAGGGGCTGTGGAAGCCAGTATACAAATACAGTGTCCATAGAGTTATGCAGACATACATACGACAGATAATTTAAAACTTTATAAACACACACACATGTGACGTCATATATATATTAGTCGTATGTCACTCTTATACACAGATAAACCAAAGGTGGGACTTAACCCAATGTACAGATAAATAGAAACTTGTCTATATTTCAAAAGAAAACAAAGTCTTAAAACTTAGTTCACAAAACTCGATCATTTGACTCATTCCAGAACCTCCTCGGAAAGCACAAAGGTTGGCCAACAAAACAGAATTCCAGGCAATCATCATTAAGCTTGGCCACGTGCTTGATCACCTACATACAAAAATAACACAATGAGCGAGAGTCTAGTGAATAATAACAAGGTAAATGGTTTAATGAACGTTGTCCATAATAATTACAGAAATAAGAATTCAGTAGTTAACAGAAACAGATTTTATAATCATCTTTAGAAATCAGAGTTCTTAACAGAAACAAATTTAGAATTATACTCATAATCAGAATTTGCAGTTAATCATACGTGGTACATCAATTAGCAATAGTATAAACAGTTGACCCATAAAGGTATACAGTTGACTTACGTGCACGAAGATTGTACAGTTGGACCATAAATGGGACATATACAGAAGGATCCATAACAGATGGCTTATGAGACGTATAGTTGGCCTATAATTGAGACATAACAGAACAGATAACAGATGTCATCTGAAGCTAATGATGCCACGAATACATTTCAGAAACATTGGACAACCATTCATTCGTATAGAAAATAATAGTTCAGAAAATAGAGTATCATATCATTCAAAAAATACTTATAAATTGAACATAGCTTTATAAACTTATTACTCACAGATGACTCTAATAGCAGATAGGCAGAATAGATAACTGGATATCTTACAGCGCGTGACCTACAAACAAACACATAACATATACACATTGAAACACACGCTCAGAATTCATTTAATTCATTGTGTTTCGTTCTTAAAGTGTTTCTAAGTCCTATTCTCATTATTACATCCTAAATAGGGCTTAGGAATGCCTAAGATGCAATGAGGATGCCAAAATGTGATTCAAAACACTTGGTCAAAATTTTTGAAAACAGGGTCTTCGCTCAAGCACAACTTTTTTGCTCGAGTGGAGGTTCAAAAATAAGGGTGGTCGCTCGAGCGCAACTTCAGTCGCTCGAGCGGTTTGTAAACTCTGCAAAAGTAGTGGTTGTGTGAATTTTTCGCTCGATGACTTTCGCTCGATGACCGCTCGATGATCGCTTGAGCGTGAGATTGAGGTCTTCGCTCGAGCGTAACTCTGGTCGCTCGAGCGGTCTGCAAAATTTGTAAACTTCTGGGAGCTTACATTTTACGCTCGAGCCAACTTGTGGCCGCTTGAGCAAAAGTGCAAAATCAAGAATGGTCGCTCGAGCACAGAATCTGTCGCTTGAGTAGTGAAGCAGAATTCTGGGATTTCCAGATTGATGTTCGAGTTGCAAAATCTATTTTCAAAGCATCAAAACACATCCTTTTGGGCCAAAACTTAGTAAAACATTGAGAAACACATAGTAGCTGATGCAATTGTAAACCATTTCGCAAAATCAAGCCCAAAAGCTTTGCCAATTGAACAAAACTAAACTAGAATTGTATGTATGTATAACATGCATGTATTGACTTGGCTTCAAAGCTTCCAAAACATAATCAAATGAGGTCCAATGGTGAGAAATGATATGAATTTTTAAAACCATGCTAGAATTACCACATGCATAAGAGGAAATCTTTGAAAACAACCTCAAAACTCTATGAAATGTACATGCATACAAGTTATGATCTTTCTTTCTTTTTCATTAGCTTAATTTTTGCATTACTCAACTTAATTTTCTAGAATTCATGTCCTAGATATTAGAATTATAGAGTCTAAGGTTTGAATTCTTACCTAGGCTTTCCAAATTGAGCTCTAAAGGCTTAATCCCTTAAGTCTCTAACTTCACAACCTTCAATTCTCTACAAGTCTCATTTCCTTCCTTGACTTCAACTCTTCCTAAGCTTCTCTTTCTCTCTGTCACGTTTGGTATCAAGAAATGAAGAAAAGAGATAAGTTGAGGCACATATAGAAGCCTTATATAAGCTCATTAGTGGAGTTTAAATTAACTCTTGCTTTGGCTAATCAAAATGATTAATTTATTCAAATTATTTGGTTTTGAATCAGATTTAAATTAAACTTACCAGAATTTTCTAAAAATTCCAAATAACACATATCCTAAATCAATTTCGTGGTCAAATACTGATAAGGCCTTCAATTCATAAAACACAATAGAAATACAAACATATATTCCTATAACAGACAGATACAAACACAAATAATGCAACACACATGCAATTAATTCAGAATTTCTTCTTAATTATTGATTAGGTACTCTTAATCATGGATTAGTAGCTAATCACAGTTCAGGGTTGTTACACCTGAATTGTTCCCTTTGGATCCGATATTCTTGCAGACTGAAGGTAATTCGAGTGTAGAGGACCAAACTCTTTAAGGGGGGAAGACTGTGACAACCCCGAACTGTGATTAGCCACTAATCCATGATTAAGAATACCTAATTAGTAATTAAGAAGAAATTCTGAATTAATTGCATGTATATTGCATTGTTTGTATTTATATCTGTCAACTATAGGAATATTCATTTGTATTTCTGTTTTGTTCAGCGAATTAAAGGCCTTATCGGCATTCGATTATGAAATTGACTTGGTTTACTTGTTATTTAGAATTTTTAGAATTTTATGGTAGGTTTAATTGAAATTTGATTTGGGACTGAATAATTAGAATAAATAATGCCAATTAATTAGTCATTAATTAGAGCTTACTAATTAGGCCTATATAAGGCTATTGGTTACTTAAACATTTCACCTTCATTTCCTTATGAGCAAAAACATGGAGAGAGAGAGAGAGAGAGAGAGAGAATAAAAGGTGAGATTTAAGTTTAACAACTAGAAGAAGGGAATTGAGGGGAATTAAGGAGAATTAGCTTGGTCACTCAAGAATTTGACTACTTGAAGCTTAATTGGGAAGTTTTGGTGAGAATTCAAACCTTTGATGATGTAATTAAGTTAGCTAATATATGAGTTCAAAAGAAATTCTAGATTAAGACAAGAATTGAGCTTAGATAGATGAATATGGGAGTGTATCATGCATGCGTGCATAATTCTCATGATTTTGAAGCTGAATTCAAAGAATTTCTTCTTGCATGTCCTCATTTTGGCTTTGGTCTAAGAATTCAACATGTTTTTGAGTTAAACACCTCATTTGATCATATTTTGAAGCTTTAAAGCCAAGATAATTCATACATGTTATGTTTTTTAAATTCTAAATTCGATTTTGCACAATTGACATGCTTTTGGGCTTTGGATTTGCGAAATCATTTTGAATTCACAATGTTTTACAAGTTTACATGTGTTTCCTCAAGTTTTCTGCCCAAAAGGATGTGTTTTGTTAGTTTGAGTTTGAGTTTTGAAGCTTGAATATCAATTTGGAAATTTCAAAATTCTGCATCTCCGCTCGAGCGACCACCTTTATTTTCGATCCTCCGCTCGAGAGTAAGATTCATGCTTCTAAAAGTTTACAAAATTTTGCAGACCGCTTGAGCGACAAGAGTTGCGCTCGAGCGAGGACCCTATTTATTTAGTATTTCACTCGAGCGACCGTCGAGTGTTCGTCGAGCGGAAAAATTATGCAACCAGTACTTTTGCAGATCTAGGGACTCGTTTGAGTGTAGGAAGTGACGCTTGAGCGAGGTGCTCTGTTTTTGAAAATTTTACAAGTGTTTCAAAGTGCATTTTGGCATCCTCATTGCATCTTAGGCATTCATAAGCCCTAATTAAGACATTATAATGAAGATAAAGGCTATAAACACACTAAGAAAAAAACAAAATAAGTTAAGTAATATCCGAGTGTGTGTTTCAATATGTGTATCTGCTATGTATTTGTGTAGGTCACACGCCTTAGCCGTTTGGTTTGTTTGATTCGTCTGATCTGCTATTGGAGCCATCTATGAGTAATAACTCTGTAAAGTTATATTTAACTTAAATTATTTTTTGATGATATGAAATGATCAGTTTTTTGAAATGCTATGTTTTGTATGAATGAATGATTGTCCAAGTTTCTGAAATGTATTCGTGACATCCTTAGCGTCATATGATATGCGTCCCTTTATAGGTCATCAGAAAGCCTTTATGGTCGTCTCTTTATGGGTCATCGAAATGCCTTTATGGTCATCCCTTTATGGGTCATCAGAATGCCTTTATGGTCATCCCTTTATGGATTATTGGACACGTCTCTGTGTATACGAGTCATCGGAGTATCTTTAAGGCCGTCCCTTTATGGGTCATCGAAATGCCTTTATGGTTGTTCCTTCAAGGGTCATCGAATTTGTTAACGCTAATGGATATACTACGTATGATCCTTTGAAATATATGAACTTTGAACACGAATATGAATATGTATCTGCTTTTGAATAAGAATCTGAATTCTGAATCTGTTATAGACATCATTCATTAAAACCTTTACTCTGTTATTATTCATTGGGCTGCAGCTCATTCAATTATTTATGTATTTAGGTGATCAGACGCGTGACCAGGCTCAGTGACGATCGCCTGGACTTCTGTTTTGTCGGCTAACCTTTGTACCTTCCGAGGAGGTTCCAAAATGAGTCAAGTAGTCGAGTTTTGTAAACCAAGTTTAAGACTTTGTTTTTGTTTTTGGAATGTGAACACGTTTTTGTGTATCTGTGTACTGAGCTAAGTCTCGCTTTTGTTTTATCTGTTTATGAGGGTGACGTACGATTAATGTAATTCTGACGTCATATGTCTTTATATAAAGTTTAAAATTATCTGTCCTATGTATGTCTGCACAGCTTAATGGACTATGCATGTTTTATATATTTGCTTCCGCAGCCCCGTATTACATGATGATCCGTTCAGACGCCTTTGGTAATCTCAAGATTACTAGACGGTTACGATGCTAAATTTATAGGGACAGGTTTGAGTCGTCACATCAACTATCTCTATACACACACACACACACTCACTCACTCTCTCTCTCTCTCTCATTATGGTGTCAGCCCATATCTCTTCTTCTTCTTTCTCTTCATGTTTATGCTTTCTTTGAGAATCATCGACTGGTCTTTGGAGAGACGAAGTTTCTTCCTAGAGGTATCACTGTCTTCTTCATTACTAAATCCTCGAGATGTAGCTCTCTGGAGATCGAGATCGTCTTCGTTGGGCTCCTCTCTCTCGCTTCTTCTCCCGCTAATACTCGAGCTCGTATTGTTCGGAGATGAGACTCCAACTTCTTTCTTGTAATTGATTGTCGAAAGAAATCGATTCACATCGATTCCTTTCAAGAACGATCTCGTCTCGACTCTACAAGTCTCTGAGTTTCAATCTGAATGTATAGATCCTTAAATTAGTGAAAAAACGATCGATTGCTATGAAGATAATAAAGCTATAGATCTATTTAGAGAGGATTCAGAAAGTTAAAAAGTAATATGCCATTATTGAAGCTTGAAGATGAAATATATCTGGAAAGTTGAGAGAATCAAAACAGAACAGAGATAGAAAAAAATACACGTACCTAAAGAAGGAAAGTTATCGTTCCATGAAGTCATCTTCTAAGGATTAAAATGTGCAAAGAGAAAAGACGAAGAAGAAGGCATCAGATTCAAATGTAGTGAGCTTTGATTCTTAGGAAAGCTCAAGCTCGGACTCAAACCCAAGTTTTCTTTCTCAACAGTCATCTTCTTAATCGATTTGTTCTTCAAATCCGACTTGAAAGAGCACAACACAGAGTGGTTGGGATAGCATGGTTGTTGAGAGAGGTTTGCGAAATGAACTACTTTTCGACCTAATCTACTTCCCATTTTCTTCTGTTGTCGTTGTGATTTTGAAATATTGATGATAATGAACCCTGCAAAAACCTTTATAATTCTTGGCCCTAAATCCTAATCTATTTGCTATAAATATGACGTGTATCAAGTCTTTTATTTTTAACATAATGATGAGATTTGATTTTTTTTTGTCCTTTTTTTTTTTTTGTGTGGCTATTGATGATGATCTTGGATTTGAAACATATTGTTGTTGTTGTTGTTATTGATGATGATGATGATGATTGCAACAGATAGACAGAGTAAGTCTGGTTTGATGATCTATAAAATTTGTATATATAAAAATTATATAGATATAAAATAGTATAGAAAAAATTTGGATAGAAAATTTGTATAGGTAAAAATATTGAACAAATAAAAAAATTGGACAAATAGAAAATTTACACAAAAAAATTTGAACAGATAGAAAATTTACACAAAATTTTGAATAGATAGACAAAAAAATTGAACAGATAGATAAAAAAAAATTTGAACAGATTGATATAAATTTGAACATATAGTTAATGAAAAGTCAAAAAGATTAAAAAAAAAAAAAAAAAAAAGTCAAGGGGTAAAATTGAAAACAAAATGTGTTTCAGGACTTCTCATTAAATTATTTCACAAAGTGTAGATCTCCCACCGAAAAAAAAAAAAATCACCAGACCTAATACCTTAGATAATTGTTAGAGTGAATTTTTTACCAATTTTCTCTTTAAACCATGGATTCTTAAACTCTTCATGACTAGTTTATACATTGGCGGAGCCACATGGAGGCTAGGGGGGTCACATGCCTTCCATTGGTTTTGAATTTATAATTTTTTTTAACATATGTATATAAATAAAATTTTAAACAAAAATAATATTTAAAATAAAATGTCAGTGGCATTTCTAAATTTGTGAGAATAATAGTGATTGTTTTATTGAAAATGAAGGTATTATAACAAATTATACTTTTATGTATGAAAATTTTATAAAAAAATCTCAATCTAAAGGTAATATCTATCATTATTGATATATAAATATAATTAATCTTACTATATATATGAAGTTACTAGAGTGTTAGTTATATTTAAATGTAAAGTTCACCTTTCATATGTTATTTTATTATTGGTTGGTGATATCATGGGGGTGTTTGGCAAATTGGGTTTGGATTATTTTTTGGCTAAAATTCACAAAAAGACAAAAATAGGCTAAAATAGCTAATAAGACAAAATATCACATCAAACCCATAATCATTTCATTTTTTCTGTCACAAACATCACATCCAACTATAAAAAAATTCAACTATATTTCTAAACACAAAAATTTTAACATACTAAAATAGCTTACTAAAATAACTTCCCAAACACCCACTATATATCAATGATGACGTGATATCACTATTATATAAAATTTTTACTTAAATTTTGTAAAAATTTAATTTATTTTACCATTATATAATTTATTTTAAAACTTAAATATATGACTTTTTTACATTGTCCATGATATGTTAGTTATATGCAATACTTTTTTTTCGATTTTACTCGAAATTAATCATAAAATTTTATGTGAAATACTTTTGTAATTTATTTAAATTTTTGTACTTGATATTAATTCAAAAATTATTATTATCATCTTATTGTTAGTTATGGAAAAAAATTTGAAATTGTAATTAATAAGTGCCCATTCTGATTTAGTTTTCGGTCTCTACCATTGTTTTATATATATATTTTTCCTATATTATATGTTACATTACTATCATAAGATCCTAGTGTGCGTGTAATTTTATTATTTATTATTTTATTTTTCACAGAACTTTTAAAGGATACATTCATCTGGTTGCTGACCATTGTTAATTTCATCTACATTCCAAATATTACTCACAAACAAACTTCTTTTTACAATTTTTGTTTTATAAAGTGGTGTGCAATAATAAAGTTTTGATATTTAGAAAAGGATTTTTGTTGAAATTAAATGATAGGAGTTTGATACAACAGAAGATAAAAGTGAACAAAAAATTAATTTGTCCAAAGCTGTTTTCCAGTTTTGAAAGTTTAAAGTTTTATCATCATCATCATTCACAAAATAAAAATATCAAAATATTTACATGGGTTAATAAATTGGATAGTTCCGATTATTGGTCGGGGTTCTATTCCAAGAATTATGAATTTGAACGTCAAGGAGTTAACTAATGGTTACCCTCCTAGAACTTTGACGTGATATATGTGGAATATGGGAATTACATGTATTTAGGAATTAGTCGATGTGAAGTCCCGACTAATGTTTTAATGTTTTAAAAACTAGATCAGTGGGTGAACTGAAAGAGATTAGGTAGATAGGATATCAGTTCAACCGTTGAGCTAGTTCAGAATCGAACCGTGACGTTATAAATATATTAAAATTATATTTAAATAAAAATATAAGTAATAAATTTATAAATGAAGAGAAATTGAAAACATTAAATCAACTTAAAACAATACTTCTAATGTTTTTTTACTAAAAATATAATAATATAATTAAAAATATTATTAATTTTAATTTTAGAAGAGAAAATCAAATATTTAATGTTCCTTCTATATGATTTTAATTCAAATAATTTGATTTAAAGAAGAACAAAAATTTTGAAGGAATGTCAAAATTTTAAGTCAGACTCCAATAAATTTGATTGAATCCCATATAGATTTCTTGAGTGTTTTTGAAATAACTTTTTTTTATTTTATATAAATAGGTAGAGACTTTCATAATAATTTTAAGCTTTCAATGAGATTCCTCACAAGAGGAGACTCTTGAAAAAGAGTTTATAATTAATTTTTTTTTGATATATATATATAAAATAAGAAAGAATGAAAGAAAAGAAAGAAAGAAAGAATAAAAAAAAATAGTTAGAAAATATCAAAAAAAAAGTTCAAAATTTTTAATTTCATCAACCGAACTGGTTTGCCTGACCCGTCCCTGGGTCAACCGATTCGATGGTCCAACCGCCAATTTTTTCGGTTCTCTCCAAATAGGCCGATTTTTGGCTTGGAATGGTTTAGAGGGTATATTCAGATCGGAACTCCGATTGATTGACGGTTTAACTGGTCGAATCGACCTGTTCGGTTTTTAAAACCATGGTCCCGACCATTTTGATGAACAAAAAGTAAAATAGATTAACATGAGAGTAAGTTCCATACCAGTGTAATTTTCTACAGATCTATACCTATCCTTTTGTTTGTTTAGAAAGAAACATATAATCGAAAATGAAAAATGGTAGAAAGTGAAGTGAAAGAAAGGAAAAAGAAACGAAAATTCATTTACTTGCATGTATTTGAATAGATGAAAATTTTTATAAGAAAATATTGAGAAAAAAATATAATCACTGCTGTTGGCTTTTTGGCTTTCGAAGGTTATTTTTGTAATTGCGAGCGTGCCAGCAAGGATCAATTAGTCCTTACAGAAAATTAATTGCCAACCAATTATCAGACGATTGTGTTTTAGTTCTTTTAGTCTCAATGAAATGAAGAGGACTTTTACTGGTGGCTTGACTTAGGAGAATTAAACAGATAACAATGAATTGAAGAACAATCAAAGTATTTCATCAAGATAAAAAGACTTACAATGATCCAAACTTAGCCTCGTAGAGGTTTACAACAAATCTACTTGGAACTACTCCTATGAAACGAAGTGCAGTGCAGGAATTTTAAAGTACAGTAATGTAAAGAACTGTAAATGTAAAACTGGAAAGGAAAATAAGTATAAAGGACTGGTTTTTTGGATCTGAGTTTGGGGATTTTTTCTGGGGCTTTCTCTACTATTTATACTGGTCAAGGATGACCATCGAATTGCATTTCCAACCGTCGAACTGCTCCTCCATGATCGTCGATCATGTTGCCCCAATATTAGCTCTATTACGCCATTACTTGCAGTTAGGCTTCCCTCCTAAATTTGAATCTGAAATGCGAGTAACCGTTGAAGCCACGTCACTTTGTATCTCTTTGTTGATCCGCTGCTATTCAGATCTCGTAATAACCAATACTAGCTGCCACGTGTACGATCAGGATTAAGGACCTGAATAGTCTTCCTATATTACCCTTATTTCGTCACGTGTCGGATTGTAATTGGCTTGTACAAAATATGTAGCCAACATTACCCCCTGCACTAATATACCCAATACTTGGTGATATTAGTGAATCAAAGTCTTTTCCCACGTCTTAGAACCTGCATGGTTTCAAAAAATGCAACTGTCATTCATCATCTGCATTAAACTCCCATTCAATCTTTTGAACACCTCCACCACCTTAGTATTCGAACGGACTGGTACACCTTTTATGGCCGAATCAGTTATCCCCTTCATTGATCGAGCACACGAAGAGTCATATGATGATGCTGTTCCTCCTCGAAAGAACCTCCATACATTAATTAGCCACCTTTACCCATCCTTCTATATTCAGGTCATGGATGCCTTTGCAGATTATCGACCCCTGGACTTCGAACATATTGCCCTTAATCCCTCGATTCAGAAACTTACAAATATGGACATGGGAAGGTCTTCTTCTGACTCATCCTCAGATTATGAACAAACTGCTCTCAATCCTTTGATCCAGAAAGTTGTAAATATGGACATGGGAAGTTTTCCTTCACAACCCTCTGCATGGGATAAGGCTGCAACTTCTTCCTCTTCTGGGGCTTCTGACTGGACCAACTGGTCAAAACCTGGGGACTGTGATTTAAGGGAGCGAATCAACCATCACTTTGTCGAGTTTACTGACCCTTTAGAATTCCCTTCCTATGCGCGAAGCTCAGTGGTCTATCCTTACGTGCCAATTGACCACCGACGCAGTTTGGAGGAGAATCTGCTTGTGGCATGGTGTACATCTTCCATGCCTACAAAGACAGTGCATGTCGCCCGACGTCCAGAAGAGGCACAAGGGTACAATCCATCATTCTTAGCCCAGAAGGCGAAGATTTGTTCCTCTAATTGGCTCGATTATATCAATGCCCTTGTTTCTTCTGCCCTTGCTCTACCTCCTGAGATAGAAGCATCCACACCTTCTCTTCTGCCAAATCCTTGCTGGACAGAGAAACTGAGGCTTGCCCTCTCCGCAGATAAGGTCTTTCCACCTTACAAACCTCCACCTTCCCCTACTTCGGCCGAGCGGAAACAAGCTCAACTTTTTCTCGCGGCTTCTCTCACTTGCCCTTCAATGTTCTTGAGGATGAAGTCCCTCTTAAGAAACTTCGATGGGCTTGTGATATTTTGACTCGAGGTCACGTCCTCAACCCCTTCGCCCAAGCGGAGCTTCACATGTTTTTGGACCAACTTCCATTGCTTCTCCACTGGCATCGGACCTCTATGACCACCACACAATCTTTAGACCAACTTTCGTCCCTTCGAATTCATGCCCAATACGAAGCAGAAAACTTTATTGAAGAATTCGATAATTTCAAGAATAAAGATTCTACATACTGGGATGACTTGGATATAGACGAATTGGAACAAGGATTGAGAGAAACAGCTTTCGAAATAAAGGCTGAAGAGCTCTTTTACGAAGTGAGAGCACATCAACTCATGCAGCCAATGTTAGAAAAAAATAGAGGACAGAATAAAGAAAGAACAGAAATTCATTGATCATAGTTGGACTAAATTTCATGATCTTGTTATTTATTCCATTCCCTATTTTTATGAGCTTGAGTTTGTACCCAAATAGCACCATTCGATGTAACTGCTTTTGCTTTAATACCACTAAGACTTCTCTTTGTTTGATATGGTTTGATCTTGTCTCCATTTGTCTTTAAAAGCAATTTCAGAACTTCGAACTGAACAATCTTTTCCTTCGAACCTGGATTCAATCGTTTTAAATGAATATTAACAAAAACGACCATGAACTTTTCCAATTTATGGAATGCAGTAGATAGTTTTTGTTGTTTTTCCATTTAGGATCCATGCTTCGAATCTAACAACCTTACTCTTCAAAACTTGTTTCAATCATAACCAACATATGGTCAATGATTTAGTATGATCAATCAGTTTTAAATTGATCTTTTTGTCTTGAACAACAGTCCATACTTTCAAAACTATGGAAGCTCCTTTTGAAAGCAATTTCAGAGCTTCGAACTGAACAATCTTTTCCTTCGAACCTGGATTCAATCATTTTAAATGAATATTAACAAAAACGACCATGAACTTTTCCAATTTATGGAATACAGTAGATAGTTTTTGTTGTTTTTCCATTTAGGATCCATGCTTCGAATCTAATAACCTTACTCTTCAAAACTTGTTTCAATCATAACCAACATATGGTCAATGATTTAGTATGATCAATCAGTTTTAAATTGATCTTTTTGTCTTGAACAACAGTCCATACTTTCAAAAATATGGGAGCTCCTTTTGAGGGCTGCGCTGTTTTAGTTTGAAAAGACAACTTTTCTGAATATATATAAACCAACTATTGGTTTTGATGTTTCGAATGCCAATTCCCATTCTTAAAGGATTTCTAGTTTTACTTCGAAGAACATTACTTTCATTGAGAAACCTAAAACAGGTCTTTAATCCCTTTGAAGTAAACGAATACTTGAGCATTCTTGCATCCATTGGGTACGGAATATGCTTCGAAGCCGGCTTCTTGGTTTCGAAGCCGTTGTTATTGGACTTTTGGCGCCAAAATTTGGTGTATTATGTTTTGAATACCAATTCCCATCCTCACAGGGTCTCAAGTTTCACTTCGAAGGACATTACTTTCATTAAGAAACCTAAAACAGGTCTTTAATCCCCTTTGAAGTAAATGAATACTTGAGTATTCTTACATCCCTAAGCATGGAATGTGCTTCGAAGTTGGCTTCTTAGTTTCGAAGCCGTTTGTTATTTGACTTTTGGCGCCAAAATCTGGCTTCGAAGCCAAATATTCTACTTCGAAGCTGGTATCAACATCTGGGATGTGTTTTCCCTCCAAGAGTATCAATATTGAAGGAAATTCTTCGTATTCGTACTTTTAGTACTTAACGAATTTACGCGATGTATCTTTCAGATATAAAGGCTTTTGAAACCCTTTTATCTCGCATTCTGAAATCTCTTGCTCGCTCAACTTACAAACCCTTTATCTCTATTCATCTCCCACTTCTTTCTACTCCATTTCCCAGCTTCGTCCTTTGAGAAAGCGTTCTATCAATGGCTTCCTCTTCATTGAAAGTGCTAGTTGTAGAGCGTGTGAGCCCATTTGTAGCCCTAAAAAGGCTCATTGATGCAGAATGTGAAAAGTACAAGGCTGGGGAGAAAAGTGCCATCGATGGACGCATCTTTATCCCTCGTCGTCATGTGCAACAAGACTATGTGCTTGGCCCCATATTCAAGGAGGTTCCTATTGAGCTTCCAGCTCTATATCCTCGTCTGGAACACCATTGTCTTCTTTACGAAGGTGGCCTTGATTGGAGGAACTGGAAGACGAACCGCCCCCATCGATGCTGGCCCACGGTGAGACCGGAGTGGCAAGAATGGTATGATCGAGTTGTCCCTAGTAGGACCCTGGACCTTCAAGAACTCTGCCTCCTCGACGCCTTCCGACTATCCAGGTTAACCATCTCAGAGGACCAGTTTAACACTTTAACATATATCCAGTCAATCATAAGCACACACTTTTCAAAATCATGAGATGCCCTAATCACTTTTCTAGGACACCCTATAGCTCATTTGGACACGTGTGTGCGGTATAACTCGTGGTTAAGTATCGCTCTGATACCACTCTGTCACGACCCAAACCCGGCCCTATGGGTTTAGCACCGTAACTGGCCAGTAATCCGAGATTACCGAAGGCCTGCAGAACAGTAATACAGTAAAACAGAGTACAGGGCCTGGCGGAAGCCAATACAGTAAATAACTAGTGTCCATTGAGCTGTGGAAATCTGTATGCCAAAAACATTTTTCATGCATTCATTCAGTTCAAACAGTACAGTCTATATACAATCATTTATAACATTCAGGACAGGGACTTAATCCCTTGAGAACAGTACAGTAAAACAGTAAACAGTTCATACAGTAATACAAAACAGTCGGGAGACAAGTGGGGAACACAAAAACACCCCAAGCCATAGCATGGCGTCTCGGAACCTCGCAGTGAGGCACATAGGCTGGCTTGACAAAACTGGGGGACTAACCCACGCTCCTAGCTCCGGTCTGGCTGCTGAG
Source organism: Camellia granthamiana (assembly GCA_036172215.1). Lineage (NCBI taxonomy): Eukaryota > Viridiplantae > Streptophyta > Magnoliopsida > Ericales > Theaceae > Camellia > Camellia granthamiana. The sequence continues at coordinate 40,456,533 of CM069912.1, forward strand.
AACCTACATATATATATAAACAGTGAGCTAAAGCCCAGTGAATAACAATAAGTGTAAAGAGGTTATGAATGAATGTCCTTACAGTAATGAAATCAATTCATTATACAGTATTTCGATCTTTCAGTATTTCAGTCAATCAGTATTTCAATCAATCAATCATATGTGGTACATCCATTAGCCTATAAACAGTAGGTCCAGAAGGACCGGGTCTTAACAGACCCAACAGTAGTGATGGCCATCAGTCAGTAAACAGTATGGTTCCACAAGGGAACCGACAGAGCTCTGTAACAGTCAATAACAGTAGGTGCTAAGGATGCCACAGTACAGTTCAGAAATAAAGGACATACATTCATTCAATAAACATTATCAGTTCAATAAATAATTCAGTTCAGTATTCAAAAGATAACCATTTTGAACATATCTTTACACAATCTGTTACTCACAGAGATTGGGCTAATAGCAGCTTAGAGCGCGTCCCCGAAAGCCAACCCTAAACAGTCAATAAATAGAACACACACTAAGTTACACAGTTGGGAAGGACGATAATTAAATCCCTAAATTTCCTCGGTGTGGTTCTATGTCTAATCCTCATTAAGATGCCTTAAACTAGGCCTAAGGATGCCTAGGATGGGATGAGGATGCAAAAATACACTTGGAAGGCATTTTTCAAAAGTTGCTGAAAATAGGCACCTCGCTCGAGCGAGCCCTCCTTCGCTCGAGCGAGATTCCAAAATCAAAGTCTTCGCTCGAGCGAGAAATCCTTCGCTCGAGCGATCTGCATGAACAGTAAAAATACTGGTTGCTGGATTTTTACGCGCGATACCACGCTCGATGCTCGCTCGAGCGGACCCCTGTACAAAGGTTCTCGCTCGAGCGAGGAATCCTTCGCTCGAGCGAGGAAGCAAAATCTGGAATTTCCAGATTTGTCTCCCAAGTTCGAACCAAGCATTCAACCATCCAAAACTCAACCTCTTGGGCCCAAATTCTGGGAAAACATTTCAAACTCATAGTACAACAAGTTTTAAAGCTCAATTTATGAATTCAAGCCCCAAAGGTTGGTCAATTAAATCCAACATTCAAACCCATTTTCAAGAACAATTTCAAACATGCAATGCATGAACTTTAAATCAAAACCAAGCTTCAATTCTTGCTCTAATGAGCTCCAATCTTTGAAAACAATGTGGAAACATGGACTATGATAAAAACATGGACATGCATGTACAATTCTCCAAGAATTCAACTTCAAAATGCATCAATTCAAGCATGCATGCATGAATTATGATCTAAATCAACTTGTATGAATTAATTCATGACTTAATTTTTCAATGAAGCATAAATCATGCAAGACTTGGCTTAAACTCACAATTAGAGGGATGAATATTCTTACCTAAGTCTTGTAATCAAGGTGTGGGAGCTAAATAAGCAATCTACACTTCAATTCTCAAGCAATTCTTCAAGGTTTCAAGCTAAATCACAAGAATGAACCCAATTCTCCCTTAGCTCTCACTCCCTCTAAGGTTTGGTCGGTTAGAGGCAAGAAGAAGAGCTGATCAAATGTTTTTGCTTAGGTGAAATAGGCTCAAGGATAATACTAAACAATAGTCCACTATGGTGGCAAGTTAGTAAATAAGCTAAACTTTTCAATTGGCTTAAACTAATCTAGTTTAATCATTCCTAATCAATTTTCCGATAAATATATCATTAAATCATAAAAATTCTACTGATCATAAAACATCAAACGGTTTCTAAATCGGCCGCCGATAAGGCCTTCAATTAACAGTTTAAACACATACATTTAAACAGGTAGTCAAACAATCAACAGATAAAACATGCAATTCAGTATGTAAACTTATTCAGTTTCAGTTTCGATTTCGATCGGTCTGTCCAGTACTTTAATCAGTTCAATTATCAGTCATTAACAGTCCGGTTTATCAGTAATCAGTATATAATTCAGTGGTTTATCGGTAATCAGTACGAGGGTTGTTACAATTGTCTTCCACAACCTTTTGTATTCCTTTCTTCAAGGACTTATTGGATGATTCAGGTTGACCATTGGCTTGTGCATAATAGGGGGTAGAATTAACAAGGCTAATTCCAAACTCTGCCACAAAAGACTTCACCATTTTCCCATCGAACACAGTCCCATTATCAACAGTTATAGTTTGTGGGATGTCAAATCTATGGATTAAATCCTTGATGAATCCAATGACCTTAGTTTGGTCTACAGCCTTGTATGGCTTAGCTTCGACCCACTTAGTGAAATAATCAGTAGCTACTAAAATGAAACAATGATGCTTCGAAGAGGGTGGGTGTATTTTCCCCATCATATCCATGGCCCATTCTCTAAATGGCCAAGGCTTTATCACTGCATGCAGGTCAGTTATGGGCACATGCCTTATTGTGCCATGCTTTTGACATGCCTGGCAACCTTTTGCATACTCTATGCAATCTTTAAGGATAGTTGGCCAATAGTAGGAATGCCTTCGAAGCAACCACCTCATCTTCATACCAGGCTGATGAGCACCACAGATGCCTTCATGAACCTCAGCCATAGCTGTTAATGCTTCTTTTGGGCCCAAACATTCCAATAATAAACCATCTCCTCCCCTTTTGTAGAGAGCATTGCCATATATGATGTACTGCATGGATTGCAATTTAATTTTCCTGCTGGCCTTCGAGGATGGACCAGCCAAGTACTGCATTATTGGATGCCTCCAATCATGTTCCTGTAAGTCATTATGATTGACTTCCAAGACCATATTCCTTTTATTTAAGGGTGGTATAGATCTCTGGTATGTTGTTTGGTTTATGTTCCTTTGAGTATTATCCCTCCTCTTGAAATTCGAAGCTTTCTGAGCCACATCATTAGCTCTATTATTCAAGAATCTTGGGACATAAATTACATTTGCTATTTGAAATTGAGAAAGTAGATGTAATGCAACAACATAGTATGGCAACATGCTTATACTCTGACATTTGAAAATTCCTTTCACTTAGTTTACCACCAATTGAGAATCTCCAAATATATCAACTATATGAACTTGTAGTCCAATCAGAATTTCCAATCCCACTATTAAGGCTTCATATTCAGCTTGATTATTAGAACAAGTACTTTCATCCACCCTGAAACCATGTGTGGTTTCTATTCCTTGTGGTGACTTAATCACTATACCAATTCCAGTTAGGCCATTGGCTTTCGATCCATCGAACCACATTTGCCATGGCTCAACACTAGCCATACAAAGTTCCATTATCTCTTGGCTTTCTGTTTGAGATGGATGATCTGCCAAAAAATTGGCTAAAACTTGTCCTTTCACTGCCCTTTGGGGAACATATTCTAAATGAAATTCTGATAAGGCTAATATCCATTTGTCAATTCTTCCCCTCAACATAGGCCTAGATAACATATACTTAACCAAATCTGTGGTTGCAATTACCAAGACAGTTGTAGGCAAAAGATAGTATCTTAATTTCATTGCAGTAAAATACAATGCAAGGCACAGCTTTTCTACAGCTGAATATTTACATTCAGAAGAATTTAAAAACCTACTAAGGTAATAAACAGCTTGCTCCTTACCTTCTTCATTGTCTTGGGCTAAGAAAGCTCCCAACGAATCTTCTGCTGCAGCTATGTACAACTTCAAGGGCTTGTCACCCTTTGGTGGCATCAGCACTAGAGGGTTGGCCAAGTAGGCTTTGATACATTCGAAAGCAATTTGATGCTCTGCTGTCCACACAAATTCCTCTTCATCTTTCAGCCTTAATAAGGAAGAAAATACTTTAGTTTTCCCTGCAGTGTTAGAAATGAATCTTCGAAGAAAATTAACCTGTCCAAGGAACTTTTGTAATTCTTTCTTACTTGATGAAGGTCTGGCTTCAATGATGGCTTTGGCTTTATTCTGGTCAATCTGTATTCCTTTCTTGTGTACTACATAGCCCAAGAAGTTTCCAGATGATACGCCAAAAGAACACTTAAGAGGATTGAGCTTTAATTTGAACTTTCTCATTCTTTGAAAGGCTGCTTCTAAGTGAAATAGATGCTCCTCCATGGATTGGGATTTAACTACAATGTCATCAATATAACACTCTAAATACCCTCCAATGAGGTCATGAAAGATAGTGTTCATAGTCCTCTGATATGTAGCCCCAGCATTCTTTAGGCCAAATAGCATTTTAACCCATTCGAAGGTCCCAATATTTCCAGGACATCTGAATGCTGTCTTGTGAACATCCTCCTCTGTAATGCAGATTTGGTTATAACCAGAGTGCCCATCCATCATTGATAAAATTTGATGTCCTGCTGAACTGTCTACCAACAAGTCTACTATAGGCATAGGATACTCATCTTTTGGAGTTACTAGATTCAAGTTTCTGAAATTAATGCATACCCTCATTTTACCATTCTTTTTTACCACAGGCACAATATTGGATAGCCATTCAACATACCTGGATGTCCTAATAAAGCCTGCCTTGAGTAGTCTAAGAATTTCTTCCTTAACTTTCTGAATCACTTCTGGACTCATTCTTCTTGGCTTTTGCTTGTATGGCTTGAAATTAGGCCTCACAGGGAGCCTATGTTCCACTAATGATCTCTCTAATCTTGGTAGTTCGTTATAAGACCATGCAAAGCAATCTTTATACTTCTTCAAAACAACCAACAACTGGTCCCTGTCCAGAGCATTCAAACAAACACTTACATAGGCGGGCTGTTGTATAGAACCTTCCCCTAAATTTACTTCTTCTAAGGGATCTAGAATCTGATAACTTACTGAAGCTTCTTCTTTGATCCCCTCTGGCTTTAAAACAATTTTCTTACTTTGTTTTGCTCCCAGGTTCTTTAATTCAATATCCTTACCCTCCTCCTCATAAACAAAATCTGTCCGTAAGGCCTCTTCCTCCTGTATCTCCTGGACTTTTGTTTCAATGTCCAATGCACAGTATTTGTCAAGGGCCAAAACTCTGGCCTATTGCTGCTCCTGCTTGCAGCCAATCATCATGGCTTCTTTCTCTTGCTCTTGTACTCTCTGGACTATTGACTTTACATCCAATATTGAGAACTTAATTAGAGCCAAAGACTTGGCTTCTTGGATTTCATTTCTTTGCCTACAACCAGGCATCATTGTCATCCTTAACGACAACCTCCTCATCAGCACTCTCTTGGACTAAGTGCTTCAGGTGTGTCACTTCCTCATCAGCTATTACTTCGGCTGAGCCATCAGGTTTCCTTAGTATACTGAGTGGTGTCACTCCCTCAATATACAATTTGGCCTTTGCAAAGTCTGCACAGGCTATGAAGGGTTGAGGATCTGCATCAATTTCCTCTGTCTCCCCATTGCCCAAGGCCATCATTATTTTCTGATGCAAAGAGGAAGGCACACATTTGTTAGTGTGGATCCAATCTCTACCAAGTAAAGCATTGTACTTAGCATTGCTGTCGATGACGAAGAATGTTGTCATGCAATCTCTGGTTCCCACACTCAGATTGATGGGCAGAATTCCCTGAGCCATCTGTTTGTCTCCAGCGAAACCAGCAATGGTTGTGCTGGTTGGGATTAACCTGCGATTCCTTTTCCCTAGTTTCTTCAAGGAAGATTTCGGTAGTAAGTTTACCGCTGTCCCATTATCTATCAAGACTCGGTTTAATTGTATCCCATCGAAGAAAGCCTTGATATACAAAGGCTTGACATGCTGTGTCATAGAGTTTGAGGGATACTCAAAAGGATACGAAAGGTTAATGCTCACTTCTTCTTCACTCTCATATTCAGTTTCCATTGGAGTAGCCATTCCGGAATCTTCTTGCACCATACTCACTTGTGAGTCTTCACTAGAGACTGGAATTGGGTTAATTTCTTGCCCTTCTTGGTTCTCATCTCCAGCTTGGAATTCATGCGGTAGTATGTGTACCATATTTACTGATACTGGAGGGAACGAGCCAAATTGGATGGCTGACTGTGTCTGTTTCTCCTCTTGGCTATCTTGTTCAGCCATTTCAGAAGCATCCTCCATGCTGTACTCTGGCACTTCATTCCTAACAGATTCTTTCGAATGGTCTTTTCCGACTGGCTTTTCAACCACAAATGTTTGTTCAGCCATGAAGGCTTCGAACATTTCTTCTTCAACCATTTCTTTCTTTTGGCCTAAGCCAACTTCTTTCTCTGCCTCACTATCACTTTTCATCAATGCCTTCTCCAATTCTGCTAGACTGGATTTCTCTCTGGCTTTTAGTTCAGAATGAACTTTGGCCAACTGTTCTTTACTACAACCCATTTTGCCTCGTGGAGTTGGTTTTGGAATATGGTCTGACTTTGGATTCTTCTTTCCTTCTGTCTGGACCAATGAAGAGCTCTCTCCACTCTCTTTCAAGTCTTGCTGGTATTGAGTGTACCTGCGCTGAATTTTTCTCCTTTGTGATCTAGAAATTACAGGGACCATGTCTGGTTCCTTTGTTTTTGGGTGCTTAAGCAACACCCAATTGTTGGGAGCCACCAAAGGAGATTTCACCATCCTGCCTTGGTTTCCCATCACATCTCTTTGAGTAAACACTTCCCTAGGTTTGTTTTGCATCACAAACCAATCTGGGACCCCGGGTACCCATGAACTTACTGACCCAACTGTTGAACTGCTTCTTTCCTCCTTCGAAGCTGTCTGTGAAGGCCACTGTTTGGCCCTGACTTCATGCTTTGGGCCTAACTCAGGCCTTCGATGAAGGTGTCCACTTTCTGTCCCGCGTGAAATTGATCTATGGGGCTAATCCCTGGCTTTGATCCCATAAACTGAACCCTTCTCCAGTCTCCTTTCAGAATGACTGCTTTCCATCCTGTAATAATTAGGTGATCTGGATTCATACAAAGGCCTCTTGCCTTTAAAATGCATTCTATCGACTGTTGGTTCAACCATCAATGGTTGCTGCCTAACACCAGACAGATATGGCCTTTTATTGTAAGCATTGGTTGGTTTAGGACGTCTTTGCACATCCTTGTAGTACTGCTTCCCATCAATTGGAAGTCCCTTCAACCACTTGTAACTTAGTCTGCACCTGGGACACATGCTTTGCATTACAGCTGCTTTTAAGGAATCATTATCCAGTGCTTCCTCATCAGAATCTTTCCCCTGGTGTGAGAAATCTTGTCCAATATCTGGTAGATTTCCAGTGTCTTTCTTGGTAGTTGTCAGGTTGGCCACATGCATCTGCACATTGACTTCTTCCAATTCTTTCAAAGACAGGTTCTGAAAGTCTGACACAATGACATTGGCTGCCGCCTCTTCAATTTCTGGGAATGGATTACTGTCGATTCCCATGGCCTTTTCTGTTTTGGCTTGAAATTTCAAACTTCCCTTCCGAATTTATTCTTGGATTCTGTCTCGAAAAACAATACAGTTCTTAGTCGAGTGAGACCAAGAGTTATGCCATTTACAATATAATTTTCCTTTAAGTTCATCAGGAGATGGAATTTTGACTCCTTTTGGTAACTTAAGGAAGTTGGTTGCAAGCAAATGATCAAAAATGTCATCTGCCTTAGTTAAATCGAAAGAGTATTTCCTGTGAAGGTCTTTCATTTTAAACTGTTAGTCAATTGTTGTATCTTTATAAATTAATGCTTCACAGATTACAGGTTCTTTCCCCACAATCTCTGCTGCATCTATCTCATAATTAGAATCTCTATAATATGTCTTATACGATACATTATTTCGATCTTGTTCTTCCTCTAATAATGCTTCGTATCTAGACACCTTATCGGTGAGTTCTACCAAGTCTCTGAACTCAGTCGAGTCAAACTTCTTTCGAAGCCTAAACTCTAAACCATTTTGAGCCAATCTCACGAATTCTAGCTCTGGTAAGATGACTCTACATTTATTTCGAGCCCTTTTAAATCTGGTAATGAACTGAGTAGCCTTCTCATCAGGCCTTTGACTTAATCTTGCCAAGTCTGCCATGGAAACCTCTAGCTCTGATTGGAAGAATTGGGCATGAAATGCTTCTTCCATTTGTTGCCAAGTCTGGATAGAGCTAGGTGTAAGGTTAATATACCATATAAATGCTCCCCTAGTTAGGGAATTTGGGAATAACCTTAACTTCATATAATCATTATTAGTAAATTCGCCGCATTGAGCAGCAAACCTAGCAATATGCTCTACTGTTGATTGGTTTCCATTTCCATAAAAAAGGGCAAAGTCTGGTATCCTGAAACCTCTTGGGTATTTATGTACCTTGTCTACCCATTCTGGATACGGTTTCTTGTACACTGGAGTCTGGACCCCCCGAGCCATTGGTCCACACATCTCTCTAACAATGTCAGCAATTTGGTCCCTAGGGACCATATTTTATGCCTGCTGAACCACTACTGGAGGGGCAAACACAGGATTTGGTGGGCAAACTTGTGCCTGTGGTCCTCTTGGTCCATAAGGTGGTACATTTGGGATTGGTTGTCCCTGTGGTGTAGGTTACTGTTGGGGGTGTGGGTAACCCCTTTGAGCCTGTCTTGCAAAAGGACCTGTGAAAGGTGCTGGAACTGGTGTTGTATCTCTTCCATTTGTAGGAAAACCTTCCAACCCCCTAGGTATAAATTTGAATAAGGGATTAGTGAACCCCCTTGTGCCAGGTATGGCTTCGAACATAGGATTTGGAACCATTCTTATGCCATTTTCTTGTACTGAGCCAGATCCACCAAATTGCATGGCTTCACTGTTAAGTACTGAGGCATTTTGACCTGTTGTAGGCCTCGGAATAGGTTCGTACCAAGACTGAGGTGATGGTCTTTCATAGTTTTGATTACTAGTTTGACCATTAGAATGTCCATTAACTTGCATAGGCTGTTTATCTCTAACCAATCTTTGCTGAGGGACATTTGAAATTTCTTCGATGTGTCTTGCACTTGTTGGTTGGTGGTTATTCATTCAATCCAAAAAGGATGTTGCCCACCTTTCCATCGTGTTCATTAATTGCTGTCCCATAGCATCTACTAGGCCACCCCATGGATTTACTGGCTGAGTAGATGGAACAGTGGATGGTCCAATTCCTTAGTCTCATCCAATATTATGAGCATATGGTACTTGTTCTGAAGTCCTGGTCTGTTCGACCATAGGTTCTGATAAAATAAGAGTTTCCACAGGACGTGTTATCACATTATCCTCTGGATTAGGTATCTCTACCTTTCATTCCACGCCTTCTTCCAAGCGTTCATTTTCTCCTTGTCTTCTACGTCTAGCCATTTTAAATGCAGTCCCACTGGGCATGCCAAAAATATATGTTGACTTTTTGGCTTTCGAATGTTATTTTTGTAATTGCGAGCGTGCCAGCAAGGATCAATTAGTCGTTACAGAAAATTAATTGCTAACCAATTATCAGACAATTGTGTTTTAGTTCTTTCAGCCTCAATGAAGAGAACTTTTACTGGTGACTTGATTTAGGAGAATTAAACAGATAACAATGAATTGAAGAACAGTCGAAGTATTTCATCAAGATGAAAAGACTTACAATGATCCAAACTCAGTCTCGTAGAGGTTTACAGCAAATCTACTTGGAACTACTCCTATGAAATGAAGTGCAGTGCAGGAATTTTAAAATACAGTAATGTAAAGAACTGTAAATGTAAAACTGGAAAGGAAAATAAGTATAAAGGACTGGTTTTTTGGATCTGAGTCTGGGGCTTTTTTTTGGGGCTTTCTCTACTATTTATACTGCTCAAGGATGGCCATCGAATTGCATTTCCAACCGTTGAACTGCTCATCCATGATCGTCGATCATGTTGCCCCAATATTAGCTCCATTACGCCATTACTTGCAGTTAGGCTTCCCTTCTAAATTTGAATCTGAAATGCGAGTAACCGTTGAAGCCACGTCACTTTATATCTCTTTGTTGATCCGCTGCTATTCAGATCTCGTAATAACCAATACTAGCTGCCACGTGTACGATCAGGATTAAGGACCTGAATAGTCTTCCTATATTACCCTTATTTCGTCACGCGTCGGATTGTAATTGGTTTGTACAAAATATGTAGCCAACAACTGCATAATAGGAAGGTTTAAAGAGAAAAAGGAAAACAAAATAAGCCTTGTCAAGATTTGTGGAAAAAAAATAAACTTTTCTGTATATTTTGCAAGAAATTTGTTAGCTAATTTGAGTTGTACAGAAAATTTTAGTTTCTATTACTTTCTTAGACTCTCTATCTAAACAAACACATAATATATATATATATATATTATTTTCTTGTATTATCTATCTAATTAGGGGTTGTTTGGGATGTTCTAAATAAATGTACTTTTTGACTTTTTATGAAATATGGGTTGCGTATGGATTGAGTTTGAAGTGATGTGGTAGAGAGGTGATATGACTTAAATAAGATGGTGTGACTTAAATAAGATAGTGACTTTTTGATTTTTTTAATATTTGCCAAACAAGGCATAAATTGAGTCTATAAAAATATTTTGAATATATATATTTTATGAATTAATTCTGTGTATATAAAAGTGATGTGTTACCCAAATACACTATCAATCACCATCATATATTCGAATTAATTTGAGTTGAAATTAATTAAGAGTATAATATAATATTACTACGGATCCCAAACAATTACATAATAAATTATGGTATTATACATTAGAAAAACAAAATGGAAAGAGAAGATTGTTTGGCAAAGTCAACTGGAAAGATAATTTAAATTTTGGGATCACCGACAAAGCAAATGCTAGTAAAAAATAGTCACGTTAATGCTACTTTTGATTTTGATTTGTATGAAAACTCCTTGCAAATCTAGAACAGTACACGTGGTACGGACCAAACCGTACTTTGCCTTAAAAGGAATAAATAAGTAAATAAAATCTTATAACTCTTCTCTCCACCACTAATTTATTAGTATCATTTAACCATGGACCCCGAAAGTCTTTATGACTAATTTATACTATATTCTATGGTTATTATATATATATATATATTCTATGTTTTTTTTACTATCATTTACATAAATTGTGAGAGAAGCAACGAAAGGAAGATAATGTTAGAAGTATCACTACCTTCCTTTTAAAGAAATAAGAGAGGTAGAGAGACGAAGGTTTTTTAAGATAGGGAAAATGGTGAGAAAGAAAGTCGTTCATCATCATGTGAGTCATTATTGCTCCTCTTGTCTCCATCTTCGGCTTGCCACCGAGTAAGCTTTCAGATCTTTACTTAGATTTGAATCTTAACCAAGATCTGGCACTGCTAGACTTGCTTTTATATGCTAGAGATCACCTCATATCCATAATATTTTATTTTGTTATGTAGAGTTAATAAACCACAACTACTGGTTGTGACGATGAACGTCGTGAAAGTGATTGATAATCCTTGTTTTGGTGGTATTTTTTTTTTATTTTTTGTGATAATATGTTTTCTTCTTCTTTCATGGATGTTTTCTCTTTCCTGCAATGAGATTTATTTTTCTTCTAATGTGGAGACTCATATCCTCTCTATGTGGAGCTTCGTTTTATCTCAACTTTTGGGATTTATTTTGTACTTCGATGTCCTTTAATTGACAACTTATTGTCAGATATGCAATATATTAAGTTTTGTGTTTTTTCATAAAAATAAACTAAACCAAAACCAAACCAAGTCTTAAGTCCCATCAAATGGGGTCGGCTACATGAATCATTCTTCTCCACGCGGCCCTATCAAAGACCATTTCGTTAGTCAAATTAAGTAGATCTATATCTTTATTTACAACGCTAACTAACGTTAATTTAGGTTTACCCCGTCTCCTAACACTTTCATCTACCGTTACACATTGCATCTCTTTACTACTACATCTGTTGGTCTCCGTTGAATATGACTAAACCATCTCAATCGATTCTCTCTGAGCTTATCTTCTATCGGTGCTACTCCTACCCATTTCCGAATACACTCATTCTAATTCTGTCTTGTCTAGTTTTGTCACACATCCACCTTAGCATTCCCATCTCAGCCACACTCATCTTATCTATATGTTGTTTCTTGGTTGCCTAACATTCCGTCCCATACAACATCACTGATCTAATAGCCGTTCTATAGAACTTATCTTTAAGTCTAGTGGGTATTCGTTTATCGCACAATACTCCAGACGCACTTCTCCACTTACACCATCCTGCCTTAATCCTATAGGCCACATCCGCATCAATCAACACTAAAACTATTGATGACTAGTTTATGCTATGCTTATATTATATGTTTTTTATTTTTGTTTTTTGTTTTTTTAAATTTATTGTATCTGATATTTATTATAAAGAAATCTAAGATTTATGACTATTTTGGAAAGTGGGTTAAAAGTCACTTCCCAACTTTTAACCCATTTCCCTCTCTCACAAAAAAGTCAAAAAATAATTTTTAATTATCTTCCCAACACACCTCTCAATACAAAGAAAACTTCAATTGAGAGAAACTTCGAACAAATACACGAGAAAAATAACATCCACATGCACAGTGGAGTGATTTAAATAATTTATCTCCTAATAAACATAAGGTTTCTATCCAAGAGGCTAATCCATTGGTAAAAATTGTTTGTTTGTATAACATTATTTTGAGAAAATTACCACCAAAAAAAAAAATAATAATAATTAAAAACAAACCAAAAGATCGGCATTTACATTGATAAAATTTAAAATCAATTTATCTTGTTAGGGATTTTTATTAATAAATCTCATTTAGAAGTATTCTAACCTAAGAAGTTTATAAAAGAATTTTTTAACCCACTTCTCATGTGTTTATACTTTTATTTCATAAAGTCATTTTTTTTGATTTACACTATTTTCTTAGACTCTTATGCCTTTATATTTAATATTGATATTTAATGTTGGGAGGAGGAGCGAGAAGGGAAATGACCAATGCATAAGAAATTTCATACACAAATAACATTGATATTATTATTTTATATTATTATATAATCTGAATATATTTTTAATTGACAACAAATTAAAAATAATGTGAACATTCTTTCTTATCTGATGTGAATATATTTTTAATTGACAACACATTAAAAATAATGTGAATATTCTCTCTCATCTGATGTGAACGTTCACAACACCTTTCCGAAAAATTCTCTCTCATCTAATGTAGTGATGTAAACGTTCACAACATGTGAACCTTCTTATTTTTAATTGACAACACATTAAAAATAACGTTCATTATATTTTAATTGACAACACATTCTTATTCACAATATATGGTGATGTGAACGTTCACAACATGTGAACATTCTCTCTCATCTAATGTAGTGATGTGAACGTTAACGTTCGTATGTTTTAGTATAAATATTCATATCATGTAATTGACAACACAATGACAAAAATTCATTTCAAATTAATGTGAATATAATGATGTGAATATTCACATCATGTAATTGGCAACACATTGACAAACATTCATGTTAAATTAATATGAATATAATGACATCATATTAATATACAAGAACTACCAAAATATAATGACAATTAGCATTAAATATCAACATTAATAGGGACATGAGAGATTAAGGGTGTTTTGATATTCTTACCTCAAATAGGATCTAATGGAATAATAAAAAAAAATATGAATTGAATGGAATAAAACTGAGAATTTATCAAAAAAAACTCCCATTTTGTTGCAATAGTCAAACTCTAAATTTTATTTTTATTTTTATTTTTATAATATAATTTCTCCCAGTACTTTTCCATGAATATTATGACTGAAAAGTCCAGGGTTCAAGTCTTATCGAGATGAAGACTTCCGACCTCCAAATTATGACATCCGGTATAAATAAGTAAAAAATCGACAACATTATCTTTCAATCTTCTATAAAAATTATAATCACTCACATGTTCCGTGTCAATACTGTTACAGACTTTTGACATTTTAGCTTGGTTAAAACAAAATTTTAGGATTTATGGAGAAAGTAAAAAGAAAGCAATCAAAGTATCAAGTTGATAATAAATATATATGTTGTATATGCCAGTCATCATATAACATCTTAGATATCATTTTGAAATCCAAGAACTTGAATAGCACAAAAATAGTTGGGCCACCAAAACTAGGAATATCCCATGCTTGTGATGCCCCAACATGCCCACATGATTTGTGCTGAGAGGTCATCATGATTTGGTGCTACTAAGTGGATTGCATTATCATCAGTATAAAAACTTATCCATGAGATCTAAATTTTTATGTTACCCACAAAGATAATCATAAACTTCCATGTGAGCTTAAATCCCAATAAACAAAACATACAACCATAGACAGTCAAAGCCTTAAATAGTCTATCTGAGTATTTTAGAGCCAAAAGTGGCATTCACATGTGAGATCTGTCACTTTTCTTTTCTTCCTTGTTAAATGTGTTTTGTGGGATAAAAAGGTATGATGGTTACTTAATTTTTTAAGAATTTTTTACTCTATCCATTTGTTGTTGTTTTTTCCTCTTCAAAATCTGATAATTTTTTTATCCAAAAATGTTGGGGGCTTTTAAATAGTCTATTAATAATTTGACGATGTGAGTGTTTGATCAAATTTTTAGTAGTACTTTTTATATTCATAACATTACTCTTTTTTATCTATCCAATAAATATAATAAAATGATTTCATTTTATTTATTTTTAAAGAAATGGACGTAGCTCTCATAACTATACTTGTTCATTTTTTAAAAAACAAATATGATTTAAGCCTCATTTGGGAACCTTCCCTTTTAGTCAAAAAGTCAAAAAGTTACTAAAAGCCAACAACTGATGCCAAAAAGTCAAAGATTCTCTTTTCTCTCTACTTTTTACATATCTTTTCGTAAAAAGCTAAAAAGCTAAAAAGTCATCTCAAACATACTAGTTTTTTTTAATTTATATTTTAGCCAAGAATAATGCTTGGGACCCCCTTTTGGGGGTCACCCCCTCACCCCCCTTTGCCACGTGGCGGGGGGTGATTGGAGGAGCAGGAAAAAAAAGAAAAAGAAAAAGAAAAAGTAACCAATAAGAGAAAGAGGGGGTCAAGGGGTGGAGGGAAAAGGGGGATGAATCATTGTTGTTTAGCCAAATAGCCAAAAAATTACTAAATTAGTCTGTTCCCAAATTATCCAATCATTCAAACTACACACATATAATTAAAAAGGGATTGAATCGAATCGTTAAAACTAATAACATGATGTAGGAAAAATGACGTACTATACTATTCAATGGAGAGAAACTTATTCGGTGTAAATATATAATACAAAATTAATTTTGATATGATGTCAACTACATAATTAAAATAAATTTAATTTACATATTTTAAATATTTAATAATTTTTTCTAAATAGATACCATTGTTGAGTAAACAATATCTAATTATTCTTCAATTCAAACGGTGGACAAAAAGCACTTCACATTGACATTCACTCACATTATGAGAGGGTTGGAGTTTGGAGTGATATTGGTGGCATAATCACATGTATTGGCATGGTGGGCTTTTTGATAAATGTTGGTGTGTGTTTGTTGTTGTTGCCAAAACAAAATTCATACAATAAATTATTGATGACGAGGCTGATCTTCAAGATCTGGTTGGTTGGGTAAGCGGGACACTTTTGTTGATCTAGTAGTTTACCTAGTTAAAAAGTGCACTAGTGACTAGCCCCTTCCCCCTATCACCACCTTTGATTAATGAGCAAGAAAATATGAGTGGAGAGTTGGACCATTAATAATAGAGAAAGTCTATTTACCAAAATAAATAAAAGTCAAAAAATTATTTAGAATTTAAAATTTAAGGTATATAGTTAAATTTCTTGTCTTATGACTATATTATCAATGAATCTTAGCCTTTATTGTAAATTCTGAATAATTTTTTATTTTCTTATTTGTTCTAGAAATGTAATTACTTATAATAATATGAGAGTTATTATAGAGCAGATGTCAAGTTTGGATCTTATTGATAATTTAAAAAATAAAACATATACTGCGAACCGTAAATGCATGGTAGATATAGTATGTTACACTACCGGATCTTATGTCTTTAATTTTATTTAATTTTCTTTTATTTTAATAAACTTTCAACTATGTAATCATACCGCGGAGCATCATTTATTTCGACATTTTTACTATGATTGTGACTATAATCAAATATTTTTATAAATCATTTTTTGGATAAAGAATCTCTAACATTTTAAATATATGGAGGAATTGTGTTTCAATAGGAATAATTATAAATAAGGATTATTTACACAGAAAATCTCTAAACTAGTGAGAAATATCATTTTGACTTTTTAAATTATAAAGCATACAAATGGCTCCCTAAATTATTGACGTATTTCACTTTGACCCATTCCATTAAAGAGTCAAATTGGGTTTCACTTTGACTTATTTCGTTAGGAAGTCTAATTTGTACGTTTTTATAATTTAAGAAGTCAATTTATACGCTGTTATAGTTTATGAGACAAATTGATATTTTTTAATAATTTAAAAAATTCATTTATATATTTTTATAATTTAAAGAGTCAAAATAATATTTCTCAATAGTTTGCATCTCTTCATGTCAATAAACCCTATATATGAAGGAAAAGTTGACGTATGTTATGGGGTAAATGAAACTATACTCGTTTTTGTGTCAGAATACAAAGTTCACTTGCAGTTTCATACTTTTATAATTATTTTGAATTTTTTTTTTGTCATTGAAACATAAGTTGTTGTGTATATATCATATATATATATATATGAAAACGATTAAGACTCACAATTTTACCATATAATTTTATTCATAATGATATATAGGTTGATTTTGAATTTGTTACAAATTCTATCATCTAAGGTTGTTATGTTACTGTGAGTGAATTGTAAAATTTAAATTATAAGTTTCTAATATTATATATGGAGAAGCTTCTCTTCGGTCCATATCAAATTGGAGGATAATGTTGGGCCTCTGTGGGCCTACTACAGAGCCCATATTGATGATTTAAACTGTTCAATATGTAGGGATTGTCGAGTACTTTATACCTATAAAAAAAAATCAAATTGATCGGATATCAATAATCACTTGATCATATTATATTTGTATCAATGGTAAGTATGATTTTCAAAATAAATTGTTAACACAAATGTGATTTAATCAAGTAATTATTGATATCCGATCAATATGATTTGTTAAAAGGATGAAGTACTCGATGATTCTTATAAGTTCAGCAATTTGGATTATTGATATGGGTTTCGTGGTAGGCCTATGGAGGCCCAACAACACTCTCCCTATCATATAAAAAAATTGAGCAAACTAGTTAAATCAAACTAAACCGGTTATATTTGGTCGGTTTTTTAATATGAATCAGTTTGTGTGGTTTTTAAAATTATTTTTTTTTTGAATTTTGGTTTGGTACCTGTATAAGCACCTTGTGCACCGAATTAAACCGAAATAGACCGAAAGTTTGGCATATTAAACATAATATATATTAAATATATAATGAAGTTGGTTGGGTAAAAAGTTCAATTGTTTATTTTTTTTTATAAATATTCCAGGATAAGATTTTTTTATAAGATGTATGAGTGTGAGTTTTAACTCTATCGAAGTGCTAATCTAATAATTAATCAATGATTTTTGCCGATAAAAATATATATATATATATATAGAAAACTTAGAGATGAGGGAGAATAGCAAAGTTGTGAATACAAGAGGAGCTGCAGACGGAAGCAACATACATATAGAGGTGTAAATTTGGCCTGACCCAGCCCATGTCGGGCTGTGCGAACTCTCACCAAAATTTGGGCCGGACCGGGCCAGCCCATAGGCCAAAAAATTAGGTCTAAGGGGTATTCGGGCCAAGCTAGGCCTGTGTGGACCTAAATATTTTTATTTATTTATTTTTATTTTTTGTACAAATTTTATTCTTTTCCATGAAAAATGACACTAGGTCTCGAGCATCAAGCCTTGAGCTGAGCTTTGAGTGGGCCTTAAGCGGGTTGATGGACAGGACATCTAGTTAAGTCCGGCTCATGGGCCGGACCAGGCTCCAAAACACACGGCCTAGACCTACGGTCTCGGGCTTGAGATTTGGGCTCAGGCTCAGGCTCCGGCCGAGTCAGGTCGAGGACACTCAGGCAGACTTCAGCCAACCCATGGACCATTTTTACACCCTTACATGCGTCGTGTCTAAGCACATGATCGTTGCCTCCTTAATGAACCAACAAAACAATGTCATACAAAAATGTTTGTCTACATCACTTGATTTTTGTCATTATCTTACATAACCACTATTTATTTGGGAACTTATGTGTAGGTCTTAATAAGTAGACTTATTGTCCAATATATCATTTGATATTTAACGACGTTTTTCATCAAACATTATTAAAAACATTACTAATTGTTAGTTTTCAGCGACAGTTTAAAAATTTCGTCACAAAAAATGTCACAAAAAAACCTCACTAATTTTCAACTTTTAGTAACAATTTGAAAATTTTGTTATAGAAAATGTCACTAATTGTAAGTTTTAGCGATAATTTATAAAAATTGTGACAAAAAAAAAAAAAAAAAAACACACTAACTGTTAATTTTCAGTAACATGCAAAAAATCATCACAAAAAATTATTTTTTTAGCAATAATTTTATTAGGATTTATTTTCAATAGGACTTGAAGGAATTAAGTCTAAATATTAAGACTTATTGATAGTTTACCCTATTTATTTTAGGATAAACTATCAAGGTCATAATAGTTGGACTTAAGTCCTATTGTTGGTCATAGTAAAATCGTCACTTAAAATAATTTTTGACTTTTTTTTTTTTGCACATGTCATTAAAAATTGACAATTAATGACTTTTTTTGTTACAATTTTTATATATTGTTATTAAAATTTACAATTAGTGACATTTTTCTGTGACAAATTTTTCAAACTGTTGGTGAAAGTTGAAAATTAGTAATGATTTTTTGTAACGATTTTTTTAAAATGTCGTTAAAACTTATAACTAGTGACATTTTTTTTTTAACAATTTTCAAATTACCGCTGGAAATTAACAATTAGTGACGTTTTTTTTAATAGTTTTTGATAAAAAATTTCATTAATTATCACATAACCTATTGGACAATCAATTCACCTATTAACCTACATGTAAGTCCCCATTTATTTTAATGTTTGTGATTGATTTTTATTCAAAAATATTTATTAAAAAGTTTTAAAAAATAATAATAGATTGGGATGTAAGCAATGATTTATAATAGTAAAAGGAAATTAATGAAAATAATGTCGAATTAGTTTCTCAATAAACCATGTTATTAGTAAGATTACACCGGCACAATTTAATTATATTAAAAGAGTTTTAATAACATCTTTACTACTTTTTTAATATGTTCACATCCAAATTTCACCAAGAAAATGATGAAAGTCAATAGTATAAGCTTAAGTCGAAAATGAAAATGTTCTAAAAAACTTTCACATCATATGTTTTTTTTTTTTTTTTTTTTATGACAAAGAGTTCAAGTTGTTTTCAGTCCATTGTCTAGTTCGGGTCTATAGGCTCATTTCGAGTTTTATTTATTTTGGATTGGATTATGAATTTTATTTTGATAATTCGATACTTGATCTTTTAAGCTTCCGTGTATAGATTGTTCATTAAAAAAAAAAAACAGATTAATTCAATAATTGTAATTATATCTGTCTTAAAAAAAAAATAGATGACTTTGTTTTCAAAATTTTATTTGTCATATTTTTTAACGCAAATGTGATTACAATTATTAAGTTAACTTGATTATTATTATTATTATTTTTTTAAAAAAAAATGAATGATCTATCCAAAAGAGTCTTAAAAAAATAAAATATTAGATTATTGAAGTCAAGCCCACTTATGCATTTAACGAGAAATTGTACAATAGCTCATCATGTTGATAGTATGTCAAACTAATTAAATTTTAAAGAATGTGATAATTATTTTTTTGAATTAATAACACATTGGCAAATTTCTTAAAATTACTCTATGTATTATGACTTTTTTCCCCATATATTGTTCTTATTGAGTGGTTCAGTTAAGAGCCAAATAAATTATTTTTTAGTGAGAAAAGTGAACCGTCTGAAATGCAATGATTGTAAGGTGATTCCTAGAGAGAGCCTGACCTCTCAACATAGGATTTTGGTATTAGATTTATGTTTTAGAGGGTAATACCAAGCTAGGAAGGATGGTGGGCGTCGTAGGACAAGATGGTGGGACCTAAAAGGGGATAAACTAGAAATATTTAAGAATAGAATGGATAAGGAAGGTACTTGAGACTTGGAAGATGATGCTAATACTATGTGGAACTCGATGACTAATTGTATGAGGAGAATCTCAAGGGAAGTGCTTGGAGAGTCGAAAGGGACGGGACCCAGTGCTAGGGAAACTTGGTAATGGAGGGAAGAGATTCAAGCGGTAGTTAAGGCAAAGAAAGAGTGCTTTAAAAAGTGGCAGAATGATAGAACTGAGAAAAACCTTAAGAGCTATAGATTGACTAATAAGGAGGTCAAAAAAGTAGTGAGAGAGGCTAAGTTGAAAGCTTATGATGACCTATACACTAGACTAGATAGTAAAGAAGGAGAGAAAATAGTATATAAATTTGCTAAGATACGGGAGAGGAAAATAAGAGATTTTAATTAAGTTAAGTGCATCAAGAGTGAGGATTCTAAGGTATTGGTGAAGGATGAAGAAATTAAGGAAAGATGGAAGAACTATTTTGAGAAACTATTAAATGAGGAATATGGAGGTACGACGATAGGGGAAAAAATGGCTAGTAATACGATAAACCAAGACTATAGGTTTTATCGTAGGATTAGGAACTTTGAAGTGGATATTTCACTTAAGAAGATGAAATCAAATAAGGCTTTAGGATCCAATGATATCCCTATTGAAGTTTGGAAGTGCTTGGGTAAAAAAGGGGTTGTTTGGTTGACTAGGTTGTTTAGCAAAATTTTTTTGATTAGGAATATGCTAGATGAGTGGAAGAAGAGTATTTTAATGCCAATATATAAGAATAAAGGAGATGTCCAGAATTATAACAACTATAGATGAATCAAGCTAATGTGCCATATAATAAAAGTGTGAGAGAGGGTGATGGAACGCCGATTGTGAGATATAACAGAGGTGTCAGAGAATTAATTTGGGTTTATGCCCGGCAAGTCAACAATGGAAGCGATTTATTTTTTGAGGAGAGTAATATAAAAGTATAGAGAAATGAAAAGAGACATTTATATGGTATTTATCGACCTTGAGAAAGCATATGATAAAGTGCCCCGAGATATAATATAGTGGGTGTTAGAGAAAAAAAGGGTGACAAAAGG
This sequence comes from Camellia granthamiana, assembly GCA_036172215.1. Taxonomy (NCBI): domain Eukaryota; kingdom Viridiplantae; phylum Streptophyta; class Magnoliopsida; order Ericales; family Theaceae; genus Camellia; species Camellia granthamiana. Next base: position 40,477,752 of record CM069912.1, read on the forward strand.
TTACATTGATGTAATTAGGGACATGTAGGAAGGAATGATGACCACTATTAGATCACCTGCTAGAGAGACAAATGAATTTCCTATCACTGTTGGGTTATACCAAGGATCTACCTTAAGCTCTTATCTTTTTGCTTTAGTTATGGATGAGTTGACGAGAAATATTCAGGATGACGTGCCATGGTGTATGCTTTTTGCAGATGATATCGTGCTAGTGGATGAAACTAGAGAAGGAGTTAATACAAAGTTGGAGATTTGGAGAAAAGCTCTTGAATCTAAAGGTTTCCGGATAAGCAGAAATAAGGCAAAGTATATGAAGTGTAAATTTAGTAACAATAACAATGAAAGCAGAGAAGAAGTGAAGATTAAGAACCAAGAATTGTTTAAGAGTGAACATTTTTGTTACCCAAAAGACAACCTAAGAAGGGGTGAATTAGGTTTTTACAATTAAAATTAATAATACCCTAATAAAAATTATGACTAGCACAGTAGATAAATATAATTAATGAAATAAAAATAATTAAAACAAGTGTCTTAACAACTATGTCAGTTAATGATTTTAGCACAGTAAAAATGTGAAATATAGCTATGGGAATTTAAAATAAAATAAAGAGATAAGGGAGAGAGAGGCAAGCAAACAAATTTATAGTGGTTTAGTTTCAACTCGGCCTACGTCCACTCCTCAAGTTTTACTTGAGATTTTCCACTATCTTCTAGCTTCACAGGGGTGCTAGCAACCTCTTTACAAATGGAGCAATCCTCCACGGATTTTACACAGACTTCACAAGCCCAAAACCTTGCAAATCTTAAGTGATTTACAATCACTCTCAAGATTTCAAGAACATAGTGTTTGTAACAATTTTACAAGATGAAATGGTATTTTTTGCTTTCAAAGAAAGCTTACAATAAATATCTCTCAAAGATAGATATATAAAATGAAGTTTTGGTTTTTTTGTAAACCTCACACAGGAAAGATGAGCTTAATGCTATAAGGCTCAGTGTATAATTTCTGAGAATAGATGTGAGTGATTATAGATCAAAGAATATTTTCTGATTTTTTATAATTTGTTTACATTAGAGGCTTTGGTATATATAATGAAAATTATAGCCGTTGTATTCATTTGAATTTGTAGCCGTTTATAGCTGTTGTACTTCCATCATTACAAATTTGAATATCTTCTACTTGAACCTTTTGAACCTTTTGGCATTTTGAACCTTTATAGCCGTTTATGGCCATTGTACTTTCATCATTACTAATTTGAATATCTTCCACTTGAGCCTTTTGAACCTTTTGGCCTGCTGCTATGCTAGGCTGTTTGAACCTTTGTTTTGGGCTGTTTGAACTCCTGATTTAATCAAATATTAAATACATTCTAACAACATTTAGGATAAAGGTTTAGGTGAGAAATAATGGAACAAAATAAATTTTGATTCTATTTTTTTCTTTCAAATAAATCATCAAAATAAATTTTGATTATTTTTTTTTCTCTTTCAAATAAATCATCAAAATAAATTTTGATTCTATTTTTTTCTTCCAAATAAATTAAAACATAATTAAATAAATCATCAAAATAAATAAGTCTAACAATTTTCGTTATTTAGGGTTGATTATCACAACAGCGGGGGAGATTGATGCGGATGTGGCTCATAGGATTAAGGCGGGATGGTGTAAGTGGAGAAGTGTGTCTGGGGTACTATGCGATAAACGAATACTCACTAGACTAAAAGGTAAGTTTTATAGAATGGCTATTAGACTAGCGATGGTGTATGGGACGGAGTGTTGGGCAACCAAGAAACAACATGTAGATAAGATGAGTGTGGCTGAAATGGGAATGCTAAGGTGGATGTGTGGCAAGACTAGACAAGACAGAATTAGGAATGAGTGTATTCGGGAATGGGTAGGATTAGCACCGATAGAAGATAAGTTGAGAGAGAATCGATTAAGATGGTTTAGTCACATTCAACGGAGACCAACAGAGACAGTAGTGAAGAGATGCGATGCTATAACGGTAGAGGGGAGTGTTAGGGGACGGGGTAGGCCTAGATTAACGTTGGCTAACGTTGTAAATAGAGATATGGATCTACTTAATTTGACTAACGAAATGGCCTTTGATAGGGCCGCGTGGAAAAAAAGGATTTATGTAGCCAACCCCATTTGATGGGACTTAAGGTTTGGTTTGGTTGGTTGGTTGATTGGACACTACTGATGTGAGTAGGAGTGTAAAAATGGGCTGTGGCCTGTGGGTAGCTCGAAATCTGCCTAAGGCCTGGGGTGAACCCGGCCCGTTTGTGCGCCGACCTGAGCCCAGCTCGAGCCCCTGAGCTTGGGCTATCATTTTGAAGCCTGGCCGGGCCCGTGGGGCTGTTTAAAGGCCCACTCAAGGCCCGACCCAAGACCCGGCCTACCCAAGGCCCAGTGTCTTTTTTAGTGAAAAATAATAAAATTTTGATACAAAAAATTAAAAAAAAACAAAAAAAAAAGGGGTCAGGCCCACCCAAGCCCGAGGTTAGGTCGAGGCCCATCGAGCCAGCCCGAGACCCGAATACCCCTAGGCCTGGGCCTGGGCCTGGGCCTAATTTTTTGGCTCGTGGCCCGACCCGGTCCTGCTTGAATTTTGGCAGGAGTCGGCGAGGCCAGACATGGGTCGGGGCCGGGCCAGATTTACACATTGAATAACTTCTGGAACTGGATTGTCCAAGTCCGGAGGCTAGAGTGAAGTGATCCGTTCTCTCACCATAAGAGGAATTTTTTTTTTTATTCATATATATCTTGTTTAGCTTTGATTTTTTTTTAAAATTAATTTTTTTGTTTTTATTATTTTTCTAAAAAATTATTTTTAGTGCATTTTTTTAATATTTTAATATATATATTTTTAAGATTTTAGATGTACCTAACCTAGATGCACCTAAAAAGTAAAATATTTGTTAAAAAATATATTAAAAAATCAATAAATAAAAAATATGAAAATTTATTAATTATATATATATATTTATATTTTTGGTATTTAGTAAATTTTTTATAAATTTTTTTCACAAATATTATACATTTTAAGTTTATCTAAATTAGGTGCATTTAAGACATAAAAGAAAAATTACTTAAAATATTAAAAAAAATCACTAAAAAAAACATAAAAAAATCAATTTTCAAAAAATCATTGTAAATTAAACCAAATAAGGTATTATTTTTTAATTTTAAATAATTGTAAGTTAGATGATCTCAAATGGAGATAGCACAAGATAAGTCAAAACAATTATAATTTCATGAGTAAATTTCTGAATAAAATATGTGAATTCAAACAAAAGTAGAAACAACTAGAAAAGAAAAGAAAAAAAAGGAAAAAGAAGCAATAAGTGAAGGCACATGGTGGTGGGTTGTGGATGGGACGAGAGAACAGGAAAGGACTAGTAAGGAGAGAAAGGTGAAGGAAGAAGCAAATTCCAAACCCAATTATTCATTCTGTTCACATGCATGCGGTTTGGTTGCCTTTTTGTATATATGTATGGTGTTTCAATTATCAAACTTCCCCTCTTTTTCATTTTTTCCCCTTTCTTTTTGACTCATAGCCAAGCCATGCACATGGCCTTCTAGGTCATTGATGTGACATGCATACAATTATTTTATTGGTTGACAAAAATATATATATGTAGTGAGAGCAAAAAAAAAACCTCAAACTCAGACTTCAACTTTTGTAACGAAATATTTAAATTAAATTTTATATATATATTTTTTCAGTTTTAAACCATCAGTTTATTTTCGTTAAGTAAAATTGATAAAAAAAATAAAATAATATTTTAGTCATTAAACTCAATATAGATGTACATAAAATATCTAAACTATAATTTTGCATTGAGTTTTCTTTAGATTTTACTTAACGGAAATAGATAGATGATTTAGATTAAAAATAAATTTAAATTTAGAATTTAAATTGATAGGATAAAAAATTCAAAATTTATTTTATTGTAAGGTCAAATTATGAGATTTGTGTGTGTGGGTAATTTTTCCAAAAATTTAAAATAAAAAAAAAAGTGAACTTTGCAAGACAAATTGGGAATGAAAAAGCTGTGACAAAATCTTATTGAGTTATAAGTTTTATATAGTAGAATAGATATACACTTGCTCATGCCCTAATTAAAGAGTTACTACAACATATAAGAGTTTTACAGATCAAATATTTTGGTCTCTAAAAGTGAAAATTTTGTTACAAAAAACATAAGACATTTAGGGACCTATTTCCATCGTTATGAGGATAGTTGCTAAAAAATCGTCAAGGTTTTAGCGACAAAATTTTGAAAATGACATTAATAAATAAACTTTTAGGGACAAAATAATTTAGTCTCAGAATATTTTATTTTTTAGACAAAAAATTTGGTTCTAAAAAGATAATAATTCATCACTAGTGTTTAACTTTCGTTACTAAAAATATAATAATGACAATTTCCGCAATAAAAATATTTGATCTCTAAAAAATAATTTTGTTTTTAAATTTTCGTTTCTAAAACTTTAATTTTTTATAATGAATAACGATTCTAATTTTTATATAACAGTAATATCACATTATCACTAACATGTGATATCTATGATGAATCCATGTTATTTTGAATTTAATTATTTAGATGTAATTATCAGATCTAACATAATCTAGTAACTACCCAGTCTAAAACAATCTAATAACTACAACAGCTACATAACTGAGAATTCTATCTAAAAATTCTCTACCTTTCTGTCTCAATTAATTTAAAACTATTAAATCATATAAAAATCTCAAAACCTGACCTGATTAGTGGCTGTAAATAAATTGAAATAGGTAGGCAGGATGTTTTTAGGATAGAGAATCCAGACCAATCTGTATAATTGAGATGGAAGTTGTCTACATACTCTTGATCATCATCATAATATAATTGGGACCTACAAGGGTTCTTCATCGTTTTGTGCAATAGGTTTGAGAGTATCACATGTACTGTCAACCTTAAGTTACATATAAATCTTATGCTTGTCTTTTAACTGGAATTGTGTCATGTACCAATACTATGTGGTTTTAGATTTGAGCAAAAGTGCACTACCAAAAGACACTTTCTCATACAAATATTTTACTAATTGATATATAGCAAAACAATAAAGAGTGCATCTCTATCTTGTTATCATCTGTATGTGCTATGCATGCATCTTATTGAAACTACTAGGTTTGTTAGAAGAATATTAGAATAATCACAATTTTTATATTATACTTTCTCTATTTCATTTTGTTAGTAATTTTTTGAAAATTTAAAAAAAATTTACTTTTTAAGAAGACATTCAATCATTACATTTAAATTTAAATTTTAAAACATTAATTTCCAAAATACCCTTGTATTATCATTTTAAAATATATTTATAATTATTTACAATGGGCAATTTTGGAAAAATTTAAATTTAAAGTTTTGACTTTTGAAAGTGGACTTATATTTTGGGACAACAAAAAATAGAATAATGGAAAAATAAAATGGGACAGATCCGTAGGTTGGGAATTAGAGTAAAAAATGGCTTAAACTAAGTCAAAAAGAGACGTTTGGGAGGCAAAAATGTAAAACAACTCCTGAACCACTCTATCGATGTCACGGGTAGTTTTCTCGTGACCAAGGTGTAATGCTAGCTATGAAAAGGCTGGGGGAGAAGTTCGTAAAAGCGAATCAAATCCATAGTTTTGTGATATATATATATATATATATTGTGCCATGTGGTAAGTTATATTATCCAAATGGGTAGAGAAATGATGAAACAAAAATTCACAATGATGGCAGCTCTAGGCGCTCTATTTGGTTCTTGAGATTAGAAAGAAAGTGAAATTAAGTTGTTCTACAATTTTTTCATCTAAATTTGACCAATTTCAAATTTTCTTGCTTGCAAACTAATAAAAACCCATGAATTATACATGTATGTCTCTATAAACATATACAAATATATGTATATATATCCATGAATGAAATAAAATAATCATGAAGTTCTTGAAAAAAGACCCAAAACACTATTGTTACAATTAAACTTCTGCGTTGGGGCTATGTTATTGGAGTTAATCAATCAATATGCAAACATCTACCACACTGATTGAACTTGGAAGATTGGCAAATTGATGAAAAAATGATAAACATAAATCCACAAAGATGGCAACCCTAGTTGCACTGTTTGGTTATTGAGATAAAAATAAAGAAAGTGAAATTAAGTTATTATATAAAATTTTCAACATTTGTCAGTTTTTCTTGTTTGCAACCTAAAGGCCCGTGAATGAATGAATGAATTCATACATGTATGAATCTCTATAAACATATATACGAGTTATGTTATTCTTCTATGAATGTAGCTTAGATTCTCCGTAGACAGTGTGACATTATCCTCAAATGCTATATGGAACTAATGGGTGTAATTTTTTTTTTTGTAGATGGCTTTTGGCATAAACTTATGGATATTCTATTTTTGTTTACGGAGGATAATTTACATTTTTGTATAATCTCACTTTTTTGTCATCCTCTGCTTTTTGTGTGGATTTGTATTAATCGTACAAAATACTTTTGGCGGGGTACATAATACTTTTAGCATTGAACAAATAATTATTGCCGTGATATATAGATTACCTTTTATCGTGGTACAAATTACCATGCCAAATGGTCATTTGGCATAGTAGTAAATATATTTTTGTGTGTGGAGGACATGGTTTTCGTATGATTATTTATTTTGTATGGAATTATTATTTTAAATTGGAATATACTTGGTTTGTATGGAATTTGACATTTAAAGTTATTCATTTTGGGATAGTTGGAAGTGAAATGGATGCAGATTGTGGAATGGGTGATAATATATGCATTGTTTTGTTTGTATACCTGATACATGTTACATGCAATACATACAAGTTGTGGTTGTGGACAAATTAATTGAAAAAAACATAAAATGATATTTTTGGCGACTAAACAATTGGTAGCCAAAAATGAAGTAAATATTTTTAGCGACTATATAGTTAGCAACTAAAAAAATAATTAAATGAAAACAAATCTTTTGATGACTAAATAATTAGTAGCTAAAAAAGGAATTAAATGAAAACAAATTTTTTGGCGACTAAATATTTAGTAGCCATAAAAAATAAGACTTTAGACGAATAATGATTTAGTAGCCAAGAAGGAAAAAAAAAGAAAAAGAAAAAACACTTTTGGTAACTAAATATTTAGTAGCCAACACAAAAAAAATATTATACCTTAGGCTACTAAAATTTTAGTAGCCAAACAATTTTAGTTTTTGGCGACACAAAATATTAGTCGCTGAAAATGTCATATTAAATTTAATTAAAAGCTTTTGGTGACTTAAAAATTAGTCGCCAATTGTGGACTTTCAATGACTAAATCTTTTTTTGTTGCCAATTACCTTTCCATACAATCATTCAACGACAAAGCTGGCGACTAAAAAATTTTGTCAGCAAAAGGTTTGGGCAACTAAAATGTGACTTTTGGCGACTAAAAATTTAGTCGCCAATAGTGTCAGTTGTTGTAGCGGGAGGGAGTATTTAATTTATTGTATGAGTTGTTATCCTTGCATTGGAGATAGAATAAATTTGGATAAAATACAAATACATCCCTTAAGGTTTTTGCTTAAAATATAGATTGTCTTCTATGATTTTGAAAATTATAAATATGTTTTTGTCAGAATTTATCATTTAATATAATTGATAGGGAAAATGAAATTCCTAATTCTCCTCCTACACAACAATGAAATTACCATAACTAATAATTAAAATATATTTATGATATTATTAAAAACTGTTAATTGACTTTAAGGCACAATTAATATTTTAAGTAAACCTTATAAGGTGTAATTGTATTTTATCCAATAATATTTAGTAAAACTAGGTTTGTACTAACAATAATGTTCTTTGTTTGCTTCGTTTTCATTTTTTATTTTTTCAAAAACAAAGGAATGAGAAGTTTGAAAATACCATTCAATTTTGTTTTGGGCAAAAAGAACTTTTGAAAATTCATTTTTTTTTTTTAAATTTCCAAATAAGTGGGTTGTTTTTTTTTTTTTTTTTTTTGTTACAGGAAAATCCTCCCTACCCTCCCGCAGGTCCAAGGCAGCGCCCTTTACAGAGATCACCAGGGTGTCTTGTTAGCCGTTCCAAGCGAGGAGACTATAACTTGAGAACTTGTCCCGACCTCCCAAGATAAGTTCCACTTAAGTCAGGACTCGCACAGTGGGGGAGTATTGAACCCACACCAAGTACTGATTAGACAACTTGAGGTCCAACCTCCTAACCAACTGTGCTTCGCTCAGGAGATTGGCCCAAGGGGAAAGGAATTGAACTCATGACCTTGGGGTTTAAACCCTAAGCCTTAACCACAATGCCACTCATCCTTAGGTTAAGTGGGTTGTTTTCAAATTCAAAAACAAAAATCCTTGAAAACAGTGCCAAACGAGTTTTCTATTTTTCCAAAAAAATGAAAACACAATTGCAATTATCACCATTTGATGACAAATAATTTTGATGGTACTCAAAGCTATTGTCTCATTTATTAAAACGTCTCAATAGACATTAACATATGTAGAAACTATGAAAGCAACAAAGATAAATTTGGCAATAAAATTGTCATGATGACCTCACAAAAAATGTACAACATTAATCTTAAGCTCCTTCTGTAGCATCAATAAATTAACAGCCATTTTTGCATAACTGTTTTCTTTGACAAGAAAAAGGTTAATCTATTTATTTTTTCTCTTTCTTGATCCAAGGTTACGTTTTTGCTCATTCCTTTGACCTCATAAAAACAATCAAAATATAATTTTAGCAATGAACTCATATTGGTAGAATTATTACTTCAATAATGTAAATTCTGACAACAAAACTAGTAATTTGACGTGAATATAGCCCCAAAAAATAGTTGCCTTTACACTCACAATTATATAATTTGATTTTTAAATTAAAGAAAATCAAAAGTATGTAATTATAAGTGATTGGATGGAAGAACATGCATGTCCTAGTCCCTATAATTCAATAGTTACAAATGAAAAAAATAAAAAATAAAAAAAATCATTTTCTTGACAACCACATTTTAAGCATTGAATTTGGTTAATTCAATTCAGTCATGTTTTATTTTGCGAGATAGAATTAGGGAGATAGGTAATATGCTAGGTTTACATATTCATATGCCACAAAATATTTATTGGGTAAAGGGGTAAAAGGATGTTTGTAATAATGATTTTGTTAATGAAAGATTAGTATAATATTCCTCTCTAATTTTAGGTAGTAGAAGAGGTCTAATATGAGTAATTCTATTTCCAACACCCTGATATACTCAGTCAACACACTTAATGAAAAAATAAATTAATGACAATTATATCCTACTTGAAATTTACTATAATAGTCATTGATCAACCCCCCTATTATTATATATATAAATTCTCTGTACACATCCTTTAAAAATTAAAATATCTCAATGTACACTGTTTGAAATAAAAAAATTAAACCCTAATTTTTTTTTGAAGTCACTTTGCTTGTTATACACTCTGTACTCTTCTCTCTTATTTGCAAACAAAACATCTTCTCTATTGCTTTAATCTTTAAGTTTATACTAAATTATTAACATCGTTTAATTATTAGTTCAATATTTTTTATTTGATTTTGATATGGAAGAGTTGCAAACCTATGTCAGTTCAAACTCAAGCAATGGTGACAGCAGAATCAGTGTTGAAAAGGTAAAATCGTGGAGTAATTTTTTTTATTTTTTGCGTTTTTTAGTCGGTGATCCAGGGCCGAATTTATTAAATTAATTCGGTTATTCGATGCCGAAGTAATATAATTATTTCGTCATTTATATGCCGATTTTTTAAATTTGTTTCGGATTTTTGTGTCGAACAAAATCAATACATTCGGTTCTAGGATGCCGAATTTTATTATTATTTTCGGCAGTCAGTTTCCAAATTTTTTTATTTATTTCGGATCTGTAGAACCGAATTACAGTTTTTCCCCTCCTATTCAGATGGCATGCACTGAAGAACTTGAGATTCGATCGGATATTATGGTGGATTGTACTAGTCATTTTACAGCTAAACAGGTAATTTTTAACATAAAATTTGTAAGTTCATAAATTTGCATTAGTTAGTTTGTTTAGTTTGTTATTATGAAAGTTATGTGACATCATATATAGGTTTTCGACAGTAAAGATGAATTACTCACTTGGGTACGAGACATTGGAAGGATAAATGGCTTTGTTATTATTATAAGGGCGTCAAACTATGGTGGCGGTCGTAAGAGACCAAGAATTTATCTTGCTTGTGAGCGGAGTGGGAAGTATAGTTTGCGTAAAAAGCTGAAAGATGGCCCAAAAGACTTATTGAGACAAACTGGTACGAAGAAGTGCGAATGTCCATTTGATTTGAGGGCATTCAAGTTGAAAACAAACGATGAATGGACATTGAATGTAGTTTGCGGGCTGCATAATCATCCAGCGGCGGAGCATCTCCAAGGACATTCATATGCAGGGAGATTATCAGCTAATGAAAAGTCGCTATTAGTTGATATGTCAAAGAGCCTAGTAAGACCAAAAGAGATACTCATTACACTCAAACAGAGGGATGCCCTTAATATGAGCACAATGAAGACAGTTTACAATGTACGACATCGATGTAGGGTTCTACAGAAAGTTGGTAGATCCCAGATGCAACAACTACTGGGTGAATTAGCGAAACATAAGTACATTGAGCGTCATCGATATGAGGAAGGCTCTATGACTGTCACGGACTTGTTTTGGGCACATCCAGTGAGTTTGGATTTGCTTCGTACATTCCCTCGTGTGTTGATTATGGATTGCACATATAAGACGAATAGATATCGGCTTCCTCTTCTTGAAATTGTGGGAGTAACATCAACTCATATGACATTCTCCGTGGCTATCGCATACTTGCAAACTGAGTGGGTTGATAATTATGCATGGGCGTTACAAGCATTGCGTGATCTTATGGACGACAGTGTTTTACCTGAAGTCATTGTCACAGACAGAGAGCTTGCTTTGATGAATGCCATTGACAACACCTTCCCGAATGCTCGACATTTGTTATATCGTTGGCATATTAATAAAAATGTATTGACAAAATGCAAGAAAATGTTTGAGACAAAAGAAAAATGGGACAAGTTTAACACTGCATGGAACTATTTGATATTGTCATCCACTGAAGAGGAATACAATGATCACCTTGCAACACTACATAAGGATTTCAGTAACTATCCGGAGGCAATCAAATATGTTACTGTGAGTTGGTTGAATCCGTATCAAGAAAAATTCATTGCGGTACATACAGACATGTGTATACATTTTGGCAATGTTACAACCAATCGGTAAGATTTGTTTTTTTTATTTTTTATTTTTAATAAATCATATTGTTATTTTTAATTATTATGGTTGACTATTTTGGTTTACATCCATATGAACAGGGTTGAGAGTGCTCATGCTAGATTGAAGAGGCAATTAGGTTCAAGTCAAACGACATTTGAGGTTTCATTTGAAAAAATACATTGTCTACTTGAGTTGCAGCACATTCAAATTAAAGCATCATTCGAGAAGAGTTTGACAACTGTACAACATTAATTCAAACCTTCTCAATTCAAAGAGCTCCGGGGTAATGTGTCTATTTGTGCGTTGGAGTATGTGTTAGCAGAGAGCAAGAGATCAAATTCAGTTGGAATTGATGTTGCAACATGTGGGTGTGTTCTTAGGCGCACACATGGTTTACCTTGTGCTCACGAGATTGCAGATTACACGAGACAAGGCCGTCCTATTCCACTCAGCAGCATACATGTACATTGGACGCGCCTTACAATATGTGTGCATAATCCGAAGGAACAGAAGTTGGAATTGACTTGTATCCCAGAACTTGAGTTGATTTTAAAGCAGTTCGAAGATTCTGATATTGCCACGCAATTGAATATGTTGAAGAAGTTGAGGGAAATTGCAAATCCAGCCAGCACTTTTCTTATTGAGCCCGATGTGAAACCTAATCCACGTCGAGGACATAAGAAAATTGATATATCTTGTCGTCGTAACCCGTGTGCATTTGAGTTGGTTGATGATGAGCATGATAGTCAAAGCACATTAGCTTCCAGTCAGTCAAAGAAAAAGAGAGCTTCAAAAGTGCATGAGAAGAAGCGGAATATGAAAACAAAGACATATCGTACAAGAATAAGTTTACCGAGTGCATATGCTGCTGACTTCCCGCCTATGTTAATACCATTCATAAAGTTGATAAAGGATGTAGATGGTGATGGGAATTGTGGATTTCGAGCTATTGCAGGTTTACTTGGTCTTGGAGAGAATGACTGGGTGCAAGTTAGGCGTGATCTGCTACTTGAATTGAATAATCACAGAGATGAATACGTCGTACTATTTGGGTCGCATGAGAGGGTTAAGGAGCTGACACACATCCTTTCATATTTTGAAAATAGCGTAGGCTTTGATCGTTGGATGACTATGTCTGACATGGGCCATCTTATTGCATCATTTTATAATGTAGTATTGTACCACTTGTCATTGCAACAGTGTCTCACTTTCTTACCTTTGAGATCACCGCCGGTAACCCTAGCTGATCGTCGCGAGATTGCCATTGGATTTGTCAATGGAAATCATTTTGTGCAGGTATAAGTTATGAAAACAACCAAACATTGTTGTCTAATATTTGTGTAATTGCAAATTTTATGTATTTGGTAAAGATATGTAATTTTTTGGATGTATGTGCAGGTGTTTTTGGAAGCCAGTCATCCAGTTCCTCCCATTGCCGTGCTTTGGCGAGTTCACCATCACCCTTGTGCGTCAGAATGGGAGAATGCATATGTTAGCCGCGTTCAAAAATTCAAAGACAACATAGGACCTAATGTAGCTACTCGAGACACATTTCATGTAGTTGACATAGATTGAGGTATTACAGAGTAGTAATGAGAGGGTTAGGACATTAGTTTTTATGATTTACTAGTATACAGTAACGAGGTAGATAGCGTTTTGCCATTGGATTTTGTAATGGTCAGTTTTGTTTTACAAAATAGAAAGCATGGAACTTGCAATTTGCAATAATGAGCAAATTTTGTGACAAAGTACGAGAAAATTGCATCAATAAACAACATAGAGATCAGTAACCACTCAAGGACAGTTGATGCCAAAGCCATGGTAAAATGCCATTGGATTAAACAAGTATGTAAATGAAATATATATATATATACTAAATAGTAGTTCAATCCATCCGCACCATCACAAACGACATGGCTGCTTGTACATAATCCAAAAGATACAAAATTCGAAGATAATAATAATATTTGTCCCCTTATAAATCTACCAACATCATCAGAAACTACTTGTGCTAACATTATGAACTACTACTAACTACGTGACCGGCGAGTGTAATGTGCTCCAAAACGATGTGCAGTGGAAGAGCTAGGTGCAGACCGACCCTGACTGGATGTGCTGGGCCCAGCTTCACTAATGTGCTGATCTTGAAGAAGTTGTTCGATTGCATCAATTGCGTAGTACAGCCTATCAGGATGTTGAACACTGTCCTCATAGCTAGCCTCAATGAAAAGATGAGTAATCTGATGTATCTGTGACATACGCTGCATTATGAGAACAAATATAACATTATGTACAAACTTGTAACAGTTTACATAAATAATTTGCAATGTAAAAGAAAAAAAGGATACCTATGCGTCTTGGCTAGGATACTGATAATGATGGATATTCGGATCCACTTGAGAACGACGTGATGGGTTTTGTACGTACATATGGGTAATGGTTTGGTACCAATCCATGTAACCAGGAGCACAATCCCAAGGTTGCCGTACCGGTGTACTCCTCCTCCGATCAGATAACACATGGTTGTCCCATGCCTCCCAAATGATGTCCAAGTATGCATACATAACATTGTAGTGTGGTGTTGTGGCTCCTCGAGAAGCACGCATAGGGCCAAGTGGTGGATTAGGGATTGTTTGCACTCTGCCAAACTGTCTCAACACTCTATCAGGGTGATATGGTTGAACTACTTCCAAACACTTTAGGCAACCGTGGTAGAACGTAACTGGATGACGTGGATGGACATCTCTACAACTCTGGTACGGGTCCCAAATAACCTACAAACAATAAAAACTGTAAGATATGACAACTGTAAATTTTGTATGATATAGAATTTCAAATTTTGATAGACTTTTCAACTTACATCATGTACACCCAACCTATCAAGCTCCTCTCGAAAAGCCTGCAACTGTGTCTCTTCACTACACTCTCTCCGAGAAGTCCAACGGTAAATATGTGGCATGTCTCGAGTGTAATTCATATTCAAGTGTGGTCGGAATCCACGAAAGTGCTCATAAATCCATCCCTCAAGGAGTGTCATGTAACCGGCTATTTGTTTAACGCCGGACCTGCTAGCGTACCTCAACTGTCTATATAAGTATGCCAATGCAGCAGCACCCCAAGCATATGAAGATACAGTCGTCAAATCGGATAACAAACTCAAATAAACAACGGGGACCCTAGTACATGTCTTGTCACTAAAAAGTGTACAACCCAACAAAAATAGCAAGTATGCTCTACCTGCACATGCAATTCTTTCCATTGAATCATTGTCTGTGACATTATGAAAGTGTGCCCTCAACCACTCAAGCCTCACTGAATTGCCTCCAGCAGTAGACATCTCATGTCTGACTTCTTGCTCATCAATTTCCAAGGTATTAACTACTAATGTAACAGCCCGCCTTTCTGACAACTTACGCACACTAATAGATTTGCCTACAATGGGCAGCCCTAGGATAGTGGCGACATCGTCCAATGTGACAGTCATCTCTTCAACAGTCAAATGGAAGGTGTTTGTCTCCGGCTGCCATCTCTCAACAAAACTAGACACTACAATTTTATTGACAAAGCGGTATGTGCAACAAGCTAATTGTGCAAGTCCTGACATCTCCACAATGTTTACAAATGTATCGTTGTTTCCTTGTTCCCACCATGGCCACGAACGAATCTTAGATGAGTGATTATGACACTTTAAGGGCCCCCTTTCATCAGCACCATTCCAAATAGCTGCGGCAACATGACTTTTAAAACTTTTAAGGATTGATGGATCAGTTGGACCTCCCGGAAATGGCTGAGTAAGGATATCTTCATCAACAATGTCAGCATCATCACCAATAGGGTCATCATCCATAGCAATATCATCCATAACTGGTGCCCCATGTATAGGATCATCATCCATGGCAATGTGCATGTCATCATCATGAACTCGAGCACGTCCACGTCCACGTCCACGTCTCTCTAATTCACCGAGTCTTCTATTCGAAGCTGTTACTGATCGACGTTCACTAGGACCGACATCCATCTGCATAAGAAAAGTTGTTTTTATCAACCCAATATAATGAAACATAATAAGCACTCTCATAAAAGGATCACTAAGTAGCCTAACCATGCCACCTTAATGAAATCTAATACACAATTATAGACCATTAAATTCACAATTTGGATGTGAAATTAACTCAAGCTTTTAATACTCTATATAATGCAATCGTTTTGTTCACCTATTTAACTAACAAAATTTATGAAGACCCAACTACTAAGCTAACAATATCATGTGAACATACCAATACTGCACAGTTTTTTGTTTCTATTGTTATGCATTCAATTTGGGGAAAAAAAATAAATATATAAGCATACCCATAAAATAAAATTGAACCTAAAGTAAAACAAATATTGGTGGCCTATGTAACCTAGTTCTATATATCAAAAAAAAAAAAAAAAAAAAAAAAAAAAAAAAAACCCCATTCGGCACTTCAGAGCCGAACTTACAATAATATTTCATCAACAAACTTCCGAAATTATTGCATTTATTCGGCATAACAAAACCGAAAATACAGAATATATTCGGAAGTTGAAGAACAAAGTTATCTATTTGTTTCGGAATTCAATGGACGCAATTATTTATAATATTCGGTAGACAAGTGCTGAACGAAAGATATCTATTCGGTAACCCAGTGCCGAGCACCTCCAGTCGCAAATCTAAGCTACTTTCATGCCAATGGAGTGAAGAGAGATCCGAAAATTGTCAATCTAATAACAAAATGATAAATGTAATAATAAAATTGAAAGATTTCTTACCTTAAACAAGGTTTTCCACAGTGTTTACTAGATATTGAATGGAGCTCTTCAAATCTTCAATGGAGGTGAGGAAAGTGCAGATTTTTTTTTTTTTGTTTCCTGTTTCAACTTGTTCTTCTTCCTTCCCGTTTGAAGTAGAGATGTAAATTGGGGCACTTTGGTCTTCACGGGAGTGGTGGAAATTCAAGTGTGTATTTTGAGGGAAGGTAAAGTGTGTGTACATAGGAGTAAAGGGGTTTTTTTTGTAATTTTAAAGATGTGGATTGAGATAATTATTTAATAATTAAATTAATAGGGATGTGTATTGAGAAAAGATTTGCCATGAGTTTATCAGGGTGTTGGAAATAGAATTTCCCGTCTAATATATATATTTTTATTAGTAAAGGTTCCTCAATAATATAATTAGAAAAATTTCAACTAAGTTGGAATTTCCCTGTGAAGAATTCTAAGAAAATATCGAGGGACCCAAATTATTATGAAAATGTTACATGTCTTTTATCTTATAAAAATCTAATATCAAGACCTTAAACTAAAAATACCTTTTGTTAAAGCTTTTGCATAAAAATACGTGTAATAGGTAAGTTATGCAATTAAAAATTAAATAAATAGTGTGTACCATATGTATCTTATAATTAAAGAAGAAAATGACATAGCTCCATACTTTCTGAGTCATAACTAAAAAAAAAAAAAAAAGTCATAACGAAAGACAAAAAATCAAAACGAAATATCTCAAAATAATGTTCTATCTAAAGAATAAAATTGATCATAACTAAAGAAGAAAATGACGTAACTAAGAGTACATATAGTATTGTGGTGTGTATAATAAAATTCTCCTTATTTAAATACATATTTTAGCATTCATCATCTCTGAATTTACTTCTATCTATATCAGCACATGTGATTTTAATTAGGGTTGTGCAAAATATCGTTCAATCTGTATCGATCTATCCAATTCACACTAATTTATCCGCTTACCGCGTGTTAGTTTGAACAACGGTTTGAAATTGATAATTCTCTTTCGAAATCGCTCTACTTTGTTATAGTTAATACATATGGCTTTTTATACCTCTAATAAAATATTAAATTAAAAAATTAGTGTGGGACAGATTTAAAATGTGAAATTTGTTGTAAATTAGTACAACCGCCTAAACTGTGATTTGATTATTTGTCAATCCGCTATTCATGATTTGATTTATAATTTTATTCTTAAATCGCACCAAACCACACCATGCACGCCCTAATTTTGATCTTACTAAAAAGTAATTAATATAATTGTATTAAAACTTATTATGTTTTCATCAAATCTTCAAATGAATTTGTTTCAGTACCACCAAATAATTTTTTGAGACCACCAAATAATTTTTTGAGACAGTAGGCATGTAGGCATAGCACCTCAATTTCTCACTCTTCATTTGACTGGGATTTACAGGATGCCACATTGCCATATGATGTGTTTGGTTAAAATAGAAAAAGATTTTTGAAAAAAATATAAATTCTGTTTGGTTTTGAATTATTAAAAATATATTTTGAATTTTGAATTTGTATTTTTTTATATTGTGTGAACTTTTTAAATATTTTGGTCAATTTGTTTTAAATTTTTTTAGATACAATTAAAAACTAAAAACATTCTCAAAAATCTTTAAAAAATTCACTAAATACTAAACAATATAAAAGAATACAAAAATTTAGTATATTTTTGTATTTTTTTTCATTAATTGAATTTTTTTGAAGATTTCTTAAAAATAATTATTTTTTAAGTACATATAAATTAGGTGCATTTAAAAAAGATGAGTCAAATATTAAAAAAGTTTACTAAAAAAATACAAATTGAAATTTCAAAAACTATTTTTGTTAATTCAAAATCAAATAGAGTGATAATTTTTGTTTGGTTGAATTATAAGAATTTCTTTTTAAAAAAAATTTAAAAAAATAAAAACTGGAAATTAGTTTGAGAAACATAAACGCAAAAAATATTTTTAAAATTTTGAAAATTTACCGGTAATTACACGTGTATATGTTTTTTTTTAATTTTAAAAATGATAAATTATAAATAAATCTCCTGAAATTTGCTTTAAATATAGATTTTCTCCTGTAGTTTTGAAACTACAAACACGCCATTGTCAAAAACATTTATTTAACAAAATTAGTAGAAAAAATAAAATTTATAAATACTATTTCATCTAGTAAAAATAGGAAAAAATACTCATAAATTCCATTTGGAGAAAAGTTGTTCTATTTAGTCCTAAATGTTTTCTTTCAAACCAATTAGTCCTTTTTATTTTGGATATGTTATATTTTTTTTGATTGGGGGGTTTAGGAGTTTACTTGTTTGCCCTTATGTGTGATTTTGTTTGAATTTTTTCCTGATGTTGGATGTATGTGGATAAGGTAGATTTTTACGTTTCTATTTTTATATTGGGATTTAGTGGAATGATTTGTAAATGGATGATGTTATCCCGTTTGTGGTGTTGCTGGTGTGGTGTATCGTCTCAGTCTTAAAATTCAACTGTTTATTACATCATTTGTGTTCAAATCCATGTAGGGGCGATGTGGCTTACAACAATGAATTCCTATTCCATTTAAGCATGTAAAAAGTGTAAAGGGGCAATTACAATGTTCACACTAATACATTTACGAATGGATATAAACGGATGAATGTGATGTATATTAATTCTCCTTGATATTCGCAATAATTGTCATGATCCAAACCTACCGCTATAGGTTTAACGTCGTAACTGGTCAGTAATCCTTAGATTACCACAGGCCTCTGTACAGAATAGCATATAATTAAGGGGTTAGTAGAAGCAATTATACAAAATACAACATCCATTGAGCTGTGTAGACAAATATGGAGCAGATAATTTAAAACTTTATATACGCACATGTGATGTCATAATTACAATAGTCGTACGTTACTCATGAAATACAGATAAAACAGAAATGGGACTTAACCTAATACACAGATAGTCAGAAACTTGTTTGAGATTCACTCAAAAGAAAACAAAAGCTTAAATGTAGTTCATAGAACAAGACCACGTGACTTGACTTAATCTGGAACCTCCTTGGGAGGCACAAAGGGTGGCCAACAAAACAGAATTCCAAACGAGTATCACGGAGCCCGGTCACGCGTCTGATCACTTACATACATAAATAATACAGTGAACTGGAGCCCAATGAATAATAACAGAGTAAAGGGGTTTAATGAATGTTGTCTGTAGACACCCCATTTTTGACCGCTTTTACGACTTGGACGTCATCACTTGCACACCCAATGATGAGTGTATATGTTTGTCAAGTGCTCGAAGTTCTTAGCGGAATGCCACAACTTTAAGCCTTTCAAACCCTACACCCCTGTTGCTTTGTTTTTGGACCAAAACCTTGGATTTTCAGGCCTGCAACCTTTTGTGGCCTGCCGGCCCCTTCTAGTGGCTGTCGGCCATAATTCCTGGTTGTCGACCACTGATGTGGCCTGCCGGCCACCAATGTGTTTTGCAGATATTTTTCTGCCAACTTTGCCAGCTTTTGGCACAGATGCATGTACCTTCCTACACGTGTATGTATAGATATTTCTGAGGGAGTTGCTTGGTTTTCTATATATAGGAGGCCTCCTCTTCCATTTTTAAGGTTGGATTTTTTAGAGAAAAAATTTTTCTCTCTCTCTCTCTCTCTAGAATTCTCTCTCTCTCTTGAAATTTCTTAGCCTCTTACAAGCTTTTGCCTATACACTCTTAGCCAAACCTCTCCATCTTTGAGCTGAGGTACTTTTGAGCCTTGTTTGAGCTCTTGGGGGTGTGTTTATCTTGATTTGTTGCCTAGAATTGGTTCTCCTCTCCAGGAGGTATAAAGCTTTGCTTCTCTACTTGCTTTGTTTAATCTTTTTCCTACTATTTTTCCTTCGTTTTTGGGCTGTACAAACTCTGCATTTTTGGGCTGAAACTTGGGTTTTAAGGCCAATAAAGGTTGAGGGGTGGTTCACACTTCTTTACACCTTGCTCTCATGGCCTTTATCCTTGTGTTTCCCACCTTTGCATTATCTTTTTTTGAGCTTTTAAACACTGATTTTCAGAGTTATTTTAGTGGCTAAAATCATGTTTTGAAGTCCAAAATTGGAGGGGTTAGGCACCCCTCCTTTGTGTTTTATTTACTAGCCTAGCATGATCTATGTTTTAGCTTATTGTCCTAACCATTTTTGTCTTAATTCCAACATGTTTTAAGACTTATTTAGCACTGTTTTAGGATTGTTTTTAAGTGTTCATTGCATTTGAGCCTTGTATTGCATGTTTGTAGTGTAATTGTCCTCATAAGTTTAGTGTTTTAGGCCTTAGACACCACTTTATTTGAGTTGATAGAATTTATTAGTGCTTTTCTTACTTGTTCTCATCTTTAATCACCTCTATAACCTCCCTCATTTCTTGGCTTTTTCTTTGCTTTGGAAGTGGTTTCAAATTATTTACTTGTTTAAGCATGAGATTGAGGTGTCATACTTAATGGTTTAATCTCTTTGGGGGTTTATTACCAACGGTATGATGTCTTTTTCATGCCCAATGCAACACTTGGTTTGAACCCTCTTTCCATTAGAGGACTTAATTAATTAAAGAATTGAGAGGTAACTAAAATGGAGTAATAAAATTGGTGAATAAAAAGGTGCAAGATAACAATTTGGTTTGGGTTCAATCAGACGTTAATTGAACCCTTGAGTCTTGTGTCGTTTCATACTTATTAGTGATGAAAACGGTTCAAGATTCATTGTCAACTACTTCCCTTGATCTTTCATGATAGGGAGATAGTTTTGAGAGTCTTGTTTTGTTGCATTCATTGAACTTGCACGCTTAATTCATAAGCTATCATGCAATGAAATTGCATCCATTGGTAGTTTGTGAATCAAACTTATTACTCCTTTGAGCTGTTCAAATGATAAGGAGGGGTGAATTGTGCAAACAACCCTTGAAGATACCCTATGCATGCTCTGTTTCTTCTTTGTTACAGCAGGAAGAACCATGTAGCAGTGGCCGGCCGGCCACCAATGCAAAACCCGGAAGTGTATCTTTTGAAGAAAAACAAAGTTGGTTTGGAGGTGGAAATCAGTGCAAGTGTTCAACTGTGCAACAGAGGCATTCAGCAGCGAAACAGTGGCTTTTCGGGTGGAAAGTCCGTGCATGCATGAGCATTCCTCGTTTCCTGAGACGGAGTAATTAGAATAGTTAGCTTAGCGCTTCTTTCATGTTGTATTCATGTAATTAATTAGTTCGTTTTGATTTGTAATTAATTAATTAGTTAGTTAATTTGTTATAATAATTAGTTAGCCAGAATAGTTAATTATTTTGTTGTTGTAATAATTAGTTAAGTAGCTTAGCTAATTTAATTTGTTTTGTAATAGTTAATTAATTAGTTTAGCTTTAATTGGTTAGCTAGTTTATTTATTCGGACTCTCCTTTATGAGGGCGCAAATGATGTAATAATGTGTATGTCTTCCAACCCCACGTTTTTTTCCTTTTTATTTAATTACTTATGTTGGTTAGTTTAGAACATCATGTTTTGTTTAGCATATTTCATGATTTGCATCCACTCGTTTTGCATGCACCGAGGCTCGGTTTATCATTCTAACTTGCATTGTCGTTTAAATACTTCTTTGAAAATGTACTTAGACCGCATGCTATTTAATTAATTCATATCCTAAATTAGTAAGCCGAGCCTAGTAATTGCATATCGCATGTGTTGCATTAGTCATATTGCATATGTTAGGATCATACATTATTCTAACTCTTTTATCGTTTTGGCTTGGAGTACTAGGTGAGCCTTTACTTGTTTTAGCATATCGCATGGGTGTGATTGTTGCCATGTCTAGTATGCTTGTCATGAGGCTAATTGCTTAATTGATACATTTGCTTGAATGCCTATGGATGAAGGCTAGTTGCTTCAATTGCAATAATTTGAGTAATGTTTATATGCGATCACTTTTTCAAGTGGTACATATTCGAAACAATTTTCCAAACAAACATGAATTAAGTGTTCCAATTCTTGCAAATTAGTCTATACTTGTGTGTGTGTGCATCACATAGTAATGCTAGCCTAATAATCGAAACAAGAGCATATAATGTAGATAAGGTTCATATCACGATTAGTAGAGGCCGATCTTTGATCAGACGAGCGGGGGTGCTCAATTCATGACATTCCCCTCTCGAACCTAAGTTCCCGAGCCAAGATAATCTTGGTGATGACGGACACGTGGCCTTTGGCACGAGTCATGGATTTCCTAAATTTTTTAAAAATATTTAGGTGGCGACTCTGTATCTAGCAAAACAGTCCATTTTAGGCAATTTGATTCAAAATCGATTTTTCAAAAGATTTGTCAGATTTGGACTCTTTGGTGTTTATCTATTTCACATTGCACTTGTGAGATCAGATTTAGAAGCACAAGAGTCCGATATTGTAGGGCTTATTTGTCTTCCGAAAGGGAGCACGAAAAATCGAGTTACAGTTGTCCATAACAGTTACAAAAAACAAAATTCAGTAGTTAACAGAAATGGATTCACACTTATGTTCAAAAATTAGAGTTCATAACAGAAACAAATTCAAAATCATACTCATAATTAGAATTGGCAGTTAATCATACATGGTACATTCCATTAGTACTAGCAGAAATAGTTGACCCATAAAGGAACGACCATCAAGGTATATAGTTAACTCACGTGCATGGAAACGGTACAGTTGGCTCATGAGACGTACAGTTGGCCCATAAATGGGACATATACAGAAGAATCCATATTAGTTGGCTCATGAGACGTACAGTTGGCCCATAATTGGGACATAACAGAACATATAATAGATGTCATCTGAAACTAATGATGCCACGAGTACATTTCATAAAATTGGATAACCACTCATTTATACAGAAAATAATATTTTAAAAAACAGATCATCTTATATTATTCAGAAAATACTTATAAATTGAACATAGCTTTACAAAGTTATTACTCACAGATGTTTTCGAAAGTGGACAGACAGAGCAGACAAGTGAGATGGCTTACAGCGCGTGACCTACACAAACATAATAGATACACATATTGAAACACACATTCGGATAATTCTTAACTTGTTTCTTTTCTTTCTTAGTGTGCTTTTAAGTCTTAACCTCCTTATTAAGTCTTAATCATGGCCTAGGAATGCCTAGGATGTAATGAGGATGCCAAAATATGTTGTTTAACTCATAGGAAAATTTGTTGAAAACAGGGTTCTCACTCGAGCGTAGCTTCCCTCACTGAGCGGAGGTTCAAACATGTGAGTGGTCACTTGAGCGCAACTTACTTCACGCGAGCAGTCTGTAAACTTTGCAAAAGTACCGGCTGCTTGATTTTTCCACTCGACGGTCACTCGAGTGTGAGACTAAGGTCCTTGCTCGAGTGCAACTCTTGTCGCTCGAGTAGTTTGCAAAAATAGTAAACTTCTGGGAGCATGCATTTTACGCTCGAGACAACTTTTGGTCACTCGAGCGAGAGTGCAAAGTATAGAGTGGTCGCTCGAGCGCAGGTTCTGTCGCTCAAGCGGAGAGACAAAATTCTAGAATTTTCAAATTTGCTTCTAAGCTTCAAACTCAACCCCAAAGCTGCAAATCAAGTTTTTTTGGGCCAAAAACTTAAGGAAACTTGTGTAAACTTGTCAAACATCAAGAATTCAAACCCATTTCGCAAAATCAAGGCCCAAAAGCATGCCAATTGTGTGAAATCAAACTTGAAATGTTGAAAAAAAAAAATCATGTATATAATTGTTTGGCTTCAAAGCTTCCAACTCATGATCAAATGGGGTCAATTGATGGGAAACATGACAAACTCTCAAAACTAAGGTAGAATTGAGGCATGCATGTGAGAATTCTTAGTAATTAAACTCAAAATGTAAGAAAATGTGCATGCATGCATGATATGGCTTAAGTTCATCCATTCTAGCTCAATCCTTGCATTATTCAACTAAATTCTCTTGAATTCATGGTCTAGACATCATAAGTATCCAATCTAAGGGTTGAATCCTTACCTCACTTCTCAATTAAGCTCTAGATGGTGAATTCACTAAGGTTCCAAGCCAATTCCCTTGAATTCTCTAACAATTCCTTTGTTTGGATTCAATTATCTCCTTTCACTCTCTCGCACGTTTATGAGCTCAAGTATGAGGGAATGAGAGTGTGTAACTTGAATTTCTTGAGTCAAATAAGCCTTATATAGGCTTGATTAAGAGTTGGTTAATTACACTTGAGTTAGTCTAAGCAATGACCCTTAATTTATTCTAATTAATTCATTCCGAATCGAATTTCAATTCAACCTACTATAATTTCCTAAAAATCCAAATAACATATAAACCAAGTCAATTTCGTGATCGGATGTCGATAAGGCTTTCAATTCACAGAACAAAATAGAAACATGAACAAATCTTTTACGATAGACAAATAAAAATGCAAATACCATATAATTCATGCAATTAACACATGATTCCCTCTTAATTACTTATTAGGTATTCTTAATCATGGTTTAACAGTTAATCAAAGGTCGGGGTCATTACAGTCTTCCCCCCTTAAAGAGTTTAGTCCTCCAAACTCGAATTACCTTCGCGTTGAAAGAATATTGGATCCAAAAGGAATAAATTAGGGTATCTCCTCATCATATCTTCTTCGGTCTCCCAAGTTGCATAGGTCCCTCCGTGGTTTTGCCAATCAACTTTTACCAACGGTATTTCTTTGTTCCTGGATCTTTTGATTCTGCGATTTACAATCTGAATTGGCCTCTCTTCGTACGTAAAATCATCTTTCAGAAGCACTTGAGTCGACTCAATCACATGTAGTGGATCTCGTAGATATTCTCGAAGCATTGAGATGTGAAAAACATTATGCATATGTTCCATAATAGGCAGTATGGGCTACCCGATATGTCACCGGATTGATCTTTTCAAGAATTTCATATGGCCCAACATATCTCAGTGCTTGCTTGCCCTTTGCACCAAACTGCGTCTGACCTTTCATAGGGGTTATTTTGATAAAGACATGATCCCAATTTCATATCCCGATCTTTTCTTCGACGTCTGCATAACTCTTTTGATGGCTTTGTGCATTTTTCAATCTCTGTTGAATCAGTTTCACATTTTCAGCTGTTTCTTGCACAAGTTCCGATCTTAACAAGGGTCTGTCACCTACCTCGGCTCAACAGATCGGAGAACGACATTTTTTACCATATAAAGCTTCATAAGGAGCCATACTGATACTCGAATGGTAGCTGCTGTTGTATACAAACTCGACTAATGGTAAGTAGGTTTCCCAATTGCCTTGGAAATCTAGGGCACACATTCGTAACATATCTTCCAAGGTTTGATTGGTTCGTTCAGTTTGGCCGTTTGTCTATAGGTGATAAACACTACTCAGTTTGAGTTCAGTCCCCAAAGCTTGTTGTAAACTCTGTTAGAATTTTGACGTGAAATTAGAATCTCTATCAGATACAATAGATACTGGCACACCAGGCAATCTCACAATCTTATTCACATAAATGTTAGCTAACTTATCCGCATTATAAAAAGTTTAACAGACAGAAAATGGGCAGACTTAGTTAAATGGTCAACAATGACCCAGATAAAGTCCATACCTCAAGAGGAGCAAAGCAATCCAACAATGAAGTCCATCGTAATGTGCTCCCATTTCCATTCTAGTATTGGAAGCATCTGAAGCAATCCAACAGGTCGTTGATGTTCAGCTTTCATTTGTTGGCAATGCAAACATCGAGCCACAAAAGTAGAAATGCTTTTCTTTATTCCAGGCCACTAGAAGTTCTGCTTCAAGTCACGGTACATGTTTGTGTTTTCCAGATGCATAGCAAACTTTGAATTGTAAGCTTCAGTCATAACACGTTTCTTCAAATTAGAATAATTCGATACATAAAGTCTATTATGGAATTTCAGCACACCATTTTCAATCATATATCCTGACTTTGGTTTTGAGTCAATTTCATCCACAATTTTCTTCAAGAACTCATCTTCAAGTTGTTTTTCTCTAATTTCTTTACTGATTGCAGGTTAAGTAGAAATTGCGGCTAAGATTCCGCCCTCTTCACGTAACACAATTTCAATCTCATTTTTCTCCAAGTCACATAACAACTCTCTCTGACTTGTGAGCAAACATGACAAATTCCCAATAGATTTTCGGCTTAATGCATCTACGACGGTATTTGCCTTCCCTGGATGATACAGAATTTGCAAGTCATAGTCTTTGATCAATTCTAGCCATCTTCTTTGTCTCATGTTCAGTTCTTTTTGGGTAAAGAAATATTTTAGACTTTTATGGTCAGTGTATACTTCGCAAGTCACACCATACAGGTAGTGTCGCCAAATTTTCAATACAAAAACCATAGCAGCTAATTCAAGGTCGTGGGTTGGATAATTCTTTTCATGGGGGCAGAGTTACCGAGAAGCATAAGCAATTGCCCTTCCGTTTTGCATTAATACACATCCTAAGCCCTTGTACGAAGCGTCACTGTAAATTTGAAACCCATCAGTACCTTTAGGCAAAGTCAAAATTGGTGCAGTTACTAACCTGGCCTTTAACTCTTGGAAAGTGGACTCCTTTTGATCAGTCCAATCAAATGGTGTAGTTTTCTGTGTCAATTAAGTGAGTGGCAAAGTAAGTTTGGAAAAATCTTTCACAAATCTGCGATAATAGCTTGCAAGCCCCAGCAAACTTGGAACTTTTGATACATTGGTTGGTCTAGGCTAGTCCACGATAGCCTCAATTTTCTGCGGATCAATAGAAATACCATCCTTGTTGATTACATGCCCATAAATGCTACACTATCAAGCCAAAATTCATATTTGGACAATTTTACATACAGTTTCATTTCTCTCAGAACCTGTAAGGCAGTTCTCAGATGATTTTCATGGTCTTCCCTATTTTTGGAATAAATTAAGATATCATCGATAAACACAACAATAAATTCATCAAAGAATTGTTTGAAGACCCTATTCATTAGGTCCATAAAAGCTGCAGGTGCATTGGTTACCCCAAACGGCATGACCAAAAACTCATAGTGCCCATATCAAGTTCGAAGGTGATTTTCTTTATGTCTTTTGCTTTAACTTTGAATTGATGATAACCCGATCTAAGGTCAATTTTGGAAAACACTTAGACTCCCTGGAGTTGGCCAAACAAATTATTTATGCGGGGCAATGAATATTTATTTTTCACAGTTACTTTGTTTAATTCACGGTAGTTAATACATTACCTTAAAGACCCGACTTTCTTCTTAACAAACAAAACTAGAGCACCCCAGGGTGAAGTGCTCGGGCAGATAAATTTCTTGTCTAACAAATCTTATAATTGAGTTTTTAATTCTTTCAATTTAGAGGTTGACATTCGATATGGGATTTTTGAAATTAGTTGTGTTCCAGGCATGACATCTATAGAAAATTCAATTTCTCTATCAATTAAATCCTCGGGTAATTCATTGGGAAATACATCAGGAAACTCATTAACTATAGGGACGCTCTCGATATTAGTATTATTAGCAGTCGCATTCAAAACACAACATAGATAACCTCGACACATTTTTTGCAACAATTTACTGGCTTTCATAAAAGAGATCAAATATGGTGGAGGAACTACCCCATTCCCAGCAAATACAAATTCCGGTAATCGCGGAGGTCGGAATACAATAGATTTATTCACATAATCAATAGTAGCATAATACTTGGTCAACCAATCCATGCCTAGTATACACTCAAAATGATCAATGTTCAAAGGCAGCAAATCAACGTATAATGTCATATCACCAATCATTATATCACATGTCGGATAAACATATGCACATATCAAAGAACCTCCAACTTGTGTAGACACGGATAGTAAACAGTTTATAGGTTCCAAAGGTATAATTAATTTCTGAGAAAAAGCATGCGATACAAATGAATGCGTGGAACCCGAATCTATCAACACATAGGCATTTTGAGCACAAATAGGATTATACCTAACACCACTGATTCAGTATTCAGTACATCGCTAGGCACAAGTGCAAAAACTCTACCTTGTCTCAAGGGTTCTCTTCTTGTACTTAGTTCTGACATTTATTCTTGATCCAGAAGCAGATCCTGCTGAACTTGCCACAAGGCGATTGGAATTTTTTGACCGAATTGGACAATCCCTTATCATACCAGATACCCGATGGTAAACCCCTCCATGCCTTCTTCCACATTCAGCACAAACAAGTGCAGATCCACTACTTTGACTTGAACTGCTAGTAGATCCCATATTTTGCTTCTTACTTGTAGCAAATGAACATCCCTTTTTGAAACTGAATCTAGATCTTTTCCCTCTCCATTCTGTTGTTGGTGCTTTGACTTGTTTCTTTGCTGCGAATGTGGCCTCTGCCATCAATGCTCTGTCAAGTACTTCCACATATATAGGCAATTTCAGGACGCCTACTCGATTGAATACATCCAGGTCCAATCCCCCTTCAAATTTTTGAGCTTTCTTGTAGTATCCATCATGTAAGGAGCAAATCGAGCTAATTCAGTGAACCTAGCCTCATACTTGGGCTACAGACATGTTGCCTTGCTTACGTTCTTGGAATTTAGAAACCTGTCAGTCTCGGAAGCACTGAGGAAAGTACTTGTCATAGAAAATCTCATTGAATTGCACCTATGTCATGTTTCCATTGCTAGTTCGAATTAGCAACCACCATCTTCAGGCTTCATCTTTTAGAGTATAGGTGGCCAATAAAACCTTCTAAGTCTCAGTGTAGGGGAAAACTTCAAATAATTTCTTCATTTCGAGTAAACATGTCTCTGCCTTTAAGGGTTCAATACCATCCAAGAAAGTTAGCGGTTTCATCTTCATGAACTTCTAAGTTAGATTTATGACATCATTGTTATTTGGCTCATTTTGTACTGGCGGAGGCAGAGGGGGCAAAGGTCATTGTCTGAAGGATTCTGTTAAAGTTGCCAGCATTTGTTCCATCCGACTCATTCATGCTTCGGACGATTCACTTGTATCATTACTTCTTGCATTATCCATGTTGTTATAGAAAAACAAGATAATAATAAACATAGGAATAATCTTGTTCATTTCTTCCAATTTCATACGTTCAGGTTCAAATTCAGTTTCCACATTTACAAAGATTATCACACACTCATACATGCAGATGAAATGTCCCTAATTCCGTTCTAGGACATCCTATAGCTCATATGGACTCGTGTGTGTGGCATGACACGTGCTCTGATACCACTCTATCACGACCCAAACCCGCTCCTGTAGGTTTAGCGTCGTAACCGATCAGTAATCCTTAGATTACCACAAGCCTCTATACAGAATAACATATAATTAAGGGGCTAACGGAAGCAATTATACAAAATACAACGTCCATTGAGCTATGTAGACAAACATGGAGCAGATAATTTAAAATTTTCTATACGCACATGTGACGTCATAATTACAATAGTCGTACGTCACTCACAAAAAACAGATAAAACGGAAATGGAACTTAACCCAATACACAGATATTTAGAAACTTGTTTGAGATTCACCCAAAAGAAAACAAAATCCTAAACGTAGTTCACAGAACAAGATCACGTGACTTCACTTAATCCGAAACCTCCTCGGGAGGCACAAAGGGTGACCGACAAAATGGAATTCTAGGTGAGTATTACAGAGCCTGGTCACGTGTTTGATCACCTCTATATATAAATAATACAGTGAGCTGGAGACCAGAGAATAATAACAGAATAAAGGGGTTTAATGAATGTTGTCCATAACAGTTGCAGAAAACAGAATTCAATAGTTAACAGAAATGGATTCATACTTATGTTCAAAAATCAGAGTTCATAACAGAAACAAATTCAGAATCATAATCATAATCAGAATTGGCAGTTAATCATACGTGGTACATCCATTAGCATTAAAATAAACACTTGACCCATAAAGGGATGGCCATAAAGTCATACAGTTGATTCACGTACATAGAGACGGTACGGTTGGCTCATGAGACGTACAGTTGGCCCATAATTGAGACATAACAGAACAGATAGCAGATGTCATCTGAAGCTAATGATACCACGAGTACATTTCAGAGACATTGGACAACCATTCATTCATTCATAAAATAATATTTTAAAAACAGATCATCTTATATCATTCAAAAAAATATTTATAAATTGAACATAGCTTTACAAAGTTATTACTCACTGATAGCTTCGAAAGCGAACAGACAGAGCAGACAAGTCAGATGGCTTATGGCGCATGACCTACACAAACATAACAGATACACATATTGAAATGCACATTCGGATAGTACTTAACTTGTTTCTTTTCTTTCTTAGTGTGCTTTTAAGTCTTAACCTCCTTATTAAGTCTTAATCATAGCCTAGGAATGCCTATGGTGCAATGAGGATGCCAAAATATGATGTTCAACTCATAGGAAAATTTGCTGAAAACAGGGTCCTTGCTCAAGCGTAGCTTCCCCTGCTCGAGCGGAGGTTCAAACATGTGAGTGGTCACTCGAACGCAACTTCCTTCACTTGAGCGGTCTGTAAACTTTGCAAAAGTACTGGTTGCTTGATTTTTCTGCTCGACGATGGCTCGAGCGTGAGACTAAGGTCCTCGCTCGAGCGTAACTCTTACCACTCGAGTAGTTTGCAAAAATAGTAAAGTTTTAGGAGCATGCATTTTATGCTCGAGACAATTTTTGGTCGCTCGAGCGAGAGTGCAAAGTACAAAGTGGTCGCTCGAGCGCAGGTTCTGTCACTCAAGCGGAAAGACAAAATTCTGGAATTTCCAGATTTGCTTCTAAGTTTCAAACTCAACCCCAAAGCTGCAAATCAATTCTTTTCGGCCAAAAACTTAAGGAAACTTGTGTAAACTTGTCAAACATCAAGAATTCAAACCCATTTCGCAAATCAAGGCCCAAAAGCATGCCAATTGTGTGAAATCAAACTTGAAATGTCGAAAAAAAAAATCATATATATAATTGCTTGACTTTAAAGCTTCCAAATCATGATCAAATGGGGTCAATTGATGGGAAACATGACAAACTCTCAAAACTAAGGTAGAATTGAGGCATGCATGTGGGAATTCTTAGCAATTGAACTCAAAATGTAAGAAAATGTGTATGCATGCATGATATGGCTCAAGTTAATCCATTCTAGCTCAATCCTTGCATTACTCAACTAAACTCTCTTCAATTCATGGTCTAGACATCATAAGTATCCAATCTAAGGGTTGAATCCTTACCTCACTTCTCAATTAAGCTTTAGATGGTGAATTCATTAAGGTTCCAAGCCAAATCCTTGAATTCTCTAGCAATTCCTCTGTTTGTATTCAATTATCTCATTTCACTCTCTCGCATGTTTATGAGCTCAAGTATAAGGGGGTGAGAGTGTGTAACTTGAATGTCTTGAGTCAAATAAGCCTTATATAGGCTTGATTAAGAGTTGGTTAATTACACTTGAATTAGTCTAAGCAATGACCCTTAATTTATTCTAATTAATTCGTTCTGAATCGAATTTCAATTCAACCTACCATAATTTCCTAAAAATCCCAAATAACACATAAACCAAGTCAATTTCGTGATCGGATGTCGATAAGGCCTTCAATTCACAGAACAAAACAGAAATATGAACAAATCTTTCTACGACAGACAAATACAAATGCAAATAACATATAATTCATGCAATTAACACATGATTCCCTCTTAATTACTTATTAGGTATTCTTAATCATGATTTAACAGTTAATCAAAGGTCGGGATCGTTACAATAATTGATTCCAACGTGATAACGTAACCACTCTGAGAACGGCGATGTTCATTTTTGGCAAAAACATATCTACATTCATATTGCTTATGTTCTGGTGACGTTTCACTTAAAAAACCAAATCTATCATCATGAATTATAAATCAATCAAATACATAGAATAATAACAATGCTCATTCAACATACAACCAAAACATAATATAAACTCGGCAACGGCCACATAATAAGGATAATTTGTTTATTACTTTGAAACTAACATGACCATTCAAATAGGCATATGCCACCAGACAGAACCAAAAACACCACTTACCACGGCCTGCTTTGAGGGAGTGGTTAGAAACTACGTTTGTGTGCTTGTGATTATGATTATAAGCAGCTTTTTTGGCCATAAATTGATTTGGGATTGTGGTTATAAGCCAAAAGGGAAATTACAAAACTACCCTCCATAGGTGGAAAATAAGCTACAGGGTCAAAATGTGTATCTTCTAAATTGGATAGGGGTATTTTGGTCAATTGATATTAAGGCATGATGACATGACAACATAAACAAATACAGTAATGATTCAAACCCCCACAAAACATCACCCCCACAACCCCCACTCACTTATGATTGGTCCAAGTAAGAAAGAGAAAGAAAAAAAAAATACAAATACATCATTGATCCACATTACTGTGGGGGTGGTGGAGGTCTTCCTAAAAGGGGGTCCCAAACATTTTCCAAACAAATATTAAACAAAAAAGTCAAAAAATAACTTTTTATTAACTTCTCAAATGACTTTATGAAAAAGCCAAAAAGCAGCTTTTTACCATCTTTCCAAAATACTCCTAAAACAAACTAGCACAAAAAAATAAATAAATAAATAAATAAAACATCAAAGTTTTTATTGTGGGAGTGGCTGAGGGAATGTATTAGCTTGTCCTAGCATGCAATCCTCTTTTCGGGTCATTTAAAAACATCTTTACCATTGCTGTTAGAAAAGCAGATGGCATAAGGCCATTCATTGTGTTATTAATCTCGACCCCGTAAATGTATTGGCGGATGATGAAGCTAACGTAGATGGCACAATCTGACCTACAACCAAACACGATATGAAGCACGTTAATCTCATTACGCTTCAACAAAATCAAACCCCAAAAAAACTAGAAAGACCACTTACGAGTTGGGAAACTCTTGCAGACAGTCCATAACTAACACAAGTGTGCCATCAAAATCTGGAGTCCCCATGTTGTTGGTCGTAACCCTCTATTTCACGAAGCTATTGGTGGTTGACCACTTACTGTTTTTGCGAAGTTAATGTTCAAAAATTTCATCAGGGAGATAGACAATAACATGGAAAATACAATGTTATGGTGTAAGGGTACATTTTAAACTATTCACAACACAAATGGACGATAAACCCAAAAAACTTCATCAAACATGTAACATTTTTAATTTAAATATTTATAAGTGATCCACACTTGCTCGCATCACTACGATTAAACCCAAAATGAATCCAACACACCAACTGACGCCAGCATAAATAAAGCCACACAAAATAATAATAATAATAATAATAATAATAATAATAATAATAATAATAATAATTCACTCCTGTTCGACTTATAACGGGGACACTACATTTTCAATTATTAACCAAAAACATCGAGATTTAACAAATACATAACAATTTGACTCACACCACCACCACATGCCCACTACAAACAATCACACTTATTCTATCCTATGACAACATTGACATTAGTTAACATCCAAATGACCCAAAACAACTAACACACACTACTATATCCCCAATAACCATAACAATATCAAAAACCAGGGGCCATTTAACGAGTACAAAACACATGTCAATACAAACATCACAACGACAAAAAACGGCCAATAAAAATCACAAAGTTACACAACACAATCAGTGTTTGGCAACACAAAGTTACACCAATTTGCCAAATGATATCTACACATATATAACTCACAATAGCACAACGACCACACTACCAAAACCCCAATGTACTCCAAACCCACATTACCATTCACATACAACAACAATACTATGCGAACCTATAACATTACCGACCCAATAGTACATATTAAAATAGACAACGATGTCGACAACACAATCAGAATATTTATCAAAGAAGTAAAATAACAACATCGAAACATATACCTGACACCATTGCCCACTAATACAATCGCCGTCGACGACGCAATAAGGAGTGTACACATGCCGGTTATATGTCGGTAACGTCAACCCAATTACGAGATGATGTAGTTCTCGGTCCTAATCATTGTATTGATAGGATTGGAGATTTGTTTTCCTAGGGTTTGGGGGAACCAAATGTCAAAAAATTGGCAACACATAGATAGGGTTTAACGTTGCCAAAATCAAATAAACAACAAACAAAGCAATCTACACCTATTAACAAAACAGAAAAAGACTATAGTAAGCTTTTTGGGCACAAACGTAATTTCCACATGACCGAATCCCTAATTTACCCATAACATTTGGGATAACACATGCTAACACCATGTACAAAAACGTCATTACCACTCAAATGGGACTTTTCAGTGCATAAAATAAAAGACATGACTAAATAGTTAAAAAGTTTCTGATTTGAGATTTATTAGTGCATTACCCATAAAAATATAGTTATGATATCATTAAAAATTATTAATTGGTTTGGTGATTTTTAATAAAATGGATAATTTGTTATACGATTAGAAACTTGAAAAAGTAAAATGTAATATCTAGAACCATAAAAGACAATCCGTCTTTTAAGCAAATATCAGGAGTGCATTTGTAATTTATCCTTAAAAAAAAGTAATATAAAAAAATAAAATTTCTTTCAAGTTCAAATATGAACTTTACATTTGTTTGGGATTGTGATGACCACCACGAGTCTCGGTTGAGGTGATCCCAGTCCCCTCAGCTTCGTCCCTACGCTTGAAACTCAAAATATTTAAATCGGTCTAACGTTAAGTGAACTAAACAAGTCTGAACACTCAAACATCAACGCAGAACAAACCAACAAGGTATCGAACAGGAAAAAAGTAGGTCTGAAAGGCACATTTAAGTCGGGTCCAAGACTCAGGACATCACAAATATATTAAATAAAAAAAATAGAAAGTGTACTAATCTATTTCAAAATTTAAATTTGAGGGGCACTAAATATGGAAAGTAATCTATTAATTTAAATAAAAAAAAATAAAATATATATATATATATTATAAGGGAAAAATGGATTTATAACCTACAAGCCTTATGGGAGCTTTAATATCTCAAACTAAAAAAACTAATTTTTGATTTTAAATAATTAAAAAATTCTTATATTGGCTACCTCTCATTCAAGTTAATAATAATAATAATAATAATATACTTGATTTATGACTTTGAAATGGAAAGTATATTAAATAAAAAAATAGAAAGTATACTAATCCATTTTAAAATTTAAATTTGAGGGGGTACTAAATATAGAAAGCAATCCATTAATTTAAATTTAAAATTATAAGGATACATTTCCTGATTTATAAGTTTTAAATAATAATCTATCCCATGATTTATTTATATATAATATCTATATATTATTATAATTGTAAACTATTGTCATCTTTATAATGCTCAAAGTTGTAATTCTTTTCTTAATCATTTTTTAATTTTGTTTAATTTTTATTAATATGTGTCACAATATGATTGGTCTATAAATTAATTTTATATTCCTAAAATAAAATTTTAAATTTGAACTCTTCCTTAAATTATGTTACTATATTTGGAATGAGATCAATGTTTATTCTTTAAATTCTACATCATTTATTGAATTACAAAATAAAATTTTAAATTTAAATTCTTCTTTAAATTATATTACTATAATTAGAATGAGATCTACATTCAAATGTGTCATACCGATATATCATAATATTGTTGGTCTAAATATAATATATTATTAAATACAAGTGTTCAAATTATTATTTGCTATTAAAAATTTATATTTATATTTTTGTCTTTTTTGGTATATAAGAAAAAATGTATATCCTTCTAAACTATAAGGACTTGAGCAATAAAAATTTTTAATACAAATAAATACATTTTTGAATTAATTATCTAAAAGTTCTATTTACAAATATTATAATAGCTTAGGTATTATTTAAGATTTTTAAACCAATAAGTCCTATTTAGTAAAATTATAAATATTATCAATTTTTAAAATTAAGAACATTATCAATTTTGCATAGTAATATTTCAGATAATTGTTTCACCAAATGATAAAAAAAAAAAAACAGAGCACGACATTAAACGTTTTTACCGTTCTACTTATTGGTTTGATTCAACTATCTAATAAAATCAAGAATATTAACAGTTTTTTCCAGTTTTAAAACTGAGAATATTATAAGTTTTTTCATTTTTTTTCTAGTTTTGCACATCAATGTTTCATTATCATGCTCCTTTATAGACACAAATTTTCAGTTTTGCACAAAAAAATAATGCAATTTTTTTAATTTTTTCAAAAAACAAGTGTATTTGGTTTCAGTTTTCTGAATTCAGTTTTTTGAAAATTGAGTTTTTTATTTTTCGTATTTTTTTTTTGTTTTTAGTGAATATTTTTAAAATTTTAAACAAGTTTTTTTTTTCTATTTTAGATGCACGTTACTTAGATGTATCTAAATAGTAAAATATTCGTGAAAAAATATTTTAAATTTTTAATAAATACAAAAAATGTATTGAATTTTCGTTTTTTTGTTGTTGTTGTTGTTGTATTTTTTGGTATTTAGTGTATTTTTAATGATTTTTTTCACAAATATTATACTTTTTAAGTGTATTTATGTTAGGTGTGTCTAAAAATTTTAAAAAAAAATGCTTAAAGTATTATAAAAATTCATTGAAAGCATTAAAATACGGAAAATAAAAAAGTAATTTTTTTTTGCACATAATTTTTTTTTTTTTTAGTTTTTTCAATTTGAAAGTTGATGTTTTAAAGTTTTGAAAATCAAAATAAATGTCAAATCATCATATTTCTTTATAGATAATTATAATTGATGACCAATTATTAGTTGAAGGGTAATTTCAACTATTAAAAATTTAATGAGAGTTGAAGGTCCAAAATATGTTAGTTAGGATTTAATGGAGTATAAATTCATAATTAAGACTTATGTATAACTACCCTACACTTTTTAATAAAAGACAAAACCATTAAAAAAATGAATGACTTTTTTAGCACTCGATAAAGATGGTGGATTTGTTCTTTTTATTTATTTATTTTTTATGTCAATTATCGATTAAACAAAATGAAGGTTACACGTGATAATTTATTAGTCATCTAGACTTTTTAGCACTTGCCGAATGTGATGGATCCTATTAATTTTGTTTTTAGAGGTTGTTTGAGATGTTCTAAATAAGTGCATTTTATGACTTTTTATGAAATATGGGTTGGGTTTGAAGTGATGTGGTAGAGAGATGATGTGACTTAAATAGGATAGTGACTTTTCGACTTTTTAACTTTTTTAAGAGATACCAAACAAGGTCTTAATCTCAATTGTCAATTAAACAAATTAAAATAAAAAATGAAAATATTTTTTGGCTCAAATTGTTAAAAAGTGACTTTTGCTGAAACAAAATAGAAAGAAACGTTATTTTTCTTTTCAAAATGATTGTTTGTAAAACTTCTTTTTTTATTAAAAAAATGAGGGCTGTAGGTGATAATTTATTATTCACTTAAAATTTTTAGATCAAATGAAAATATCATTCTAAATTTTATTCTTAGCTTTTTTTTTTTTATTCAGATACTTTTATTTTGGAAGAAATTTATTTTTATTATATTTAAATATTTTATTGTAATTTTTAAATTAAAAATAATTTCTAAAAAATCATATTTAAATTATTTTATGTCACTATAAACTTTAATTTTTTTAATATCAGCTTATTCAATGATAAATTTATAAAAGATGCATTTTAAAACATTTTCAAAAAAAAAAAAGGTCTATTGAAAAAATTTAAGCATATTGTTTTTGCTTTTGTTTATAAATATTAAAATTTTAATAAATTTTATTTATTATTTTAAAAAATAAAGTAGCAATAATTTTATATATTTATATATACAATTTTGTTTTAGTTGCTTAAATTATTTAGTATTTCTACCCAAATCTACTCAAATTTAATTGAAAATTTTGAATTTCTACATATAGATTCTTATCGAATTAAAAATTATATTATCCAATCTTTATAAAATTTCAAGATTGACTCAAGTTGTTTGAGTTGAGGTTAAACTCACCCAAGTTTGCAACTCTAACAATGGAGGGTGATTGAAATTGTAACAAATTAAAAATTGATACATAAATTGTGAAATTTAAATTGTATGTTTCAATATTTTTTATTTTCATAATTTGTATACAAAAGTTTAATTATTTATATTATTTTATATAAAAATATTTTATTAATTTTTTCACATCCCGTACATATCAAGAGTTTACCACTAGTTTCTTAAAAAGGTCTGGACCGTCTCCAATTCAGATT
Organism: Camellia granthamiana; assembly: GCA_036172215.1. Taxonomy (NCBI): domain Eukaryota; kingdom Viridiplantae; phylum Streptophyta; class Magnoliopsida; order Ericales; family Theaceae; genus Camellia; species Camellia granthamiana. The sequence continues at coordinate 40,516,151 of CM069912.1, forward strand.
TGGGACAATCTGATCTAGTTCGCCCCATTGGGTCCACTTTTGGGTTATTTTTTGATAATTCAAACCGTTCACATTTTAGAATTTGTTGAGTACATTATTTCTGTAAAAAAAATCACGTCGATCGAATGACAGGTACTATGTATTCGGATCGCTTTTGTCTGGAAAAAAATGGATGGTCAGAAAATTAATGGTTCATAAAAAAGTGATTCGAATATATAATATTCATTATCCGATCGACGTAATTTTTTATAAAAAATAATATACTCAACAAATCTTAAAATATAAACGATTCGAATTATTAAAAATGAACCATAAAAATTAGCCTAATAAGGCTTCGTTTGGGAAGTGGGTTGACTTTTTAATTTTTTGATTTTTTTGGCTATTTTAGTCTGGGCTAAAAAGCTTGGTTTGGGAAAAGTTTTTTGACTTTTTGACTTTTTTTGTGAGAGAAAAATATAATAATTATGGATTAAATGTAATATTTTATTTGTTACGATTAAAATAGTCTATTTCATCTTTTGTGATTAAAATAATTAAAAAAAACTCATAAACCACCTTTCCAAATGGAGCTTAAATCAGGCTGGAACTTCCAATCCAGACGGTGACCTGAGGCAAGCCCGGCCTTCTTAAAATAAAGAGAGGCAATATTTGGAATGGATTATCAAAGTGTCCTAATTATTTAAGTTAAATTTGGTAAACCCCGACTGATTTGGTACGGAATGAGAATGCCTTTTAAGTCCGATCAATTTCTTATCTTAATAAAAACAATGTAATAATAAAAACCAATACCGTCATGACACGTGCCAATGCTCTCCCCAATGAACACACCTCATCGTCACGTGTCCCTCACGTGTGAGATTTATTTATTCCAATAATATAAATTATGCTTTTATATGCTCTTCAAAGTAAGGATACGTATCTATTTATAAGGATAGGTATCTATCTATAAATAGAAAAAGCAAAAATTAAAAATTAAAAATTAAAATAAAGAAGAAAAAGATCATTAATTGCACGGTAATAATGATGGACCCCCGCCCTTGTGATTCCTCCCCTTCGCCTCCCTCCATAATAAGTACCTCACCTTCCTCCCGCTTTACAATCGCCCAAAACCCTCCTCGCTCTCTCTAGAATCCTCTCTCTGTGCGAAAATGGCTTCAGCGAGGGGTTTTCTCTGCATTGCTAGTCTCGTCTGGGCTCTCGCGGCGGTGGTGGAAGCTCGAATCCCCGGAGTTTACACCGGCGGGCCGTGGCAGAGCGCTCACGCCACCTTCTACGGCGGCAACGACGCCTCAGGCACCATGGGTAAAACAAAACCTTAAGCATTTTCACTCTCTTCTTCATCCTTGCTCTGTTCTCTGAAACCCTAATTCTATGTATGCTGTATTGTTGTTTTTCAGGTGGTGCTTGTGGGTACGGAAACTTGTACAGCCAGGGTTACGGAGTGAACACGGCGGCGCTGAGCACCGCACTGTTCAACGATGGGCTGAGCTGCGGGGCGTGTTTCGAGATCAAGTGTGATAACGACCCTAGATGGTGTCACCCGGGAAGTCCTTCAATTCTGGTTACCGCCACTAACTTCTGTCCTCCGAACTTTGCTGAGCCCAGTGACAATGGCGGGTGGTGTAACCCTCCTCGCCCACATTTCGACCTCGCCATGCCCATGTTTCTCAAGATCGCCGAGTACCGCGCCGGAATTGTCCCCGTCGCTTTCCGCCGGTGAGTTTCCGTTTTCCTTTGCCTTGTTTCTACGCTTGTTGTGGGTCTGATTCTGTTTTTAGCCTACTCTCTGTTTTTTTTCCCGAGTGGATTTGTTTGTTGAATGATCAGTGATTTAGTTTAAAATTTAGGAGTAATTATAAATAAATGGAATATTTTCTGTGTTTAAAAAACAACAAAAAGTAAAAACATTTTGTAAATTTTTACCCCATTGATTGATTTGTAGTTTAGCTATAATTTGTACATTTTTTTTTGGTGGTATATTGGACCTACCATACATTTTATAATACTTTTTCTTCCGAATATTTATAATGTGACAATATTATTTTTTTTTATTATAAATTTTGAAATTATTTTTGTTTTGAGAATTAATTATTTTAATTTTTAATTTTTTTAATAAAAGATGTAAAAAAGATATTATGCATAATTGACTCTTTTTTTTTACAGTATTTTTTTTTACATTTTAATTTAATCTTTCTGGTAGGTTATTTTATTTTTATTTAATCTTGTCAAAACGTCATAATGTGCCATGAAGGTGTTTTGGTTAAATTAAAATAACTGATAAAATAAAGCATTGATTTGGTATGTGGATTAGGGATTGTTTGACACGTGCTATATTAGTATAATTTTTGATTTTTTATGAAAAAATATAAAATATAAATTGATTTTAAGTGATATGGTAAAAAGATAATATGACTTAAATAAAATTATTATGACCTAAATAAAATAATGTGTTATTTTAACACATGCCAAACAATCACTAGGGTTGGGTTGGAACTACAATAGCCAGAAAAAGATTAAATAAGTTTTTTTAGTCCCAAGTTAAAAGTTGTTATATCTAAATCATAATTATTTTATTTTTAAATAAAAATAAAAAAAACTAAAAAAATTAATCCCAAATGACTAAAAAGTCAAAAAAAAAAAAAAAATCAATTCACATCTTAAATAAAACCAAACCACATCATCACAACACTTTATTTATATATATATATTTATAAAAAATTAAATAATCAATTAAAATAATTTATTCTCATATGGATTTGTAGTGTTGAGGTAATTAGGAAAATGCGCAGGATTAACAAAAATGGGTATAATATAGGTCAATTTTTAATTTATTATATATTTAATAACATAAAGCCTAATTCTCTTATGGGTATTATAAATTTAAAAATATAATTCTTCGGTAATTAAACACGTAACAGATCGTGTAAGACGAACGATAATATGCCCAATGGATATTCTAATATTTTCGACCATAACCGAATATGTCAGTGTTTATTGAAAGTCAGGTCAGGGTTTGTGGTGTCGTTTACTCACAATTGAGCCAACCGAAAATGCACAACCAAACAGACCCCCTCATCACCCGAAATGTCCAAAATGCCCATAGTTCAGTGAAACCCTATCCACACTTTTCCCATCCTTCCTACGAGGCCAATGGCATTTCGGTAATCACACAAATCACTGAGCCCACCGGAAAATCCGGATTCAGAATTCAGAAAATCCGAGACCCGCCTGTTCAGTCATGTCATGTTTACAGGAAATACCAGTCACCCTATGCTTTTTAACAGCCTGTGAGTGCCCCAACCGGTGACATTAAAGTAAAATTTGAAGAAATTGCAATAAGTCTTTTTTGAGTTTAAAATAATTACATTGTATTGTATTAAAATTTAATTTACATAAAATTTGCTTGTTTGCTTTCTATTAATACTCATTCTGCTCCAAATTACTTGCTATTTTCTGGTTTTGTGCTCTTTAATTGAGAAATTCATTAGGCATATGAAGATGAAAAAATAATATGTATACATTACCATGTTTATTCTTGTGTTTGCATTAGTTTCGGTTTTTTCTACTCTATTAGCAAAAAAATTAATGTTATTATGTTAAACTTATTTTTATGGCATTTTAATATTTAGGGTTGTCATTGTAATTTAACCATAAATTTTCTTCTGAGATATATGCATTTTTTTTACAGGGTGGCATGCAGAAAGCAAGGAGGGATCAGATTCACAATCAACGGCTTCCGTTACTTCAACTTGGTTCTGGTGACCAACGTCGCAGGTGCAGGGGATATAGTGAGGGTGAGCGTGAAAGGCACCAACACCCAGTGGATGCTGATGAGCCGCAACTGGGGCCAGAACTGGCAGTCCAATGCAGTGCTAATGGGCCAGGCCTTGTCCTTCAGGGTCACAGGCAGTGACCGTCGCACCTCAACCTCATGGAACGTGGCACACGCTAATTGGCAGTTTGGTCAGACTTTCATCGGCAAGAATTTCCGCGTCTAGAAGGAACCAAATGTTCCTTCCACTTTCCCGCCTTCTGTTTTCTCTTTTTTCTCGGGAAAATTTGAAGTTAGCGGGGGAGGCAAGTAGTAGAATAGAAGAATATGATAGAAAATTATAGGGTTAGAAAAGTGGAGTTTGGTTGGGGGAACTTTGTTCTGTTTCTGTTTATTTGATTTTTCACTTTAGTTTGGTTACTTTTGACTTTGGTTTGGTTTGGTTTGGTTTGGTTTGTTGTTAGTGTCGGGCTGGTTTGGCTAAAGTAAAAAAACCAGCAGTGAAGGTTTAAAAAATTGTTTTTTAAGGGTAGAGAGAGAGAGAGAGGGGCTGAAGCGGCTGCAGGAAAAAAGCAAAAGCATGTAGCCCGCAGCTTTCATTGCTATTATTACATATATATATAAATATTATAATTGTTATATGTCAATTGTCTTCTCTTATTACTCCTGTTGTTTGTTGCATGAAAAGTGACTCATAAATAAATTAAATTATAAAAATTCATGATTGTCATATCATTTTGAATTAAAATTTTATATATTATTTGAGAATCTTAGGCTGTGTTATAGTAAGGTTTTTAAAATTTGATTTCAAATTTGATTTCATATAAGTGTTGTGTTTGATTAGAATTTGTAAAAATTGATTCTATACTTATTTTTAAAAATATATTTACTTAGTTATTTTTTTGGACATTTGATCAGTTGACCGGAACAGTGTTTTTGTTTTTTTTAACACATTATTTTTATATTTTAAATAAAAAATATTTTCTGAATTTTTTAAATTTTTTTTATAAATTTTGAATAGAATTTTAGGTTATGTATTTGATTATAAATTGTAAATTTTTTAATCAAATATCATATGTCACATCAAAAATTTTAAATTCAATTTAATTTTTTTTTTTAACAATCATAACTAAATAAATTTTTCACACTCAAATTATAATTTTAAAACTCATAAATTTAAAATATAATTTTATTTTCAAATCATAATTTTAAAATTTTACTAAACATTAGCTTAATTTTTCACTTTGGAAAGTAAGTATATACATGCTTTTATCCTAAAATTGTTTTAGAGGATGTTATTATTTGTATAAATATAATAACTACACATTTCTACCATTATTCATTTCATTTAATTAATTTCCTTCCAATATTTCTTCCAACCAATTTCTCTCCCATTGAATTATGGAAAATTTACCTATGAATCCCATATTCAGGAATGGTAATCCATCTAGTCCCAAGAATTTTTTTATAGACTATTAGTCTCATTGTTTTTGGAAAAAGAGATCTAATATATTATTTAAAAATTAAATTTACGGTTATGCCTTTATTTCTATTATTATTATTATTATTATTATTATTTTGCTAGAAAGGTAATATACACCATTTATTAGAATCAAATTTGAGATTAATTTTTATATAATAATCTTTTTTATTTGGAAAAATTTTAAATGTGAGATTTTCAAACATTTCAAAAGTACTACAAATGATTTAAAATATGAGATTCTTCAAATATTTCAAAAGAAATACAAAAACTCATTAGTAAGTTTTAAACAAATGTATAATTTAAATTGTAACACTCCAATATAACACTTAAATGTAACATTCTAATGTAAGACTCCAAAAAAACTCGTTAATATACTTTTTCCAAACGTAACACTCAAATGAAATACTAAAAAAAAAAAAATCCTTAATGTAACACTTCAAAAAAAAAACTCTTTAGTATATTTTTCCCAAACATAACACTCAAATGTAAGACTTTGAAAAAACTTGTTAGTATACTTTTTTTTTTTTTTTTTTTTTTTTTCCAAACGTAACACTCAAATATAACAGGTCATAAAAATCTCCTTAACGTAACACTCCAATGTAAGATTTCAGAAAAACTCATTGGTATACTTTTTTCAAATGTAACACTGCAAAAAAATAAAATAAAAATGTTTACTATAACACTCCAACATAACACTAAAAAAAACTTTTTTTAATGTACTTTTTTTCAATCGTAACACTCTAAAAAAAATGTGAGATTTTTCGCACCATTTGAAAAGGAGTACAAAAATTTGTCAGTAAGTTTTGGACAAATGTATAATTTCAAACTATCAGTGTTACGCTTGTGAAAAGTATGCTAAGAAGTTTTTAGTATTTTTGTGTGTTACATTGGAGTGTCATGTTTGGCATTACATTGATTAGATTATTACGTTTGGAAAAAGTACACTAAGGAGTTTTTTTGTGTGTTACATTAGAGTGTTATATTTGGGCAAGCTTGACCCTGAGATTTTCGGGGCCCAAAGCCGATAATCAACTAATAAATTTTTGGGGCTCTTCACATTTATTTTTTTTTTTTTCATTGAATGAAAAAAAGAAAAAAAAAATGAAGGTAAAAGACAAAAGATTGTGTCAAAATCACAAAAAATACTTAGTATTACAGTACAATAACTAATAAGTGTCGCTTTATCCTCGCTCTTTTTGCCATTTTAGAAGCAAATAAATAAATTGTACTTGCATAACCTAGTTTTTTTACAAAATCGTTTTCAATGAATAACGTTTTCAATGAATAACAATACTAATTATTTTAAATGGGCCTTTCAATTTTTTAATGGGTCAATTTATTTTAAGTTAATTCGGGCCTTCCTTAATTTATTTATTTTTTTATTTAAAACATACCTAATATATTACAATAAATTATAATAGGAGGGGACCCTTTTTTGGGTCTATTTTCAATGGATAACAATGTTAATTTTTTTGAATGAGCCTTTCAATTTTTTGATGGGTTAATTTATTTTAAGTTAGTTTGAATTTTTTTAAATTTTTTTTGAACTTAAGGCCTTGTTTGGGTAGTGCAAAATAATCCAAAAAGTCAAAAAATTACTCAAAAAGTTAAAAAGTTAACACTATTCACCAAAAGTCAACAATTATGGCTGCACAACTCCCAATTCAAATTTTCCTCTAAAAACCAATTTTCACAATTTTTTATTACACACTTTTCCATAAAAAGTCAAAAAGTTAACTCAAACATCCATATTTTCAACCTCAATTTTTTAGTCAAAAAAGACAAAAAGTGCACTTATTTAGTCTTCCCAAACAAGGCCTAAAACATACTTAGGAGCATTTTGGTAACAAGCTAAAAAGGCTAGCTTTTTGGCTTTTTAATTTTTTTAGCCAAAAAAGTCAGATTTTTTACCCAAAAGAACCCAGCTTTTTGCGAAAAAAATCAAAAAACCAAAAAGTCACTTTTTTTTATCAACTTCCCAAAATACTCCTTAATATATTACACTAAACCATAATAGGAGGGGGCTCTTTTTTAGGGTCTATTTTGAGAGGTCCTAGGCCATGGCCTGGTTGGCCCATGCCCAGGGGTGGCCCTGCGTTTAGGAAAAGTTTGGAGTGTTATATTGTTACGTTTGGAAAAAGTACACTAGAGAATTTTTTAGTGTGTTACATTGGAGTGTTACGTTATTGGAGTATTACATTAGAGTGTTACATTCTTCTTTGTAATATTGGATTTGTTTCAGAAAGAGGAAAAATCCAAAACCTCTATAGTGCATATTGCCCAAATATGTAATTTCACATTTGGAGAAACCCACTTTTCTTCCTAAAAAATTAAACTCAAACGTATAAATGACTATCATTTTGTGTAATTTCCACTTTAATCGGACTTTTGGGTTCATGAAAAAAAAAAAGAAAAAAAAAGGACTAAACCGTTTACAAGATCATATTTTGAGATTTATTGGTACTTTACTCTTAAATTATTAAATTCAATTGGTCAAAATAATGGAATTTTTATTAATTATTAACCTTTTTCTTTGTTAAGCATAGTTTTTTATTTTTTTATTTTTTATTATTATCGGCAAGTATATTTGTTGTTAGTCTTATTTTAAAGGCATTGGTGATAACCCCTAATAGCGTACTAATTTTTTTTTAAAAAAATTGATGAATGTATAAAAGTTCTTCAAATTTTATAAAATTAGCATACAATCTAAAATCAATAGACTGATAAGAATAATGTAAGAATTTTAAAGTCCTTAAATTTTTGGGAAAGATTTTTAAATTTATTGGATGAGACATTTAATTTCTAGCCTATTTTGGAAAGCGACATTTTTTTGATTTTTTGACTTTTTAAAAAATATATATATAAAATAAATAAATAAATAAGTGATATAATCTAAATAAGTCGATAAATTAGTAAATTGATTTTTTATTTTTATTTTTAAATATCTTCCTAAACAAGTACTATATATGAGTGGGTCGAGGTGATAGGGTGCATTTGGTGTAGCTTTGAATGCTATTTAAAATGATGCTAACCCAGAATACACGATGTCGATGTGCACACCTGGTCATAGAAGTTTTGGGTCCACTTTGTGATGTTGTCCCATTATTTATTTATTTATTATTATATATTTTTATGAACTTATACTAACCTATATTTATGGGGAAAGAATAAGGGGATTTGATTACCATTTTTCAATAATGATAGAGATCATTAATTTTGGAGCTCTAAAAAGACCACTAATGACATGGCACTCAATAAAAAAAGAAAAAAAAATACAACATCAAGACCAAAACATCAAATCATTCATGGCGGGACCTACTGCCACATAATTAGTGGTAGCACTAATTAGTGCTCCCACTCATTTTTCACCATTTTTTTATTATAAAGAATTTACCCTAGGTGGATGTTGTCCCATTATTTATTTATTTATTATTATATTTTTATGAACTTATCCTAACCTATATTTATGGGGAAAGAACAAGGGGATTTGATTACCATTTTTTTATTATAAAGAATTTACCCTAGCCTGTATTTAAGGGAAAGAATATGGGGATTTTATCACCTTTTTTTACCCTATGGCCTATATCTAAGGAGAAAGGAAAATGGAATCACTCCCAACGTCCTATACGGGACTTAAATTCACGACTTACGATTTGAATGGTTTATTTTATGTAATTTTATGGTAAGATTAGTTAAAAAAAAAATAATTTTGATTTCACAATTGTAATCAAATGTTTTTATTATATTTGCCTTTACAAAACTATGGCAATATTGGTTTGGTTTTTAGAAAAAGAGAATTAGTGAAATATCACTCCCTAACTTTGGGTAATAAGAGAGGTCCAACATGTTCTTTTTATTAGTTAAAGTCTCTTGATGAAATTTTTTTGTAAAATCGGAAAAATTTCTCTGTATTGAATTTCTTCTCTGTGAAAATATTGAGAAACCCCAACTACTATAAAAATAGAAATTTTTTTAAGATATATGATATTAAGATTTTATGAGATAAATGACATACAATATTTTCATATTAGTTAAGTTCTCTCAATATTTTTACAGAGAAAATTCGATTCAAAGAAATTTCGCCCTACTCCAAGAAATTTCGGTCCCGACTCAAAGAAATTTCAATTTTCACATAAAAATTTCTCTAATTTCACAAAGAAATCTCTGTGAAAATTGAAATTTCTCTGAGTCAGAACAAAATTTCCCTGAATCTAGGGGTGTTCTTGGTTCGGTTGCGGCCATGGAATTTCTAATCCGCCATCTATTTGTCGGATAGGCAAATTGGAAAAAATCAATCTGCATCCGTCTGCCGAATTGATGGATGCAGATTGAGCGGATTGGCGGATGGATGCAAATCGGTTTGGCGGTTTAAATTTTACAAATTTTGAACATAATACAACAATTTGTCAACATTTTTTTTTGGATTATAATCCAACTTAACATAACCAAAAGATTATCAAGCAAATTGTCAAATACCAAATAAGAAATGCATATATAAGAAAATCATGCATTATCAAAACTATTTCACTACTTTTTTTTTATTCGAAAACTATTAATTTGATTATTTTTTTTTAAATGACAAAATTAAGCCCTATATTTTTCACACAAAAATACCAAATATCAACACGTCATTTGATAAAAGGATTTCCAAATTGAAAATACAACAGAATATCTAAACTCTTTTTCAATTGAAAATATAAATAGAATATCTAAACAAATTGAAAACACAAAGTCTTACAAATTACTAAGAGTGTTCGTGGTTTGGCGGTTCGGTTGCGGTCCAAGGAACTTCAAATCCGTCATTCATTCAAAATTAGGCGGATTGGAAAAAATCAATCTGCAACCGTTCGCTCCTCATCACGCATCCGTCCAAAATACAGCGAATCAGTTTGGTTCAGTTCGATTGGTTTGGGCGGATCGGAATATCCGCTGCTCACCCCTACCAGAATCGGGCAAAATTTCTCAGAGTTTAATTTTTTTTTATGAAAATATTGAGGGACCTTAGCTAATTAAAAAATATATATATATATATGTATCATTACTTGGCAGCCTCATTTCTAGCCAGATTATTCTTCCATCAGAACCTTAGCTAATTTTGAACCATGTATGTTGAAACATTTTTAGCCAGATTATGCGCTGGCTGAATTACATTTCTTGCAACTTTACGAATACATAATTGGTTCAAACACTTTGCATAAGCTAGAATATCATTAATATTAGTAGTAATCTGCCAATCCTCCTGACTTCCTTTTTGCTGAAGTATCTGGACCATTACTTGGCAGTCTGTGTGCACAGTTATATGTTTTAAACCTTACTGTACAGCTCATCGGATTGCATCCAAGCATGCATGCACTTCAACAAGTAAGGGATGTTGTAATGATGTCTTCACCACAGCCCTCATTTTGATCTGCTGTTTCTTATTATCCAAACAAATCCATGCAATTCCAGCATTATCTCTTGATGATTTCCATGAGTCATCTATGATGAAATTCCAAGAATCTATTGCACTGCTGTTGTCTATAACATTCTGTCACGACCTGCTCCCCGTACCCAAGGGTTAAGCATCGTGATGGCCAGTAACTGAGGTTACCTCCGGCCAATTCATAAACAAATCAATAAACGCAAGTAGAAGAAATATTTATTTAAAGGTACCAAAATAATCATCGGAGCTTCTATTTTTATTACAAAATTTATTGACCAAAAAGGCCGATATTTACATATAAAAATATCATAAAAAATACTGTGTGTGTGTCTATTCCGCAGTCTCGTGTCTAAGACTTTCCAAAAGCTATTTCTGAATTGCATTATTTCTTGGAAATTGGTAAACAACTATAAGCACATGGCAGAGTGAGAAATATTATACCAAGAGTATAAGGGACACGAAATAACCATGGATAGTTAGTTAGGCCAAAACATTTACATAACTCAGTTTGGTAGATAAATCATTTAAGCGGCAGAAATTGAAATACCGAACCACGGTAATTTGGTAAACAAATCATTTAAGTAACAGAAACTAAAATACAGATATTATGTAAATAAATGACCATAACCACAGTACTGAACAGAACAGAACAGAGGTCACAGAAGTGACAGTCAGAACAGAGGTACGGATTTAAGAGGTGGCTTGTACGGATTCTAGAGGTGGCTTCCACAATAGTGTAGCACTTAGTTCCGCACAGCACTTTGGTTCGCACAGAACAGAGGTACAGATTCAAGAGGTGGCTCGTACGGATTCTAGAGGTGGCTCCCACAATAGTGTAGCACTTAGCTCCGCACAGAACAGAGGTCAATGGATCCATGACAAACAGAGGACCACAATGTGGTCAAACAGAGGTCAATGGTTATTTAAGTCCCCCAAAGCGTGGGACTCCCGTGGTGGTACTTACAAAACATAATTGTATATAAAGTCATAGTCAAATATTCTTTAAAATATAAACAAACATTTCCATGGGTTTCCTTTTAAGCAAATAGGGTTCAGAAATGAAACCACATAACTAAAATCTTTATAAAACATAACTTTTATTAATATACTAATAAAACATAACTTGTGTAAAACAGATTTTGGTAAGTCAAAACATGCGTAAAATATATTTTGGTAACTCAAGATATAATATAACTCACCTTAATTTTAATACCTCACTCTTTCTTTCTACTATCAAGGACCCTTTCACCTTCCACTATTCTTTCTTTCTTCCTCTCTTTCTTTCTTTCCTTTGTTTTTTTTCTTTCTTTCTTCTTTCTTTTTCTTTCTTCTTTTCTTTCCTTCTCTTCCTTCGGCCCAGATCAGCGCCTCTCTATTTATAGGGAATAAGGTGCATACGTGGCTCAAATCGAGATTCGATTAATAATTATATAGATTCGTTCTTATCTTTAATAGATATTTAAGATAATTACCTTTTGACCCAACTTTTTAATATAATTATATAAATAATTTAATTTCTAATTAAATTACACTCTATCATATATCAACATAAAATTAATTATTTATTTTACTATCACACCCATTATTATTATTATTATTATTATTATTATTATTATTATTATTATTATTATTATTATTATTATTATTATCTATATTATTATTATTTATATTTTGACCCTTAAACTTTTTAATAATTATATTATTTTACAAAATTACGCATAATAATATATAATAAATTATATATTTTCCGAACTGAGATTAAATAATATTAATATAAATTCTACAGAATAATTAAAAATCTGGATTGTTACACATTCTGCACAATGCATAGATTAGATGTGTTATTGTCTGTATTAATTGCATAAGTAGAGCATTTGTCATTGCCGTTTTTATTAAGACTGAGAGACAGAGTAAAAAGTTTCCTGACTTCCTTTAATGTACTCTCAATATTTGGGAAATTCTGATGGAAGACCACTTGATTCCTTTGTAACCATATTGTCCAAAGAATGGCAACCGATTGGATAACAAGTTGAGTGTCTTTGACTTGTTCAATCCAACCTGTAAACTATTGGAAAAACGATACAAGCACTCTAATGCTAAAATTCAAACCCAAAGGAGCCATACTCTTTGTGCCCATTCATACTCAAAAACACATGTTCAATTGTCTCGTTGTCATTGTTACATCTAGCACATCTAATGTTAACATGCACACCACGCTTTTTTAATTCCCATTGGACTGGAAGAATTTTATGAAGACATTTCCAAATGAAGACAGTCCATTTTGGAGGTAAGCCTATATTCCATAACTTTTTCCATATTTTTTGTGTAGGGGTAGTCCTGTAAAACATAGGATAAGTACAAATCAAGGCTTGTTCATATCAAGATTTGACGAAATAAACTCCATTTTTTATTGGGCTTCAGACTAGTTTGTCTTCACAAGGGTCATTTGGAATGTGAATTGATAGAATAGCTCTTATACAGTCCATCGGGAAGAACAATCTTAGCAAATTCTCCCTCGAACTACCTTGATCCTAATCAATAAGATGTTCTACCCGCATGCTTGGAAGAAATCTTGTAATATCCCTTCCTTTTAAGGGATTGGGCATGGAAGGTATCCATTGATCCTCAAAAGGCTGAATTTGTAGTCTATTCCCCACTACCCAATGAAGACCCGGCTTCAGTAAATCCCTACGCCATAAAATACTACACCACCCCCAAGAAGCATTAGAACTCAAATTAACATTGAGGAATGGTTGTTTATGACAGTACTTACTCAATAATACCCGTGTTAATAACCCGTTGGGGTTATGAATCAACCTCCACGTCTATTTTGCTAATAAAACTTGATTGAAGCACATTAAATCCCTAAATCCCAATCCCTCCCAATCTTTTGGAAAGTATAAATGTTAGAAATTGGGCACTCATATGGTATGACCCATGAACCTTTTGAACCTTATCCATGTAAGTTTGAATTTGAATTTGAATTCAAAACTTATTTGGATAACTCACTCATGATATCTATATCTATTATATCAACTGATATAGATAGAAGATATACTTAGCCTATATATCTGATACGATATATGGGATATGGGATAAAAAAAAAAAAACAACGTATGTTTTTTCCCATACTGACTCTCTCCCATTAAAAACAACGATCAAGTTTTTTGCACTGTGACTTGTGTGGGTGATACTCATATTGTGGTATCACTCCACTGTTGGGTGTTCGTTGTTCGCATTTTTGAAGTACGTGATTTACCCACGAGATTCTTCGCTTCAGGTTCTATCACCTAAGGTATAATCTAAAATTTTTACCCGCTGCGTTATACTTGATTTACATTGGTATCAGAGCATTAATGGGTATTTTTGTGCTTATTTTATGTATTAAAATATGTGTATAATTTTATATAAATATATACACGATATAATCCTTGTTTCGAGACCTTCGAAACCATATATTGTTTGTTAGATTTGGATTTACGTTTGATGAGATATATTAAACCCTAATTTGGGTTCGTTTTTAATTTCTTGATGGCTTAAGAAGGAAGAAATTTATGTTCATTAAACGTTATTTTTAAGACCACAAATATTTTTATTTTGGAAAATGAAGTCCGGCAGTACCAAAATTAGACCAGAAAACACTCCAGAAGGCGATGCGTGAACCTTATGCGCCAGATGACGCTGTCAGCGGCAGCCACGCGCTACCACGGGCCACGTGCGCTTCTCACGCGCTACCACGCGCGCGCTGTCGGCCCCATTACGCGCGCGTTAGCCATGCATCGCGCCGAGCCGAGCCGAGCCGAGCCGCGCCGCGCAGTTTTCTGCACCGGCTTGGCTGCTGGGTGCTAAGGCCCTGTTTGTTTTTTTTTTTTAAATTATGAATCGCGTTAAATGGTCATTAATAATTGGTTTTAGCTTTGTTTTGAGCATGGTTGGTACTGTTGGACTTAAAATTGAATTTTTTATCTTCTGTAAAATTTTCAAAATTTTATGAAAATAAAAAATATTTTTCCTGAGATAATAATTCATTATTTCTACTTTAAATACTTCTGGTATTGCATGACTAATTTTCTGGAGTTGAAATTTTTGTTGTAGACTACTGCAAATGTTTACTATTTACTGGTATATTTTTTTCAGTTTTCCAGATTCTGGAATATTTATTTCTAATTTTATGTGTGTTTATTAGTTATTTAAAATTCCAGAAAATTTTAGAAAAATTCCAGAAAATTTCAAAATAATGTACATTCTATTATGGCATAATCTGAATATTAAATACAACACATTTTTTTTTTAGGGTTTGTAATATGTTATGATTAGAGAAGCATTCTTAGTTTTTTTTTAATTATTTAAATTCCATTATTAAATGAATATAGCATGTGTAAATTTACATTAAGATACTATTGTATGGAATTTATCATGCTTTGTATATGCCATAAGCAGTGGGAGATTGATTGTTTTTTTTTTTTTGCGCATGGAATTAAATTAAATTTTGATAATTGTCACTAGAGACGCAAGAGATGATTACATGCATAGCAAATTTTCGATCTTGAGACATGTGTAATATTATCATTATTTAATTTAGATTCTTTTGCTACAAAATAATTTTTATATTGCTATCATTAATATCCCTTGCGCATTTGTTTACTCTGTATGTAGAAATGGTTGCTAAGACAGTGGTGGCAGACTTAACTAAGGGAGAGAAATTAGATGGCGACAATTATGACATATAACGCTGTAAGATCCAATACCTCCTCGATGAGCAAGAAGTGTTAATCACTCTTGAACAAGTGATGGTTGAGCCAGAGCAGGGCAGTACAACTCAAAATCGTCGTGATCTTGAAGTCAGACTTCAAGATCGGTGTGCGCGCTTTACTATATTGAGCAGCATGCACAATAACTTGATTAGTGAGTTTGAGCATTGCTTGACTGCATTTCAGATGTGGGAAGCTCTCAAGCAAAAGTTTGGTATTACCTCTTTTGCAAAGCTACGTGGGCTGACTATGAAGTTTGACTCCTACCAAAAAAGGGCGCATCATTCGATAAAGCAGCATTTGAGGGTCATGTCAGCCATGATACGTGAGCTTGCGGCTGCTAAGCACAATTTGACTCAAGAGCAGCAAGTACAAGCTGTGATTCGCTCTTTGCCAAATTCTTGGGAGCAGATGAAGCAGAACATGATGCATAATGAGAGTGTGAAAGCATTCGAAGACATATCGCGCCATTTGGAGCTAGAGACTGAGCATCTTGAGGCGGCTAAATCTGATGGTTCTACTATGGTGGTTGAGTCGAGCTCACGTAGGACTTATCAGTTCAAGCGTGGAAAAGCAAAAGGTGCCCCTAAAAAGCAAACAGCAGTTGTGCTAAAGCCCAATGGCGCTAGAAATTTCAAGCGTAGGGGCAAGAGAGGTGACAAGAAGGTAAAGGCTAAATTGACATGCTTTAACTGTAACAAAGAAGGACATTTCGCTCGGGATTGTCCTGAGCAGAAGAAGGTACTCCCTTACTTAATTTCTCGCATTCAATGCTTTGTTTATAGTCAAGCATTAATTGCTCATTCTCCTCATTTTTGGATTGTAGACTCCGGAGCAACAAACCACATCGCGAGGGACAGAGTAGGGTTCGTTGATTATCGTCGACTACCTGTTGGGAGTAAAAAAGTCTACATGGGGAACAAGTCTAGTGTGGAGGTGTTTGGCATTGGCACATACAAGCTGGAAATGCGACGAGGGTGCACCTTGTATCTTCATGATGTTCTTTATGCTCCGGTTATTCGGCGAAACTTAGTTTCACTTATTAGCATGATGAGTCTTGGTTTTAGCTTTTGTTTTGAGAATAATGGTGTTAGCATTTATTTGGGAACAATTTTTTAAGGTTTTGGTTATCTTTCAGATGGTTTTTTAGTTTTGGATGTGGATGATTCTAGTTTTAATAAAAATGCCAATGGCTCTGTTTTTAATGTTGCATTTTTTTTGTGATAATGATTCTATGTGATGGCATGCTAGATTAGGCCACATAAGGCAAGACAGGATGACTAGATTGGCTAGAGAAGGTCTTTTAGGCCCACTCGCTAGAGTCACTTGGCCTGCTAGTGAGTACTGTCTTGCTGGAAAGGCAACATGGAAACCGTTTGGGAAAGCCAAAAGGGCATCTATCCCATTACAACTTATTCATTCTGATATATGTGGACCAATGAATGTGAGGGCAAGGCATGGAGCCCCTTATTTCATCACACTTATAGATGATTGCACGCGTTTTGGCCATGTCTATTTGATTTCTTACAAGTCAGAAGCATTAGATTGCTTTAGACGATATGTTAATGAGGTTGAGAATCAATTAGACAAGAGCATTAAGGCTCTAAGGACTAACCGAGGACGCGAATATCTATCTAAGCAATTTAAAGTGCTTTGTGAGAAAAAATGAGTTATCAGGCAATTGACAATTCCTGAGACTCCGCAGCAAAATGGTGTAGTGGAGAGAAGGAATCGCACATTGCTTGACATGGTTAGATCTATGATGGCGCAAACAAATCTTCCCATTTCTTATTGGGGAGACGCTTTGTTGACTGCTGCCTACGTCCTTAACCATGTGCCCTCAAAATCAGTTCCTTTCACCCCATATGAGATGTGGACTGACAAAAAGCCTGATTTGGGCAATTTGCAACCTTGGGGTTCTGTAGCTTACATACACAACACTTCTCATAAGTTTGGGGCATCCGGATGGAAGTATGACTGAAATTGAGTCACGAGATGTGGATTTCCTTGAGGAGGATTTCCCTAGCAGAGGTGAGGTAACTAGAGAAGTAGAACTCTATGAGATGAATGATCTACTTGAAAGCGCACCTAGTAGCTTAGTAGAGAGTGAGGAGATAATCCCTCAAGCTCCTTGGGACAGTGGGAGCGATCTACCTGTCCATGGACTAAATCCAATGAATGAGGATTCTCAGGATTCTCAACTACGTAGAAGCAAACGTGGAGCTATATCCCGTCGTCATTTTGAGATTGAAGGGGAAGCATTCATGATTGCTTTGAGTGATGAGATGGAGCCCAAGAATCTTAAAGAGGCTCTCTCATCCCCTGCTAGTAAAGAATGGAGTACTGCAATGGATGAAGAAATAGGGTCTATGAAGAAAAATCATGTCTGGGACTTGGTTGATTTGCAGCCAGGGCGCAAGACTATTGGGAACAAATGGGTTCTCAAAATCAAGCGCAAGGCAGATGGTTCCATAGAAAGGTATAAGGCTTGCCTAGTGGCGAAAGGTTACACCCAACGAGAGGGTGTGGACTATAAGGAAACTTTTTCACTAGTTGTGAGGTTTGCCTCTATTTGCCTAATTCTGGCCATAGTAGCTCAGTTGGACTTAAAGCTATATCAGATGGACGTTAAGACTGCATTTCTCAATGGAGAATTGGATGAAGAGATCTATATAGATCAACCAGAAGGCTTTGTGGTAGTAGGTCAGGAGCGCAAAGTTTGCAAGCTTCAACAATCTATTTATGGCTTAAAGCAATCATCCAGACAGTGGAATCTGAGATTTCATCGAGCCATTGTTTCTAATGGGTTTATGATGATCGATGAAGATCATTGTGTGTACGTTAAGTGATCTAAGGACATTTTTCTGATATTGTCATTATATGTAGATGACATATTATTGGCTGGAAATGACAAGGAGATAATTGTCGCCACTAAAAGGTAGTTGTTCTCTACATTTGAAATGAAAGACATGGGTGAAGCAAGCTATGTGCTCGGTGTTAAGATCCTTAGGGATCGCTCTAGGAGACTTCTTGGTTTGTCTCAAGAGACTTACATTAAGACTATCCTAGAGCGATTCCAGATGTAGAGCTGCAAACCCATTGACACTTCTGTTGCGAAAGACAAGAGCCTAAGCCTTGATATGGGTCCTAAGACTCCAGAAGAGAATGAAAAGATGGCCCGTGTTCCCTATGCAAATGCTGTTGGAAGCTTGATGTATGCTATGATGTGTACATGTCCTGACATTTGTTATGCAATCGGATTGGTGAGTCGTTACCAATCTAACCCAGGACCAACTCATTGGAAAGCAGTTAAGAGGATATTACAATATCTTAGAGGGACTGCAAATTACACACTTTGCTACCAAAGTTCAGATCTACATCTAGTTGGCTATTGTGATGCTGACTGGGGAGGAGACTTAGATAAGCATAAGTCTACTTCAAGATATGCTTTCATGCTTAGCGATGGTGCTATTTCTTGGAGCAGTAAGAAGCAATCCTGTATCGCCTTATCGACTATGGAGGCTGAGATTGTGGCTTGTTCATCTACCGTTCAGGAAGCCGTTTGGTTGAGGAGATTCCTTCAGCATTTGGATATTGTCACACACACTTCAGACCCTGTGACTATCCATTGTGACAGCATGGCTGCACTCCCTTACGCTAAGGATCCTAAATACCACGGGAGAACCAAACACATTGATGTGAGGTTCAACTTTATCAGAGACATTGCGGCGTAGAAAGAAGTGATCCTGAAGTACATCCCTACGAGTCGCATGGTTGCGGACCCTTTGACTAAGCCCATTGCAAGAGATGTTTATCTTACTCATGTTAGGGCTTTAGGACTACGTAGGTGGTGATATATATATATGTGTATTCAGTTGAACTCGTATTGTTTTTGGGATATTTATGCCATTAGTATTCATATTTGTTTCTATTACACATTTATGTTTACTACTTTTTGCAATGGTTTGTGAATTAGCATACACAGAATAAATAAATTGATGTTAGCAAGCAAGATTGGCTCACTCACGCGAGCAATCGCCCTTAGCGCTAGGTAGCGAGCAAGGATGAGACTAATAGCTTATTATATTTGGAGCAAATAGAGAAGCTAAAGTTATCCACTAGCTATGTCGCCTTGGTTGGAGCCAAGATGAGGTCTTGTTAGAGACTGACCATGGATATGAGAGTACCCATTTTTCCATGATGTGCCTGTTATGGATAGCCAGATGCGAGATCTCATTTGATGCCTGAGAAGCGAGCAAATAGAGAATTCGAGTTAGATGCTAGGAAGCGACTTGTGCGCTTAAGAGCGACTAGACTAAGATCTGTATGGTGTGTGAGTTTAACATCACTCTTTGGAAGAGTTACTCTACTATAACATGCATTGGTACTGCATGTGCTTATCGACCCGTTAGCGAGGTGAAAGAATGGATCCCTGCTTCTTCACCGTGTGAGTCCTAAAAGTCATTTTTCCCTAAATGACTTCACTTTGTGCCTTTTGTAACCTTTGACTATGTCATAAGATGAGGAGTTGATGTTCAGCTACTTTGGTATGTTGCCTGCGGCCATGTATGATTCGGCTTTAAGGGACATTACTGGGAGAGCGGTCAATTTCAAATTAAATGATATGAGGGTGAAGAGAAGATCATCTAGTTCTACATCTCTGCTCTATATTCACTGGCAACAACTCATATCGCTCTCTATAGGATGCTGATTGGGTGTGAATATAATGCGGGACCTAGGAGAGTCAAACATGCTCTTTGAGGGATTAGAGATGTTTTTTGGACCGATGTAGCTAGATGGGTTTGGGTACATGAGACACTATTTCTATTCATTTTTGGGTTGATGTCTCTATGCTGACTCATATTGAGTTTCTAGTATAGAGCTCTCACATGCAGGTGTTCTCAGCAATCGCACGGTGCATTGGCTAGTATAAGATTGTTCATTTTTGAAGAGATTGAGATAGAGACGTGGCAGTGTCATGCCAACTCATGTGCGAGTGTGAGATGTTAGAAATTGGGCGCCCATGTGGCATGACCCAAGAACCTTTTGAACCTTATCCATGTAAGTTTGAATTTGAATTCAAAACTTATTTGGATAACTCACTCATGATATCTATATCTATCATATCAACTGATATGGATAGAAGATATACTTAGCCTATATATCTGATACGATATATGGGATATGTGATTAAAAAAAAAAACAACGTATGTTTTTTCCCATACTGACTTTCTCCCATTAAAAACAACGATCAAGCTTTTTGCACTGTGACTTGTGTAGATGATACTCATATTGTGGTATCACTCTACAGTTGGGTGTTTGTTGTTCGCATTTTTGAAGCACGTGATTTACCCACGAGATTCTTCGCTTCAGGTTCTATCACCTAAGGTATGATATAAAATTTTTACCCGCTGCGTTATACTTGATTTACATTAAATGCATCCATTTCTTCCAAGAGATACCTCTATCACCATTGGAATGCCAAAGGAAGTTTCTTATTATTTTAGAAATTTTGCCCAAAAAAGAATTAGGTATTCAGAATACCGACATTAAATACACCGGTATTGAATGTAGCACATGTCTAACCAAAGCCCCTCTACCTGCAAAATTTAACATCTTACATTTCCACCATTGCAACTTACTTTCTATTTTTTCTAAAATTGAATTGAAAATAACCCCTTTTGATCTTCCCGAAAAACCAAATTAGCTCCTAAATAAATGCCTGAATGAGTCCCAGCTTTAACACACAAGAGTGATTGGAGACTCTGTTTATCAGATTCCAACATGTTTGGGCTAGCGAAAAATTTAGATTTTTGGTAATTAATATGAAGCCCTGTCTGGGAGCAAAAAAGCATTCAAAAACCATCTTAAACACTAGACATGGGATAACTCAAAGGTTTGAAAAATGAAAGTCATCTGCAAATAGGAGATGATTTACTAATGGGGCTTGTTTGCAAATAGCTACAGTAGTGGACTAGAGAGAATTTTTTTCTTATTATATGCTTAAAATATTTTTCACCACACACACTATTATGAAAATATAATTTTTTAATACTCCGTAAGCAAATTCTTTGTGAGAAATGAGCTGGTGTTGTGAAATTTGTTTTGCATATATATATATATATATTTTGATAACTCGATATTCGATCCAATTGACAGATTAATTAAGGAATCAATCTCATCGTCCACTAACGGGGTTCAATTATTAAAGGTGACTGACCCTAAAAAATTGTTTATAGTTAGAAGGTTTTGACTCTAAGACTACCAATAAAATACATCCTCAAATCCCAAGCCTTAACTACCAAGCCAACCGTTGGGTATAAAAATTTGTCATTATCATTTGCCTTTCAATCTTATAATCTAATTGCAACCTTGTGATGATTCTAATTCTTAGTAGTATCTTGTTAATATTTATGTGCACAATACTTGGGAATGCATACATAATTGCTTATCCGTATTTTATTTTTAAAAAAATATATACAATTGTTTTAAAGTTTGCTAATCTGTATCTAGCACTAGATTTTGTTCTGATATTGAAGGAATGGACTGTTGTGGAATATAATGATAGAAGTGCTTTCTCAAAAAGAATGTATAGAGTTGAATTTTTCATGAAATGTATAACTAGCTTATACGAGATCTTCTCCAATTTATCGAGGAAAAATAATTTATTCACACAATTTCTTTCCTTAAACTCTCTGAATAATATGACAATTAAAATTTAAAAAATTAACCCATGCTGTAATATCCTCTCAAAATTCTCATTACATGCATTTTGTCACATTGCTTTATTCAAAAGATTTTAAATATAAAAAAAATTATATGAATGTAGCACTACAGCTCACTGAGTTACGATTTTATCTCGAAATTGTTGTGCGAGAATTCTATATTGTTTTAAGTAATCAGAGTAAACATTCGTTATTTATTAAGGATTTATTTGAGATAAATTAAAAAAAAGTTAAAAAGTTAAAAAATTACTAAAAAAGTTAAAAAGTCTATACTATTTAAGGGTAGCTTGTAAGGGAAGCTACTAGGGCAAAATTATTTTTCGCTTTCAATTCAATTACTTAAAAAGTCAAAAAGTTAAAAGTCAAAAAATCAAAAGGGTAAAATTGTCATTTTGATTTTACTACAATATTTTATTACACATATTTTCCTAAAAAGTCAAAAAAATCCCAAACATACATTTTTTTTTTCTCTACTTTTTAAACCAAAAAAATCAAAAAGTGCACTTATATAACACATCCCAAACAACTACTAAGATTGATTATGTATATATAAGAGTTTATTACATTTTTTTTTTATCTTTAAATTATCGTCAAATTATTTGTTTAATTCTTGAACTATTGATTGAATACTCAGTTTTCTCACTGCTACCCTGTCATCACCTGTATATGCTTCAGTGATTCAATACCAACACTGCTTTGAAGTTTGGTATGCTCTGGAAAAGCGATACACATCTCTCTCTCGTTCGCATATTCATCAATTAAAGAATAAATTGCAGTCAGTTACGAAAAAAGGATACACCATGACTGAGTACCTGACTCAAATCAAAGAGATCTCAGATCAGCTTCGGCTTGCTTCATCAACAATTGACGATGAAGATCTTGTCCTCTTAACTCTGAATGGCTTACCAGAGGAGTATGATGCACTTAAAACAACTATACGTGCTCGAGTGGAATCCATTACGATGGATGATCTGTGTTCACTCTTGAGTTCTGAAGAGATTCATGTTGAAAACAAAGCCAGACTTGTTGTTTCTGCCTCTCCAGTGGCTTATGCAGCAACCAAAGGTTCTGAGATTTCACAGTCCTCTCCTCAATATTCAAAATCACATTTCACCAATCCTTCTAATTACAGAGGTCGAGGTCAATCTCGTGGTTATCGAGGCAGACGAAACAGAGGTGGACGGTTTTATAAGCCTAACAGGGGAAGATATACTTCCAACAACAACAATGGTTGTCAGATCTGTGGAGGATATAATCATAGTGCCTTTGACTGTTGGTGGAGAATGGATCCTAACTTTCAACCTCTCAATTCCAATTCTTCCTCTCAATCTTCATTTCAAGGTGTGTCTCAACCATAAGCATATTCTGTTACCAGTGCACCAACCACTTCCTCCTCTGCTTCGTCTACTCCTTGGTACATTGATTCTGCCGCTACAAACCACATCACTAATGATCTCGCAAACCTTCATCTGTATCAACCATATCAAGGTCAAGATCAAGTTACTGTAGGTAATGGTCAAACTGTTCCAATCCAGCACATTGGTAAGGGTTTATTACCTACTCCTCACTGCTCTTTTCGTCTCAATCATCTTCTTCATTCACCACATATTTCTTCAAATTTACTATCTGTTCATCAATTGGCCAAAGACAATAATTGTTTAGTTACTTTTGATGCTGATTCTTATTTTATTCAGGACAAACATACGAGACAAATTCTTCATAAAGGATCTGCTGTGAATGGCTTATATCATTTTGCTGCATCTCCATCTTCTTCTTTCCCTCAGGCTCACATTACTCAGTCCCAAGTCTCTCTACCTGTTTGGCATCAGAGACTTGGTCATCCATCTCCTTTGAAATTTCATCAGGTTGCTAAGCATCTACCTGCTGTTTTTCGAAATAAAGAGTACAAGAATTTTGTTTGTACTCCATGTAATGTTGCTAAAGTTCACAGGTTACCTTTTAAATTGTCTAGTACTACTGCTAGCCAACCATTTTCTCTTGTTCACTATGATGTTTGGGGGCCTTTTAATTCCTCATCTACTAGTTACAAATACTACTTGTTGTTTGTGGATGACTTTACCAAATTTACATGGATCTATCCTCTTCATGTTAAAAGTGAAGTATTTTCCACTTTCTTACAATTCAAAACTTATGCTGAAACTCAGTTTTCTACTTCTTTAAAAATTTTACAAACAGATAATGGCACTAAGTTTGTTAATAAACAAATGCATGATTACCTTGTTACTAATGGCATTCTTCATCATCTTACCTGTTCTTATACTCCTGAACAAAACGGAGTGGCTGAGCGCAAGCATCAACACATTACTGAAACTACAATTGCTTTGTTATATCAGTCCTCTGTTCCTCTTCAATTTTGGTTTAAAGCTATGGCTACTGCAGTTTTTCTTATTAACAGGTTGCCTAGTTTGTCCCTTGGTCATAAATCTCCCTTTGAATTGCTTTTTCACACTTTACCTGATTATACATTCCTTAAAGTTTTTGGATGTCAGTGTTTTCCATGGCTTCGGCCTTATGTAGCTCACAAATTGGCTCTTAGATCCACCCCATGTGTGTTTCTCGGCTACCACTCTACTATCAAAGGTTACCGGTGTTTGGATCCTATCTCCGGGAAGATTCATATCTCTAGACATGTCACTTTTAATGAATCCTATTTTCCATTCACTGCCCTTTCCTCCACTTCTTCTAGCTTGCCTTCCCTTCAATCTTTCTTCAATCCTAGTTCTATTTCTCCTGCACCTGTTGCTCCTTCTCTTCCTCCTTCTTCTATTTCCTCAGTTTCAGTTCCTTCCTTCTCTGTTCCTCCTCCTACCTTCACTCCCACTGTTTCACACCCATCACATTCTTCTGCTTCTGTGCCTACTCCTGTCTCTCCTCTTAGTTCCTCTTCTCTCCCTTCTTCTCCTATTCCCATTGATTCCATTGCTATTCATCTTCCTCTTTCTTCACCTGCTGCTCCTCTCAATACTCACCCCAAGATCACTCGGTCCAAAGCTTGTCACCTTACTACCTCCTCTTCTCTTGATCTTTCTACTACTGAGCCTCTCACTACTAATCAGGCTTTATTGTCTCCCCTTTGGACTGCAGCAATGCATGCCGAATTTCAGGCCCTTCAGCAGCAACGTACCTGGTCTTTAGTTCCCTTACCTTCTAATAAAACAGCAATTGGTTGCAAATGGGTTTTCCGGATAAAGAAAAATTCTGATGGAACTATCGCTCGATACAAGGCTCGTTTGGTTGCCAAGGGCTATCTTCAGCAAGAAGGTGTTGATTATCAGGACACCTTCAGTCCTGTGGCTAAGCAACCAACCATCCGCATCTTATTATGCCTTGTGTTGCAGCGGAATTGGGTTCTCAAGCAGTTAGACATTTCCAATGCTTTTCTCCATGGAAAGTTGGATGAAGAAGTTTACATGACCCAGCCTCAAGGTTTCATTAATGCCTCTTCTCCTACACATGTCTGCAAGCTTCATAAAGCCTTGTATGGACTCAAACAAGCTCCTTGAGCTTGGTATTCGACTTTCTCATCCTTTCTCATTACTCAAGGGTTTCATCACAGTCAGTCTGACTCCTCTCTGTTCATCCGCCAGACTTCGGCTCATCTCACCATCTTGCTTATCTATGTGGATGACATTTTAGTTACTGGTAGTGATTCTTTTGTTATTCAGTCTTTGCTCAATCACATGCATGTTGCTTTTTCCATGAAGGAGCTTGGTGACATCTCCTATTTTCTTGGGATTTCAGTTCTGTCCACCTCTGAGGGTTACTTTCTTTCCCAGCCAAAATATGCCACTGACTTACTTCATAAAGCTGGCATGCTGGAATGTAAACCTTGTTCCACCCCTATGGCAATTAAGCCTTCCTCCTCTACTTCAGATGCTCTCCCTTACTCTCAGCCTCAGCTTTACAGGAGTCTAGTTGGTGCCCTTCAGTACTTGACCATCACTCGCCCAGACCTTTCGTTGGCAGTCAATCATGCTTGCCAGCATATGTATGCATCCACCATTGCTCATTTTGCCCTGGTTAAACGCATTCTTCGCTATGTGAAAGGCACCCTCACTCATGGTCTTCGCTTTACTCCTGGGCCCTTTATTCTTCATGCCTTTACCGATGCTAATTGGGCTGGAGATTCAGTGGATCGCCGGTCTACTTCTGGATTTTGTGTGTTTTTAGGACCAAACCTCATCTCTTGGTCTGCTAAAAAGCAGCCCACAGTTTCTCGTTCATCTACTGAGGCTGAATATCGGTCCATGGCTTCCACCACTGCTGAGCTTGTCTGGTTACAACAGCTGCTAAAGGATCTTTGTCTTTCTTCTTCTTCACCTCCTGTCCTTTGGTGTGATAACCTTTCTGCCATGGCCTTGGCTTCTAACCCTGTTTTCCACTCCCGTTCAAAGCATATCGAGGTGGATTGTCATTTTATTCGTGAGCGTGTTGCCTCCAAGCAAATTTCTCTTGCTTACATCCCTACCTCTGACCAGATCGCTGACATCTTCACTAAACCTTTAACTTCAGCCAGATTTCACTATCATAAGTTCCTAAAGTATATAAATCAAAGTCTATTTAGTCCATAAACTATTGATTGAATCTATTAAGTCCATAAAGTATTTCATTCAAACTTATTTAGTACCTAAAAGGATTTAAAAAATAAAATATAAGCCCATATAAGTATTATAAATTAGTAAAAGATCCTACCTAGTTAAAATTTTATTTTAAAAGAACCTTAAATTTTTATTGTCTTTAAAAAGTAAGCTTCAGTTCTTAGAGTGAATTTAGGGGTAAGGGTAATTATCTATAGTATTTGCTTAGTTTATTTTTATTTTTATTTTTATTTTTATTTTTATTTTTATTATTAATGACTATTTACTTGTCTTTATCTAGTATTATATGCTAAATTTCGTTTAGAATTTCTAATTGATTGTCTTTAATTTTTTCACCAAGTTCTTTTTATAATTTAATTAATGTATTATTTTATTTTATTAGTATTATTTGTAGCAAAGTGTTATTATTTAAATTATCTAATTCTACTCCTTTAATATATCTAATAAGCAAGATTGATAAATCATACTTTGATACTAATTTAAATAGACATCAGAATAAAACACTTTTTAAATACAAAACAAAAATTTAAGATTTTTTTTTTTTGAAATAAAATCTTAACTAAGTAGGGTATTTTCCTAATTTATAATACTTATGGGCTTATATTTTATTTTTGCAATCCTTTCAGGAACTAAATAGGTTTAAATTAAATATTTTAGAGACTTTATAGATTCAATTGATAGTTTAGGGAATAAATAGATTTTGATTTATATATTTTAGAGACTTATTAAATTCAATCGATAGTTTAGAAACTAAGTAGATAATTTGGTGGTAGTTTACAGTAAGAAGTGTAATATACCCTATATATATATATATTTTTGAAATACATATTTTTAGGTTCAATGTAATTTTTATTTATAGTTTATGAGATAAAAAAAATTATTTAGATAAGTTGAAATAAAAGTTAATCAAGGTAAGATGAATATTTTTAGCTTTTCGTTTTCTCTAATTATGAATTTTTAATTTAAAAAGAAAAAGAGCACAAACAAACTCAAAGATTGATTGTGTTTAAACTAGAAGTGGCAAACAAATGGATTTGGATAACGCAAAACGGGTTATATATAAAAAATAATTCAATCCAAATTTAGTCAGTTAGTAAACGAGCTTAAGGGAGTGTATTGAGTTGGATATATTATGCACAAATTAATCCAATCTTTCCGTTTACTTTATGAGAATGTGGTGATGGTGGTGTTGGTGGTGTGGTGGTATGGTTATTTTGGTTTTTTATTTAGTTTTCATTCAAGCCCAATGGGTATGAGAAATTATTCAATATTCTTGGAGTAAGTTGAGGTAGTATTGCAAATAAGTAGTTATTAATATTTAAATCATGAGATCTATTATTTTTGTGTTAAAGTTTGTGGAAATAAAGTATTAAGTGTTAATTTGTAAATAAAATAGAGTATTGTTTTAAGAGTATTGAATAATTTCTCAACAAGTATTCATGTCTGTTCATATAAATCGAATTATAATTTAGTCTCGAGACATGTAATGTATTTAAATTAATTTATTAAATGAATTTTAAACATATTAAATTATCATCACTAGTTTTAAGTGTTAACAACCGTTTTAGGCCATTGATTAGGTAGCTTTGAGTTGTCTGTGGTTGTTTAGATTCTTCATGACACCATGTTCTCCCTTTGGTCTAGTTGTTTTGTAGCCATGGTGAGGGGTGTTGACTCCAATCCACATGGAGGAATAGTTGGAGGTTAGCTCTCCAAGTCAAGAAATATGAGGGAAGAGAGAAGATGGCTGTTGGCAGTTGGTAGCCCAATAACTTCCTTCTATTGACTTAGTTTCCTTCTTTTTCTGTATAAATTGAGGTGAGGAAGAAGGAAAACATAACACACAGAAAAAAGGCATCAAACACAGAGTGTATAATCTGTGTAAGAGAGTAAGAGTGTTATGGAGAGAGAGTGAGGTGTGAGTGTTGTAAACTCCCTCCAGGATAATTCTATAGTGATATCTCTCCCGTAGACGTAGGCTATTGCTGAATCACGTAAATCTCTTGTGTGATTGTGTGTGATTGATTTCTGGCGTGCCTTGATCCTAACAAGTGGTATCAGAGCCGCATTAGTCGATTTTCGGAAAAACAATATGGGCTTGTTTGGTTTGTATTTCCCAAACAATTTTCTGAAATCTTCTCTGAAAACACATCTCTGGGAGTAATCAAACCAAACAGATTTTCCCAAAAAAATTCTCAGAAATGCGTTTGGTTATCTATTTTCAGGATCACTTTTCAAAACAAATTCTCAGAAAATACGTTTGGTTGGTTTTTTTCAGAAACACAAAATACAAAGACCCCCAACTATGTAAACATGTTTATTTATTTTTTTTCTTTTCTTTTTTTTTCTTTTTTTTTTTATAGAATGAATCAAAACAGCACAACATATTATGCATTGCATGTTAATAAAAATAAAAATAAGGGTCTAATTAAAGTGAATTACAGTTCAGAAAAAAACAAGACTACTTGTTAATTAGCAGCTCATTGTCCAAAGATTTAAATGCAACTACTTGCATGTATTGCTACTCTTCACGTTAATCTGTTTCCAACTGTCAAATTTCAATCTTAAAACCACACTTGCGAACTCTCTTCAGAGTGTAGAGCAATCCCACTGTTGAAATTGATGAAACCATGCCACTGATCATGGAGTCGATGGTGACAGAAAGAACTAAGGCTTTACATCCTCAGCTTACCATTCCAACAACGTATGGCTTTGGTTTTCGACAGACCGCTAATAGTAATACCCACTATTGGCATTACTGATCCGGCAATCTCTTCCCTAATAAACCATTACCAACCAGCAATAACCACCGCAAATCCACCACTTGGCACCACCACAAATCAGTAATACTTGCCCAATCAGCCACCTTCAACATATCTGTCACAGCTCTTTAATCAAACACATATCAAGCATATTCAAACTTCTACATAAATGCAGCAATTGGGTTTTCTGCCAACACCATCGTCCACCAAGAAAATGAGAAGATATCAATAATAGAAAGATTAAAAAAAAATTGATAGGAAAAATGAATAAAAAACCTCCTCCCCTCTTTACCACATGGGAACCACTCACTACTTACCAAAAAAACCACTACTACACCACAACAGGCCCACCGTCACACACAAAAATCAAACCCATGTCTATAATTTATAATTTTCATTTTCTTCACCAATTCCTCTATTTTCCCAACAATCAAACAATGCACTTCTATAGCAAACACTTGGTCTGCACACTTTTTTTTTTCTTTTTTTTTGGTCTGCACATTTCATACAGACTCACAGATTATAACATAATGCAAACATACACACCAAGAACAGTAAGGAATGTACCAAACAAAGCTGAACATAAGATCCAAAATTAATTTCTTTTCCATTTCTAAAATTTCTAAGTAACCAAACCAGACAGTTCGAAAGCAACATAACAGAGCTCAACAAACTAAAAATATCAATCCCTTTTCACCTCATAATTTTCACAGAAGACACAAAGAGCGTGTATTACAGCACCCAATTAAGGCATTCTGTAAAAACATGTGAAAATGGATCTAATTATGTAATCACACATTCAGAACACACAGAAGCATCTGTGAAATGACCCGAAAACAGTCAAGCAGCATCATGCAAATTTAACATATACAGAATGATAAGTTTTGAGCATAGATTCAGAACACACAGACATGGGACTGTTCCACTTACAGCATCTAAACATAAACTACAGATTCACCATTGCCTGTGAATTTAAACTACAGATTCACCAGTTACAGCATCTAAATTTAAAATACAGATTCATAAAACATCAACACAGACTTGCCACCAACACAACAAATTTAAAATTAATCTAATCACAACTATCCACTGTTTTACTAATTTTCCAGCAACACAGCAACATTGACTTCAACACATGGATACAAACATCACCCAGATAAAGAAGACATAGATTCATTACAGCACCACAGTCAATTTGCTTGCAGCAGCGGCACCAGGCGTTGGCTTCATCTGCATATGGCTTTTGAGTTAGCAATCCCATTTTCAAATATATACAAGAAATACAAATATAATGTGAAGTTTGAAACATTAACCTACTTTGATTATGTGCTCAACTTTTTTCCAATTACCAAAAAGAATCTACCTACTTGTTATCATATACCTATTGTTGTATGCCTCCCACATAGATGCTGCAACCTCAATCTCGCCATTGTCCCATCTGCAGTAGTTGTTCACGTGACATGTTTACATGGTTGTGTTGTTGCATAGCTGGTACTCCATCTTCATTTCCGTGGACATTTTGTACTCCAACTTCACCATGAACCTCACTTGCACCTTCACCTCCACCTTCACCTTCACCTTCATCTTCATCTTCATCTTCGTCTTCAACGTCATCTTCATCTTCGTCACTTGATTCTTCTGCATCGAAAAAATTCATCCTGCTCTTGCACCGTCCGGATCCAATTGTGGAGAACACAACATGCCATAACGATTGGCCCTTGTCGTACCATATCATACCGTGGCATGTGTCTCAATAATGCAAACCGTTGCTTCAACACTCCAAAGGTTCTTTGTATAACATTCCTCAACGAAGAATGTCTATGGTTGAACAACTCTTGTGGACCATGGTAGCGACGCCGACTATTGAACTCTTGCAAATGGTATTTTTGGCCACGATATGGGGCTACGTACCCGGACATGTGTGTATACCCGGCGTCAACGAGATAATACTTGTCTACAGGAAAACTCTTTCAGTAAGAACATGTCATGCCATATTTGGGTGTGAATAAAAGGAAAGCTCTAAATTAAAAATACACTTACTAGGTGGTGGGTGTGGAAAGTCAGCAGAATTTGTTGTAAGTGCTTCTAGGAAAATTCTCGAATCGTGTGCACTACCTTCCCAACCAGTGTATACAAACGTAAACTTCATGTCAAATGAACATGCAGCCATGACATTCTGAGTTGTATGCACTTTTCTACCTCGATATGGCATTTGGTCACTTTCTGGTGCCACAACAACAACATGTGTGCCATCTATGGCCCCCACACAGTCCTACATCACATAACTTTGAATTGATTTATCAAATTTTCAGTCTTAATAAGTCATATTAAATAATGCAAATGAACTGACCATTTTTGTTACCTTAAACCATGGCCAGTACCGTCTGTCATTCCGAATTTTACGATGGTAACATCCATGTTCGGTGTTGGATTACAAATGGCGCAAGATTTCCCAACGCCCGCATCATAAGTACGAAATGACGATGAATTGTCTCATTTGAGTGCTGAAATCGATCTCCAGCATTT
This sequence comes from Camellia granthamiana, assembly GCA_036172215.1. NCBI lineage: Eukaryota > Viridiplantae > Streptophyta > Magnoliopsida > Ericales > Theaceae > Camellia > Camellia granthamiana. Next base: position 40,548,211 of record CM069912.1, read on the forward strand.
CTTGTTCCTGAACTTTGACCACAGATAAATAAAAACATAGCCAACGACTCCTCAAGTGACATTCGCATGTTCGACCAGTCTACAACATTTCTACGGACAATCTGTTTAACTAATTCCACAAATGTCGGGACTTCCATTCGCAATTGTTCACGGATTGATTTAGGATTTCCACTTAGTAAGAATTTTATGTACTGCTCACCGGTGTATGGACAATTACGTTGCGGTTGTCTCGTAGGAATGTCATGTGTTAGTTGCAAACCATGTGTAAGTCCATCACGTCAACGTCACCGTCATCGTCACTGTACGGGTTGTACATATTGTTCGGTTGTCTTCCATTGGGTCATGACGACGACATCTAAAGCGGAAAGTGTCAAACAATCAAGGTATTATCAGTAATGACATGAGTATAGCACTAAAAATTTAATGGGGACATTGCAACAAGGATTCCATGGCAAAAATAAGGAGCGACAACATAGTGGTAAACATTAAGCAAATAAACTTAGACAGCATGATATAGATAGTTAGGTCAACACGCAACATAGTCCAAACCGAAACCAAAAAACAAAGAAATTAAAACAAATACAATTTAGGTTTAACAAATGTGAAAAACAAAGAAAAATACAGCCAACGTATCTTGCGAGCATCTTCATTTCCAGAAACCTCAAACCGCACAGTGGGATGACCAAGCTTCTCACAAACTGAGGATCCAAAGGTACCTCATTTCCGGTTCCATGGTCATAAACATGGTTCGCCATTCTAGTGATGTGAACATGTTCATGGCCTTCAAAAACAAGCTCGGATCCAGCGCCATTGATTTTAGGATGGTCATACATGCTGCAACGGAGTACGCATCAGTAGCCCCAGCGTTGGCCTCCGCTTGAAGGTAATACCGTTCACGTGCTTCACAGGAACGTTGCCATGATTGCAGTGCATCGTCAATTTTTGGGTTCTTGCTGGACTGACCTTGGCCACTAGACTATGTTTACTGCCGGATGTGCACGATTCATCGATTGGCCCTTTTTCCGACGTATATGCATGGAAGCGTTCATCCATTTCTCGCTCGTCATCAGATGTGGGTGCACCTTGACGAGAAGAACGCGCAAAAGCGCCAGTGGCAAAAGACTTGGCAAATATTTCCGACATGAGCTCATAATGTTCAAGGCCTTTGGTTTGGAATTGTTTTGCATTTGGGTGTGCCTACAAGTTGGAAACATTAATTAATCATGTAGAAAATTATTTCTCTATGCACGTGGTTATGCTAAATGTATGCGCGGAAATAATTACCTGAACATAATTTTCCCAAACATCGTCTAGGGCTGTCACTGTTTGAGTGATTGGGTCCCATCCCAAACCTGTGTGGTTTTTAAGAGCAACAAACTCTTTGTAGCTCGCCTTCAAACACGCCAACTTACCCTTCAATTTTTGTCACCCATAATTTTTTCCAACCTTTTTTGTCATCTCTTCATCAATTGTTTGCCACTGCCTTGGCAAAAAAGTCCTATCTTTCTTTGACATGGAAGGACCCTCTTTCTTTATTTCCTCCACCAAAATTTCTAAAAATATCTTGACAATTTCGGACCCCCACATCTTAAAGTCGTCATTATCGTTAGCCATTCTAGCCTAATACAAGTGCAAGAAATTACAATTTATAGTTATGTGAACAACTTAAGACAGCATGAAAAAGTTTGGCAGTACGTGACATGAAGCATATGCAGAATTTTTAAAGCCATTACAAATATTACGAATATTTAATATGAGACTCCGCGTGCAAAAGTTTACCGGATAAGGAGTTTCGTTTTCAGCAGTGGAGGAATTGACTGATGGTTGAGGTGATCTCTTCCTCTTGGCCCTTCGTGTATTGAATAATGACCGTGGAGTACAAAGTTGGCCTGGTTTAAAATCAATATGAAAAATTGAGAATGACCAGAATTTATGTGCTATACATGCGCAGAATTATCAAAGCACCAAGGGCCAGAATGAGCAGAATTTATGTATGCATACATGACCAGAATTACGAAAGCAGAATTTTGAAAATGAGCAGAATTTATGTGGTAAGCATGAGCAGAATTATGAAAGCACAATTTTCAGAATGAGCAGAATTTATGTATGCATACATGAGCAGAATTATGAAACCAGAATTCTGAAAATGAGCAGAATTTATGTGCTAAGCATGAGCAGAATTATCAAAGCACAAAGTGGTGGACAAAAACTTTATGAACATCTAACAGAAAGTAGAGGGAAAAAAAAGTTTCATGACCATCTTTCAGACTTTGAGCTGTACCTTTCTGAATTCAAAATTAAATGTGATTTCATGAGCTGTCACCAAACACAAAATGGAATTCTTGGTACTTAAATATACTATAGTCTTCTGATAGTAATTTCAGTTATAACCTTTTGAACATTTGCAGATTATACAGGTTCCTATAAATTCTTCTTATACTTATTACAACTAACTGGACCAGTTGGAGTCAGATTTTTCCATTTTCAAAATGAGCATCATGTATGTATGCATACATGAGCAGAATTATGAAAGCAGAATTTTGCAGAATGAGCAGAATTTATGTACGCATACATGAGCAGAATTAGCAAAGCACAATTTTCAATTTTCACAGAATTTATGTATGCATACATGAGCATAATTACTGAACATAGTAATGACAAGCACCTAGACATGGAGAGATCACTGGTTTATTACTTTGTCACCTTGGATTTTAAATCTGCTTATGATATTTTAAATCTGAAATCCGTAATATCAGGTTCTGTTTTATATACAAGGAGACAAATCAAGCAACAAACTTTTAGCCAAGAAAGCAATTTTGTTACTTTTTGAGTGTATGCATTGGTTGGAGAAGACCCGCGAACTTATTACTTGCAGACAGTTACTTGATGGGCCTTTTCTATTCTTCTTCTCCTTCCCATTTTTTTTTTCTTTCTTCAGCAGTCTCTCTCTCTCTCTCTCTCTCTCTCTCTCCCTATAAACCTTTTGTTTGAGTTTTACTAAAATTTTCTTTATAAAGATAAAAAAAAAAAAGAAAGAAAGAAAGAAAGAAAACATTTAACATACCCTCCTTGCATACGACTAACAAAAACAACTTCAAATTCTACTATGTAACATAAAAATATGAGGCTTCAGTATGTGGAATAGTTGTGTGTTTGTGTTGTTGAGTGAAGATAAAGAAAAAAACTTTTAGGATTTTTCTGTACATATTATCCATTTCATTTTTGTTGAAAAACAGATTAATAAATCTTCAAACTGGAAAAAAAAAAAAAATTCAAAGCCTCATTGTATGTTGTTGACATTTTGAGAGTGGTAAAAGAAAATAGTATCACACATGCCTCTTTAAAACACTGTGGCAACAATGCAAACCGATACAAAAATATTTCTTCTTCAAACAAATATGAAAAAGCACATTATTGTCACTGTACTTCCTAATAAAACACCTCTGATTAAACACATTTTCAATAGCTAACCACTGTTACATGATGATAATTTTGCTACTAATGCTACGGACACAGCACCAACCACCCAACAAATTGCTTTACACTTAACCTTGGATTTCAAATGTGCTTATGGAGAAAACGTGCTTACTGTTCCCAAAATCAGTGTAAATTCATCTTTCACAAAAAATGGGGAGAAACAGCCATTTTCTTATCCAAATTGGTAATCCAAAAAACGGAAGTATCTGTAATCTGCATATGTTCTATGAGACACCAAATAAAATAGGCTGAGGTTAATTTACCGAATCCGGAAATGATCTGATTTCAAAAATTTACCGAATGCGAAATTCACCACAAATTGACAACCGAAAGGCAAAAGCCATGCTAACTTTGTAAACCAAAATCAGTGAATACATTGTTCAGAACTGACAAACCCAAATGAAATTTAAAAAAACAACATATAAATATTTATATGGATTAGAAATACCTCTTGCTTGCCTGCTTTTGGTGGCCCTCAAATCCCACCGTCCACAACGAAGTTTTGAGCACGGCCTCTCCGTTTTTGCAGCGAAGGATGAAGTTATGCTTCGTCTTGGTGGGGTTCGAAGCTGGCTGGTTTGCATTTTATAGAGCCCAGACAAAAAAAACGAAGAACATTGATGTTACAAGTCCCGATTGCTTGAAGATTTCATTCAATTTGACAGAGTAGGCAACGCTAGGGCACGATTTGGGGAAATCTGTGAGGCAGAGATGAAGGAGGTGATAGACGATTTGGGGAAATCTGTGAGGCACGATTTGCGGAAGATTTCTCAAATCTTGAACAGCGTATTGATGGAAGGAAGGCAAGTGGGTGTTCGAAGAACCTTGGGCGACTGCAGATCTTGACGTACAGGTGCGGATCGTCTTCCTTCACAAAGTCGATAGAGGGCCGTTGGACTGCCTTCAATGCTTTTCTTCGTATCACATAGATAGGTGAGAAAGGTTGTTCTGAGGGAGAGAAGACAGAAGATAGAGGGCCGTTGGACTGCCTTCAATGCGTTTTCAGAGAAGTTTTGAGAGAGAGAAGTTCAAAAAACGTGTTTTGAGATGAGTCTCAGATAATATTTCAAAAACAGGTTTGCCAAACGTGTTTTGGTACTTTTTTCTCTCAAAAATTGTTTTTGAAATACAAACCAAACAAGCCCTATGTGTTTTTTGAAACTGCCTAGAAATCAAGTTCCTCGAAATTCAATTTTGAGCATACCAGGAGGAAGCTCTCGACGAGAGAAGTCCAAAACTGCAAAGTCGAGCCTAAGAAGAGGCCTCACGCGCCCTCACGCTCCTTCTGAAGAAAGTGTGTGAGACTTACTTTCAAACACGCGCCACACACGCCGTTGACAGCACCGGCGTGTCATCTTAGTCACATACACGCACCCCACGCGCGGCAGAAGGAAGAAGGTGACTGACCTGCGTGTGACAGCGACGTCATCGACACATTAGCGCGACGTCATCGACACATTAGCGCCACGTCATCGCCACGACAGCACCACTTCAGCGTCGCGTCAGCACACGTGTCTGCCATGTGTCTGTCACGTGTTGTCCAAGTCAGCCGTTGTTGACTAGTCAACTAGTCGGGTTGACCCGACTCGACTCAAAGGCGGAAGAGTTATCCAGTGCTACGTGGCTACAGTACATCGACAGATCTGAACCTTTGAACTTATTTTGGCTAGATCTGAGCCATTTTAAGTTTGATTTTGGCGATCCAATAATGGTTTCCAACTATTTGGAGTATTTTGGAGAGATCTATACGGTCAGATTTTTGATTCAGAACTTCTGTAAAAAGAAATTAGATGATGAAGGAATCTACATCAACTTTAGGATCTATGATTAAGTTGAATCCTTCCAATTATGCAATCTGGAAGTCGCGGATGGAAGACATCCTATATTATAAAGACTTGTTTGACTCTATTGCTCTAAAAGGGGTTAAACTGGAAAAAGTGAAGGATGAAGACTGGATAAAGATGAACCGGAAGACTATCGGTTGTATCAGACAATGGATAGACCACAGTGTGTTCCACCATGTCACCCAAGAGACAGATGCATATGTCCTTTGGACAATGTTAGAAGGAATGTACCAGTCAAAGACAGCCCGAAACAAAGCCTTGGTGATAAAAAGGCTTGTAAATTTGAAGTTGAAGAATGGTGTGTCTGTCGTCGAGCACACCAGTGAATTCAAGAATCTGGTGAATCAACTTGTAACCGTCAAGATGCCCTTGGACGATGAAATGCAAGCCATTTTACTGCTCAGTTCTTTACCGGATAGCTGGAAGACGTTGGTGTTTTCTCTTAACAACTCTGCACCAGAGGGGAAGTTGACCATGAGCACGGTCACAGATGCCATGCACAATGAAGAGACAAGGAGGAAAGACATGGAAGGTAATCAGTCCCATGCTCTTGTTACAGAAGATAGAGGCAGAGACAGAGGTAGATGAAGAGGTAGAGAAAGAAGCAAGAGTAGAGGCAAATGGAACAACATGAGTAAATCCAGATACAGTAAAAGTCAAGGTAACTCTAGCTTCACTTGCTTTCACTGTGGCCAGAAGGGTCACATAAAGAGGAACTGCCCAAACCAGAAAAATAAAGGCCAAAGCAGTAAGCCAAAGGGAGATGAAAACACGATAGCCACAACAACTGATGAAATACTTCTTGCAGTTGGTGAAGAGAACGATTACCTTAACGTGGCTAACCATAATTGTACAGAGTGGGTGATAGACATAGTTGCATCCTATCACGCCACTTCCCACAGAGAACTCTTCAGCTCGTACAACGCTGGAGATTTTGGCACTGTTCAAATGAAGAATTTTAGCTATTTAAAGATTGTGGGTATTGGAGACATTAGTATTCAGACTAATGTCGGACATAAGTTGGTTCTCAAAGATGTGAGGCATGTTATAGATTTGCGCCTCAATCTTATCTCTGAAAGCACCCTGGACCAACAGGGCTATATAAGTACATTCGGTAATGGTCGTTAGAAGCCGACATGAGGAGCTTTGACAATCGCTAGAGGAGGGATGCCTTCAACACTGTAGAAGACTCAAACGAAGATCTGTCTGGGAAGTCTTAATGCAGTAGAAGACAAGGAGTCACCAGACTTATGGCACAGAAGACTGGCTCACATGAGTGACAAGGGATTGCATCTGTTGGCAAAGCAATCCAAAATACCCTTATCCAAAGAGAGTGCCCTGAAGCCGTGTGATCATTGCCTTTATGGCAAGCAACATCGAGTATCATTCAGTTCAACGAGCAAAAGGAAAACAGAAGTGCTCAGTATGGTATACTCGAATGTTTATGGCCCAATTGAAATAGAGTCGCTCGGCGGCCGCAAGTATTTCTAACCTTCATTGATGATGCATCAAGGAAGTTGTGGGTGTATTTCCTGAAGACGAAGGATGAAGTATTTTAGGAGTTCTATGGAATGGTGGAAAGAGAGACCAGGAAGAAGTTAAAGTGTCTTCGCACAGACAATGGCGGTGAGTACGCTTCCAATGCTTTTGAAGCATATTGTGCCAGCAGAGGTATCCGACAAGAGATAACAGTTCCTGGTACCCTACAACACAATGGTGTGGCAGAAAGGATGAACTACACTAGTGTTGAAAGAGTCAGATGCATGCTCAGAATGACAAAGTTGCCAAAGTCATTCTGGGCCGTAGCCGCCCGTATAGCCTGTTATTTCATTAACAGGTTGCCTTCAGTCTCGTTGAACTTTGTGATACTTGAAGAAGTCTGGTCCAGAAGAAAGGTATCATATTCTCACTTGAGAGTCTTCGAGTGTAAGGCGTTCGTACACATCTCCAAGGAAAACAAACAGAAGCTTGATGACAAGTCCACTCCGTGCATATTTGTAGGCTATTCATATACAGCATTTGGGTACAAGTTGTGGGATCCAGTGAACAAGAAGATATTTAGGAGCAGAGATGTTGTGTTCCAAGAAGACCAGACAGTAGCAGATTTTGAGAAGTCTGCAAAGTCTAGAGATGTCATCACTCCAGACTTATTCCCATCTCCCGAGCCATCACAAAATGCTAGATGTGATGATGTGCAACAAGAAGTGCTAGAGTTGTAGGATCCTATACCAGAAATTGAGGATCAGGAGGAAAAATATGAAGACTCGGATGAAGAGGGTGTTGAGCAGGGGGAGCAACCCTTTCAACCAAAGGCAACTGGGCCTTAGTTGCGGAGATCTGAAAGAGCTTCCATGACCTCAACCAAATATCCCGCTTCTCAGTATATTCTGATTACTGATGAGGGGGAGCTTGAGAGTTTTTCAAAAGGAAAAAGTCATACAGAAAAAGACTGTATGATGCAAGCCATGAAGAAGGAGATGAGTTCTTTGCAGAAGAACCACACTTATGAGCTTATTTCACTTCCAAAAGACAGGAAGGCATTGAAGAACAAATGGGTGTATAAGTTGAAGAAAGATGGCAACAGTAAAATACTACAGCATAAAGCTCGCTTGGTGGTCAAAGGTTTGGGCAGAAGAATAGAATTGATTTTGATGATATCTTCTCCCCAGTTGTGAAGATGACTTCCATTCGAGTAGCTCTAGGATTAGCAGCTCGCTTGAATCTGGAGGTAGAACAAATGGATGTCAAAATTGTCTTTCTCCATGGTGATTTGAAGGAAGAGATCTACATAGAGCAACCAAAAGGATTTGAAGTTAAAGGGAAACATAACCAAGTCTGCAAACTGAAGAAAAGTCTTTATGAACTGAAACAGGTGCCAAGACAATGGTACAAGAAGAGTCTCTATGAAGAAGTTTGATCACGAGTATACAAGAACGGTAGCAAACCAGTGTGTATATTTCCGAAGGTTTTAGGATTGAAACTTTATCATCCTACTGTTATATGTCGATGATATGCTGATCATTGGACAAGATTCTACTATGATCAACAAGTTGAAAAAAGACTTGTCGCGGTATTTTGAGATGAAGAATTTAGGCCTAGCACAACATATTTTGGGTATGAAGATTGTTTGTGACAGGAAAACCAAGAAGATATGGTTGCCACATGAGAAATATGTTGAATGAGTGATTGAAAGGTTCAACATGAAAGATGCCAAGCCAATCAGCACACCACTGGCCAACCATTTCAAGGTGACAAAGCGTTCATTTTCCACGACCAGCTTTGAAAGGAAAGAAATGGAGGCAATCCCATATTCCCCTGCAGTAGGAAGTCTAATGCATGCAATGGTGTGTACCCGGTCAAATATAGCTCACGCAGTTGGCGTTGTGAGCAGATTCCTCGCCAATCCAGGAAAGGAGCATTGGGAGGTTGTCAAATGGATTCTTCGATACTTGAAGGGAACTTCAAAGATATGTTTATGTTTTGGGGGAGCTGAACCAATTTTGGAGGGTTTTACAGATGCCGATATGGCGGGTGATCTTGATGGTAGAAAATCTACATCAGGATTTCTGTTCACCTTTGCAGGGGGAACTGTTTCATGGCAGTCCAAACTACAAAACTGTGTTGCTTTATCTACAACAGAGACAGAGTATATTGCTACCGAAGATGCTGGAAAGAAAATGTTGTGGTTAAAGCGGTTTCTCCAAGAATTGGGTCTACAACAGGAAGATTACAAGGTACATTGTGATAGTTAGAATGTAATTGATCTGAGCAAAAATTTCATGTACCATTCACGTACAAAGCACGTTGATGTCCGGTATCATTGGATACGAGAAGTGATGGAAAAGCAACTGATGAAGCTAATGAAGATTCACACGGACAAGAATCCTTCTGACATGATGACCAAGGTTGTTACCAGAGACAAACTATAAGTTTGCAAGAATCTGACCGGGATGGACTTCAAGTAAGAAGTCAGTTGTCCATATGGGCGTGGAAGGGGAAAATTGTTGACTCCAACCCACATGGAGGAGTAGTTGGAGGTTGGCTCTCCAAGTCAATAAATAGGAGGGAAGAAGGAAGATGGCTATTGGCAGTTGGCAACCCAATAACTTCCTTCTATTGACTTTGTTTCCTCCTTTTCTGTATAAATTGAGGTGAGGAGGAAGGGAAACATAGCACACAGAAAAAAAGCATCAAACATAGAGTGTATAATCTGTGTAAGAGAGTGAGAGTGCTATAGAGAGAGAGTGAGGTGTGAGTGTTGTAAACTCCCTCCAAAATAATTTTATAGTGATATCTCTTCCATGGATGTAGGCTATTGCCGAACCACGTAAATCTCTTGTGTGATTGTGTGTAATTGATTTCTGGCGTGCCTTGATCCTAACAACAGGAGAGTTAGAGCTTGAGCCTCTATAGTTGCAATATAAAAATTTTACTAACAAATTAGTATGTTACAATTTTGACCCCTCAAAAAGTGCTTTTCTTTTCTTTTCTTTTTGTAATTATAATATAGTGGGAAAAAATAAAATTTATTTACCAAGAAATAAGAAGTGCAAATTTTGTAGTGATTTCTTTTTCCCTGAAAAAATTACACTCTTATATGTTTGTAATTATTTTTAATCTTCTACACTGATTTATAATTTCTCTTTTTTCTTTTAATATTTGCCAATTCCAGAGTTGTTTTTCCTCACAAATTCACTATTTATTTCTTCTTCTTGGAGAACCGTTGCCAGAGTTTTCTTTTATTTATGTCTAAGCAAGTCTATATACAAAAAATTAATTTGTTTTAACCCAGTTCATAATGCCGTAGTTGGATCTATATTAGAATTCTATGAAGCACGTGTACGGATACGAGTATTAGTGCTGGTATGATACGGGTATATTGATATGATAAAATTTTAAAAAATAAGATACGGGTACACCTTGGTACGCTTGTAAAAAAATATTTATTTTTTATTTAGAGTAAAGCAAAAATTAATTAAATAGTTTAATTTGTTAAGGTCCAACTTACAATTGACATTTAATGTCAAAAGTAAAGGTATAAATCAAAATTATGTCAATATATTTAAGGAAAATGATTTGGAGTCCTAAAAATACCCCCCCTAATCCCCCTAATTTCCAATTTGGGCAACTTTTTCCTCTTTTTTTTTTTTTTTTACTTGATATGGAAATTAGGGGGATTAGGGGGGTATTTTTAGGGGGATGTAGCAAGGTCCTATATTTAATAACTTACAAATCATAGTTTAATTTTAAAATCATGTTAAGCATAAAACAAAAAATAAAAAAGAAATTTAGTGAAAGGAGTTTTATTTTTGTAGTAGAAGAAAATATTATTTCAACTGAGATATGGTACTGCTTGGGTATATACTGGGTATGTCTGGGTATGCTAAAAATTAAGAAAAAAAATTTTAGATATATGTTTTGTGTACTCGGTACGGTATGAATGCAGAAATACCATACAAGGTACTATACGCCAATAAATATTCAATACAAATACAACATATTTTTCGAAATATCCAAACTCTATAGCCAGAATTAAACTACAGCAAAATATAAAAAATGCACATGTTAGAATGTTGGGCTCACATTTGTTAAGAATAATAAGAATGCAACAAAATGAGTATATCTTTCATCGAACTCATCATGCTGACAAGTACATTATTAGTAAACTTTCAGTTATAATTTTGTATATATAAACTTAAGCCTTATATATATATATATATATATGGAAAATGCATGAGATCCCAGTGGAGGTGCTGGAGGTCTCTTGTGATTGGTCCAAAAAATTATTATTATTATTTTTTTTTGCTTTCAGCCAATGGCAGAGCCTCATGTGGCACTGGGGGTCACTGGAGTCTCCCCCACTGAGGATCCTCAACAAAGTCTTATATATATTTGGTGTTTTTACAATATTAATGCCTATTGTCTTTATAGTGAACATATCCTGCTACATCATGAATTAGAATATGGTTGTTGTATAGGGCACAAGAGTCACCCAACTCCTATGTGATAGGTGTATTATGAAAATCAACCGATTGCAGGTGGATGGAGGATTTTTTTTTTTTATGGATTTGACTAAAAAATATATTTATGGAGAAAGAAGAAAATTAAAATGGTTATCAAATTTTAAAATTTGAACTTTCAAATTGATATCCCGAGCATAGGGTCAATTTAAATATATATAGACAATGTTCACACCAAATTGGGTTGTACACTTCATATAATAAAATAGATATGCATCTATATCTCAAAATTTATTGAGTTCGAGAGAGATTTATTTATTTTTGTTTTTTTTTTGGGGGGGGGGGGGGGGGAAGAAACAAATTTTGATTAATTAAAACCTATATGAAAAAGGCTTGTCCTTTTTCTTTTTTTTTTTTGAAGTTTGCTTAAAATGCGATTTGTCTCTTATGGTTTTGAAAATTACATCCCATCCTTTGAAATTTATAATTTCATAACAAATGTATCATTTATTAATAAATTATCAAGTCAATTAACAGTTTTTAATGATATCAAAATTTTATTTCAATTAATAATTCAAGTAATTTTATTATTATATAAGAAATCAATTAATTTTATTTTTTCAATTAATTTTGTGAGATAACAACTTGATAACATGATTGCTTTTGTTGATTGTTTACAATCTTGAATTCCAGAGGATAGTGTAGTTGGCATAAACTACTCTACGCATGACTATTGCAGTTGAAAACTCAAATCAACCCCCCCAAGTGCCAAAAAAACATGTTTCCAAAAGCAAAAACACTCATGAATAGGAATTGACACATGGTTGGCAACACTTGTTGGCTTCACTCACCAATGTGATGCTGTAATTGCACTTACCTTTGCATCTTCATCCAAACACCTCCTGAGTTGGGTTGCATTCTTGTCACTCTTTGCTCATCAATTGTTCTTTTGTATGTAATAGGGTAAAAATAGGCCTCCAAGGGTTCGAATCTTGCGTGAGGGAGGGTGATAGCACTTCTTTAATTTATATTTGTATAACTTATTGTTTGTTTCCTATTCATCTGTCTCCATTGCTTAGCGGTTTGCCTTTCCAACCTTTAAGGTTACAAATGATTCAAGTCGAGTCGAGTAGTTAGTTGTTCAAATTTAATTTTAAAACTTAATGAATTTCAAAATATGTTTAAGTTTGACTTATTTATCTTTCGAGTCGATTTCAAACGAATTTTAATTGAACTCATAATGAATCGAGCTCGAGTAACTTGGTTTTTAATAATTCATAAGATTGAATAGAGCTGAGACAAGATGAGTAGTAAGTTTTTTAAGTTTGATTTGAAAACTTAACAACTTTAAAATGTATTTAAGTTTGATTTGTTTACCTAACGACAAATAAAGAATTTTTAACAAGTCAAATATGAATCAAATTCGAATTGCATGGTTCATTTTTCACCCTTATCCAAATTGTAAAAAGTAGACGATATATATATAAATTATATTAAAAAGAAAAGAAAAATGAAGAAGTAGAAATAGGCCGGTGATAGGTCCTGTTAACTTACCTATCAAGCTAAGGAAAAGGAGAAAAAAAAAAAACAAAAAAAAAAAATCTATCTATTTGAAAAGAAAGAATAAGGTATTTGTACCTTATCTTTCATTTCATTTCTACAAAGCCTTTCGGTAGTAAAAACAATAGGTAATGGTAGGACCAACTTTAGCATTTGCAACCATTGTCGATGGCATCTACACCTTAAAAATTAAGACGGCAAAGTCCACCTCTAATCTAAGAGTTTTACTGTGTATCAATTTTGTTTTTAAATTTTTTAAAGGTTGTTTTAATTTAATTTAATTAATAATACTTTTTTAGAAATTATATTGAAATCAAGCAGCAAAATAATCTATTTATCCTCCTCAATCTCAAAGTAATTGCAGTGTTGATTTCCTCATATTGAAATGATTAATTTTTTTGAGCAAACCATTTTACCGTTAATTTCGGTCACATTTCTCAATAAATGAGTTGGACGAACTTCACACAATTTGAGGTGATTTGGAAAGTTCGTTAAAAATTGATTTTTTAAGATCTTTTTTTACTTTTTTTATCTTTTTATGAATAAAAAATATGAAAGGAGATATGATCAAAAATAGGTTAAAAGTTAAAAACTAATTTTTAACTAACTTGCCAAAAGACCCCAATGTCAAAAAGGAAATAATTGATGCAATTTGAACTACAATAATCAAATTGACATGAGATAAATACAGTAATTACAGATATAATTTGCCCAACTCAAAACTATGATTATCTCACTCTCTTGCATATTTTTATCATCTCAATTAGTCTGTATCATCGTGTTTTTTCAATAACCATTTATGTAGAGATATTTGATTTTTTGTTCAGAAATAATTAATAAAAAATTAAGAAAATAAATAAGGGACATTTATTCATAAATTTATTTTCACTTAGTTATATTGCAGGTAATCCAAATTATTTTTTTTATGTTTCAATAAGTTCTACGGGGATATAGTTATCAAAATATCCATAATAATAAGTGAAACACATATTAATGTTCACATTGACAGTGTGAATGTTCCATGATATGAACATTCATATTGTCAATTTTTTTTTAGGGTAAATTATACTTTGCCCTTCTAAAGTTTTACCAAGTTCTCAATTTGGCCCTTTAAGTAGGGATGTAATCGGTTCGGTTCGGTATGGTCGGTATTTAGGTAAAAAATTACACCGAACCGATAATGTCGATTTTATTATTTTGAACACCGATACAAACCGCTTCTCCCATCAAACCGCACCGAACCGAACCGATTGAAACGGTTCGGTTTGGTGCGATTTAATCGGTTTAGGATTTTTCAAACTTGAGTCACTTTTAAATATAATCATTAATCTATATAAAAAATATTAAATTAGTTATTTGTCTACCACTTCAAACATATCCAATCCATCCATTTAATACATTTCAATTTCTAAATTAACAAAAATAAAAACAAAAAAAAGTTTAAAAATATTAAGGTTTCAAGAATAATGAATTAGAGTTAAAATTAATAGTTTACAAACTTAGGTTATAAAAATGATAAGGTTAATTAATTAAGGTTTATTATACTTATTAATATCATTATATTATTAGATTATATATATATATATTATAAATACAATATATGTTTGAAACGGTCGGTTTCGGTTTAGATCGGCGCACAAGGTGCTTAAACTAATACCGAACCGAAAATCGAAAAAAAATCAAATTTAAAAATCGCATAAACTGATTCTTGTTAAAAAATAGACCAAATATAGCCGGTTTGGTTCGGTTCAATCGGTTTGGCCGGTTTTTTTGGTTTTTCTTACATCCCTACCTTTAAGTTTGATTTTTCTCACTTTGGCCATTTAAGTTTACAATCATTCTCACTTTGACCCTATAAATTTGATTTTTTCCACTTTGGTCGTTAATGTTTGCAATCTTTCCCATTTTACTCGTAGACTAAGTCTTATCTAAAAAACTAACAAAATTTGCCACATCACTAACACATCAACTCCATATGTGATATAAAAAATTTACTAAAAATGAAAAAAATGAAAAATAGAAAACAAAAAAATTGAATTTTTTTTTTAGTCTTTAGTGAACTTTTTTTCAAATTTATTTATAAAAATTATTAAATTATAGATGCATTTAGATTAGATGCACTTAAAAAAATAAAAACATATTTAACTAAAAAAATTTAAAAAGTTCATTAAAGACGAAAAAAAAAAACGATAATAAACTTTTTATTTCAGAATTGACAATACAAGTGCTTGAGTCAGTATATTTTTATTTTTTTTTTGTCTTTTGTAAACTTTTTTATTTTTTTAGTTAAGTTTTTTTTTAAAATTGTTTTAGGTGCATCTAATCTAGATGCATCTATAATGTAATAATGTTTATGAATAAATTTGAAAAAATAGTTCACTAAAGTCTAAAAAAAAAATTCAATTTTTTTGTTTTCTATTTTTCATTTTTTGTATCTTTAGTGAATTTTTTACATCGCACATAGAGTTGATGTGTTGGTAATGTGACAGATTCTGTTAGTTTTTTAGATAGAAGTTAATCTAGGAGTAAAGTGAGAAGGATTACAAACATGAAGGGCCAAAGTGGAAAGTATTGCAAACATGAAGGGTCAAAGTAAGAAAAATCAAACTTAAAGGACCAAAGTGAAAAATAGGTGAAACTTTAGGGGGGCAATGAGTAATTTACCCATTTTTTAATGTGAATGTTCAAATTACCAAGTTGCTACGGGTTCAACAAATATTTATAAAAGTAAAATTATTCATAAAATATCTTAAATACCATAGTTAAAATTTAATGGATCAAATATCTTAAATAATATAACTTATTAAAATATAAAAATATTTTATGAACTAAAAATATTTGGTGGATCAAGTATCTTAAATATCATTGCTTTTATTTATTTTATTTTTTTGAACTTTGATGCTCTATATAAGTAGTACTAGAATCAATGTTTTCAAATGGGATAATAAACTTGGTACCCAAAAAACAAATGGGATAATAAAGTTGAAGTTTGAATGTAAAGAGATATTTCAGTTAAATTCGGATTCCAGTCAAATGATTCTTATCAATATGCTGGAAAAATCTCAAGGTCAACTTGCCAAGAAGACAGATGACCACAGTTGGGAATATAAGAGAGTAAAACATTGTGTGCGCTGCTATTAGCATATATATATATATATATTATAATAATTTTGCCTTAACATCAATTTTTATTTTTACCCATCTCTATTCTTCTAACCCTAACCCTAACCCTAACCCTCCACTTCTAAGGGTAAGCATGGTTCGGATTGGACCGAATTGGGATAAAATTAGGACCAATCCGTTATCTACAGTTCCTGAAAAATTGAAACCAATCCAATCTGTTTAAATCATGGAACCAATCCGAACCAATCCATTTAACACGGATTTGATCGGTTTAGGACTACGGATTCACATAATTAAATAACAAAAGAATATATATATAACACTTTAATTTCATAAAAATATAAATATAACACTATATTTGTTCCATAATAGTAACATGTCTTTTTATAATAGCGATATACTGTTCTAGAATTTAAATAACCATAAGAAAATTGGTTTCACCATAAGTGTTTAGACCATTACAAATTAAAATTAAAAACTAACAAAGAAAAGTAATAAAATAAGATATTATGCGGATTTAAGTTTGAATTTAGGTTTTATATGAAATAAGAGAAGATATTATAGGGGAGGATGTATAATAAAAATATAGACTATTTGTATACGGTCTAGATCGGTTCAAATCCGGAACCGTGGGGTTCAATCCGGAACCAATCTGCGGACTACGGATTTTTAATTCTTCAATCCGAAACCGAACCATGGATTCAAAAAACCAATCCAAACCTACCGGATTGGACTGGACTGGATCGGATTACGGATTTCACGGATTCCTTGCTCAGCCCTATCCACTTCCACTCCACTTCGACCGGCAACCTCCTCTCTCTCTCTCTCTCTCTCTCTCTCTCTCTCTCTCTTCTGTTTCTTCTTTTCAATAGATTCGACCATCCTCCACCTTGTCATTATCGCCGTATCACTACCCTCTACATTGCCATTACCACCGCCCTCCTCCACCACCGACTACCATTTCCTGCATTGCAAACCCAGATTCTTCTTCTTTCCAAACTCAGATATAGTTTTCAAAACCCAAATCTGAATGCTTGCACAATTCCAAATCTAGTCCAGATCTAGTTCTCACAACCCTAGATCTAAGGTCGCGAGGATAGCACAAATGAAAGATAGGAAGATCGCGTGGCACGGGAAGAGGATGGGTTAAAGAAAATCGCTGGAGTTGGGATGAGTACTGATCGACAATGGTGGCTACGCGGTGGTGGTGAGAGAGAGGAGGGCCTCGCAATGGTGGTGGTGGTGGTGGTGGGTTTGGTCTTCTTCTTTTTCTTCTTCGCCCCAAACTAATTCAGCAAATGGATAGCCGCTGCAGTGATCTTTGCTGCAAATCTACAAAAAAACCAAAAAACAAAACACAAAACACAAAAAAAAAATGAAGAGGAAGGTGGTCGCAGTGGGTCGGAGGTTATAGAAGGGTGGTTGCCAGTAGGGGAGGTGTTGGGAGGTCACCGGAGGGGTAGGACTACCAGTCAAAGTTGGTGGGGATAGGATTAGGGTTAGGAGATAAGGTTTGTGTTTAGTTTGGAGTTAGGGGTATAGTTTGTATTAAGGTAGGGGTTCAAAGAGAAAATAAGGAGAACTTATTTTTTTGGGTGGGGGTTCAAAGAAGTTAGGGGACCAAAGTAAAAGGTGGGGGCAACCCTCAACAATTTATAACTTTCAATTTCTTTATTCTCTTATCTTAATTTATCTAATTATTAAATTATATAAAAATCTTGAATTAATGCATTGAAACGTGTTCGTGGTTCAGTTGTGGCCAGAGAACTTTTAATCCTCCATTCGTCTACTGGATGGACGGATTGGAAAAAATCAATCCGCATCCGTCTGTCGAATTAACGGATGCAGATTAAGCGAATTGGGAGATTGGTAGATGGATGTTAATCGGTTCGGCGGTTTAAACTTTTACAAATTTTGAACCTAATATAACAACTTGTCAATATTTTTTTTGGGATAATAATCCAACTCAACATAACCAAAAGATTATCAAATAAATTGTCAAATAACAATAATAAATAAATATAAGAAAATAATGCATTATCAAAACTATTTCATTATTTTTTTTTATTCAAAAACTATTTAATTTGATTTTTAAAAAAATAACAAAATTAAACCTTATATTTTCTATACAAAAATATCAAATATCAACATTTGCCATTTGATAAAAGGATTTCCAAATTGAAAACACAATAAAATATCTAAATTTCTTTTCAATTGAAAATACAAACAAAATATTTAAACAAATTGAAAACACAAATTCTTACAAATTACTAGGAGTACTCGCAGTTTGGCGGTTCGGTTACGGCAAAAGAAACTTCAAATCCGCCATCTGTTCAAAACTAGGCAAATTGGAAAAAATCAATCTGCAACCGTTCACTTGTCATCACGCATTCATCTAAAATGCGGTGGATCGATTTGGTTCGGTTGATTTGAACTGATCAGAGTATCCACTCCTCACCCTTAATTGAAATGGAGAAATAGATATTTAAGAACAGAAAATCTTGCGTATCATGTAATTCAGAGTGACCACTGATGAAAAGTTGCATAAGAAAGGGTACTTTTCACTTTGTTAAGCATGAATGAAAAAGGATACGAAAAGCACAAACAAAGACACCATTATCGTAGCTACCATGTGAAATGTGAAACAACGAAATTGGAACTTGTAAACATAGGTAGTCTCAGGGACTAAATCTCCACCCTGAATATATTTCTCTCATTTCATTTTATTTCCCTAAAACTTTTATGTGCAACCAAGCTATATATGTGCTAGAAATTATTCTACATCATTTCTGTAAGTCATCAAAGTTTGATTCATAGAATCTAGAGGTTTTTTCATCTATAGCCAATGGGTTTCAGCCAACCTTCATCTGTAGCAAATTGATTTTGGATTGAAGAACTCCAAAATTCCAACATGGTATTGGAAGAGCCTTGAGTGGTCCTGTGGGCCAAATCTCTAGCCCAAGTCTATTTCTCTTATTTTGTTCCTCTCTATTACTTTCACGTCCGATTGAGCCACACATGTATAAAAGTGTTAGACTATGTTTGGAAATGAAAAGGAAAGCCATAAACACACAATCTCATATCATTTTTGTAAGTCACCGAAGTGGTTCATATTGTCTAGATGCCCCTCCAATTTTGCCAGTTTTTTGAGTTGGATACCTCTAGGTCATGTTTGATTCACAAGACTAATAGTGAAGTATTAATAATCCTATTAAATTAGTGTAGTATTCACTATCCAATTGGATTAATATCCATTGGATTAATAATCCCACCCCTACCCCATTACTAATAATCCTACAAATTTGTTGGATTAATTATCCATTGGATTAATAATCCTAAACTAAAATATTAAAACAAACATAAGATAATTGGACCTACGGATTAATAATTCCAATCCCATCCTCTAATCCACCCAATCAAACATCCCTCTAAGACTTTAACAAAAATAAATTTTCACCGTCTATGTAAATCAAACTAGATGACTTACAAAATTGTCCATGTCAACGAGACCAATCTCTTGAACCAATAAGATTAAAAGAAACAAAGAAGAATGCATACAAGTGACAAATGATCTAAATTCAATTACAAGTCTCTTTTCACGAGTAAAAAATGTTATAAATTGTGGAAAAATTAACCCAAAATCTACCTCGAACAAGTTGTATAGAGTAAATTTAAAGTTAGTGAAATGTGAAACACACCTAGAATGATTGTCATCCGTAAATGTGTTTTTGTAGATACTTTTCTCAGTAATTTTTTTTTTGGATTTATAGCATTGTTGTTCATGAGCTACCCAAAAAAAGTGTTTTTTAACAAAGTTTCAAAACCACCATAATTTATAAGGCCTGGTCTGTACAGTTCATGGGCGAAATGGGCTGGTGGTTGTTTGAATTGGTTTACAGTTCCTCGTAGATCTCTTTGGGCCTCCTCACACAGTGGTAAGAGAACAAGGCTTTATGAATCTAATGCTGAACCCATTTCAAAATTGTGTTGGTTTCGAGGGTAGGCCCATTCAAAGCCCATTTCACAGCCTTGGCAATTTTTGGACACTGGTCTAGTAAAGCAAGCCAAGTGAAAATTCAAAATTTTCATTGCCTATTTTAATGCTTTGTAAAGTAAATCTGGTGCACAAGAAACGAGTACATATTATTATCCACACCACCAAGTTATACTATGCGAGTGTAAACCATTGGATCAAGAAGCTTCACATGTGAGACTAGTTAATCCAAAGATTTATATCCTTATATGATATGATTTGATGATATTTTTGACATTATTGTATTTATACATTGAGAGTGAAAGTAACAGCAACAGATATCTCGCCAGAGTAAGTTTTATCGGGAAGGACAACCCTATATTTTTGAGGTCGAAGTTCGGCCTTTCCCTTCTCTACACCAAATGATAGAACATCCTTTATGTATATCCTACACAAAAGAACACACTAAATCTTAATAACAATTTAAAATAGTGTTTGGTTGATTGAAAAATAAGGTTAATTAGATTTTTTTTGTTTTTACGTTGTTTTGCCAACCAAGTTGTCATCTGAGAGCTTGTGCTTGTCCATGATACAAAGAATAAGCTTATATGTTTGATCTTCATGAACACCTGGAACTGGATACTCTACGTTGAATGTCATTTTCTCATTCCATACTAATTTTCTTCCTTCACCTGCATTTTTCAAATTTTAAATTGTGATTTATTGTTATAATTTAGTTTTGACTTGGGCTGCCTTTGAATCTAAGAATCTTAAGATTTGTGGAGTATACCCAACTTCAATTTAAAGAAAATGAAATAAAACAATAAGTAGAATTATATATATATTGGAGAAAGATTCTGGATCCAAACACTACCATTAAGAAAAGAATGTGAAGACTAGGTTAGGGTCAACATCGGGCTAAGTCCACTAGTGAAAATAGAGCCGAAGTTTGTTCACAGGCTAAGCCTAGTGGGCTTTTTTTATAGGCTCATATTGGGACAACCTGTGAGTCAAAACCTTAGGCTTAAGCCCTATCCAAAGGCACTAGTCCAGAGGGCTCCCGGGTTGGGTCAACAAGCCAATCTCATGGACAACCTGTGAGTCAAAACCTTAGGCCTAATTTTTTTTTTTTCTTTTTCTGTTTTTGTTTTCATAATTTTTGACGAGCTCATAAGCCAATCTAATCAGCTAGGCCAACTAGTGGGCCAATGGGCAAGCCAACATATGGGTTAGCCTAGGCCCAAGCTTATTTGGGCCAGGCCGCCTATAACAAATCCAACGAGTTCAACGTATTTGTTTATCGAACTCAAAAGTCAAACTTGAGCTGAACGTGAAAATTAATCAAGCTAAACTTCATTTGCTCATTAATACAAATCATGCTCCTTGATAATGAAGAAAAAGTTTTGACTCAATAATTAAATTAAGTCGGTTGATGAAATATTATTCTATATATATATAACTCATTTTACATTTATAATATATAAATAGGGTCCCTTAGGGCATAGAAAAGCATAAAAAATTATCGATGCATTTATTTCTAAATTCAATACACTTTTTTATAAATTTTAAACTATTCTATAATTTTTTTTATACTTTTTCAATATATTTTTTCTCACCTTTCCAATATTAACAAGTGTCCTGGGACACTTGTTAGCATTTTCCATATAAATAATACATTTATCTTATTATTAAACAAATAATAAATTAGTCAAACTTATTCTAATTGGAGCTCAACTCATTTATGAATCAAGTTTAAAAATTTAACTCGAACACATCATATATATATATATATATGTGGTATTTTTCTCTTACTTAGGTAACACATTCGAAAGGCTTACTTTTTAAAAAAAAAAAAAAAAAAAACATATCAACATGCCTTTGCCATTTACATATAAAGTTCTACACAAATTCAATTGCAATTATAATAACTAATTTTATATGGACTCTATTTGAGAAATATTTATTTTTCATATATTTTTCAACGTGTATTTAGTTTTCTCGTTGTTAAATTTCTTTTATATAGTTGATATTTTAATTTAATTATTATGATATTTGAAAATTTTTTTTTATCTAAATATACAAATAAATAAATAAGATAGAATCTACTTAATTATGTACATTGCATAGATCAAATTAAATTATTTTTATTTTTTTTAATTTTTTGTCTATCTTATTGATGTCTTAATATTAATTTATATTTAATTTTTTATTTAACATGAAATTATTTATTATAAAACATTTATATTTAATTTAAATTTTATATACCTATTTAGAATACATATGAATAATTCAAAAAAAATATTAAAGAAAAAAGTAAATACCTTACATATTTAATTTATGTATTTTTTTCTTAATCCAATCACAACATATTTATATTTAATCTTTTAAATAAATTTTGTGTTGTTCTATTTAAACATATTTTTATTTTCCAAATAAATATAAACTTAAAAATAAATATAAATAATTAGAATCACTTTTAATTTTATATTATTAATTCTTTTTCTAATTTAACTATTATTTTTAATATTAAAATGAGTGTTTATTTTACTATCTTATAATTTAATATATATTATATAAAATCATTATATAATAATTACACTGTTATAGCACAATAGAACTAAAATTATTAAAATAAATAAAATAATTTAATTAAATTTATTATATATAAGTATTTAAATAACACTTTTATAGAACGATAATGCTAAAATTATTAAAATAAATCATTAAAATTAAAATTTTATTTTAAATTAAAATTAATGTTAATATTATTCTTTTGTAACACATATCATAATATAAAATATCATTATATTAATTAAACTTAACTCTATTTTTTATGTTAGACATCATATTTTTAGAAGTGTTTTACATGAGAGTGTAGCGTCCAATTTGATATTGATTGATTAAAATAATAGAACTCAATACTTTTCAATTAAATTTTTCGAAGATAAATTGACAAATGTCAAATGATAAATAGTGTAGAATATTATTAAAGAATAATGATTCATTGAAGATGATTGTGATTCATCGAAAATGATTGTGTATATTTAAGGCACCTATTAATGTTTCTTGAATAATTTTTAAATAAAAATTTTGAATTTATAGTATTACTAATAATGCACTTTTATGAACTCTGTCAGAAAAGATATGTAAAAATAATTTAGTTGGAATAAAAATTTTGCGGTTATTATGATGTGTCACATAATTAATTAGAACCCTTTTGAGAGCTGAAATTATTAAGGTTATAAAGATTTTCTGTCGGATTCCTTTTGAAGACACTGTTTATGATTTGAATTTATAATTTTTTATGCATCAATTAACTCTTATGATTTTACTAATATAAGCATAAATCTTACATTTAAGCCAACCCACTTTAAACACTTTTTCGTGTAATAAAATACTTAAATATTATTATATAAAAATATTATAATAGATCATAATCAAATAACACTTGAATTATAATTAAAGACCTGATGCACCAGTTTAGATATAATAAAAAATATAAGAAATTAATAAAGACATTTTCGATTAATAACCAAAATAATACACCATGAATTATAATCAAGTCATAATTTGTATATTCTAGAATTTTCCATTGTTTTTATTTTTTTCAGACAAAAAATATTTTGATATAAGTGGAATTCATGATTTTTGATAAATTAGATTAACACAAATGAAAATTTGATTTCAGGTTGAGAATATACTTCTTTTTTTTTAAACTTGAAAATAAATTATTTTTATGACCCTATTTTACAAAAGATTATACACAGTAACAATAATTTTTATCAGTCATTAACAAATCTGTTTATATTTACCTTTTAATTGTTAAATTTTTCTACACATGAAGTATTAAAATTCAAAATTAATTTTTTATTTTAAAAATAAATTCTTCTACATTGCACGAGTCACCTTCTAATTTAAATACATAAGGAATTGAGAAAACCTGAGCAAAATTCGCAAACAGCTCATTTATTTGCAACCTAGGGTGAAGCTCGCAAGTGAAAAAGGCCTATTAAGATTGGGTTGGGAATTTAAAATATTGAAATAGAAACAAATAAGCATTGTGAAGTGTGATTGATTCATGGTTACCTTGATCTGCAACGCAACTGGTAGATTCTTGGTTTTCATATTGAATCACAACATATGGACGCATCTTAATTGTATTACATGGATTAATACAATTGAAGCAACCTGATCAATAAACATTGGAAATTCAAATATGTTTAAATTGATGTCTTTAATTAGAAGGAGATAAACATTTGTAAAATTAACGTTCTGTTTGGAACAGAGCATGAAGATTAAGAAAATTAAAACTTACCAAGAACACTTTCCCTGTCTTTTAACCCATAGGCATCAACCAACAAAACCTCCAGAGTTCCTTTTGCCATCTCTCTCTCTCCTCTCTCTCTCTCTCTCTCTCTCTCTCTCTGAGACTTAGAATGTTGATTCAACTTTTGAAGGAAAAAGTATTGTATTTGTAATTGCATTGGCCACTAATTCTTAAAAGTCTTATCCTTTTTCTTATTACTTCCAGTGAGTTTGTATTGTCTACATTTGGCTCCTTTTAAGTTGTATTTGGTTGAAAGATTTAGAAATGAATTTGAAAAAGAAAAAAGAAAAAAATATGTGAAACTAGGTAAAATATAGGTATATTTTATTTATATTTTACCTACTTTTTTCATAATATTCAAATGTTATTATCTTATATAATAGGTGTGTAGAAAGAAATTACAAGGATTTTGTTTCCAAGATAATGATCCAACGTGCCATTCCTTAGGGATGTTGTGATTGGTTAGTTAATTGAAAAGAAGTAGTAGCAACTGCAGAGGAACTTTGCCCCATTCATAGTTTTTCTGCCAAACCCACTCCAGCGTTCACATGCTGAAACATTAAGGGCTTGTTTGGTTTGTGTTTCAGAAACATGTTTTGGAAAAAAAAAGT
This sequence comes from Camellia granthamiana, assembly GCA_036172215.1. Classification (NCBI taxonomy): domain Eukaryota; kingdom Viridiplantae; phylum Streptophyta; class Magnoliopsida; order Ericales; family Theaceae; genus Camellia; species Camellia granthamiana. The sequence goes on from CM069912.1 coordinate 40,573,086, forward strand.
ACGAAAACATGTTTGGTTTGGTTTTTTGGGAAATTTGTTTTGAAAAATTGTTTTGAGAGAGAGTTTTGGAAAAAGTGATTGATTTGATGTGTGTGTGAGAGAGATTTGTTTGGAAAATTTGTTTGGTTTGTGTGTTTTGGGAAATTTTTTTGGGAAAATTTGTTTGGTAGAAAAATTTTCTGAAATTTGTTTGTAGAGAAAATTTCTGAAATTTTTTTCAGAAACACAAACCAAACCTACCCTAAAAGTCTTATACGTAAGACCCAAGAAAACAAAAAAAATTAGAGTGGTGGCTGGTTTAATGGGAAAGACTATTTTATTTATAGTTTTTTTTTTTTATTGATTTATATTCATGTTTATACATTTAGCCACTAGTGTGTATCATATGTATTATGTGTGTTTTGTGATAAATATTATATAATTTTTAAGTCAAATTATAATAATTTGTGGTTTAAAAATGATATTATATATTTTGTGTTAATGTTACGTATTTTTGTGATAAGGTTTCCCATTTTTTTATCCAAATATTTTCTAACAAAACAAATGTGTAACATTATCACAAAAATACCAAAAAAAAAAAAATGCATAATTTTATTTTTGAACTACAAATTGTGGTAATTTTATCAGAAAAATACATAATATTATTACAAAAATACGTAACATAACTACAAAAATGTATAACAAATGTGCATATGATACACCTATTTTAAAGGGTGTGTATCATATCATTAACCTAAAATCGGTGGAACACATCTGTGTATATGATTATTTCGTTTAAAAAAATATATATTATAAATTGTATAATTGAATTCCAAATTTAAAAATTAAAATGAATTTGAAAAAAAAAATGCCCATGCAACTGCTAGAGCGACATTTTGAAAAAATTCAAAAAATGATATATCAACACCAATTACGTACTTATCTTTATAGCTAGTATGGATAAATTACACTGACCGTCCTTGAGGTTTGATCCAACTCACTCTTTGATGTTCTAAAAATTATATTTTCACTCCTGTAGTTAATAGTCTCATTTCACAAACCCCCTACTTATATAAAAAAATAACAACTTCTAGTAGAAAAATAGAAAAAATTACATTGAAAAAAAAAGTAAAGCAAGGAAAAAAAAAAAAAAGTAAAACAAAGCAAGAAAATAGAGAGTGCATTAGTTCAATATCTTCATTCCATCTAAATAATTTCAATGACATGGGGATTAGTGTAATTTTTCAAACGTCAGGAGGTGATATGTATTAAATTCAAACATTAGAGGGTGTAAGTGTAATTTACCCTTATAGTATAGATAGATAGATATAAAAGCTATGGAATACAAATAATATATATATATATATATGGACAAAAGAGATTGACCTCCTTGAGATTTAGAGAAAATATAAATTTTATAATTTTGACATAATTACGAAGACTTTCTTTTTAATAAAGTTAAAGGAATTAGAATTGATGTTGATGATGTGAAGACACAAAAATAAATAAGATAAAACATATATTTTAGTATAAAAGAAATGACAATATTATTTTTCAATCCATATAATTAATAAATTATTAATAAAAATACATCCCAATATAATTATGTCAATTTTATAAAATTTTATATATTTTTTCTGAACCTCGAAGACAGTAGTGTAATTTATCGTATGCATTTAAACTTGAAACTCATCCATAATATAATCACAACGTAGGACTCTGGGCTCTTTTGGCAAGTTGGTAATAATTTGATTTTTAGATTATTACCAACTTCTTCTCTCACAAAAAAGCTGATTATAATCTGCTTATAATCAACTTTTCACCAAAAAGCTGATTATAACCATCTTCCCAAAATGTTAAGATTTGCTTGGTCTTTGTTTTAGTAATAAAGAATAAGAACAAGTTGCTAAACAAAAAAGATGATGCAAATGCATCTAGGAGTGGTTACAGGGAGTGGTTATTTTTCTCCTAACCCATTTGGATTATAAAACTTGTCATCATAATTAATATAGTAACCCTTTTTTTTTTGGGCAAATTACAAACACCCCCCTCGAAATTTGGTGAAAATACAGATTTCCCCCTGAAGTTTGAGAAATTACATCCCGCCTCCTGAGATTTATATTTCCATAACAAATTACCCCATGAGGTTTTTATTTTCATACAGATTCCCCCCTAATTTCCCTTAATTTGTTATGAAAATTTGACAATTTCTCAAATCTCAGAGGGGAATCTGTATCTTCACCAAATCTTGAGGGGGTGTTTGTAATTTGCCTTTTTTTTTTTTTTTTTTGAGTACATGCTATTTTAATAATTTTTTGACTTTTTATAAAAATATGTGTAAAAAAATAAAAAGAATGGTATGACAATTTATAGTAAATTTTTGACTTTTTAATTAAAATATTTAGTCTCCAAACAAGTACTCCATTTGAACTTTGAATTTGTGTGGGAAAAAATATGGAAAAATAAAAAATAGTAAAATAATTACAAGACAGTGAAAAATGGGAAAAATATTTACCAAAAGTTGGGTGTGCAGCTTTTGTTGTAGTTTTATTGCACAGAAAAAGTTACACCCCATATATAATTATTTTTAGTCTTTTGTACTGAGTTATAATTTCGCCCCAAAAAACTAACTCCTACTTTTTTTTTTTTCTTTTCCTTTTCCTCCACAAATTCAAGATTAGAACATAGTTTTATAAAATACAATTTCATGCATAATTTGTTGTAAAAAATAAAAAATAAAAATAAAGATTTGATAGAGTCAAATTAGCACCCCTAAGATAATCCAAGTGAATCACCCGCCAGCCAAGTCTTGATGGTTTACCACGATTTGGGTCAATTTTGGAGGAAGAATATCGACCAAATGACTTTTGTCGGATTGAGAATTGTTTAACCCATTGCTAACTCGCTATCTTCAAAATGGATAGGTTAGTTAGATATTTTGATGGTTTCAAACTAGTAGTTTGTGTGGATTATAAAAAAAGAAAAGAAAGTAGAATGAGAAAATATTAGTCAACAAACAATTTTAAATATATAAAAAATTTCATCCAAAAAAAAATTATTTATTCAAAATTTCAACACAAAATTCACAAGTTAATATGTGATGAAAATGAATAGTATCTGTCATCTTATTAATGGGTTACTAAAGTCGAGAGAAATAATGTGTGAGCAAATGCAAGATAATTTTAAATTAATTTGTAGGCAAGTTAATAAATTTTAAACAAAAAGCTAATCCATCCACCAATTTTTATCATCTAACATGCCTAACCCAACTTGCTCACCTTTTTAAACTCCACCAATTAGTATAGATCTTGACAAATTGATAATTTCTTTTACACCCATAATATTCACTCTCTCCTCAAGGAAACCAATAAATTACTAATTATTTTACCAACCACACATATATGTGTGCAACTCACAGAAAAATAATTTGTAATTTAATATGTAATATGTGTGCAACTAATAAAAAATAATTAGTAATTTAGTTTGTGATTGTATCCAATCTTGCATCCAACACAAAACTAGGATATGCATGCTTTGCCGGGATTACTTGTCCTAGCATTAAATTTATCCAATCCCACATAATTCCACAACACAAACATAAGGATATGTTTTTCAAGTTCCTTGTAAGAAAAGTAGCAAAAACAAATGTGTAACAATCCCTTTGTGGGTCAAAAGCATCGTTTGAAAACATACACAATATACAGCTGTCTTTAAAATATCGTTTGAAAGCATCGTTTGAAAACATACACAATCCCTTTGTGTATGTTTTGAAAACATACACAAAACATTGGTGTATGTATAGAACATGCCCGAATTCCTAAAATCAGGAGAGAGAAACTGTTGCTACATTCACTCCCCGACACCCAAAAGAATAAAAATTAATTTTTATATATAGACTTGCGCTCTTTATGTGCGCCTTTTGCCACATCACTTTGAGTCTTGAAGCTGTTCTAAAGCTGCTACCACCTCATCCATGATTGGCCTAATCTTCGGTTCCTTGGAGAGACATTGAAGCGCGAGGTTACTTGCCTTTAGGGCTTGACTCAGTGAATACTGGCCTTCAATACGAACATCCAAAATGCGTAAAATTTCACGTTCATGGGCCAGATATGGCTTTGCCCACTCCACCAAGCTTTGCTGTCCTTGTGGACGGTTCTTGTTTATTGCTCGTTCGCCAGTTAACATCTCTAAAAGAACAACTCCAAAGCTGTATACATCGCTCTTGGCAGTTAAGTGACCTTCACAAAGAAAGATGGAATGAATGATCAGAACAAATGACATATGGCTTTTTTGTCATTAAACTAGTAATACATTGCAAAGTGCAGTGACTAATAATATCCCAAAAATTATGAGTAACTGATGTTAATAAGATGAATCAAGAAAACCAAGCATGTGAAGCGTTAGAGCTGACACTTTCGTCAATCATGGCCCATGGGAAGACCATCTAAATTAGGAAGAAACTATACACGGCTCACTGAATTTATGGAAGAAACTATACATGAAAATATACCTGTGGATAGATACTCCGGTGCAGCATATCCAAAGGTTCCCATGACCCTAGTGGACACATGGCTCTTATCACCAGTTGGCCCATCCCTGGCCAACCCAAAATCAGATAGTTTTGCATTGTAATTCTGTGAAAACGAAAAAGACGGCAGAGTAGAAAATAAGTCAGCAAGAAGTTAAAAAAGTGCATAATTCAACCAAATTACTGAAATGCAACCCATAGATCCAATCTTGGGCTACGTACTGAGTCGAGAAGGATATTAGATGTTTTGAAGTCCCGATATATAACTTTTGTCTCAGCACTGTGAAGAAAGGCAAGTCCCTTTGCTGCACCAAGAGCGACTTTCATACGCTTGCTCCAAGAAAGTGGCTGGAAATGAGTCCCTCCTGGTTCAACAATACTATGATATGTCAATTACAAATTTCCCAGAGATTGAAGTGTAAATGGAAGTTAATAGAACGTAACAAAGAACTTACTCCTGAATAAGTGGTTATCCATGCTGCCTTTGGGCATGAACTCATACACCAAAAGCCTATGGTCATCCTCTAAACAGTAACCAATCAATTTCACGAGATTCGGATGGTGAAGCTGCCCAAGGTAGTTGATTTCTGCCTGTATATCCAAAAGAAGTAACGTAAAATTGGCTGTTTCAGATGGATCTGAAATCTTTTGGACACCATAGCTTTGCGAAGACATAATCTATCAGAACAAGTGAACGACAAAGAGAACTACAAATTATTAGATCACAAATGTCTCAAAAACTTAAGCCGTAGCAAAGGGGTTCAACATCGTATATCAAGTTATCTAACAACCTTTCCCACATGCAGCCCCGTCTATGCCTAGTTAGAAATACACCCAACAAGTATTTATAAGTAGTTGAATTTATTATATAACAATGCATAAAACTTCCATGCTATACACAAAATGCTATATTTTAGTTTACAATACTAAAAAAATCTTTAAGAACTATGAAATATAGCCGTGTTTAGGTGACCTTGACGAAAGGTTTTGATTAATCCTATAGTTAGAAGCGAACCCGTATCTACCACCCATACTAGAGTCTATGGGGATGTTTGGCGAAGGCCTTTTTTTGGCTTTTTAGGCTAAAATTCATAAAATGACAAAATAGGCTAAAATAGCCAATAAGACAAAATGTCACATCAAACTCATAATATTTTCACTTTTTCTTTTATAAATATCACATCCAATTACAAAAAAAATTCAACTATCTTTCCAAATACAAAAATTTTAACATACTAAGCCTATGTTTGAGAAGTGGGTTTTGAAGCTTTTTTTGGCTAAAATAACCACAAAAAACAAAATAGACTTTTTAACCCAATAAGATAAAACATCATATCCATAATCATTACATTTTTTCTCTCCCAAAAAAACCAAAAAAGCCAAAAGCTCTTCCCAAACAAGGCTTTTTAACTTCAGGCTAAAATAGCCAAAAAATCAAAAAGCCAATCCACTTCCCAAACGAAGCTTAAAATAGTTAAAAATTAAAATAACCTACTAAAATAGCAACTTTCCAAACACCCACTATGTAACATAGCAAATAGCCAAGTAGAGTTCAAAAAAACATACCAAATGGGGACCAAATGCCAATAGAAAAACTTGAACCCTAGACCTCTCAGAACCAAAGCTCTGAGATGATATTAGATCAGCAATTGTCTCAAGAGCTTAAATTGTGAGGAAATGACCATAGTGGCAACATCTATTTGATTTTCTAATTTCACTAGTCTATCCTGTGACAAAAGTGGGAATTAAATTAAAATTGCCCATTTCACAAATACTCTTCTACATCCACCAGAGACAGGGAGTTTTAAGAGGGTGAAACTAACCAACCATTCCTTATGACCCTGAAAACCTTCTTGATTAAGGTTCTTCACAGCAATCACCAATCCAGTCCCGGGCTTTGCAGCCATAAGTGAATGCTCATCAATCCACCCCATAAAAACACAACCAAATCCACCTTCTCCTAATATGCCATCCGGATGAAAGTTTCTGGTAGCCATTTTCAGTTCGCAGAACGTGAAGCTCTTTAAGTTGGAGGACTCCAAGATCTCACCCTCATTCCAAGGTGTTGGGGGTCTGTTAGCTGACTTGCCACTCAAATTGTTTAGATCGTTTCCATGTCTGACCTGATTCTTCGAATTCACTCCTATACAAATCAAATGTAATTATGTTTATAAAGACAAGAATTACCAAACTCAATCAACACCATTAAACATCAAATTGTGGTATCAACACAAAAGTAACCATTATGTATTATGGTTTCAGTAGAACCCCCCCTGAAGAAGCACTAGTTTGAAATGGCATAAACAAAGCAAATTCCAGTTATTGAAAGTTCAATTATGAAAATTATGAACATTTTTTCAAATCTTTTGTTTTGTTGATTTTCATATAATTATATGGTTTAGTCAGGCCAAGTGTTTGATTACCCAGAAACCATATCAAAAATTTGGAGAATTAATCAAATTAGTTTGGCCAACTATTTTCAAAAAACAGTTTTTGGAAACACAAAAAAAAAAAAAAGGGTTGTTCTCGAATTTAATCCTCTTTTTGCACAAAATTAAAATCAATATGAAAATGATGGGTTGTTTTGAATATTCATTATTTTGTTTATGAAAACACAAAAAAATGAAAACTAGAACATTTCTTCTCTTTTCGTCAATTAGGAAAAATATAATCAAATTTCTAAACAACTTTTTTCCATTTTTGTGTACGTTGATTTTCATAATTTAAGACCCAATACAGAAGCTCATTGAATTAAAGTTTAATATAGGAGTAGTTAAATGCCTTACTTTGACCGAGTGTTTGATTTTTCAGAAACTATAAACAACATTACAAAAATTTGAAGAATCGATGAACTTGTTTGGTAACTATTTCAGAATACAATTTTGGGAACCACTTTTATAAAACATCAAACAGAGCAAAATTGTTTTTGTACAAAATTGAAAACCATGAAAAAATATATATATATATATGGGTTCTTTTAAACTTTACACTATTTTATTTCTGAAAAACGCAAAATATAATCAATGAAACCAAATCATTAGAGCAAAATAAAACCCAAAACATAGCAAACAGTAGAGAAAAAGTAATTAAATCCCAATATACAAAAGACATATACATATACAAAGACACAATTATTATATATAAAGTACCTGTATGAAATAGGATGTCGTCTTTGATTAGATTGCTCCAGTAAACCCCCATGGAAGAAACAGAGCTTCAAAATTTCTCACAAACTCTGCTCTATACAGATTCAATTGAAATAAATATAAACCACTAAACCCACATTTACTCAAACACAACTTGATCAACCAACCCACTTGGTCAGGTTCAAAGAACTTCCAATTCAATCCAACTATGCCCGTGAAGAAAAAAACCAAAAGAGAAAATTCAGATCTTATGTGACTAAAACCCACTAAACCCAATTGAAAGAAATAAAAACAACTAAAAAATCCACCTTTGCTCAAACAACTTGATAAACCAACAGACTTGGTCACAAAAATATAATTTTAAAATAAATTTAGTAAGTTCTAATAAACATATATGGGCTTCGTTTGGGAAGCAAAAGTTTGGGTTTTTTTGCTTATTTAGTCATAAAAAATAAAATAAGTTTTTTAGCATAAGACAAAACATCACATCTAATTCATAATTATTATATTCTTTCTTTTACAAAAAAGTCAAAAAAACCAAAAAAGCCTAAAACTTTTCCCAAACTAGGCTTTTTAGCCTAGACTAAAATAGCAAAAAAAGCCAAAAAGTCAACCCACTTCCTAAACGAAGCCATAAGTTAGTTCATAAAATCACGTAACTTAAATATAAATTCACGTAAGTTAACTAATAAAAATTTGAGATGTGCCATTAACACCCTCTTCTTTTCTATCAGTACATTAGCACCCTCTTCTTTTCTATGAGTAAATGATAGGATTAGAAGGCATTTAGAATCCCTTCTACTGAGCCTTCTCAATCTTACCTTTCTGATCTCATTCGTATTCTGATTGAAGAAGTTTCTTTCTTACAACTATCTTTTTGAAGTAGATAGTTTAAATTGGAAATTGAACAATCAATCACAATTTGACGTAAGTTCTCACAAACATACATGAGTCACCTCATAAAATCGCGTAATTTAACATAAATTCACATAAGTTAACTCATAAAACGTTTGGTAAGTTCTCACAAAAGTATATAATTACATAAGTAAATGAAATACTATATACCTCACACATTCAAGAATTATCCTATATATATATAAAAAGTTTAGGGAAAGATAATGGTACGCATCTCTAAAAAAATGTGTACTGTATGCACCTTATAACTAAAGAAAAAAATAACATAATTTCATATTTTTTGAGTAATAATTAAAAAAAAAAGAAAAAAAAGTCATAACCAAACAAACATGATGCATAACTAAAGATCTCACAAGTCATAACTAAAACTACATAAGTAATTGAAATACTATATACCTTGCACATTCAAGAATTATCCTTTTATATATACGCAAACTTTAGGGAAAGATTATGGTATGCATCTCTCAAAATTTGTGTACCATATGTACTTTATAACTAAAGAAGAAAATGACATAGTTTCATGTTTTTTGAGTCATAATTAAAAAAAAGAAAAAAAAAAGTCATAACCAAACAAAACATGATACATAACTAAAGATCTCACAAGTTATAATTAAAATAAGGTTATAACTAAAAAAAAAAAAATTGGCATAACTAATAATAAAAAAAAAATGAGAAACTTAGGGGCACATATAGTAAGGATGTGTATAGTAGAATTTCTCCAAAGTTTATTCATTTATATTCCAAGTTTTTAGTCAAATTTCAATTTAGCTCTTCAACTTTTAAATATAATAACGTTAACGTCATATTTTTAAAATAATTTTAATATGGTTCATCTGTCAATATGAAAATTAACAAATAACATTTTAATTTAGTTTTTTAAATTTTTAATTATAATGATGTTAACTTTATATTCTTTTAAAGAATTTTAATATGATTCTTCTATCAACCTTATTATAAAAATTAACGAAGTATGTTATCACATGAAAGGCATATAAAGTATAAACAATATGAGAGACACTCGAGAGAATAAGACAAATTTTTCTTAACCTATAAGGAGATAAGACTGTTTGTTTTTCTCTATCACAATCTATTTCGGATTGTGATAGATGAACAGTAACGATGACTTCCGTTTATTTTGGTTTTGGAACTCCGGATTCGTAATTCGAAGGGACTATGATAGGTCTTGGCAAAATAGTCTGTTCAGATTGGGTGTTATCAGATATTCGCCCGGAAGTTCGGCCGATCAACCGGCCAACTGAATTTTATTTTATTTTTTTTGTTTTTTTTACTTGTTGGGAATTTTGTTTTAAACATTAATGTTTAATGTTTTTGTATTTTTTGTTAAGTAAAAATTATAGTTTTATTTGTTTTATTATTTTGTATAAAAATAATTTAATAATCTCCACGCTAACAACTATCATCAAAACAAACACAATTTTACTAATCCCCTCACTATTAATCTCCCCACTATCAATCCTCTCTATTTTACCTCTAAAAACAAACGAGGCCTAAAAAAAAATAATAAACAAAATATTGTCTTTAGTTCTATTTTAAATTATTGCCAAAAGCCCTGGTTTAGTACTAAGGCTATGTTTGCTTTGGGAGATAGATGAGAGATTGGAATTGAGATGGATATGGGACCCACTATATGTTATGTTTGTTTTGAGAGATGGAGAAGGGATTTATAATCCCATTGGATTAGGATGAGCCTTGGTGTTGGGATTGAGATAGAGGAGGTAGAGGTGGTATTAGGAAATTAGTCCTGTGGGATTAAGTTTTTTTTGTTTGTTTGTTTTTGTTTTTGTTTTTTTTTTAAACAGTTTGGACATTTTTTTTAACATTAATGTTTAATATTTTTATATTTTTTGTTAAGTAAAAATCATAGTTTTATTTGTTTTAATATTTTATATTTCTTTTATAGGGTAATAATTTAACAATTCACACACTAATAACTACTATCAAAACAAACACAATTTTACTTAATTCCCTCACTAATAAATCACTCATTATTAATTCCCTCACAATTAATTTCTTCCATTCTACTACTAAAAATAAATGGGGCCTAAAATTCTGAACTCTTATCAGTAATATGTAGAAAAGTTAATTAACAGAATTTGAACTTACAGTTGTCGATTGATGAATCCCCTATCTAAATTCCAGACATTATTACCATTCGTCGACTAGTGGGTCAATGATAATAATCTTGTCTTGGAAGAAATTAAAACTTAAGGTAAATTATACTAGCTCCGTTTGGCAAGACAAGTTTGGGCTATTTTAGCCACTACGGGACAAAAAAGGCTAAATTAGCCAAATGGAGACAAAAACCATTCATGTGCTTGGCAACAACCCATGCCATGATAAATTTACCAAACTAGCCCCACTCACTCCTGATTGAGAGGGGCATCGCCTCATCACACACACAACACAACACATTTTCTAGGGCACACAGAGAGGGTGAAGCGGAGGAGGCGATTTAGAGACCCTCAACGGCAAAGACATCTGACGAAGCTCGCCACAGCCGATCGGCATCGGAGTACACATGTGCGGCGTCGAAGAAGACTCGCGAAGCTTGCCAAAACCGAACGCTTGGAGCGTACATCTGCGGCGTAGAACAACAACTCACCGTCTGAAACACCACCGATCTTTAGGTAATGGTTTGTTTTTGTTTTGATTTCATTTTTTTTTTTTTGCGTAAATACGTCCCCTGCATCCCGATCTGCTGGGTTCATCTGTGAAATCCCGTTCAGTGGGTGATTACAAATTTTTTTACTCCAATTTGTATGGAGTCTGTTTTTTGTTTGTCATGTGGGAAACCCACTGCCAAATAAGGTATTACCAAATGTGAAGACTTTTTCAACTCAATGCAAACAAAACTGAGAAATGGATTGAAGGTTTTACTTCCCAAATCAAGTCAAATAATTCCAATTTTAGAGTTTTCGCATACTCTTAAATTTTTCTGTTTTGTACACTATGATGAATGTGCAAAATGGGCCAATAACACCCACTGATCAAAATAGTAAATCTAAGAGAAACTAAATGAGAGAATTAGAGTGGTCTGTTAAATTAGAGTGATCTATTATAATTAGAGAATTAGAGCGGTCTGTTTAATACAAAAGAGAATTACAGTGGCCTGTGATCATTTTTGTAATATTGTTTTTGTCGTTTGGATTGGAGAGTATGTTATTCTCTTCTTATTTTGTGCCAACAATTTGGTGAGAGTATGTTATCTCTTCTCGTTTGGATTGGAGAATTAGAGTGGTCTGTTAAATACCATACCTTTTAACTACAACCTTCTGCAGTGAAAGAAGGTAACTTATATTCTTTACATTCTACTTATCTGTAAGTTATCCAATAATTGGACATCCCTTTTTCTTTTGCATTTCAAATACTGAATGCATGGCATAGCCTTCAAAGTAATAAATTGAATGCAGCTATGTACGAGAAATTCTGGAAGATCATTGTTCCTTGTTCAGCTGGATCAATGACAATACGAAAGTGAAGGAAAAACTTGAGGGCCTCAATTTCAGGTCATGTGGGGTTTAGTTCACCCAAAAAAAAAAAACATATATGTCGGGTACTTTTTTTGTTTATTAATTTACATCAATTGATTTTCCATTGTAAATATTGTGGAACATTAGGAGCAATCAAATTAGGATTGCTTCAGCAGATTATTGGGATATATCAACAAACAAACAGAAATGGCAATGGAAACTCTCTTAAAATTTCCAACATACATGAAAAGGGGAAGAAAAATTTGTGGTCTGTTATGTGCTTTGTGATGGAACATATGAGTCATTCTTTCACCACATTTTAGAAAAAATAAGAACCTCCCTCTTGATCACACCACTTTATTTTCTTTTGTCCAATTTTTTAATTTTTAGCATCGACAAGGCAACGCTTCTCTTCCATAATTATTATTATTTTTTAAGTGTGGACAAGATATTCCTAAAAGTGGTGTGCAATTCATCCCTTTTTCTTCAATAGATGGGTTGGTTCCGTAGTCTCCCCAATATGAAATCTGGCCTCCCGCACTCTGGAATTTGTTCCTCTTCTTCCTCCGACATATTATCGATGCAATCCCTAACCCCCAATAGTAACCCCCAAAACCCCTCACTTTCTTTTATTTTTTATCCCCTACCTACGCCTTTCTCTTTGCATATGTATACATATATAATGACTCTTGCATATATATACACGCATATATCTATATAACAAAGAAGCTCAGGTTTTGAATTCAGATATGACTTTTATCCTTTGTTAAAATATAGACTATTAGATTGAATTCAATCCAATGGCTTACAATGTCTTCCTCTCTATAATGACTAATAAAAACAATGGGGTTGGGTTCAATGATCCTTTTTCTTTACTTGTTAAAAGTCAAGTCCTTGTTTGGATTGCCTGATTTAGCGTTCAAAAATAAAAATACATTTCTTTTCATTCATATCATTTCTTTGGATAAATAAAGACAAGAGAAATATGGTAACGTAGAAACAAAAATTGATAGAAATTTATTTCATCTCATAATTTTTAATTTAAATATCTCTTAAAGTGGAGAGATTGATACTTGTGCGTACCGGATTCCATACTAGATGAAAGCGGATCGGGGCTCCGCACTTGGTTGGACTATCCAGGGACTGGGACTCCTGCCACAGGAAGCACCGTTAGAGCTGCCCGGCCAGGGTTGGCCGGATAACCCCTCCGGCGTGGGAATTAGTGATCGGAAAAGGGATGTAGAGGGAATTGAGTTGGTATGTAAGTGTGATTTTGCTTGGAATAGTTCAGTTCCATTCAGTTACCTTCAATGTGAAGCTCATGTATTATATATAGTATTCCTTGCTTGCTTCTCAAGATGGTTTCATGGAGCTTGGGTGCTACTAAATGTCCTTTTAGCATTGCTCCAGGTAGGGACCACCCAGTAGTTGTCATTGAATGCATATACTCATTGTAGTCATGTTGATAATAAACCACATTCCTTTGGTTCAACAACTTCCGTGATTCTAGGTGTAGGGGACCAGCTGAGGTGGCAACTCGCACATGTTCATGCTCACAACTTCCACGTTTCTCTGTGAGGTTCCCTTTGCTCGGTATCTTAGTACTCCAGTTCGGCCCTAGACCAGACTTCTGTTGGGACAGGCTGGTCCATTTAGACATCTTCGTGTGGGCTCGGCGCACTTTTAGTTCGGCATATAGGTTCGGTATTGCAGATCGGCCTAGCTCGACATTGTGGCTGGGTTGGCCTTTCCTCTACGGGTTGGGCCCAAGTGCTTGAGGACTTGGGTTGGCAGTTTGGTCTCAAAGTTGGGCTTTATTGGCTTGCCCATATGTTCATCTAACCCACTTGGATTTGGGCTTTAGTGGATTGGGCCGGCCCAAGGCTTGGATTCGACCCATTTCATATTCAGCCCCTTCATTTGCCCCCTAGCTCATGCTAAGGTTCCCCTTGGGGGGAGCTATTGTTCTGCTTTCCAAGTGTCGCGTCGTTTTGGTTCTCCCCCAGTTCGGCCTTGGTGACGGTTCAATCCTGACACACAACTCCTGCATGCGTCCTTTCATGTAACACGTGGCGACGTGTGATAGGTGTGTAGAGATAGTGCGTCGATTCCATACCGAGGGTCGTGCTTCATGTACCTGCTCACCGACTGGTACAATAAATGCTCTGGCTGTTAATTCAAATCCTTTTATCTGCTCTTTCGTTCCTCTAGGGAGTTTCAAAGAAAAAAGAAGAACCCTTCCCATTCTTCTGAACCAATCTCGTTGGTATTCTGCTCAGATTTTTTCACCGCTGGCCTTGCTACTGCTGCTCTAATCTCTGTAAGTTCTCTTGTGATTCTTCTTCTCTTGTCCTTTTCTGTTTCAATCATTTCGTCTAGCCCTTGCGTCGATGTGTTCCACATTCTGTTACCTGAGTTCTTTCTCTGTTCCATTAGATTTGTTAGATGGGGAACTTCCGTTCTCTAGTTGACACCCCCGAGGCCATGGCCATGTTCCGCCTTGATTATAATATCCCCAATGACGTTACCCTTTCACTGGCAAAGGTTGATGCCAAACGTATGGGGACCAGGAGTACCATTGCCTTTCCAATTGCGGCCATTGTTGAGGGAGGGGTTCGGTTTCCTCTCAACCCTTTGGTGCGCCGGTTTCTGCATCAGGTCCAGTTAACCCCAATGCAAGTGTCTGTGAACCTGTTCCGTGTCGTCTACGGTGTATCTGTCCTTAATAGGTGGTTGAGTTTGAACCTTGACATATGGGATATTTTAGGTTGTTACACTCTTTCACACAACAAAGACCACAGCATGTACTATCTGCATGTTCGTTCAGTCAACTGTCATCTGGTGTCTAGGTTGCCCGACTCCGATAAACACAACGATGATTTTCTGCAAGTTGGTGGCAATTAGGAGTTTCCTGCTGGGACCGAATTCCAGTCTGAACGGATGCCTCAAAAAGATGGCTACCCAGGTTCGGGTCCTTCCCTCTAGTGTCTCATGTATTTATTGCCTTTGTTTTGGATGTTGTTTTAATATGGTACTTCTTTTCTTTGCAGAGGCCTTTCGCTTTCAACGCAGGCTAAACCAGGAAAACGCTGAAGCCATAAAAGCTGCTTTAAGGTACAAAAAGAGATCTGTGCCCGAGTTGTTGGATTACCAGTTGACCTACCGCTCTACCATTCCAAAGAAGGCGAGACTGGCTGCGTCCCTGTTGGATTCAGATACTGAGACAGACACATCCCTCACTCCTCTGGTTACGAGTAGCCGTCGGAGCCAGGGTGCACTGTCTGAGAGAATGCCCTCTCCTGCCCCCAGTTTCGCAGGAGGCAGGTCTGTGGCGAAGAGAAGGGTGTTGGTGGATTTAGAGGCTGAGGCCTTTGGCGCCTCTGATGTTTTTGAGACTCCTCTGGAACGGGCCGAGGCGAAGAGCCTCATGGAAGTGAAAATGGAGGTGGGAGCTTCTGGGACCCCTGCGACTGCTGCCGAGCCCTCAGCTTCGGTTGTGACGAGAGCAAAAAAGAGAAGAAGAGAATCTGGCAAAGCAGTGGTGGGGGAAGCTTCTGAGGGTCCTGCTGAGGATGAGGCATTTGAGAAATGGGAGCCGCCGATGTCGCATCAAGGCAGGCCAATTTCTACTTCTGATTCTATTGTTGCTTCGTAAGATTTTGCTTTTGATTTGACCAGGTTTCTGTTGATGCCGGTTGACATGGCCGACCATAATGGGCCTCGCGATATTCTCATTCTGAAAGGGACCCTTCAGATGATGACCGCTGTAAGTGTTTTCTTGTTCTGCTTGCTTTTGGTGTTATGCTGTCGTTTCCTTCTTTTTTAATACTTTACTGTTCTTTGTAGTGTATTCAGAGGATGCATTTGTCTATTACCCGTACTGAAGAACTAGAAAAGGCTGTGCTGGAGGCCGCAATGAACGCTGAGAGACTGATAGTAAACCTGGAGACAGAGAAAGAGGGACGCCGAACTGCAGAGAGGGAAGCATTTCGTTTAAACAAGATTATTGCTTCAGCTGAAAAATCAAAGGAGGCTGCTATTGGGACATAGGCTCAACTCGAGGGAAAGGTGGCTGAGCTGGAAGCCGTTGTTGCGGTGATGGCTGCCGAGCGCTCTGCGTTGGAAGCCAAGCATTGGCAACGAGGTTGGGATGAGGCTGGGGCTGCCTACAAGGAGGAGGTGCTAGTGTTGCTCGAAAAGCTCTTTCTAAAGGGTTGGACAAGTGCTTTAGCTGCTGCGCTGGTTCCCGAAGGCTCTCCCTTGTTTTAGGATGTCCCAGTTCCCTCCAGATCCTTGGGTTCTAAGATCGTCTCCATCCTTGCTGCTCTTCCGTCTGAAGTTTCCCCACAAGTTGAATCTGCAAACAAGACCCATGACAGTAATGTTGCGATTGAAACGGTGAATGTTGAAGGGGTTGAAACCTTGGAGACTGAAGCCGCGGGAGATGTGGTTAAGGGAGCTTCTACTTCTCAGGAAGTTGGAGCTGCCTCTACTTTTCCTTCCCCAGACGGTCTGAACGAGATTGTGGACACTGCTCCTGAGGTTTCCTCTGTTAATGAAAGCTGAAGTTTTTTCTAAAAGGAATTGAAGTTTTTACTTTTTTTTGTTTTGTTTTGATGTACTGTGGCTCGGTTCCCTTGACGAGCTTTCTTTCTATGCTGGTCCAGACAATTTTTCTTCTTTTTTTCTCTGTTGCTGGTTATGGGGCCATCTGTGCCTTTTGTTGAATGATGGGATTTTCATTTTAAATTTGCAATCTGATGTTGTTTTGCTTCTAAGTCTGAATGTTTTCTGTATTGCTTGCCCCCGGCCGAGCACTGTTGGGACCTCGGGGCCGAACAGATGCTCGGTCTGGTTCTGTATTGCTTGAAATAGATGCTTTGTCTAATTCTGTATTGCTTGAAATAGATGCTCTGTCTAATTCTGTACTGCTTGCCCCGGCCGAGCACCGTTGAGACCTCGGGGCCGAATAGATGCTCGGTCTGGCTAACAAATATATTACATGGTTGTGCTTGATTTCGTAAGAGGGTCTTACTTAGGTCCAGGTTGGTTCTTAAAAAATAATTGTTTGCCCCCACCTGGAGCTAAGTAAGATCGGTACTGAAGATTGTGCTTTTAGGTAGAACTGCTTGAGTCTGTTTCAACTTTGATATCACAGGTGCATTTGAATGAGATAAAGGCATGGAGAGGTGTCTTACTCAGGTTCAGATTGGTTTGAAAAACAATTGTTTGCCCCCAGTTGGAGTTAAGCAAGACTGATGCTGGAAGCTTGCTCCTGGCAGAGTTTTAGCCAAGTTTGTTCCAACTCTGTTTATACTGAAGTGTTGATGTGTTGATACTTAAGGAATTCTGTGGATTCGAAGATGTTTACTTAAGATATGTTAGTGTGGTTTCCACCAAGCAATTCCACTTAGCCAAAGTCCAATTTAGTTGCCAAACATAATTCCACCAAGTAGTACCACTTGGCATGTTTGAGTGCTAACCAAATTTAAATTCCGTCCAGTCGTTCTGAAACTAAGTCCATTTGGATTAAGACCAAAGTTATCTCTGTTTGATAAACATCAAAGCTGATTCCGTTTGGTAAGGACCAAAGCTAATTCCGTTTGATGTGAACCAAAGCTGATTCCTTTTGATAAACATCAAAGCTAATTCCATTTGGTGTGAACCAAAGCTAATTCTGTTTGATAAACATCAAAGCTAATTACAAGAATTTGATAAATTTGAGAGAAATTGGGAAGCATTTGCATTGGTTAACAGATAAATGCCTTTGCATTCTGATAGAGAAGTTGGGGGATAATTCTATTGATAGTATTTTTTGAAATTTGCTACATTCCAGGGCCGAGGTATAGCTCTGCCTTTCAGATCCTCTAGGTAGTAAGCTCCATTTCCAATAGCAACTGTGACTTTGTACGGACCCTCCCAGTTAGGCCCAAGTTTGCCCTCGCCTGGTACCCTTTTGTGATCCATAACTTTCCTCAAAACCAGTTCTCCAGGTGTAAATTGCCTTGGGAAAACTTTTTGATTGAAACTTCTGATGAGCTGCTGCTGATACGCTTCAAGTCTGATCAGCGCTGCTTCTCTTCAACCCTCTGCTATATCTAGTGCTTGTGCAATAGCTTCCTCGTTACTGGTGCTTTCAAATAATTCAGACTGAAGGGTTGGGAGACCTACTTCGAGTGGGATGATGGCCTCTATTCCATAAGTTAGGGAGTAAGGTGTTTCTCCTGTTGAACGTCGTGCCGTGGTTCGGTAAGCCCATAATACGTGAGGTAACTCTTCAACCCATTTGCCTTTTGCATGTTGAAGCCGTTTTTTTACTCCGTTGATGATGGTTTTGTTTGACGCTTCTGCCTGTCCATTACTCTGTGGGTACCCTAGGGAAGAGTTCCTATACTCGATCCTGAGGTCGGCACAAAACTTTCTGAAGATCTTACTATCGAACTGTGTTCCATTATCAGCAATTAGTATCCGCGGGATACCGAAACGCACCACCACATTCCTCATGACAAACCGCTTTATGTCCGTTTCTTTAATACTTGCCAGCTCCTCGACTTCAACCCACTTAGTGAAATAGTTGGTTGCAGCAATGAAGAATCGCTTGTTCCCAGTGCCTCGCGCCAATGGTCCGACAATAGCTAGACCCCATTGCGTAAAGGGCCATGGGCTGGTGAGTGGAGTGAGAGTTTTGGTTGGCTGATGAATGTGTGGAGCAAACCTCTGACATTTATCACACTTCTGTACGTACTGCTATGCATCTTGTTGCATCCGTGGCCTCTAATACCCGTGAGTGAGGGCTCGGTGTGCCAGTGACCTTCCGCCAACGTGGCATCCACAAATCCCATCGTGAATTTCGTAGAGAACATTCTCGACCAGATTTGGATGCACACATAGAAGATAAGGGCCAAGATAGGAGCGTTTGTACAGTTTCCCAGATGGTGAGATCCAAAATCGAGCTGATCTGTGTCTGACTTTGTTGGCTTCCCTTTTCGAGGAGAGTACCAGATTTCAGAAAAGCAAATATTGGATCCATCTAGCTCGACTCTAAGTTATTGCAGAGGACTGGAGATGCAATACTTGGTTCTGACACAAACTTAACCCAAACTTTTCTAGCATCCTTTGTATCCACTGATGAGCCGAGGCATGCCAGAGCATCAGCGTGGCTGTTTTTGTCCCGACTGATTCGTTCCACTCGTATGGATTAGAACTTTTTGAGTAGGTCCTTGGCCTTGCCTGCATATATAGCCATTCTTTCATCTCGGGTTTCATAGACCCCAGAAAGTTGGTTTACCACTAGTTGTGAATCGTTGAAAACAAGAAGCTATTCTGCATTGAAGTGTTCGGCGCTGTGTAAGCCAGCCAATAATGCTTCGTACTCTGCCTCATTGTTTGAAGCCTTCCAACCGAGCCTGAGAGCCTGGTCCCAGATAAACCCTTCTGGTGAGATAAGTACTGCTCCTGCCCCTGAGCCTCGGTTATTGGACGACCTGTCAACATAGAGCTGCCAGATGTTTCCAATAAAGAGTTTCCATGTTTCCGAAGCGCAGGGCTTTCCCTATTCGGTGATGTATAGCATCTGAGCCGAACTAGGATTCCCCGGTTCGGTACTCTGGGTGGGAGCAAATTCTGCGATGAAATCTGCTAAGACCTGGGCCTTGATCGCCGTTCTTGTCTGATACCGAATGTCAAACTCGCCAAGTTCTACCGCCCATTTCGCTGTTCGGCCAGAGAAATCAGCTCGGCTAAACACAGATCTGAGGGGGAATTCAGTGAGGACGTTAATGGTATGCCCCTAGAAGTAATGTTGCAACTTTCTTGAGGCAATAAGTAGCGCGTAAGCCAACTTTTCCAACGGTAGATACCGTGTCTCGACATCTAGTAGAGTCTTGCTAACATAGTATATAGGCCTCTGTTCTTTGTTAACTTCTCGAATTAATACTGCACTCACAGCATGATCTGAGACTACTAGATAGAGGTACAGCTCATCTCCTTGTTCTAGAGTGGACAGTAGAGGAGGTGTGTTGAGGTATTTTTTGAGACTTTGCAGTGATTCAGTACACTCGCAACTCCATTCAAATGCTGCCCTTTTCCTCAAAAGCTGGAAGAAGGGCTTTATCCGATCTGAAGATTTGCTGATAAACTGATTTAGTGTGGCCGCCATTCCGGCCAGTTTCTGCAGCTCTTTGGTCTTTGTTGGTACTTCAAGATCTTGTATTGCTTTTATTTGGTCCGGATTCGCCTCGATTCCTCTGTGAGTGACTATATATCCCAAGAACTTCCCTGTTCCAACCCCGAAAGCGCATTTCGAGGCATTTAGGCGAAGCTGATGGTTTTTTAGGATGCCAAAAACTTCTCTCAAGTCTGTGAGGTGGTTTGTAACGAGCTTGCTTTTTATTACCATATCATCTATATAAGCTTCCAAGGTTTTCCCAAGTTGATCCTTGAACATCTGAGTGATCATTCACTGGTAGGTTGCCCCAGCATTCTTGAGGCCGAATGGCATTACTTTGTAGCAGTAAGTTCCCCTTGGAGTGATGAATGCTGTCTTTTCTTGGTCTGGACCGAACAGTGGTATCTGGTGATAACCGCTATAAGCGTCCAAAAAGCTTATGCGCTCATGCCCTACTGTTGAGTCTACTAGTTGATCGATGCGGGGCAGCGGAAAGCTATTTTTAGGGCATGCTTTGTTTAAGCAAGTGAAGTCAATGCAGACTCTCTATTTTCCGTTCTTCTTCTTGACTACAACTGTGTTGGACAGCCATTGCGGGTACTGAATTTCTCTAATTGCTCTCGATGCCAGGAGTTTTTTGACTTCGGCAATCACTGCCTCAGTGTGCTTAACTGATGACCTCCGATTTTTCTGTACTACGGGCCAAACTGAAGGGTTGATGTTGAGCTTATGGCAAGCGAATTCTGGGTCCAACCCAGGTGTATCATATGCTGACCATGCGAAAACTTCCATATTTTCCCTCAGCAGTTCTAGCAACTGAAGTTTCTCATCAGTGCCCAGCGAGGTACCGATAAGGAAGTACTTTTCTAGATCATCCTCTTTTACCAGGACTTTCTCCAGATCCTTTACCATCTTTTCCTCTGGGGCTTCCCCTACATCTTCCAAGACCGGCTGTTCGGCCATTTCCACTGTCTGTACTTGATTGCAGAGTTGCTTTGACTTTAATGCCGCCATGAAGCAATGTTTGGATGCAACTTAATCCCCTGAGATCTGCTCTACTCCATGTTTCGTTGGGAAACGGATGAGCTGGTGGTAGGTTGAAGGGACCGCCTCCATCTGATGAATCCATGGACGACCAAGTATGGCGTTGTAAGGGGATGGTGTATTAATAACTAGGAACTCTATCTGGAGGGTTTTTGTTCCTGCCACGACTGACAACACTATTCTGCCAAGCGGCCATTCTGGCTGTGAGTTGAAGCCAACCAACGGGGCTGCTGCTGGGGTGAGGCGCTGCTCGGAGAAACCAAGCTTTCTGAACAATTCATAATACAAAATGTCTGCTGCACTACCTTGATCTACTAGGACTCGTTTTACATCAAATCGTCTCCCAATTCCCACAGTTATAATCAGTGCATCAGTATATGGGTGCTGTATGCCTTCTAAATCCTTCCTAGTAAATGAAACAGTGCACAAAAGGGATTTGGGTATTGTATGTACCTTTTTTGATGTAGGCTCCACTGACATGACCCGCTGAATTTGCACGGCCTTAGCAATTTCTTCTTTCAGTGTCTCCTCAGATTCTTGAGTCATTGTTCCGTGGATCACATTTATTATCAACCGAGGTGGGTGCTCAACATTCAGTTCTGGAGGTGGGTTCCCCGGTTCGGTCATTTTCTTATCTTGATCAATGTAATCCTTGAGGTGTCCTGCTGCCACTAGGTCCTCCAAGTGTTGCTTCAGCGCCCTGCAGTTCTGAGTCATGTGCCCCCTGTCTTGATGGTAGGTGCATCTCAGCTTCTGGTTGCGTCGAGCCGGATCTCCCAACATTTTCGGCGGCCAAACAAAGAAGGGCTCCCTCTTGATCTTCTCCAGGATTCGATAGATCGGCTCTTTGAATATAGTCACAACGGCTTCATGGGATTTGGACTTATCCACTTCATTCACTGCGATCCCTCTGTGTTCTCCTCGATCTGTTCTCTTCTTGTGCCGAGATGTTTGTTCTGCTGATGCTACCTCGATGGGAATCTGATCATCTTCGAGGTGAGTGTACTGCTCAATCCAGGTACGCAAGTCTTTCAATGCTGTGGCTGGGCGCTTGGTAAGCGATTGTCTCAACTTACTTTCCGAGCGTAGACCATGTTTGAAAGACAGAACGGCCATCTGTTCGCTGCACACATTTTCCTCCAGATCATTGTACTCTTCCCAGTACCTCCTAGCTGCTTCCAGCCATGGATCGATCCACCGGGGAGTCGATCGAACCATCGAAGTCCGGTTTCTTCCAAGCTGGATGGAATGACTTTACACGTTAGTGCTTCATATCGGCTCCATAGGGACATCATTTGTCTATAATGGCTAATATGTGTCAGCGGGTCCGACTTCCCGTCGTACGAAGTGAACTTTGGTGGGGTGAATTTCTTTGGAGGTCTTATGGTCTCAATCTCCGGGGAGAATGGCGAAGAGACAAGCCTGTCCAGCGCTCGATATTCTCTTTGGTGAACAGTACGGTCCAGGTGATCTCGATGTTGCTCGTTCTGCCTATTGCCAATCAACCAAGTACGAAGGTCCTGAAGAGGGTATTCAGTCTGCTGGCTAACCGTCTTCTGCCTCTTGGCCCTCCTCCGGCGCGACCCACAGGTGTGACTACTTGCCGCTTCACTCTATACCGGGATAGGCTGGCTTCGTTGTCCAGACTCATTTTTGGGGAATTTTTTCACTAGTGGCTCTCTGGACGAGCTCCTTCGTTGCAAACAAGAGGGCTCTGCTTCCATCCTCTTTTCCGTCGGATCACCCAGCACCCTTTTAAGTTGGGCTTTTAGCTCCTGTATCTCCATCCCCATGGAGTCTATGATCCGATCTCTATAATCCTTTTCCAGAAGAAAGTGATGAGAAGAACCTCCAACGAAGGGTAATCGATGCTCGACGGATTTAGGGGTTCGATTATTGTTTCCAGTTTGTTCCTCCGGGACTGTTGGGAGTGCCAAACCTTTGTCCTTCATTTTTTTCGTCTGTGGAGTATGTGTCGAAGGCGGAATGTCCTCAATCTCCATCGCTGGAACTGAGTGCAGAGCTTAGAGATGAAGTGTTCCACGTTCACCACATCAATTGTGCGTACCGGATTACGCACTAGATGAAAGTGGATCGGGGCTCCGTACTTGGTTGGATTATCTAGGGACTGGGACTCCTGCCACAGGAAGCACTGTTAGAGCTGCCCGGCCAAGGTTGGCCGGATAACCCCTTCGGCGTGGGAATTAGTGATCAAAAAAGGGATGTAGAGGGAATTGAGTTGGTATGTAAGTGTGATTTTGCTTGGAATAGTTCAGTTCCATTCAATTATCTTCAATGTGAAGCTCATGTATTATATATAGTGTTCCTTGCTTGCTTCTCAAGATGGTTTCATGGAGCTTGGGTGCTGCCAAATGTCCTTTTAGCATTGCTCCAGGTAGGGGACCACCTGATAGTTGTCATTGAATGCATATACTCATTGTAGTCATGCTGATAACAAACCACATTTCTTTAGTTCAACAACTTCCGTGATTCTAGGTGTAGGGGACCAGCTGAGGTGGCGACTTGCACATGTTCATGCTCACAACTTCTACGTTTCTCTGTGAGGTTCTCTCTGCTCGGTATCCTAGTACTCTAGTTTGGCCCTAGACCAGACTTCTGTTGGGACGGGCTGGTCCATTCAGACATCTTCGTGTGGGCTCGGCCCACTTTTAGTTCGGCACATAGGTTCGGTATTGCAGCGCGGCCCAGCTCGGCATTGTGGCTGGGCTGGCCTTTCCTTTGCGGGTTGGGCCCAAGTGCTTGAGGACTTGGGTTGGTAGTTTGGTCTCGAAGTTGGGCTTTATTGGCTTGCCCATATGTTCATCTAACCCACTTGGATTTGGGCTTTAGTGGATTGGGCCGGCCCAAGGCTTGGATCCGATCCATTTCATATTTAGCCCTTCAATACTCTATTTATTTGGGTGAAAAATAAAACATTTTTTTGTATTTTTTAGTGTTTGATATAATAAAAAATTAAAAGTATCGAAAATATTTTTTATAATCAATAGAAAACAAACTTATATAGGCAAAAAATGTTTTTCACCTTAAAAAAAAAGAAAACATTTTTCAGATTAAAATCATAGTAATCTCATCACATTACCACTGTCATTCTCATCTCCACTTTAGGTGTGAGCAAATGTTTTTCAGATTAAAACATGTTTTTCAGAAATAATGTGTGAGCAAATGTTTTAATCTGAAAAACATTTTTCAGATTAAAATCATACTAATCTCATCACATTTCAAAACTCACGACAGCCACTGTCACCATCACGATCGATGTCATCGTTGCCATATCCCACCACCTCCACCTCCACCTTTATTCTACCACCACCAAATATAAAAAGAAAAAAAAAATTCTGAAAAAAAGTTTTCTATCACCCAAACAAATGAGGCATAAAAGAAAAATAAGCTAAATAATTACTATTTTCCTATCATTCCTATTCAAATTGCCCTTTTGGATATTAAAAAAAAGATCAAAAAAAGTGACACTAATCAAAAGTTATTTTTGTATTATAATATGAAATAATTTTTTTCGTTTCTTTTTTAATGTAATTTAATTAAATAAAATATGAAAAAAATTATTTATTTTCTTTTATTTATTCAAATAAAAGGAAGATATTTTTTCTCAAAATGATTTATATAATCATTTCTTTCCTTCCTCATCAATGTTCTCGACATAATGTAAATGGACAACACGTATTGATCTGATCCCTTCTTCAAAGGGTTCAAAGCTAGTGCACAGTATATCTAAGGCTCCATTATTTGACAACCAAATTAAATTAAAATAAAGGGGTGGGTGATCAAAGAGTCAAGAGTCATTTTAAATTTTGTTTTGCATTTATTTATCCCGTTATATAATTTATCTCATATAATATTATCTAAAAATGTAAGAAAATTAAAAAAAATTGACTAAATCGAGTGAATTATATCAAATCAATTTTTTGGTTTGTTTTTTAACAATAATCGGTGTGTGTGTTTTTTAAATTTAATTTTTTTTTTTTTAGTTTTCGGTTCAAGCACCTTGTATACCAAGCTAAACCGAAATCGACCGCTTCAACATATATTGTATTTATGATACATATATATAATCTAATAATATAATAATATTAATAAGTATAATAAATTATTAACCTTGATTAATTAACCTTATCATTTTTATAACCTAAATTTGTAAACTCTTATTATATATAATAATCTTAACTCTAACCTATTATTGTTGAAATCTTAATATTTTTTAATTTTTTTTTTGTTTTTATTTTTGTTAATCTAGTAATTGAAAAGTATTTATTAAATGGATGGATTGAATATATTTGAAATGGTAGACAAATAATTAATTTAATATTTTTATATATGATACTGATGGGCACCCAAGAGGACCTAGCTCACGGCCCAGGTAAACTCAACCCACCCTTGTCCTAAGCCTTCCAAGCAGTCGCGGTTAAAGCCTAGTAGCTTTGAGAAGCCAATGATGGGCCAGAACCAATAGGATTCAAATACTTGTCAGGTAGGGAATTAGCCAAGTAAGCAAACAAAGATTTTATAAAGTTATTACACCCACACATCAGCAATAAGGCCACCATAGCATTAAATGTGGTAAGACCTCTTATGCTGGAGTATGCAGAATCACTATGAACGATGTTAACTAGGCTATATACTTTCAGCCAACAAGACAGCTTAGAATGGATAAGAAATGATGAGTAAGGAATATAAGGAAGCTGGTGAAGAAGGTTAACACAAGTAACTCTCTATCTCTCTCCCTCTCTATTTTTTTGTCTATCCTATCTTCTCCAAACCTAACTTGATTGTTGGAGCTTCCACAGGGAGTGCCCACTCCGTCATTGGTACCTCCCCTCTGGACCTTTTTGCAGGCACACTTTAAGGAGTCGAAAGCCAGCAAATCCGTTAGATGCGTGGATCAGTCCGACCCATCCTCTATTGAAGTTATTGCATCATCAATATAGATTACTGATTATATTTAAAAGTAGTTCAAGTTTGAAAGGTCCTAAACCGATTAAATCGCACCGCACCGAATCGTAATCGGTGAGGTTTGATGGGAGAAGCGGTCTATATCGGTGTTTAAAATAATAAAACTAACAGTATTGGTTCGGTGAAATTTTTTATTTTAATACCAACCGTACCAAACCGATTATATCCTTAATATTATCCATAATCTGTCATATATTGATATTTTATTACATCCAATTTTATGGTGTAAGTTATCTTAATAATCTTATTAATATCTAATCACATTAAAATCGAATAATGTTTGAATCATCATTTTATTAGGAATAATTACAATTCAATGTAAAATTTTAAAAATAATTTTAAATCAGTATTAAATTTTTTCTTTCTTTTCTTTTTTATTTCCTATTGTGTGAGTGATTTTCTGACCACACTGCCAACTCAGTGATCAGCTGGAGAGAACTGGCAGAATAGATGACACCTGGCTAACCTGCAACATAAAGAGAATATTCCGGTGGTGGTTCGTCCGCCCGGGGGCACTCCGACGATCAAGTCAGTATATCTCTCAAAGATAATCAATGCTAAACTCACTGTTCAAAATATAAATTGCGGACCTTAGACCCACATGGGTGCCTCTCTTTTATAGTTAACTCAATCTTAGTCCCGATAGAAGCCTGACTTCTATGGACTCCCATTTAGTAATTACTTTGGACTCCTCAAGAGATAAGGATATACTCCCTAAGAACATTATCCTTATCCATCTTGAAGTCTTTCCTCATTCTAGGACTTTTGTCCCTTATCCGCTTATCTCGGATTCCGATATCTTCGGAGGTAACCTCGGCCTCGCCGAGATAACATCGGCGTCATGAACAGGACACGTGACACGTCAGCTAACACGTCAACGTCACCTTACCACGTATTGATACTCAGAAAATATATTCCCACACTACCTCCACCTTTCACTTTGCATATATACATATAGTCAAGGTTGGGATTCAATGACCCCTTTCACGTTAGTTATTTATTTATATATAATATAATATAATATATGTGCATACAAATGCATAAAAACAAAAGGGCTGGGGTTCAGCGATCCTTTTCCTTCACTCGATAAAAGTCATGTCCTCGTTTGGATTGCGTTGCGTGATTAGAGTTTAAAATATATATATATATTTTTTCGTTCATATCATTTCTTTGGATAAATAAAGACCAGAGAGATATGGTAAAGTAAAAAGAAATAGATAGAAATTTATTTCATCTTTTAATTTTTAATTTAAATAACTGTAAAAGTGAAGAAATTGATACTCTATTTATTTGGGTGAGAAATAAATTATTATTTGTATTTTTTAGTGTTTCATATAATAAAAAATTAAAATCAATGAAAAATATTTTTCATAATCAATAAAAAAACAAACCTATATAGACAAAAATTATTTTTTACTTTTAAAAAGAAGAAAACAATTTTCAGATTAAAATCATACTAATCTCACCACATTACCATTGTTACTCTCATCTCTACCACCATCACCACAGCCACTGACATCATCACCATCGCTATCATCGTTGCTGTGTCCCATTAGCTCCACCTCCACTTTTGTTTCACCACCACCAATGTTTTCTTCAAAAAAAGTTTTCTATAAAAAAAAAAAAAAAAAAAAAATTCACCCAAACAAATGAAGCATGAAAGAAAAAATAAGCTAACTAAGAGCATCATTATCAAGCTCATTAGAACCTTCTCTTAGCTATTTTATAGCACAAAATCATAGAAATACACTCTATCAAACTCAAGCTACTTTAGTTGAATATCAAATTACTAGCTACATGTAGTTATAGAAAGATGACTCAACAAATAAAATAAAGAATAGAGAATTTGTTGAAAAATGTATTTGAAAAGATGGTAAACTAATGGAACAAAATAAACTTTTAGATAACATTACACTAAAAATTTGATGACTATTTTGATGGAGATACTTTAATTACTATTTTCCTATAATTCCTATTCAAATTGCCCTTACTACTCCTACAGTTACAACTACATCTTGAGTTGCCTTAGATCTTGTAACCATAGGATGAAAATTCTGCAGAGAAGAATGAGGAATAGAAGGAGGAACTAAAGGTAAATCAGTAGAAATGGAATTAATAGGTATGGAAACTGTAGGAGCGGAGATAGCAGGTTCCAGACCAGAAGAAGTGGGCATTTGAGCAGAAGTATGAGGACCAGAATTAGGTATAGAGGAAGGTATATGGGCAGCAGAAGTAGGAGTCAAATGAGGATCAGGAGAAATAGGCTTAGAAGAAGCAGAATCTGTCCAAAAGAAAGAAGACAGACCAGAGAAAGAAGAAGATGGTATGTTAGAAACATAAGCAAAAAGCAAGACTCAATGAACAAAACATGCCTAGACAAATTAATTTTTCCTGTCAATAGATCTAAGCATCTATAACCTTTAATATTAGGATGGTAACCAATAAACACACAAGGAGTGGATCGAGGTTGAAGTTTATGAGAAACATAGGGGTGAAGCCAAGGAAAACATTGGCACCCAAACACCTTGAGGAAAGAATAATCTGGCACAGTGTGAAACTAAAGTTCAAAAGGAGACTTATGGCCAAGAAATAGACTACGCAGTCTATTAATAAGAAAAATAGCAATAGTAATAGCCTCAAACCAAAAAGAAACAGGTATAGAAGATTGAGATAACAAGGCAATGTCAGTCTCAGTAATATGTTGATGTTTTCTCTCAGCTATGCCATTCTGCTCAGGAGTGTAAGGACAGCTAAGTTGATGAATGACACCATGTTGAGTCAAATAGGCATCCATTTGTTTGTTAACAAACTTAGTACCATTATCAGTTCTTAAGATTTGAAGAGGAGTAGGAAACTGAGTTTCAACATAAGCTTTAAAAGAAAGGAATGTGGAAAAAACTTCACTTTTGACATGCAAAGGGTAAATCCAAGTAAATTGAGTAAAGTCATCCACAAACAAGAGATAGTATTTAAAACCAGAAGTAGAAGCATGAAAGGGGCCTCGTACATCACTATGAACAAGAGAAAAGGGCCTATTAACAGTAGTAGTAGAAAGTTTAAAAGGTAGTCTATGGATCTTAGCAACATTACAAGGAGTGCATGAAAATTCAGCACTATTATTTTTGACTGCAACAGGTAAATGTTTGACAATATGCTACATTTTCAAGGAAGAATGATGGCTAAGTCTTTGATACCAAGTGGACATAGAGGCTTGAGAAGAAGAGTGAGTAATGCAGGCTTGAGGATGAGGAGAGGAAGAAGAGGATGTAAACTGGTAAAGCCCATGATGATTAGAGCCTTTATGCAGAACTTGGTTTGAAATTTTGCCCTGAATGACAAAAGAGTTAGCATCAAATGTAACTGAACAATTATTGTCCTTAGTAAGCTTATGAACAGATAAAAGATTAGAAGAAATATGAGGAACATGAAGCATATCATTGAGATGAAGAGAACACTGAGGTGTAGGCAAGAGACCCATACCAATATGATGAATAGGTAAGGTCTGACCATTACCTACTGTAACCTAATCTGTGCCTTGATAAGGCTGGTATAACTGAAGGTTTCTTAAGTCATTGGTGATGTGATTTGTAGTAGCCGAATCAACATACCTAGGAGGAGTGGTAGGAATGGAAGAAGAAGCAGGAGCTGTCAGTGCAGCATATGCTTGAATAGATGGAGCAAAATTAGGAGAAGAGGTTGTGTGGTGGTAAGATTGATAACTTGGATCCATTCTGTACCAACAGCCAAGGGCACTATAATCAAGAACACCATAGATCTGACAACCTGAACTAGTAGAAGAGAAATTTCCATATCTGCCTCTGCCTTTGTCATTATGATATGATCGATTACCACTACGATATCTACCACCTTGAGAACCATGAAACTGATGTCGACCTCGATTAGATATAGAGTGACCTCTATGTTGAGAAAAATGTGAAGAGGAAGGACCAGACTCAGATGCCTTGGTTGCAGTATAGGCAACAGTTGCATCAGTTCCAAGAGCTTGTTTGACCTTGTTTTCCATATGTATAGCTTCGCAGCACAATAGAGCAGACAAATCTTCCATTGTAATGGCTTCAGCTCTAGCACGAATGGTAGTTTTGAATGCGTCACATTCCTTAGGAAGACCATTCAAAGTAAGAAGAACCAAATCTTTATCATCAATAATCGAAGATGCAAGACTTAATTGATCTAAGATTTCTCTGATCTAATGAAGATACTCTTCCATTGTAAATCCTTTCTTTGTAAGGCTCTGAAGTTTGCGTTTGAGTTGATGAATGTGTGATCGAGAAAGAGAAGTGAATCTCTTCTCAATTGCAGTCCAAACTTCAGAACAATGGTGAAGGTGAAGAATAGAAGAGAATACAGAAGCAGAAAGTGATGCAGTAATGCAACTGAGGAGATGAGCATCGATGATCCGCTGTTACGACCCAAACCTGCCCCTATGGGTTTAGTACCGTAACCGGCCAATAATCCGTGATTACCGAAGGCCTGCTTAACAGTAAAGACAGTAATACAGAGTACAGGGGCTGGCGAAAGCCAAAATAGTAATCAAAGATGTCCAATGAGCTGTGACAGTCTGTATGCAAAAAGACTTTTCATAACACATTCACATTCGGAACAAAAGCAGTATGTATATACATCATATACAGGCATTTAGGTTAGGGACCAAATCCCTACCATAACAGTATAGTACAAGTCTATACAGTATTACAAAACAAAGACAGAAGGGTGAACTGAGACACCCTAAACAAGCCTAAGCTTGAACACACTTGGAACCTCGCAGTGAGGCACGTTGGTTGGCTTGACAAAAAGGGAGTTTAACCCAACACTCCTAGCTCCGATCTGGTGCTTGGACACCTACATATATATATAAACAGTGAGCTAAAGCCCAGTGAATAACAACTGTGTAAAGAGGTTAAGAATGAATGTCCTTTCAGTCATTAAACAGTCATATCAGTTATTTAGAAACCATAGCAGTTATAAGTGGTATATCCAATAGCAAAACAGTACAGTAGGTCTTAATAGACCGAACAGTCAGTTGATGGCCATCATAACAGTAAACAGTAGTGGTTCCAACATGGGAACCGATAGAGATCTCTGTGACAGTAGCAGTACAGTAACAGTATAGTAACAATAAGTTGCTATGGATACCACGAGTACAGTTCATCAATAGGACATCATTCATTCAGTAAGAAATATCATTTCAGAAAGCAGTATAGTAGATCATTCAGAAAATATTCATGATTGAACATATCTTTACAACATTGTTACTCACAGAGCACTGGGCTATAAGCGGCTAATGAGCGTCCTCGGATGCCAACCCTACGCAGTTACAGAATAAACACACACTAAGTTACATACTTGGGAATCAATGACTTAGTCCCTAACTTGTCTCAGTGTGGTTCTACATCAATATCCTCATTAAGATGCCTTAAACATGCCCTAGGAATGCCTAGGATGGAAAGAGGATGCAAATGCACTTTAAAACACTTTTCAAAATTTGCTGAAACAGGGGTCCACGCTCGAGCGTGGCTTTCTATGCTCGAACGGACATGCAGATAAAGGAGCTCCGCTCGAGCGAGACTTTCCTCGCTCGAGCGGACTACAAACGTAGGCAAAACTACTGGATGCATGCAATTCACGCTCGATGGGCGCTTGACCTCCGCTTGAGCGTGAGACACAAGTCCTCGCTCGAGCGTGCATTCCTTCGCTCGAGCGAATTGTAAACATATGAAAAGTACTGGATACACGCATTTCATGCTTACTTTGCCCAATTCAGTGATAAAATTTGCTATAAGAATAATAGATTTGCTTAATTTTCCTAATTGAGTGATACAATTCAACTTGAAGCTATTTTCAATCTGTACCATACAGTATTAATTTATGAGCGATATTCAACTTCATAATAATCACATCTTCATGTTCATTTCCTATACAATGATGGATTTGCTTACTTTTGCTAATCCAATGATAAAATTTGTTATACAATGCCAGATTTGCTTACTTTGCCCAAATCAGTGAGAAAATTTTCTATAAAAATGATAGATTTGCTTAATTTTCCTAATTGAGTGATAAAATTTGTTATAACGATGGATTTGCTTCCCTTCTTCTTTCATAACTATAATTGAGTGATAAAATTCGACTTGAAGCTAGTTTCAATCTGTACCATGCAGTATTAATTTATGAGTGATATTCAACTTCATAATAATCATATCTTTATGTTCATTTGCTATACAATGATGCATTTGCTTACTTTTGCTAATTCAGTGATAAAATTTGCTATACAATGACAAATTTTCTTACTTTGCCTAATTGAGTGATAAAATTTGCTATACAATGACAAATTTCCTTACTTTGTCTAATTCAGTGATAAAATTTGTTAGAACAATGATAGATTTGCTTAATTTGCCTAATCGAGTGATAAAATTTATTATAATAATGGATTTGCTTACTTTTCTTAATCGAGTGATAAAATTTAGTTACTTTACCTCATTGAGTGATAAATTATCAGTTGTTTTCATCTTCATCATGATACTTCATGTTCTTTTGCAATTTGGAATCTAAACTTTGCTATACAGTTATATATTTGCTTAATTTGCATAATAGAGTGATAAATTCTTCTTCGTTTGCCTGCTTCAGTGATAAAATTCTTCTTAATTTTCAATATTCATACTCAATGTTTTTGTACAGATGTTCCCAGTCATTGCAAAAGATTACGTCGTCGAAAAACAAGTTTCTCAAAGAAGAAAAAGATTGAAAAAGTTGAGTTTGTTATAGAGCCAAGAACACATGAAAGTGAAAATCAACTAGAAGTTAAACCTGAATCTAACATTGACAATGAAGAGCCCAAACAGTAACAACGAAACAAGCTACAGAGCTCCACAAAGCAAGAGGGAAGAAAAAGATTGATGGAAGAAAAACTAGGACTGAACAGATACATGATAATGAAGCAAAGTATGTCTACCGTTCTAACATTCAATCTCTTATCAAATTTTTCAAGACAACAAAACTCAGAGAGGAGCATTTGACACTATTGAGAAAGACACCTTTTTCACTTCTAGTTGATACAAAAATCCATTTGGCATGGAGGAGAAAAAAAGGCCTCAAGACACCAATAGATGTGTTCCCTTTATATGTAGTATTGATGAATTTTGTAATGCAGTGACAAATTTTGATATAGATTGATAAAATTTTGATCACAGTGACAAAAAGTTTCACACTCGCCACCTATTTAATTTGAAAAAGTTTGAAGTTAAATTAACATTATTTTTATTATTTATATTTGTTAGCACTTGTTGACAACAAAAGATGAGGAAGCAAGAAAGAGAATGCTGAACAAATTGATGCCTGAAGCCATAAAAGCAAGATACCTTCTCTTCTCAATCCACCAAAATTTTCATTGGACAATACTTGTCCTTGACATTGAAGAAGGTTCATGGAAATTCTACAATTCCATGAGACCAAGGGGAGCAATGCCTAAAGATCCACACTTCAATGCCGCAAATGAAGTGGTAAAAATGTTTTCACTATCAAACTTACCATTCATCCAATACATCAATCATGATCCATGCTCAATTATACATCAAAAATTTATACAGTAATATATTTATCATTCTTTAAATCCATGGTTTCTCATTAATTGTTTCAACTGACTTTCTAATAGAACAATTGTACAAATGTATATGTTGTAGAGAGAGATTATTGACAAGTACATAAAGGATGAGAAGCCAACTCTCATGAACCCTGATAAATTTCAATAGGAGATAGAGAGTGTCATCAACAGCCCACAATAAGAAGACACTTCGTAAGTTTATCAATAACAAAACATTGTTATATATATATATAAAAAAAGCAACGAAACCAAATTATAATATTTTGATTTCAAAATATTTTTGCAGGCTTGATTGTGGAATCATTGTTTGCTATATCACGAGGCAATATGTTTCAAAAAACAACATAATGCCTACTTTTTCCAAGGAAGAATGCAATCAATTGAGAGCCGATATGTTAACTATTTTCTTGACTGACCAACCAGCTGCTCAACAACAAATAGTTGATGAAAACATTGATGACTTGCCTCCGCAATAATCAATAGATCTGGAACATTGATGACTTCATACATTTTGCTTGTTTGGTTGTTACAGTGTTACTTGTATTTTGATGATTTTGGTTCTTACTTTGCTCCAATGAATATTACAATGCTTGGTTGTTACAATGTCAAAGTTATGGACAGTGCTTGGTTGTTACAATGTCAAATTTGTTTCAATGAAACATTCAGTCTTTTTTAGCCATATTGTTACCAGATTTGGCTTTTGATATCAGTCTTGTTATGCAAATTTCATTCAAAATATTGATTCTAATATGATTATTTGTATCAAATTTAAAGGTTAATAACAGGTTTGGAGTCACTATATTGATAAATTTATTTTTTTATAGTGTTTTGTTTACACTGATAAATTTATCACCGTTTCAACAAATTTATCATTGTGAACACTGATAAATTTACCACTGTTCAAACAAAAAAACCAGCAACTCTCTCTCTCTCTCTCTCTCTCTCTCTCTCTCATTCTTTTTCCCCAATTCAAGTAAACAAAACACTATAAAAAATAATAAAAAATTTACCTAAATTAAAAATTAAAACACAAAAACTATTACATTGTCCAAATTGGAAATTAAAATACTGTTACAATTTGTAGATATTCCCAAGTTTGAAAATGAATGTAAGAACATGCCATCTTTTGTGATTTCTGAATAATCAAAACCATTTGATACTTCAGTTAAACAACTCAAACATCCAAAGCTTGCTTCTGAGTGACCACAAAACAGTATGCAGATTGAGAACTTGTTGCTAAACCAGATAAACATGGTAGTTGATCTAAAATTTTTTGCTTTGCAAAGCAGTTAACACAGCAGATATGCAATTATGTATTCTAGAGATTTGATCTACAGCTTTGTATTGTGGAAAATTTTCCTGGGAAAATTAGACAACTCCAGACAAAAAATGCTTCCTATAAGTAAGTAATATACAAAGATCTACTCCTTTGAATGCTAAAAGACTTATGGGAAAAATCGTATTCAAACTTTGAATCTCAAATCTACTGTTATTTGGAATCTCATAAAAGACATCCACTATATAAAATCACTCAGAAACAACAAAAGACCAAAAAAAGGATATATGGGTATATATATATATATTCATTTTCTTTCTTCTCCTTTTATCAGCAATCAACCCAAGAGTAAATAAGGTACAGTGTGAAGAGAAAGAAACTGGAAAGAGGTCTAGCATATGTCATTGTAAATTCAGTGCACAAATTATTTGTGTTTCTGAGAGATGCATTATCTAACAAGCAAGGCTGTATTCTTGTTTGAATTAATCAAGGCACAGAAAAACTAAAAACATGTATAACTAGTGATTTCAATTGATTTTTGTTGAGTTTAAGCCAATGATAAATTTATTACTGTAAAAAAGAACATTTGCTTGGATATTACAGTGATAAATTTATCAACCACTGACATAAATATAATAAACCGTCAACTCTTCCCATACAATCAGTGATAAATTTATCATTCTTGAAAATAACAAAATTCAGGAACCCCATTAATACTTGATTGCTTCCTTCAGATAATGGTAAATTTATCATTCCTACAAAAAAATAATCCATCAACTTGTCCAAACCAACCAGTGATAAATTTATCACTGTATAAAACACCAAAAACAGCAACTACATTTAACCCAAATCAGATAATATAAATTTGTGAAACTTAATCCTGTAAAAATATCAACAAAAAATATAATTTCTGTTCAACAAATTCCTCAATCATTCAATGCAAGTACCAAAATGATACATCTCTCCAAAAATACTCAATCATTCAATGCAAGTAACACCTCTCAACTCTTAACAAAGTAATTCAATTAAAATCAATACAACTAAAGCAAAGCTTCTTTACGTGTCTTCCGATTATCAGTTCCCATCTTTCCACACCTACTGCACCTAATTCTCTTGATTTCGCCCTTAGAAGGTATTCTCTCT
Source organism: Camellia granthamiana (assembly GCA_036172215.1). Classification (NCBI taxonomy): domain Eukaryota; kingdom Viridiplantae; phylum Streptophyta; class Magnoliopsida; order Ericales; family Theaceae; genus Camellia; species Camellia granthamiana. Next base: position 40,609,376 of record CM069912.1, read on the forward strand.
GTTCTTGGACGTCCAACTGGTCTCTTACAAAGAGGAGGTAAAACAACATCATCATCAACAACTACATTTGGCTTCCACATACTAGGAACTGGATAGATAGAATGTGAATAAGAATCACAATAACTACTAACACGATAGTAATCATCAAGAAAACAATTCAGATCCTTCCCACTCCTCTTTATAGCACAAAAACCATGTTTGCAAGGAAAAGAATCAATTTCCCACAATCGATAAGAAGAAGAACGTTTCCCAATATCAACCATAACTGAATGATCCAATTAGATTTCATAAATGTCATCGCTACATTTCTTAACTATCCATGCTTTTGTATCATTAAAAGCTTTTTCTAACTTTTTCTCTGCAAAAGGACAAACAATACGATTCCACTTATTCCCAACTTCTCTCCTTCTTGAAAATTGCTCCATTGGTTTCACCCGTATCGCATCAACAAGACTAGTTGAAAACAAATGGCGTTCATCCCTAATTCATGAATTAAAAGATTCCGCAGCATTTGTGCACATTTCACCATACCTCTTGCCTAGAAAATAAGCGTTATACCAACACTCATTAGGCAAATCCTCAAGAAACTTCTCAACACTACGACCACAACGACCCTTAAATTCTTCAAATAGCTCGTTAAACAACTCAATAGTAGGAGCATATGCACATCTACTAAAAAGAGTAAGCAAATACTCTTTAAATTCACGACTCTTCATTGACAAATAAGTCTTCAAGTTTGTCTTCAAATGCATTAGACAAAAAGAATGAGAAGAAAATGGAAAGACCTTAACTAGAGCTTTCAGCAAACCTCCATGCCAATCAGTAACAAATGCAATATCCCTTCCCGAAGTCAAAATAACAAATAATTTTGACAAGAACCAATGCCAACTGTCATAACTTTCACTATCAACAATGGCAAAACATAACGGATATAAACGTACAAACAAAATATATATACACGTTATCAATAACAAATAAAAAAATTACAAAAAGAAAATCAAAACACAAAGTATATAACATATAGCACTAGCCATAGATAAATTTATCACTGTATAAATATAAAAATTTAACAAAAGTATACAGCATAAATTTATCACTAATAGATTGACCATACTCAATAATCAACACACTCCAGTAACAAAAATGATAGAATTATCACTGTTTTAATAATAATAACAAATAGACACAGAATATACCTTGGTTACCATCTTTTGCTGTAGCAGCCAATAAACAACCTTTGTGTCTTCCGTTCAAGAAAATTCCATCAAGCATCAACACAGGCTGACAATACTTGAAACCATGAATACATGCTTCAAAAGCGAAAAACAAGCATTCGAAATGTCTTCCTTTACTATCAATATCAAATTCCATATCAAAAACACTCCCCGGATTATAATCATTAGCAGCATCAACATACCAACGAAGATCGTCAAATGATGATGAATAGTCACCAAAAACAAGACCCCTTGCTTTTTCAACACCCATCCAAGCTCGCCGATAAGAAACTTCTGTTCCATAATAGTCCTTGAAATCACAAACCACCTCACTAACTGATGTCAAAGCCTTATTACGAATATCACTTGAAATTAGCCCACCAATCATACTTGAAGTCATCTTGGCATGTTTAATTGTACGAAAAGAAGATCCACAAGTATGAACATTATCAAATTGTTTAATAACAAAAGCTTTACTATAATTTTCCACTCTAGCATGCACGCTCCATAAACATTCCAAATCAGCCCTTCTCTTACAATGAACAGTGACACGATCTTTATCATTCTTAACAAAATCAAAATCAAAACTGGAATGAATAGAATACTTTGACAACGCATCTCAAAATTCAACAACTCCTTGAGCAAACCTTTGTCCCACTCCTTTCATACAATTAACCCACCCATCGGAGAGCAACGGTTTTCGTTGATTTGAATAAAATGAAGGCAAAAAATCAGTTTCACAAACAACGCCACCACTACTACTACTACTACTACTACTACTACTACTACTACTACTACTACTACTAGCTTCACCATCAGAAATCATATAACCTTCACCCAAAGAACAACACTTTACAAAAACATCAATACGATGAATATTACAAGAAAGTGCCAGTCCAACCATAACCTCCAAATCCTCTTCACTTTGTAGACCACAACAAGAATGTCCAGGCATTGAATACGATATATTTAAAGAACTACCAACTAACTCACTTCACTTTGCACACAATTTATATACTAAATCCTTGAAATTAAATCCATCATTATACTTAATAACCAATGTCACACCTCTAAACTTGCACATAAGAAACAAACAATTCTCCATCACTATAAATCCTGCAACAAACAACAATTATATTTCAGCAAACAACTCAAACACCCTAAAACAAAATCAAATACAGTGATAAAATTATCAACCAACTCAAACACATCCAAAAACCAACATCGATAACTTCAACAGTTAACACCACCAAAGACCAAGAACAGTGAATAAGGCTTACACTTATTAGACATGGTAACTCGATTTGAATCTTACCATTACATTATGCAAACTTTTCATCACCTATTCCCATACTCATTGATAAATTTATTACTGTTGAAAAAGTTAATCCAACAACACCCCCAAAATACTCAGTGATAAAATTATCACTGTATAAAATAACAAACCAGCGCCTGTGTTCAATCAAAACAATTTCGTAACAAAAAAAAAAATATATTCTAAAATTCTTTACATACACATATCTCAAAGCTTTCAATATCATGATCAAAATACAAATTCAATCGCAACAGAAACAACAGAGTAACAACAATATCACCACAAAATCAAAATCACCAACTCAAACTAAAAAGAACCAAAACATTGAAATTGAAATCAAAATCAAACATACCAGTTGACCTAACTCCACAACATCGCAAATCAGAAAATGTAATTATACACCAAATGCGAAATCGCAAATCGGAAGATTCACCAAGCACACAATCTGTTGGCTTTTTGGCTTTCGAAGGGTATTTTTGTAAATGCGAGCGTGCCAGTAAGGATCAATCAGTCCTTACAGAAATTATAATTGCCAACCAATTATCAGACGATTGTGTTTTAGTTCTTTCAGCCTCAATGAAGAGGACTTTTATTGGTGGCTTGACTTAGGAGAAATTAAGAGAAATAACGGTTAATATGAAGAACAATGGAAGTATTTCATTAAAATGAAAACTTACAATAATCCAAACTCAGCCTCGTAGAGGTTTACAGTAACAATCTACTTGAATCTACTTGAAACTACTCTTATGAATGAAGTGCAGTGCAGGTATTTAAAGTGCAGGAATGTAAAGAACAGGTATTTAAAGTGCAGGAAAGGTAAAGACTGGAAATGTAAAAACTGGAAAAGAAAATATGTAAAGTAAGACTGGTTTGTATGATCTGAGTTTGGGGGCTTTTTCTGGGGACCTCCTTGCTATTTATACTCCTCAAGGATGACCATCGAACTGCACTTCAAACCGTCGAACTACTCCTCCATGATCGCTGATCATGCTGCCTTAGAAGTAGTTCCACTACGCCATCACTTGCAGTTGGGCTTCCCTCCTGTAATTGAATTTGAATATGAGTAACCGTTGAAGCCACGTCACCTTGTATCTCTTTATTGATCCAGTGCTACTCAGATCACGTGAGAACCAATTTTCACTGCCACGTGTACGATTAGGATCGAAGACTTGAGTAGTCTCCCTATATTACCCTTACTCTGCCACGTGTCGAACTGTAATTGGCTTTTACAAAATATGTAGCCAACACAATCGCAAATCCCAAATTGCGAAGATACACCAAGCACGAAATCAGAAATCACGAAACTCCACAATAATACATTAGCAAATTGTGAAGTTCCACAGAAATCCAAATCACAAACCCATACTCACAACACAATATTTTGATGGAAAATCCAAACAGCAACCCGCCAAAACAGGGGAGGGGTAAAACGGTACAAAAAAAAAAGGCTTAGGACCTGTTGGTGCACAAGAGCAAAACTCAGGACTAAGAGGGGAATAAGTGTAAAAGGTAGGACCAGCCAGTAAAAAACCCTTCATTTTTCTAATTGGGTTAGACTTCTCTCCGATCTACATTTATATTGGGTGGTATTATTCGGACCCATGAAACTCATCATGAATACTATTTTCGATGATTTTCATCATTTATTTTTTAGGCGCTTCATATATGTAATCCATGAAAAAAAAATAAGTCAATATTTTAATTTCTTCATTTTATTGTGCTTATCTCTAAAAAATGAACAATAAGTATATTTTTTAAGTGGGTGAATTACACTAATAGTCCCTATAGTTTAGGGCTTGTGTCATTTTGGTCATTGGCTTTTCAATTGTGACATATTTGACTCTAAATTTTGAATCTTATTCCAAATAAGGACAATTGAAGATATCATTAAATTTTTCAAGGTTAAAATCGTCAATTTGATAAAATATAAATTAATTTGACAAAAATAAATGTCAAACAAATATTTTTGAATTTTTAAAAATTATTTCTACCCACTAAAAATAAAATTTTGTAAAATTGATAAATCTTTTAGACATTTATTTATGTTTTTTACCAAATTAATTTTTAAAAATTAATCATGTAATTTTTATTAATTTTTATCAATTTTACATAATTTTATCATTGGTGGATAAAAATAATTTTAAAAAAATTAAAAATATATTTTTGACATTTATTTTTGTCAAATTAGTTTATATTTTATTAAATTGACGATTTTGTCCTTGAAATTAAACGATGGTATCTTCAATTGTCCTTATTTGGAATAAAATTTAAAATTCAGGGTCAAATGTGTCACAATTAAAAAGTCAAGAATCAAAGTGACACGAGTCCCAAACTATAGGGACTGTTAGTATAATTTGCCCTTTTTAAAATAGACTATCCACTTTTTTTTTTTTAATCTCTTCATTTTATTGCACATATCTTTAAAAAAAAAAAATTTGATAGCTTGCATCTGCGATCTACCCTCCTGTGTCTCAGCATAGTTCTTTTTGTTTCTACTTACTGTACCCTCTCCATTATAAGGTTTTGTTTTTTTTCATTATAAGGGCTTTTGGGAATTAAGCATTTTATGACGGATAACAAATAACAATAATGTTAGGGACAACATAGATTCCTCTGTTCTAAAATTTTCTATCCCTTTGTCCGTAATTCAAGTTGAGTGGATAAATAGTTGTATGATTTAATTATATTTATTTTTAAAAAATAGACAATCAGTATAAATTTAATTTAAAATCAATTTAAATTTTTATGTAAATTATAAAGGGGAGAGCCCACCGAAAGGGGCATCACTCCATTCCATCTCGAAATGAAGTAGTACTAGTAAAAGTTGCAGAAATTACAATTTGTAGTCCACACAAAAAGTAATCTTATACAAAAATAAAAGCAGCATTTTTTCATAAATTCTTTTTCGTCTGCTTACCAAAATACCTTTAATAATAATATTCACATTTACAGTGTGGATGTTCCGTGATGTAAATATTTACACCGTCAATGTGAATGTTCACACCATCAATACGAATGTTAACGTGTCAATATAAATGTTTACACTGTCAATGTGAACATTTACACGTCAATGTGAATATTCACATTGTAAAATATGAATATTTACATTACCAAATTTCTAACTATTTAAAAAATATTTGTAAGGGTAAAAATATCTATAAAATACCTTAAATGTGAGAATTAGGATTTGGTGGATCACATGTCTAAATAATAGGACTTATTGGAATACAAGAATATCTTATAGACTAATTGGGATATAAATACATGAAAAAGAATTTTTTAATAAATCTCCCAATATAAGAATATATTTTTTAAAACTTTTAATTATTATTCTCAAAATTATTCCTAATGTGGGGGAATCAACCAACTAAGGTCTCTAACATAAATCTAAAAAATATATACAGTAAAATTATAAAAAATGATATGTGGCCTTATTTGGAAACTTGATTTTTAGGCCAAAAAAATTATAAAGCTAAAATTAAAAAAAAAAAAAACATAAATTCATTGATAAGGTAAAAAAAATAAAAAAGTAACAAAAAATTCAAAATCATATACACCGGTTATTCACAATTTTTTTTTTATAAAACTAAAAAAAAAAAAAAAAACACATTAATTTTTTTTCACCTCATAAAAAAAATCACTAAAAAAAGCCAAACCCAAATGATACAGTGTTAAATTGTGGGCATATATCAATTCCAAAACAATAGACCACACCATAACATAGCAACTGGATTACAACGCAAGCTAATGTTTATCTAAAGACTCGAATTTGAAATTTCACTCACTTTCACACCTAAGTATTCTCTCTATAACCACTTAAGCAATTGCCCAATATCCTCGAAATTATTTTTGTATAATTTTTTTAAAGAATAGCTTCTTTTTTTTTCCAACTGGAAAACGGTCCTAGAAACGATTACGTATGGCACTAGGAAATTTCCTCTTTCCCCTTGTTTTAGTGGTTTGTTTCAGTTTCACTCCACATTTCTGTCCACTGTCTGGGAAAGAAAACACTATTAATAATGGGTCCCAATTCTGTTTGGTGACCTTTTTCTTTTCTTTTCTTTTCTTCTTCTTCTTCTTCTTCTTCTTCTTCTTCTTTTCAAATGAAAATTAAAAGAAAAGTTTAGTCTTACAAAACAAAACAGAAGAGGGTAGAGGGGTAACCCCTTGTCGAGTTAGCAGAGGTTATATCTGCTGCAAGGAAGGAAGTTACATTGCTAGGAGGATCATCAAGGAAGATTAGATGTTCTTTTCGGTTGACACCAATGTTGGCTAGTGCATTAGCACTTTGATTGGCTTTCCTAGGCACATATTGAATGGTGCATCTATATCTTCTCAACATAAAATTTCTATCTTCAATCAGTGCTCTGTAGGGATGAGCACTAATTAGTTTCATTGCAGTTTGGAAGTCAGTTTCTATCTATATTCCATTCAGCCCCTTTTCATGATAATGGTTAGGCCTTTGTACATTCCCCATAGCCTAGTTTTTAGGCTGGTGCAGTTACCCAGGTATCCATAATATCTCCATATCTAGCTGCTAGCTTCATCTCCAAGTAGACCTCCATATCCTGATTGTCTTGTGTAACAACCCTGATCTGCAATTAACTATTAATCCGTAATTAAGAGTGCTAACTAAGTGTTTAGAATGGAATTATGTGCTAATTGTGTATTTTGTATGCTATTTGGCTTTCTATCTATTACTTGTAGAAATATCTATTTGGGATTCTGCTTTGATATAAAAATCGAAAGCCTTATTGGCACCCATAATCGGAATTGGTTACATGGATATGTTATTTGGAATATTTAGAACACTTTGGTAAGTTTAATTAAAAATTGATTTAGTTTGATTAATTAAGTTGTGTTTGGCAAGACTAAGTTCTAATTAATGTATTATGGTATCATAGCTATATACATATATAAGAATTTTAAGCTCATTTGAGCTCAAAACTCTTCATTTCTAAGTGGAAAATTCTGGAGAAACCATTGTAGAGAGAGAGTGAGTCCAATTCTAGAGAGAGAAAGATAGAAATTGAAGGTTTTGGCTTGAATTCATCAAGATTGTGTAAAAACAAGAGTATTTGAGGACTTTAGGTGAGAATCTAACCCATAGGTCATGAAGATTATGTGTTTTAGAGTTGAATCCATGAGTTGTCATGATTAGTTGCATGTATATTTGTGGACACCCCATTTTTGATCGCCCACAAGGCTCGAGCGCTTTGTCCAGTACACTCGATGATGAAAGTGGTGTTGTGCATGGTTTGAGGTTTCAACAAAGGAGCCTTGTTTAAGCTTCGAAACAATCCCAAACCTTCCATATTCCCGTTGATTATACCCAAGAAATCTATTTTTACATATTGTGCCACCCTGTACTGAGGTTGAAGCAGAAAAACTGGAGAACACATTAAGGCCCAACTGTGCCTCAGTGAGGGTTGACCGTGGCTATTGAGGGTTGGCCGGGCCTTGGTAGCGATAAACACTGTTCTGGGTGGGAGGCTGCCAGCTGTCCATTTTTGAAGATATTTATGATATTTTTAACTCAAATTCTATAAAAACGACTATATATCTTTGTTTTGAGGGTTGAAGAATTTCAAGAAAGCCTCTATACCACCTTGAGAGCTCATTCTTCTCATTCTTCTTATGCAAACAACACTTTGAGCTAACCTATCATCTTGAACCTATATCCATACATCATATACACCTTCACACCTTAGCTTAGGAACCTTGGTTGAGCCTTGAACACCATAATTCAAGCTTGAGAGTGTGTTGAGACTTAGCTTGGTTCATAATCAAAAGCTTACTTCTTTGAGAGGTATAAGCTTGTTATCCTATCTTTTACTTCTTGTTCTTTCATTTGCTACCTAGTTCTTATTGTTTTGTGTCGTTTTGATCCTATTCTAAGTGTTTAAGTTTGGGTTTGGAGAGTTACCAAAAGGATAGAGAGAGTTTACTCTTTCTACACCTTTGCCTATAGCTCAAACCCTTACTTTTACACTCTTTTTGTTTGTTCTCTAGACTGATTTTCAAAGTTTAAAAGGGTTAAAAATCATGCTTTGAGGTTTCAAAAGTGGAGGGGTTAGCCGCCCCTCCTTATTCTTGCTTACTAGTTTTGTTTCCTCTCTTTATTGTCTAGCTTTTTAGGCTCTTTTCATGCATTGTAAGCCACTGTTTTTCATCTGTTTAGCGCTGTTTTAGGGTTGTCTTAAGTTGTTTAAATAGTTCATGCGTTGATTAGCTTAGTTGTTGTCTCATAAGTATGCCTACATAGCTTGTAGTATATTGTTCTAAGTTTTTCTTCAATTCATTTCCATGTTTAAGGACCTCATTTTAATAATCAACTTGTCATTCATCTCTTTCCTTTGAGAGTTGTTTCAATCGGTTGACAGTTATTCAAAACATGAACTAGCAATTTACGCTTAATCTCTATGGAGGTTCATTGCCAACGGTGTAGTCTTTTTTTCATGTTGAGAATCACCTCTCGATTGACATATTTCTCACTTAGTGGACGTAATCACTAGTGGAAGTAACAATCATCTTGGACTTAATGGATTAAAGGATGGTAAAGGCTAATGAATTTGGCATAAAATGAACCAACTCACATAAAAAAAAAAAAAAAAAAAAAAAAAAAAAAAAAAAAAAAAAAAAAAAAAAAAAGAGTTATATTGCTTGGGGTTCAGCCGGATGTTATGCCGAATCCATTGTGTCAAGGGTCGTCTTACATCAATTCATGATGTTTTGGATGAACTTTGAAGCGTCTTTACCTCCTTCTTTGAGTTCACTCCATGATAGGAGGGAGGGGTGGTTGTTCTTCCTTTCATTTAATGATTGTTGTCCAAATTGTACATCGAAATCATCAAGCAATCAATTTGCTCATTGATGGTTTTGGAAACAATTCTAAACTTTTGTTGAGGCTTTCCCATGACAGAGAAGTGTGAGAGGGACAAACAGAGTCTAGAACACTCTGTCTGCACTGTTTTCATTTCAAAGCACAAAATAGAATTTGGCATGAAATTGAGGCACGACCGGGCTTCATTGAGTGCTGGCCGATCATTAATGTTTGGTCAGTAGTGTATTTTGTAGAAAATAGAAGGCAGTGGCTGAAAGTGAAACAGAGCAAGCCCGGGGCAGACAAAGCTGTTCTTGGACATTGTGCATGTGCATCCAACCCTTGCGCATCCTTGCTTACATCATGATCATTATAGTAATTAATCCATTTATTCTTATTGTTCATTATAATTAGTCTTGTTAATTATTATTAATGTTGTAATTAATTATATTATTATTATTGTTTATTTTTAATTGTTATAGCTAGTTAGTTTAAATAGCTAGTTTACTTATCATGGTTACCCTTGTTGTAATAGCCTAGTTAGTTAGTTAATTCTTTAATTTATTCATTCGGTTTTGTAATAATTAGTTTAATTTGGACTTTCGAACTTTGATTCGGACCCTCCTGCGTAAGGGCGCAATTATGTAATAAGTTGAATGTCTTCCAACCCCACGTCTTTCTCTCTTTTATTTACTTGCTTACGATGGTTAGTATAGAAGATCATTTTTCAAATTAGCATTCTTATGCTTTGCATCCATTGTTTTGCATGCATCTAAGGCTCGGCTCATCATATTAACCCAATATCAATGTTCAAATTCATTACTTGAATACGTGCTTTATTGCATGTCATGAATGGAATCATATGCCATGCTCATAGCCAAGCCTATAAATTGTATATCGCATGCTTTGCATTAGTCATATTGCATTAGTTAGGATCATGCATTTTTTCTAATTATTTTGCTTTATTTTGGCTTGGAGTACTAGGTGAGAAATTTTAGGTTTTAGCATCTTGCATCGAATATTTGTGTACCATGTCAAAGCATACTTCTATGAGGCTAGTTGCTTAAATGATATACCTATTTGAATGCTTGTGGATGAAGGCTAGTTGCTTGACTTGGGATAATTTGATTAATGTCCATTTTAGCCCACTTTTTCAAGTGGCAAATCCACAAAACAATTTCGAAATAAAACATGAAATCAAATGTTCCAAATCTTGCAAATTAGTCTATACTTATGTGTGTCACATAGTAAAAAAAGCTAATAACCGGGACAATAGCATATAATGTAAATAAAAATCACATCATGATTAGTAAAGGCCAATCTTTGATTGAGTGAGTGAGGTGCTCAATTCATGACCTTTCCCTCTCATACCTAAGTTCTCGAGCTGAGACAACTTTGGTGATGACGGATTAATGGCCTTTGGCACAAGTCTTGGGTTTCCTAAATTTTTCAAAAATATTTAGGTGGCGACTCTGAAATCTAGCAAAGCAGTCCATTTTTGGCATTTGATTCAAACATCGATTTTCCAAAAGAATTGTCGGATGTGGACACTTTTGTGTTTTCATTGTTTCACATTGCACTTTGTGAAATCAGATTCAGAACCACAGGTAGAGTCCAAATTGTGGGGCTAGTCGTATCTGAAAGTAGCACGAAAAGCGCGCCCCAATATCATATAAGTTTGTCAAGAAGATGAAGAAAATGGAAGTAACTTCACATGCATGTATGATTTTACCAAGTTTTGGCATCTTTAAGTTTGGTTTTGAGCATCTAAGTTGTTATTGTAAACCATTTGGTACTTGCATGTGTAATTCATCATGTTTTAGAGTTTGATTTCATGTTTTGAAAAAGATTGTGGACATGCATGGAGTTTTGAGTTCAATAGTTGTGGAATTTGAGAAAATAGTTTGTAAAACTCATATGCACAGAAGTTTTGAGCACAATTTTGGTTAAACTCATAAGATTCTTCAGCAAAGATTTAAGACAGAGCATGTATATGATTTTCTAATATGGTTCAAAGTGTTTGAACAAGCCATGCATGAGTTTTGCCTTTGAATTTGCATTTGGAAGCTTAAAACTTTGTTTTGAAAACCTAAAAAATTTGCAGATCGCTCGAGCAACAAATTTACTGTTCGAGCAAACATAGTGAACATCCAGTAGTTTTGCAGTCTATTACAGACCGCTCAAGCGACCACTTGGTGGCTCGAGTGAACCCTTTGTGTATTGTTGGACCGCTCGAGCGTAAAATGAGACCATTCAGTACTTTTGTAGACAGAGCAGTTTGCTCGAGCGACCGAATGTGCGCTCGAGCAGTCAAGCCACTTTTCAGCATATTTTGGAAAGACATTCTATGTTCGTATTTTCATTCATATCCTTTTCTAAGCATATTTAGACATGAATTATGAGTCATTAAAGAGTAATAAGCTAAAAAATGACATAAGTAATTGAATTAGACATTATTTACTGAACTTTAGCTCACTGTGTGTATATATATTTAGGTGGGCGAGTGCAAGATCAAGTCTAATGGCACCTGTTTGGACTTCTGTTTTGTCAGCTAACCTTAGTGCCTCCCGTGGAGGTTCTTGAATCGCAAGTGGTCAAGTTTTGAGAACAATCTTTTGTTTTCTTCTGTTTACTTTGGACAAGTTTTTGTGTACTTTTTAAATAGGGCTAAGTCTCGTTTTGGTTTATCTGTATATAAAGATGATGTAAGACTATTGTGCTGATGACATATATAATATTTGTATACGAAGTTTAAATTTGCTCAGTCCCATATTTGTCTGCACAGCTCAATGGACGTTGTATTTTAACATTTGCTTCCACTAGTCCCTTAGATTTTGCTAATTTGTTTCAGAGGCCGTAGGTAATTTTAAGATTACTGGCCAGTTATGACGCTAAACCTATAGGGGCGAGTTTGGGTCGAGAGTTATACCACACACATGAGTCCATATGAGCTATAAGATGTCCTACAAAAGAAATAGTGACATTGCATTATCATGTGTGAGTATGTGTGGAATATTAAGAACATATCTAAGATGAAAATGAAATCTGTGAGAACTTTTCCTATGTTGATAATTACCCAATTTACATATAGACGAATGGAAAGGACAAGTAACGCGGACGAATCTAAAACTTTCGATGCTAGAATTAATCGGCTAGAAAGAATGGTTGAAGCCCTAACTAAATAGGTGAGGCAACAACAACAAAGGCAAATACCTATACCTTTTCTGCCGTCCCCGGTACAACTTGAATCGGTTGATAATGATATGATAACTTTGACACAGAAATACAAGAAAATGAAGCCACCAGAATTTTTGGGGGGTATTAAACCGCTTTAAGCCGAGGCTTGGGTTTTAGAAATTGAGAAAATATTTGAAATATTTCTGTGTACTGAGACACATAAAGTTTTTTTGGCAACATTTACACTTATAGAAGAAGTTAGGAGATGGTGGATGTTAGTATGGAATGATAATGAGGGTATGACGTGGGATAGATTTAAAGAAAGTTTCTATGAAAAATATTTTCCCCAATGCATCCAAGATAGGAAGGTGACATGATTGTGGCAGAATATGAGGCAAAATTTACTGAATTAGCTTGATATACACCACACATGATAGACACTGACTACAGAAAGGCCAGAAAGTTTGAAAATGGGCTTAACTTAGATGTGTTTGACTGAGTTGGTGTTTTAAAATTGTCAAAGTATGTAGATATCCTTGATAAAGCACTGATGTTTGAGGCAAACATAGCAGCCTTGAAAATATCAAAGTCAACATCATTAACTGAATGAGAGAGTAAGAAACAAAAGAAACAAAAACTTGAAATGACCAGTAATTCAATGACCTCCGTGAATAAAAATCTAAGGCAAGAACCTTTGACAATGTAAGTTGGGGAAGCAATGTGAACAATGATATACCTATCTATAGCGAATATGGGAAACAACATTGGGGCATTTGTCGCCGCCTATCTGGAACCTGTTACAGATGTGGAAAGAGAGGGCACTTAGCTAAATCTTGTCATCAAGCTCACCCAAACAATAATAGACCTACCGCTAGTGGGGTTGGATCAGCAATGACACCAAAGACAAATGCAATTTCTATTCTCGAGGGGAGCAATCTTAGGCAAGGTAGGGTTAACACCCTAGTTCCAGAAAATGCTTGGAACTCTGAGACGGTTGACGCAGGTATTACCTTAATTATGTGCAATGTTTATGTGGAAATTGTGTGGGAATTGTACACTCCTTAATTGGATATAAATTGTGGACATGTTGAACGAACCAATTGAATTAGTAGAACTATAAACCAATGCTTCATACCTTGATGTATGGAATGATATTAGAATTGATGGGTTACATTCGACTTAGTTATCCTGAATGTAAAATCTTTAACGAGCTATGCGTACGCAATGAAACATGATGAGGATGGTCCTTACACCGTACCTAGACAATTTAATGTGAACAGTTATACATGACATTTGGGACTATGCTGAAAATGAATGGACATGGGAACATGTTATAATTGACTATGTTATGAAAATTTTGACACTGTGAATGAAACTTTATGAATTTCACAAAACACCTATGCTATGGAAAATGTTTGGACTTGTATATATATACCTTTGCTCGGACAAGATGTTATATTGTTCATTTCTATTGACTAGACTATCAAGATCATGATTTTGTGACTGTGTGATTTGTTTGAACACCTCGAGTAGTGAATTTTATATCATGCATAATTGTGAACCTATACACCTACATGTGGGACTTATTTGGGAACCACTATCTTGATATGAATGTGACATGATATGAACCATTATGCTATGATATTGATATAACTGAGAGAGCTGCTGAACCCAGAACGAATTGTGAAATTGCCGAGTGCCTACTTAAACAAATTGATTACGAAACTTTGTTTGAAAATGGTGAGATAGAACCTTTGCTATGATTTGATTCTACTTATGGGGGATTATGAATTGCTTATGATTGAATGACCTAGTTGTGTTGCTAAGGGAACCAATCGACTGAGAACTTGAATCAATTTGAATACTTATGAAGAACGTGAACTGTCAATAGCAGACTATGTGATTATGACATGTGATTAATTGCTTTAGTATTACCATTACTACCATGAGATTGTTTGATTAAGAGAATGGTTGCTTCTGTGTTACTGTACTTAGAATTTGATGCTATGGGGCTTGGTGATAACAGGCTAGTTGATTTGACCACTTGGAAGTATATGAAATCAGTATGTTCTATGATTGACTGCTTCTGTATAAATGTGTAATACAATTGAATTTGTGGAGACTGAAGGTGATGAACAGTATGTGAATAATTACTTCAGAATTGCATTTACTACTATGGGGGTGATACATGAATTTGCCTTGTATACCTGATAACATCTAAACAACCGTGAATAATTGTGATGAATTGCTTAATTGAATACCGAATTGAATTATAAATTGTTGAATGACTGGGAAACAAACCGAATTTTCGTAACAAAGCTGAATGGGGAGGAAACCACTTATGAAAAATGGAAAACAGTGCATCTGATTTGTATCTGATATATATATATATATAATAACTTTGATCTGCATCTGACGTATTTATGGTAACTCAAGTTTGGAGGACCAAACTTCTTAAGGTGGGGAGACTGTAACAAACTCGATCCGTAATTAACTACCAATCTGTAATTAAGAATGCTAACTAAGTATTTCGAATGGAATTATGTGTTAATTGTGTATTTTGTATGCTATTTGGTTTTCTATTTGTTACTTGTAGAAATATCTATTTGGAATTCTGTTTTGATCTGAAAATCAAAAGCCTTATCAACATCCAGAATCAGAATTGGTTACATGGATATGTTATTTGGAATATTTAGAACACTTTGGTAAGTTTAATTAAAAATTGATTCAGTTTGATTAATTACGTTGTGTTTGGCAAGCCTAAGGTTCTAATTAATGTATTATGGTATCATAACTACATATATATATATATATATGAATCTTAAGCTCATTTGAGCTCAAAACTCTTCATTTCTAAGTGGAAAATTCTGGAGAAAATGTTGTAGAGAGAGAGAGTGAGTCCAGTTCTAGAGAGAGAAAGAGAGAAATTGAAGGCTTTGGCTTGAATTCATTAAGATTGTGTAAAAGCAAGAGTATTTGAGGACTTTAGGTGAGAATCTAACCCATAAGTCATGAAGATTATGTGTTTTAGAGTTGAATCCATGGTGTTTTCATGATTAGTTGCATGTATATCATATAAGTTTGTCAAGAAGATGAAGAAAATGGAAGTAATTTCACATGCATGTATGATTTTACCAAGCTTTGGCATCTTTGAGTTTGGTTTTGAGCATCTAAGTTGTTATTATAAACCATTTGGTACTTGCATGTGTAATTCATCATGTTTTAGAGTTTGATTTCATGTTTTGAAAAAGAGTTTGGACATGCATGGAGTTTTGAGTTCAATAGTTGTGAAATTTGAGAAAAGAATTTGTAAACCTCATATGCATAGAAGTTTTGAGCACAATTTTGGTTACACTCATGAGATTCTTAAGCAAAGATTTAAGACAGAGCATGTATATGATTTTCTAATATGGTTTTAAGTGTTTAAACAAGCCATGCATGAGTTTTGCCTTTGAATTTGCATTTGGAAGCTCAAAACTTTGTTTTGAAAACCCAGAAAATTTGCAGATCGCTCGAGCAACGGATTTACCACTTGAGCGAACATAGCGACCATCCAGTAGTTTTGCAGTCTGTTACACAGACTGCTCGAGCGAACCCTTTGTGTATTGTTGGACCGCTCGAGTGAAGAAGTTGTGGCTCGAGCGTAAAATGAGACCATTCAGTACTTTTGCAGACAGAGCAATTTGCTCGAGCGACTGAATGTGCGCTCGAGCGGGTCAAGCCATTTTTCAGCATTTTTTGGAAAGGCATTCTGTGTTCGTATTTTCATTCTTATCCTTTTATGAGCATATTTAGACATGAATTATGAGTCATTAAAGAGTAATAAGCTAAGAAATGACATGTTTAATTGAATTAGACATTATGAGACAAATCCGAGAATGTGGTTCACGTGTACAAGTTATAAGAAATGGACTGAATAAGAAACCAATGTAAAGAAAGCTATGCCATGATGGCCATGTGAACATGTAATGATGAAATATGTTTTGTGCTATGTACATTTGTATTTTTAGGTCAAGACTTGGAAGCCCACTGTGAGTAACTTTATTATAAAGATATGTTCATATGATTTATGTTTGAAATGTTATACGACAAATTATGATTTCTGAAATGTGATTTTCTTAACGTGAACGAATGTCCTATGTTTGAATCTATTATGGCATCCGTAGATAATCCCAAGTCATGGGGGACGACATGCTACTGTGGGTCCATGACATATATGTGATTACAAGATCTCGTTAGCCACTTGACAAAGTAGTGATGTGTTTAATCAGTATTCGGAATCGATTACTCTAGTCGGATGACAATATGATATGTTCTATTGGATGTACCATTATTATGTTCGGATATGAGAATTGATTTTGTTATGATTTGTTTTATGAATATGATATGTTCTAAATTCGTTCATGTAGGGGCCGAGTATTAGTGGATGCAAAGAGGCCGAGTAAGTGAACTTAGAGAATCAAGATATATACATTGTATTCGGCCCCGTCTTATACAAATTCAGAAGTATCCTAATCGGCCACATAGCCAGCTGAGCGAGGAGCCGAGTGAATAATGATTTGCAACAAAATGAGCCGAGTAAGTAATTACACGGTGGATTAAAGATGGGCCCGACCTTGAGGCCTAAGAGAAAATATAAATAGAAGAACATCAACCAGAGAGAGGTATGTGAGAACTAGTATGCTTAACTTAAGATACAAGCAATCAAGAGAGCATACACTGACTTATCCGTCGGAGTGCTAATTCTGGCACCCCCTACTGGAGTGTTCATTCCTTTTCACGTTATTAGCTGAGGATCTCAAGTGTCCTATTGGATCCAAAGAGTATTTCCAACCCACTTCCCCACAATTGGCGCCGTCTATGGGAATACTCCAGCACATCGATGGCGGGCGTAACGGAAGATCCTCTAGCAGTCGCTGACAACCTTACGCCACCAGTTGATACAACTCCAAGCACCATGTTGGGACCAGAAAACATTACTGCAAGAAGAGCCTTGAACTTTGACTCCACTGATGAAACAATGCAAGCGATTATGGATCAGGCGAAGCAAAACGAATAGAGGTTGGAGAACATGATGGCTGAAAACGAGCACCTTTGACAGGATTTGGCCGTGGAGGTGGCCAAATCCCAACAGGCTGCGCGTCTAGACCTGGCACAACCTCTGAGAAAGGATGTTCGACGACCTCGAGCTCGGAGACAAGATAATGACAGTGATTCTGACTCTTCATCCCCAGACCCCAAAAAGAAGGAGCGAGTCGAAGTCTCTAGTTCTTCTGAGGGAAGTCCGCGTGCACAGAATAAGAGAAGAAGAAATGATTCAGATGAAGAAGACCAACATGACCCCTTTGTGCGACGGATCGCAAGGGCAGTACTACCCAAAAAATTCAAGGCTCTATCGTTCACCCTATATGATGGTAAATCGGATCCCACTGACCACATCTGTCATTATAAGCAAGCCATGACAGTGCATGCAGACGACGAGCCTCTCATGTGCTGAATATTTCCGAGCAGTTTGGGACCATTGGCCAAGCAGTTTGGGACCATTGTCTTTTCGGACCATTGGCCGTCAATTGGTACAGGATGGTCGGCTTAAGCAGTACGTCCGAATAGACAACTCAACTAAAACAGTAGCTTTACGGTAGGACTCACCTCCACTCGGCATAATCCATATGATATACAGCCTGTCGACGTCATTCGCGGTACATATAATTCAGTCGCATCCTGACCCCCCAAAGCAAATCACACCAGCGAAACGGCCCCATGAAGCTCCGAGTATTACCTTCGACGATTCTGATTTGATCGGCGTAACACTCCCCCACATTGATCCATTGGTCATCGAACTATGCGTAAATCGATTCACCATTGAACGCGTTCTCATGGACCAGGGGAGTACTTCAGAAGTTATGTATTACAAGACCTTCATCAAACTCGGGTTCACCGAGTCAGACCTGTCTCCGGCTCCTTATCTGTTATTCGGCTTCAACACTAATCCAGAATACCCGTTAGGCAAAATCACACTGCCAGTTTGAGCGGGCTCCCGAACAGTGGATGTGGAGTTCTTGGTCGTCAAGCTGTCTTCGCTGTATAATCTCATCGTGGAATGAACTTGGCTGCATACCATGTAGGCCGTGCCAAGTACCTATCATTAATTGCTCCGCTTTCCGACTGAACGCGGCATTGAACAAATCCGTGGTTCCCAAAAATCGGCACAAGCATGTTGTTTTCTTGCTGCCAAGACACCAAGAGAATTGGAAGTAAATTCTATTGAGGTGCCGGATCGAGAGAGCCTCGACGAAGTTGGACGACTCCTAAGTGAAAAGGCCACGGAAGCACTAGATCGAGTTGAAATTGACGGAAATCCTGACAGGTTCTTCACGGTCGGCGCCTTCCTGAATCAAGTCGACAGGCAACAGTTAATTACCTTCTTACTCGGCAACCTTGATGTATTTGCATGGTCACCATATGAGATGCCGGGGGTAGATCCATCTGTTTCTTAGCACCGTTTAAATGTTGACCCCAAATGTAAGCCGATTGTTTAGAAAAGCCAGCGGTCAGCCACATAACACATTGCCGCCATTGTTGAAGAAGTTGACTGGTTGTTTGATACCAGAGCAATCCGGGAAGTGACCTATCCTACATGGCTGTCAAATACTGTGGTTGTAAAGAAGGAAAATGGGACTTGGTGTGTCTGCGTGGATTTCACGGACTTAAACAAAGCTTGCCCCAAGGATTGTTTTCCCCTTTCCAGAATAGACCAACTCGTAGACGCCACGGCACGTCATCAACATATGAGCTTCCTCGATGCCTACAGAGGCTACCATCAAATTGCCATGCATCCGAAGGACCAAGACAAAACTGCATTCCTCACCTGAACAGGAATCTATTACTATAAGGTTATGCCTTTTGGGCTGAAGAATGCAAGGGCAACTTACCAAAGACTAGTCATGGCCATGTTCAGGGAGTAACTCGGCCGTACTATGGAAGTATACATTGATGATATGGTGGTCAAGTCCAAAGAAGAGCAAACACATCTAGCCGATCTGGAAGAGACATTTGGCATTTTACCCAAGTACAAAATAAGCTAAACGCTTCCAAATGTGCATTTGGGATCAGATTCGGCAAATTCCTTGGCTACATTGTCAACCACCGAGGAATCGAAGCCAAGCCGAAGCAAATCACAGCAATCCTTGAACTCGGCTCCCCTTGATCGGTCAAGGAGGTTCAAAAGCTGATGGGGATGGCCGCCGCACTCAATAGGTTCATCAGTCATTCCACAAATCGCTGCCGACAATTCTTTCATACCCTACGGCAGGCTAAAGCATTTGAATGGACCTCTGAGTGCAAAGCCGCTTTCAACGGTTTGAAGACTTACCTCCGATCAGTTCCACTATTGACAACACCTTCAGCAAGTGACCCGCTCATTTTATATCTAGTAGTTTCCGACCGGGCCGTCAACGCCGCACTGTTAAAGGAAGAGCTTGGGGAGCAGTGACTAGTCTATTATGTGAGCAAGGCAATGGTTGACACCGAAACACGTTATCTTCTGTTGGAAAAACTCATCCTAGCCCTCGTCATGGCAGCAAGAAAACTGATGCATTACTTTCAGGGGCATACCATCGGGGTACTAACGGACTACCCCCTCTGGTCGGTATTCCGCAGTGCAGAAACATCAAGGCGCGTTTCAAAGTGGGCTCTTGAACTCGGCCAGTACGATATTCAGTTTTTTCCTAGAACCTCAATCAAGGCGCAAGTGCTTGCCGACTTTGTGGCCGAATTCACTGGGGGTCTTGCCGACTTCAAATCTGATCAAATTCAACCTAAGCTGAACTGGAGAATATATGTTAGGGACATTTGACAGTTGTATTGTGATGGATCGTCTAATCAACGCGGCAGTGGGGAGGGCATAGTGATCATGGCTCTCGACAGGCAATAATCGAGTAGGCTGTCAAACTAGGCTTCGATGCATCGAACAATGAGGCTGAATACGAAGCATTGTTAATCAGTCTACGGAATGCACATCTCCTTGGTGCTCAGCGTCTTCTTGTCTTCTGCGATTCAAAGCTGGTCATTAACTAATTGAAAAGGGAATATGCAGCCAAAAATGACTGAATGGTAGCTTACATGAAAACGGCGAATTCGTTGCTAGCAAAATTCGACCATCATGAACTAAACCAAATAACCCAGGATTAGAATACACATGCGGATGCCCTGGCCTGCCTAGCTTTCGCCATCAACTCAAAAATCAAACGGACAATTGAAGTGGGATTTATCCTTGAGCCGAGCATTGCCCCCTTAGAGTCGATTCAAATTAATGTCATTGGATGGACCCTATCACTGCATTCCTATCTTCTAAACAGCTCCCTACAGAAAAGAAAGAAGCTCACAAACTACGAAACAAAGCCCTGCGATATTACTTGGATCCACAAGGAAAGCTCTACAAAAAATCCCTTTTCGGTCCATATCTAGAATGCGTTCATCCGGATAAGGTCGAAGAACTCCTGACTGAAATACATAAGGGTAATTATGGTGCCCATTCCGGTGGCCGCTCTTTGGCTTATTGAGTTGTGACACAAGGGTATTATTGGCCGACAATGAGAGCTGATGCCGAGAATTACGTTAAGAAATATGAGCGGTGTCAGAAGTTTTCCCCTTTAACCCATTTGCCTGCTGAAGAGTTGAGCTCTATCACCAGTCCCTGGCCGTTCACCCAATGGGGACTTGATATTGTCGGACCATTGCCGCAGGCCCTAGGGAATAAGCAATACTTGATTGTCGAGACAAATTACTTCATAAAATGGGTCGAAGCGGAGGCACTAACGCACATTCGAGATGCTGATGTTAAGCACTTTGTATGGAGAAATATCATAACATGATTTGGCATTCCAAGAGCACTTATTTCAGACAACGGCACCCAGTTTGATTGTGGCATCTACCGGGAGCTATGCAACAAGTATGGTATCCGGCCTTATTTCTCCACGCCCGCTTACCCTTAAAGCAATGGTCAAGCCGAAGCTTCTAACAAATCCATCTTGGACGGCATCAAGAAGAGGCTGGAGAAAGCTAAAGGCAGATGGGTTGAAGAATTGCCGAGTGTGTTGTGGGCGCATCGCACTACGCCGAGGTGATCCACTGGGGAAACGCCATTTGCTTTATGATTTGGGACCCAGGCAATCATCCCCCTGGAGATCGGCCTCCCAACCTTGAAATCCAAAGTTTTTGATATGGGCCGAAATGACATGATGTTGGGCTTGGATTTGACTCTAATTAAAGACCGACGAGACCGTGCCCTTGCGTCCATGGCATGGTACCAGCAATAGCTTGTTAAATCATATAATCAACGTGTCTAGCTACGCCGCTATGCACCAGGAGAATTGGTCCTGAAGAAAGTACTTCCGGCTGCCAAGAATCGGGCTGACGGAAAACTGGGTCCTAACTGGGACGGCCCCTATCAGATCGATTTAACCGCAAGCACAGGGGCATATTGGCTCAAAGACATGTCTGGGAGGAGCCTGCCACATCCTTGGAATTCCATGCACTTGCGTAAATTTTATCATTAACCCAGTATGTGGGGCATGACTTGTTTTGTGTATTCGTCGTGTACAACTTTCACTTTCATAATGCAAGACTTCATATCTCACTATATGGAATTGTAGTTCGAAATAAAAACCCTCCGAATTCAGAGCCCCATCCGTGAATGACATGTTTGGGCCGAATAAGCCTCCAGATTCGGAGCGCCCTTTGTGGATGTCACGATTGGCCAAGTAAAAAGCCTTCGAATTCGGAGCCCCATCCGTGAATGACACGTTTGGGCCGAATAAGCCTTCGGATTCGGAGCGCCCTTCGTGGATGTCATGATTGGCCAAGTAAAAAGCCTCCGAATTCGGAGCCCCATCCGTGAATGACACGTTTGGGCTGAATAAGCCTCCGGATTTGGAGCGCCCTTCGTGGATGTCACGATTGGCCAAGTAAAAAAGCCTCCAAATTCGGAGCCCCATCCGTGAATGACATGTTTGGGCCAAATAAGCCTCCGGATTCAGAGCGCCCTTCGTGGATGTCACGATTGGCCAAGTAAAAAGCCTCTGAATTTGGAGCCCCATCCGTGAATGACACATTTGGGCCGAATAAGCCTCCGGATTCGGAGCGCCCTTCGTGGAACTCACGATTGGCCAGATAAAAAGCCTCCGAATTCGGAGCCCCATTCGTGAATGACACGTTTGGGCCAAATAAGACTCCGGATTCAGAGCGCCCTTCGTGGATGTCACGATTGGCCAAGTAAAAAGCCTCCGAATTCGGAGCCCCATTCGTGAATGACACGTTTGGGCCGAATAAGCCTCTAGATTTGGAGCGCCCTTCGTGGAACTCACAATTGGCCAGATAAAAAGCCTCCGAATTCGGAGCCCCATCTGTGAATGACATGTTTGGGCCAAATAAGCCTCCGGATTCGGAGCGCCCTTTGTGGATGTCACGATTGGCCAAGTAAAAAGCCTTCGAATTCGGAGCCCTATCGGTGAATGACACGTTTGGGCTGAAAAAGCCTTTGGATTTGGAGCACCCTTCGTAGATATCACGATTGGCCAAGTAAAAAGCCTCCGAGTTCGGAGCCCCATCTGTGAATGACACGTTTAAGGCGAATAAGCCTCTGTATTCAGAGCGCCCTTCGTGGATGTCACGATTGGCCATGATAAAAAGCCTCCGAATTCGGAGCCCCATTCGTGCAGGACCGAGTGGGCATTCGGCTTCGTCACGCTTTTCATGAATAATCAACAAGTTTCAACTCAGTTGAAGGATGGAAGATTCTTAACATGTTTAAACATAAACTAAAACATGTGTAAACATAAACTAAAACAATGTGCAACATAAGCTAAAACAACATGCAAACATGTAAGATAATATGTTTTATTGAATTAATCGATAATACATAAGGGCACTACAATATGTTTAACTTTATTCGGCGTCCCCCTCGTCATCGCTCTTCTCAACTTCGAAGGCCGCAAAAGGAAAATGATGACTCTGGTATAATGGCGACGCTGAATCAACGCCTGTTACCCAGAGAGACTCTGCGGCCTGGAGAGCCTTGATCCACCCGTGTTTAAATCCATGGTTTTCATGTCGGCAAACCTCCTCGGCGAGCTTTTCCTTGGTCTTCTCTATCCCAACTTTTCGACTCGTGTGGAAACCTTATTCATAAGCCTGACCCTTTGCAGATTCTATTGCAAACATGCTTGACGTGTTGCGATCGGCAATCGCGTGACTTATAAGGCGCTGAGTCACCCTTTCCTCCATGACCAGGTTCGATTTGCCGACTGCACGAGGCTCGGCAGTTTTGGCCTTTTTTAGCTCACGCTCAGCCTTCTCCGCGCGAGCTTCCAAGTTCCGAATTCGTTCATTCTTCTGCTCTATCTCCTGCCACGTGGCATGTAGACGCATGCCTATTTCATAGGCGGTGTACAGTCCTTTCACTGCTCCATGGATGCCCTCCCGAAACACTTTAAAATCCTGTCGACCGACCATCGACTGCTGGACTTCTGGTGGAAAAATCTGTCGAGCGAACTCGACTGCCACACCTGGGTCGTGAACAATTGAATCCGCTTTCGTCATTGGTTTATTCCCCACAAAAATCGTAAAACTCAACGGTCGTGGTGTCACATCGGATTCACCTCTCGGTCGCGGTCAAGGGGAGTTGCCCCGCTGCTGTTTTTCCCTTCTAGGTGATGTACTTCGACGACGTAGGGACTGGCGTTTTTCCCGCTCCCTCGACGCCCTACTTCCCATGCGTATATGATCGCTACTTCAGTTCATCTCTGTATCCAGCTCAGCCAATGTCCTCCATTCTCCTCTACTGTTGAAGAATAGTCTATTTGACATTTGCACTTATCTAGCCTTCCTCAACAGACTGGTTTAAATTGAGCCTGAACACACCCCATTTATTCCTAACTGGTGTGGCGCCCCCGAGGCGATCTCATTAATGCTAAACTTCAAAAGCCCGACGCCGATCGAGTCGTGCCACAACCACTCCATAAATTGACAGTATTCGGCGCTCCAGTTCATTGGTTGGGGCAAGGGCAGATTTATTAATTTAATCGGCCAAATATCTAAGCCCGGCGTGGATCTGCTCGTGCCACAGCCACTCCGTGAACTGACAGTATTCGGCGTTCCAGTTCATACATTGGCTGGGGCAAGGGTAGATTTATTAATCTAATCGGCCAAATATCTAATCCCGGCGCCGATCTACTCGTGCCATAACCACTCCATGAACTGATAGTATTCGGCACTCCAGTTCATACACTGGCTGGGGCAAGAGCAGATTTATTAATCTAATTGGCCAAATATCTAAGCCCGGCGCAGATCTACTTGTGCTACAGCCACTCCATGAACTGACAGTATTCGGCGTTCCAATTCATACATTGGCTAGGGCAATGGCAGATTTATTAATCTAATCGGCCAAATATCTAATCCCGGCGCCGACCTACTTGTGCCACAACCACTCCATGAACTAACAGTATTCGGCCTTCCAGTTCATATATTGGCTGGGGTAAGGGCAGATTCATGAATCTAATCGGCAGGTGTTAATGGATGTTTGATTCACTCATCTCATAATCGTACATCCTATTGGATCGATAGCTAGCAAGCACAGTAGACAACAGTTATTTTATCCACAGTAGTAAAAAGTAACACTATTCATCAATAGCAAAAATTGAGCACAAATAATAGCGAAGAGCAAAGGGAATTTTCAAGCAAAAGGAATTTTCATTAATAAATTGAGTACATATAGTAGCCATTTTACACATGAAAACTACCTCAAACTAATAGAAATCTACTAAACAAAAAGCTACAACCTTGTATGGAAGATGCCTAGCAAAAATTAAAATGTTACCCTAGTCAATCCTCAGGGTCAGACTCCAACGGCTCAACGTCCATTTGCTCGAATGGAATCAGCTGGGCCAATGTCACATTTGCGGCAGCAAGGGCTTTGAGCCAGCTGTGTTTGAAGCCTTGGTTCTCGAATTTGGGCACTTCCTCCGCATAGCTCTCCAAGGCGGCTTCTTGTCCAGCCTGGAACGCTTTGGAAACCTCGGAGTCGGCTTTTTCCTTCGCCTTCTTCAATTCTTCTAAGTCAGCTTCCAACTTGGCAATCACTTCCTTGGCTAGCTGGAGTGCGTCCTCACTCGCTTTTGCCCTGTCTTTGGCAGCTAGCCTTAGCTGGTCGAAATTCCTCACGCTTTCGGCCTTAGAGTCGGCCTTTGCACGTTTCTCTGCCGCTTTCGCCGCTTCGGAATCGGCTCTTTGAGAGGCTTCCACAGCCATGCTTTTTTCACTTTCAACTTCGATTTTTAGGAAGGCGATCTGTTCTATAGCGTCATGTTAACGGCGGCCTATTTCAACTATCCTGCCCACCGTTTGCAAAATAAGGAAATAGAGTTAAATAATAAGAAAAATATATGTATTTAGGCGAAAGACTGCATATAAAGCATGTACCAATAAGGCCGACTGAGAGGCTAATGCGATTGATAGTAGATCTGGCTCGGCCCGAAATACGGCTCTATCAACCAGCAAGGAGACCGAAAAGGCCATGCTCAAGGCCACAGCCGGGTCTTTTAAAGCCGACGTGTTAGAGGAAATCGGCATGTTCCTTATCCTTGGTTGAACAGTGAACGGAATAACCAAATCCGATTCCTCAGTGCGCGGCTGTTTATCGACTTGCTCTTCAGCGGACTTGGATTCTTTCTCGGTGGGGCATTTCTCCCCCCTTTGTTGAGCCTCTTGATCCACCTGCTCTATCCGCTTCGTCTCGGCCTTTTCGGTTTGAGCCGTCTCTTCCTCGATAGGCAGGGAGGGCTCAACATCGGCAGCGGGTGGAATTTCTGATTGGATAGCCTCGGCTCTCTGCCGAGCGGCCATTCTTTCGGCGTTTTTCTTCTTGGCAAGTTGCGTGAGTGACAACCCAGCCATTTCCTTAGGATACGCGCCGGGAAGGTCTCCTAAATCTGTAAAGATGTCTTCAAAGGAAGCGTCCCCTCGGCCTGAGGTGGACGGAGGGTTGGATGAATTGAGGCCGGCTTCCTCAAAGGCCAACTTCAAAGCCTCGTCTACTTCGGCTTCAGACTGGCTTGATTCCTCAGCGATCTTCTCGGCTACCTCCACCTGCTCCGAATCGGATGCCTCCAAACCAACTTGTCTCAAGTTTTTGAAGTTGGTTAAGATAAGGGCCGTAAGAGACTCTTCGCCCCTCGGAACTAGGATGTTTTCTGCCGCCGAAAATGTCGTATACATCGGCTCGCATCGAAGAAGAATGTGGGCCGCCCTCCCTTGTTTCTAAAGCCTTGGACGACCAAAGTATTGGAGCGCGACTTTAATTTCCGTAGGAATGGCATCGTCGGTTGAAACCAAAACTTTCTTCAAATCATTTTCTGCACAAATAAAACCATGAGACCACAAAAATAAAGCCGAATAAATATAGGAAAGATAAACGCAAGGAGCTATATGGCCACTTGGTTCGCCTCTTCGTCTAGGAATAGGATCTAGGCAGTCTTCGCCTTCACCTTCGCCGAATTTCCAGTTACCTTGGACAACGACCATGACATCATCAACTCGCTTGCCAGAACTGGAAAGCATAGTCACTAATTGATGGTCGATGTCCTTGGCCTTAAGGAAATAATGCCCATGTCGGCCAGAAGACTTGCCCACGGCATAACAATGCCGAATAGCAGGTATGCCAAGATTAATCCTAAGGTGACGGTTTAACTCTATAATCCCCATTATGATTTGAAAAAAATTCACATTAGGTTGGGAAGGGATTAGACCCCAATGGCGAAGGATGGGCCTGAGAAATAGGTGAACGGGGAAACATACTCCGCCCTCTGCAATTGATAAGAGAGGGAAGACGATTGTGCTTTCATTAGCCTTCTCCATATCAAGGGTGCTGTCTGTCATAAGTGACAGATGGACGTCACTAGGAATGGAAAAATGGCGTCGAAAGCCAGAGGCTCGATCTGCAAAAAGGAGGTCTTTCAAATGCTTTGCCATTTTCGTCAATCTATGGAATATATTAAACTAAAAGTAAACCAGGAAAATGGATTCGAAATAGAGAGGAAGAGAACTTACAAGAGGCGGAGAAGGCAATAAGGAATAAAATGAGGTTGTAGAGGTGAATTAGAAGGCACACCAAGAGCTTCAAGTATTCAAAAAATATGTATGCATTTGAAAAGACAACAAAATTTTAAATCACAATAAATGGAAGAAGCGTACGAAGGGGTGAGAAGTTGTAATGATGACCGAAAAGCGTGTGAGCTCTGACATTCGCGTTGGAATGAGGATTAGTCACCAAATTTCGGCTCTGACTTTTCGAGTTCGAAACCAATCACGGCAGCTAACTGTTGTTAGTGGAGTGTTTGGGGGGCAATTGTGAAGGCCGAGTATTAGGAGATACAAAGAGGCCGAGTAAGTGAACTTAGAGAATCAAGATATATACATTGTATTTGGCCTCGTCTTATACAAATTCAGAAGTATCCTAATCGGCCACATAGCCAGTTGAGCGAGGAGCCGAGTGAAGAATGATTTGCAACAAAAGGAGCCGAGTAAGTAGTTACATGGTGGATTATAGGTGGGCCTGACCTTGAGGCCCAAGAGAAGATATAAATAGAAGAACATCAACCAGAGAGACGTATGTGAGAACTAGTATGCTTAACTTAAGATACAAGCAATCAAGAGAGTATACACAAACTTATCCGTCGGAGTGCTAATTTCGGCACCCCCGACCGGAGTGTTCATTCCTTTTTAGGTTATTAGCTGAGGATCTCGACCGTCTTATTAGATCCAAAGAGTATTTCCAACCCACTTCCCCACAGTTCACTAATCTCTGTACCTTAATGTTATTCACTGGGCTTTAGCTCATTTTGTGTATATATATATGTAGGTGAGTGAATGCAAGATCAAGTCTAATGGCACCTGTCTGGGCTTCTGTTTTTTCAGCCAACCTTAGCGCCTCCCATGGAGGTTCCTGAATCACAAGTGGTCAAGTTTTGAGAACAAGCTTTGTTTTCTTCTGTTTACTTTGGACAAGCTTTTGTGTACTTTGTAAATAGAGCTAAGTCCCATTTTGGTTTATTTGTATATAAATATGAAGTAAGATTGTTGTGCTGATGATGTATATAATATTTGTATATGAAGTTTAAATTTGCTCAGTCCCATATCTATTTGCACAGCTCAATGTATGTTGTATTTTAATATTTACTTCCGCTAGCCCCTTAGATTTTGCTAATCTGTTTCAGAGGTCGTAGGTAATCTTAGGATTACTGGCCGTTTACGACGCTAAACCTGTAGGGGTGGGTTTGGGTCGTGACATCCTAGATCACCCTTGGAGCATCCATCAGTATTTAGTTTGAATTTACCTACGGTAGGAAAAAGCCAAGTAGTTAGTCCAGGCTCTGTATAATTTGGGTTAAGTATGTTATTGAAAGCATCCTGAGTTTCTTGGGCTTGCTTGAGTATTGAGTAAGTGGTGAGGTCAGGAGGAGAAGTAAGGTTATTAAGTACTTCTTTATTCATTTCCTTCCAAATAGTCCATAATGTTGTCAAGAATATGGTAGGCCATTTAACTTCTGCCATCAGGTCATTCATTTTCATGTTAGTTTTGATCAATTCTTCAAGAGTTTTTCTGTTCTCCTTTTGCCACCAGTTGAGGTCTTTAAGCTTTATCCAGATAGCTTTTGCTTTAGAGCACCCTCTTAAGAGGTAGTCCATGTCTTTCCTAGCTGTCTCACATCTGGTGCAGGTATCAGTTCTTAATGAGTCTCATTTGGTTTGTTAACAATCTGCCACGCATTACCAACCACAGGAAACTTTTTAGTCTTTAAGGAGCCTTAATTTTCCAGGTCCATTGCCAATCTTGCCATTGTCTTCTTGTTTAGAGATGACTTTGTATGCTACTGAAGTCAAATAATTTCTATTAGAAGAACCCTATCATGTAGGAGTATCTATGAAGGTTAAAAACCTGGGTTTGTATATAATCAGAATAATGTCCTTGTCCTGTTGGGAGATCAGATCTTGTATCGGTGGTAGGTCCCATCCTCCTTCATCATCAAGGATGGAGCTGAGCCTTGCTATATCATTGATGTGAGGTCCATGACTATTGTTGCATAGAAGTTGTGAACCACACCACCAATTAGTCCAGAGTGAAATGTTTTCCCCATTACCTACACTCCATTTGATATCTTTTCTACCACTTCTTTATTTTTTATGATGCTTTTCCATGTGTGAGATGCTTTGTTTTTTTTGTAGGCCAATTGGATAAGGAGTGCTTTTCAAGGTATTTTGATTTAAGGATTGAGCACCAAAGATCCTTAAAGTTGTTTGCAATTTTCCATCCTAGTTTTGTAATTAGAGCAGAATTCTATTCTCTTTCCATTCTAATGCCTAGGCCCCCTTGTTTCTTACTTTTGTGGACATTATGTCAGTTGACTAGATGAACTTTCTTAGCATCTCCAGTGCTTCCCTGGAGGAAATTTCTGTTTAGCTTATCAATTTTGTCATATATATTCCTAGGAAGTTCCATAGTTTGCATTAGGTGGTTAGGAATGGCTGAGGTGACAGATTTAATAAGAGTGATTCTTCTTGCAAGGGATATGTTTTTGGTTTTCCATCCAGATAACTTATTTGACATCCTTTCTATGATATGTTTGGTGTGGACATTATTAATTCTGCCATAAAGGAGGCGGGGGTTCCTAGGTACTTACCCAAGTCATTGGTTAGGGACATGCCAAATTAATAGCTCAGAGAAAGGGCTTCTCTTCTGGGGATGTTAGGGGAGCCATACAATTTTGACTTTTGAAAGTTGATTTTTTGTCCAGATATTTCACAAAATTCAAAGAGAACTTCCATGATGCATTCACAATTATTTATGTTAGCTTTGGCAAAAAGAATTAAGTTATCAGCAAAGAAAATGTAGGAGATGGATGTGTTATTTTTGGAGGCTTTGAGGCCTTTCCAATCACCATTAGCATTTATGAGATTGATCATGTTAGATAAGTTTTCCATGTAGAGGGCAAATAGATACGGGGATAAATGATCCCTTTGTCTAAGTTCCCTCTCCATAGTGATTTTAGGAATAGTCTCCCCATTCCAAATAATAACAAAACTGGCATTAGAAACACAATTCATAATAATAGTAATCCAACCAGAATCAAGCTTAAACTCCTTGAGAGTGTGAAGAATAAAATTCCAAGAAATGCGATCATAAGCTTTTATTTTTAACACCATACCACCATTTTTGCCTTTTTATTTATTTATTTATATATTTATTTTTATTTCTAAGGGTGTGAATGATCTCTTAGGTTATGATGATATTGTTAGTGGTGGTTCTACCAGGAATGAAGCTACTGCGATTGAGACTAATGAGGTCAGAGAGGAGAGGCTTGATGCGGTTGACAATGATTTTAGTTATGGTTTTGTATAGGACATTGTAGACCGCCCGAACTCTCTCTGCGCACCCCCTTTTCGGAGAGGGCGCGAATTGGGTTCATGCTACTACAGTTCGGTCTCCTGTCATGGTTCTGAATCTAATCTCACAAAGTACAATGTAAGACTGATAAATCACCAAAGAGTCCTAGTCCGACAAATCGTTTTGGAAAATTGATTTTAATCAAAAAGCGCCAAACATGGATTGCTTTGCTAGATTTCAAAGTCGCCACCTAAATATTTTATTTGGGAAATTTAGGAAACCCTGACTCGTGCCTAAGGCCACGTGTCCGTCATCACCAAAGTTGCCTCGGCTCGAGAACTTGGGTACGAGAGGGGAAGGTCCTGAAATGAGCACTCTCGCTCGCCCGATCAAAGGATCAGCCTCTACTAACATGATATGTTGTTTTATAAACACATGTGTTCTTGTTCCGGTTATTTAGCTAACTTACTACGTGATGCGCACAGCATACAAGTATAGACTAAATCACTCAATTTGGAACAAAATATCTCATGTTTGTTTTTCGAAAATGGTTTGAAAGTGCTACTCGCAAGTAGGCTAAAGCGCGGATTTGCCACCCTCAAGTGGGCTTAAAACATGATTTGCCGCAAGCAAGTGGGCTTAAAACGCACATTTTGATGAATTGTTCAAATTCAAGCAATGAAGCCTTCATCTACAGGCATTTAAGCAGTTATAGCAGTTAAGCACATATCCTCATGGTAAGCATGCTAAACATGACAACACTTACACGCATGAAAGGATGCTAAAGCATAAACACTTATAGTGTACTTCGAGCCAAAACAACAACTAGTTAGAAATCAATGCATGATCCTAACTATGTTAAGTGCCTAATGCAACTAAATGGGCTCGGCTATCTAAGATGGCATATGAATGCGACATTTGATACATGTATTCAAAGAAGTGTATTGAAATACAATGCGGTTTGAATGATGCACCGAGCCCCGTGCATGCAAGACAAATGAATGATGCAAACATACAAAGCATAAGGTATGCTAATTGAAATATGCCCTAAACTAACCATCGTAAGTGGTTAAGTAAAAGGGAGAAAGAAGTGGGGTTGGAAGACATTCACACACACACGCACACTTATTACAACATTTGCCCTCTCAACGGAGGGTCCGAATAAAATGAAAGCTAACTAGCTACGCTAATTAAGCTAACTATTACAAACCAACTAATTAACTAACTATTCTAGCTAATTAATTATTACAAACCAAATTAAATAACTAGCTAATCTAAGCTAATTAGAATATTACAAAGCACTAAGCTAAATTAATTACAGCACAGGTAATTAACTACAACTAGCTAACAAAAGTGATAAATGGCCTCGCCGGCGAGGGAGATATGCATGCTCGGTTGCGTCCTCCCGAAAATCCACCGCCTTACCTCAAGACACCTCTGTTTGCACTTTTTTGAACCTTCGAAAATTACACCGATTTCCATATTGCTTCTTTATGATCTCAAGAACACCTTGAGGGCTGAAATTCCTCCTGTTGCTACAACAGAGCACAAATAGAGGCAAGACAATGTATTTGCAAGAAAATGTGTGTACTTCCACACTCCTTATCATATCTCAAGCTCAAAGGAGTGTGGCACTTGACTCTCGAGCCGCTAACCAAGCATTTTCATGCATGGTGGCCAAAGAATCTAGCTTGTGCAAGCTTAGTAAATGCACACATAAGACTCGAAAGGCCTCCACCCTATCATGCACAATCAAGGGCGTCGGCGACTGAGAAATGTGACACGTTTCATCACTATGAGTATGAAACGTCCCACATTTCTTGTGTTTGGATTAATGTCTGATCCAAACACATGCAATACAAACCACATGCTTATCTTGGCCATGTTTTACTTGATTCATTTTGTTTACACATTTTAGATTACCAATTAGTCCCTTAATCGGTTAAGTCCAAAAGTGAGAGTCCTCTAGTTTTGAAAGAGTGAATTAGTGGGATGCAATGGCATATATTTCAGCACTGAAAAGACATGCTAAAATCGCTAAATCATGCAAGACATGCATGCAAGACATGTTAAAGGCCAAAAACACTAAGGCTAGCGAAGAGCATCACACAAGAGGCATGCAATATCAAGCACAAATGGTCAAACCAGCTATGGACAGACCTAAAACATGCCCAAAACAGAGGCCGAAACATGCTGAAATGATAGCCCACAAGCTTAGACAAACATGCATGCAAGTTGACTCACAAGCGAAGCATAAGGCCCAAACCTTAAACATAGCAAAAGAGCGATAAATGCAAGAATATGGTAGAGGTATATGGTCTGAAATAACATGCCAAATGATGCTATGCCATGCAAAAAGCTCAAATATGACATGCTAGAGGTCTCAAAGTGCAAGGCTACCAAAGCCAAATACACTATAGCTATGCAAAGCCAAGCATGCATGACCAAAACCACTCAAATCAAACCTAAAGCATGCTAAAACAGAGCCAAAAATGTACTGGAGTAGAGCATACACATGCTAGATCAATAGGCTAAAACACCAAATACACTAGGCTAGTGAACAAAATTGCACTACAAGTGCAAGAAGGATGCAAGAGGAAACCAAACCAACCCAAAGCAGAGTTATGACATGGAAAATAATAACTAAAAACATGCTTGAACTAAGCAAATTCAAGGCACAAAGACATGCTACTTTGCAAGGCTACAAGTAGGATTACACTACAAGTACAAGAAGCATGCAAGAGGTGACCAAGACAACCAAAAATAGAGTTATGGCATGGTAAATAATGGCTAAAAACATGCTTGAACTAAGCAAATTCAAGGCACAAAGACATGCTACTTTGCAAGGCTATAAGTAGGATTACACTACAAGTACAAGACGCATGCAAGAGGTGACCAAGACAGTCAAAAACAGAGTTATGGCATGGTAAATAATGGCTAAAAACATTCTTGAACTAAGCAAATTCAAGGCACAAAGACATGCTACTTTGCAAGGCTACAAGTAGGATTACACTACAAGTACAAGAAGCATGAAAGAGGTGACCAAGACAGCCAAAAAAAGAGTTATGGCATGTCTGAAAAGTCACAAAAATGAGCCTAAACTAAGAAGTAGAAACACATGCTCTTTTGATGGGTCATCAACACATGCAAACAGGAGAAGAGGAGGGAGGACCACCCGCACCCATTTGGGACCTCAAAACCACCTTTTCACCACTAAAATTCCTCTGAGTTTCAGTGGTAATAAGTCCAAAAAGAGATGGTCCCAAAGCCCTTAAGAGATGGCACAAAGTAAAGCAAATCAAGCCACCAAAGGGGGTAAACCACCCCAAACTCAAACAAAGCCTCAAACAACCTTTTTAAACACTTTAAAACAAAGGTTTTTTTAGTTGAAATCAAGGCCTAAAATAGCATGCAAAGGTGGCCAAATATGCAACCAAAACAAAGCTTTAAAGAGGGTATAGGACTCACCCTTGAAGCACAACAAAAATAGCAACTTGCTTGAGTTAAAACCAGCTTTTGAAGCTCAAATATGACCTCCAAGAATCTCAGCTCAATGATGGTGGTGTTTCGCTAGGAGTCCCTTTGCAAATGCACCAAGAATTCCCACTTTTAAGCCCTTTCAAGCACAAATATATATATATATATATAAAGAGAGAGAATTCTAGAGAGAGAGTAGAATTTTTGTTCTAAAAAATCTGAACCCTTTGGAACGGGGAGACACCTCCCCTTATATAGGAAATGTAAGCCAAAGCTTGCTTGAATCCCTCTCTACACGTGTAGGGATGATGCATTCTGTGCCCAACAGCTGGCACAGCTAGCACAGTTGGCACCAAAAATATCTGCAAAAGCAGAAAAAAGGCCGTAGACCACTTAAAGTGGTCGACCGACCACCCCCTCTAGTCGACCGACCACCTTAGGTGGTCTACCGGGAGAAAACTGGCTAGCAAGGGAGAAAAAGGGTCTACAAAGAGAGGAGAAGGTGGTGGCAAGCTGCAGACCACTTAGGCTGGTCGATCGACCACCCATCCTAGCTGACCGACCACCAAAAGTGGTCTACAGGGGAGAAAACTGGCTGGCAGGGGAGAAAGGTGTCTACAAAGAGAGGAGAATGTGGTGGCAGGCTGCAGACCACTTAGGCTGGTCGACCAACCACCCACCCTAGCTGACCGTCCATCAAAAGTGGTCTACAGGGGAGAAAATTGGCTGGCAGGGGAGAAAAGTTGTCTACACCCATACTTCTCCCTCCAGGCAAATGGGGGCACCAAGGTTTGGCTTAAAACAAGCACAAAACCAAGAGAGTTCAGAGACTTAGGGGCAAGGCGCGCAACCGAAAACCCCAGGGACTCCAAACGAGTGCAAACATGCGCAATCATTGAGCATTCAAACTATGGCGTCCAAGTCTTTAGGACAGTCAAAAATGGGGTGTCTACAGACATTGTATAGGCTTATAGGTCTAAATTGTTTAATGGATTCAGGGGTTTTCAGCTTAGGGATAAGGACAATTAGGGTTTAATTGACCTCCTTGGGAATATTTTTAATACAGAAGCAAGTTTGATGAAGTTGCAAACAGAAGGGCCAATAGTGTTCCAATGCTTGTGGTAAAAGATAGGTTGGAGTCCATTTTTACCTGGGGCTTTGTAAGCTTTAATGTTTTTTATGGCATTCCGAATTTCGAGGTTACTAATAGGGGCTCTAATTTTATCATTATCTTCTCTCGTGAGGGTAACTTTTGCAATATTATTCCTATTTTCCAAGCTAAAAGTTTCCTCATGCTTGAACATGTTGGTGAAATGATCATCGATATGAGTTTTGAGATTATCAGTGTTGGATATCCAATTACCTCCCTCATCTTTTAGAACATTGATTTTCAATTTCCTGCGTTTGTTAAGGGTGGATATATGAAAGAATCTAGTGTTTCTATCACCCAAGGTAAGCCACTTAACTCTAGATTTTTGAAACCAAAGCAGTTCTTCTTGAAAAATGGTTGCATTATACTGAGTTATGAGGTCTTTCTCAAGTAAGAAAAGGTTATGGGAATAAGATTAGGCTAGGGATTTTTGAATTCCTTCAATGCAGGCAAGTAAATTTCTCTTTCTTTTAAAAATGTTTCCAAAGATTTCTTTATTCCAAGTTTTCACATTCTGAGTGAAGTCATTAATAGCATTAATAATGTTATGATCTATATTCCACCAAGATTTTTCAACAACATCAATGAAGTTGGGATGACATAGCCAAGCTGTTTCAAGTCTAAAAGGTCTGTTTAGGGGGTTGAGTGGGTGCATACCTTAAGTGAAGACAACTAGAGGAGAATGGTTTGAGTAGGTTCTTGGTAAAGTCCTCACTGTTCCTCCAGGGAAAAAGGTCCTCCATTTTTCATTGCTCATAGCTCTGTCAAGTCTTTCCATGGTATTTGCTAGCCCTTGTCTGTTGCTGATCTAGGTGAGCCTAGGCCCTACACTTCCAAGATCCATGAGATTACAATTGTTAATTCATTTTGAGAATTTTTGAGATCTGTTGTAGTTATGGTTTGGGGTAAAACTCCTTCTTTCATCTTGGCTAGTAAAATCATTGAAAACCCCAGCTACTAACCATGGTTTATCCATGGTACTTGCAGTATCTTCTAGGTTGTCCCATCAGTCTTCTCTAGATGAGGGGTTGGGACTAGCATATACTGCTGAGAGTACCCAATCTTCGTAGTTTTCTTTATGTATTGTGGCTTGAATGAATTGATTACTAATGACTGATGTCCGAACATTAGCTTGCTTAATGTCCCAAAGCATTCATATTCCTCAAACTCTCCCCATAGGGTCCAAGATTGTAGCAGCAGTATACCATAAGCTGTTGAAAAAGTTTCCCGTAGAGTTGAAGGGTATTTTTGTTTCTATCAAAATGATAACTCTAGGTTTGTGGTTGCGGATTAACTCCTTCATGTCACACTTAAAAGCCTTGTTGCCAGCCCCGTAGCATTTCCAAAATAAGATGTTAAAAGACTCCATATCAAGGTATGGGGGGTAGAGAGTCAGTGTCCATACTTGTAAGTATGTTTCGAATCCTTCTGTGATCTTGATCAATTGATCTCATGGATGCCATCTAAAGCAAATGAATTGGGGGCCCTAGTTGGAGCTCCAGCTTGGTTCGATTTTCAGCCTTATCTGCTCTATCCACCAGACCATAGTGACGTGGTGAATTACTTCGATCCCTTGCTCTAACAACATGCCCGTCGAGTGATTCTCCATCTTATGGATTAATACTTCGGGTAGTGGTCTCTCTTCTATCTCCTCTGGTGATTCCAGGATTTAGGGGTTTGGGGTTTTTTGTTGCTCCATCTCCCCCTACTTGATCTATTTTTGGGCTAAGGGGGTTAGTATTATGTGGGGTTGAAGTATCTACAACCATCTCTTCACTTGAATTTACAACGAGTTTAGTAGTGTTTCCCAAGATGCTAAGGTTTGTAGAGGGTGGTATATGTGTCAACTTGTTATTGGTTTCTTGGGATATTGTGCCCTTTTCCTTCGTTTGGATAATGACTGAATTATGGTTAGAGCTAAGTTAGGGATTTACCTGTACTTGAGGTCCATTGGGGACTTTGGGTTGACTTGTCCAGTGGGAATATTGGATTTTATACTTGAGTAGGGTTGTTAGGCTGTTGCAAGACTAGAGGATGGTTCAAGACTAGAATTATGCGTTTCCTTCTCTACTCTCATATAGGTGGTCTTTTTCCCTTTGCCTTGTTCATTCTCTTGTTCAACTAGGGTATTCAAACATGAGAATCTGTTGTTGCTTAGACTTGGTTCACTGGTTTGGGCCTTTTTAATAATATTGGGTCATCAGTTTTTCTTTGTTACCATTATCTATGGCCCATAAGTTTCATCTTCTACCTCCAGCTATTGCAGGTTTTCGTTATCTAACAAATCGATCGTTAGAGATTTGTCCTTGCTTCCAGTTGCGCCGACTAGCCTCTCGTCCGGCATTGTGATGATCCATTGGGTTTCTTAGGCTTTTGCATTCGCTGCTTGGTACTTGCATAATTCTTTTTGATGGTCAACCTTGCCACAATGAAAACATAAAGAATGAATAGATTCATACTCGATATTGTAACATTTCTTACCTAGCATGAATCGAGGGCATAGAGGCTTGCAAAGATTGACTTCTATGCAGACCCTAGCAAATTTTCCTCTTGTGGCCATGGCTGTAGTGAGATCAATCTTCAAAGGTTTGTCGATCTGTTTGGCTATAGCATATAAAACTTTTTCTTGGAAGTATTCTATCAAAAGTTCAAGAAATTGCACCCAAACCGTCGCTGTGGTTTCAAAAGCTTCTAATGCCTTGAAGTTAGGCTCCCATTTACGGGCAGTTAGGTAGTGATCCATTATAACCCATGGACCTCTAGAGTAGACCTTGTATAGTCCTCTTGAGAAGAGAATTTGAAGAGGAAGTAGTTGTTGCCTAGGTCAATTGCATTAAAATCATCTTGTAGGACCCATAGATTTCTCACTCTTGTGTACAACATTTTGTACCCTATATTTTTGTCTAGCAATCTGACTATAAGGGTATTTGCCCATGGTTGGCAAATTTGTTGCAGTAGCTTCTTTGGCAACCGAATCCTTGGAATACTATTCTGATTTTGGAAGGGGTTGTTCTCATGGATGTTAGTATCTCCCTCCTCATCCTTTTCATTAGCTAACATTTCATCTATTGCATCATCAAAGTAAAAATCTTTGCTCTTGTTAGCAATTAGAGCTTCTTTAAAGGATTTGGATTTGGGGCCTTCACTGTGTATAGCTATTTCGGGTGTTTCAATATGGGTTAAGGAGAGCTGTTGGACTTGGGTCATGGGGGGATTTTCAGAGCTAGTGTCCATGTCTCTTTCCCTTATATTTTCTTTGCTCTTGATCTTTTTCGTACTGCGGATTAGATGATCTTCTTCTAGGGATTTTCTACTCTGATCGGTATGAATGGCTGTTGGCTCGTTCATTCTAGAAATTGGGGAAAACCCTATCTTCATGTTTCACAATTTTTTAAAAATTGGGTAAAAGAGAGAAATAAGGGTTGTATTAAGATTCAAATATGAACATTAGACTTGTTAAAGAGATTTATTAGGTCAATTCATAGTCATATATTTCACTAAGTTTAAGACTTTGAAAACAGTAGAACCAATCTAGTATGAAGCATAAAACTAATATAGGGTTGGTTTGGGATGTGGGTTAGCTTTTTGGCTATTTTAGCCTGAGGCTAAAAAACCTCATTTAGGATGGACTTTTTGATTTTTTTTGACTTTTGTGAGGGAAAAAATGAAATGATTATGATTTAGATGTGATATTTTATCTCATTGATTTTTTAGTCTACTTTGTCCTTTGTGATTATTTTAGTCCCGTAACCTTATGCCAAATGAGTGCAAATAATTTGAACGTTCAAAAATAATGTTTTCATTCTTCTACTCTCTCTACATCTATATATACTATCTTTGAATGGCTTTGAGAATATTGTTATGTGAGAGCGGAACTTATGTAACTATAAGAATTTTATTATACACTCTCTCATATTATATGTATATTTAATTACGTCATTTTTTAAAAAAATTATGACCAATTTTTTTAGCTATGACATTATTTTGAGATATTTGGTTACAATTTTTTTGTGTTTGGTTATGATATATATATATATATATATTTTAATTATGATTCAAAAAATATAGAGTTATAACATTTTTTTTTTTTTTTCTGTAATTATAAGGATAGTCTTTCCCAACTTTATATAGACAACTATTCTTAAAAGTTTAACCCATCAAAGATCTTAAAAGATAGTTTCTATTAGTCTAGCAAAATAATAAATAAAGATATTGAGCATGATTATAATAATAATGACAATAAATAATAATATATATAATCAAAAACCAATAGTAGGAAAACATAGTCGTGAGATTTTGAGAGTTATGTATTCATTGTTCTAAAACTGTTTTTCCTCCCCTCGTAAAGGTATAATTAGAGTGAAGTAATTTTAAGATAAAACCCAAGTTACTTACACCGTCCCTCATCTAATATGCATGATCACAAAGAGGTTTGAACCAAACAATCAATCAGAATTGTCCAAAATAATATAAAATACATATAAACATACAGAGGACTTTCTTTAAAATCTCTTATCTTTGAAGTCACAATTCTCTACCATTTTTGTGTTTTCTCAAAACTATATTTTCCTAATAGATATGGCAAACTATATATATATATATAGAATAATAGGAATAAATATAATTAATTCTCAATTAAATTCATATCTAATATCATAATTATGTTAAAGTAAATCCTCATAATATGGTTGTAATGACAATATAAATTTTGTAACCTAAGCATAATTATAAATCTTGTAACAACTAAATAATAAACCATTAAATCATAAATACCATTTTATTTTTATTAAACTATTCTAACAGTTTCTATCACCATCCTCCAATTTTCCCACTGTGGTGTTGTAAAGTGCACTTTAATTCATGTAAATTCAATCGTTAGATGAGATGAGTAACAATTGCAATTTGATTTTTTACACACATTTTAGCAATAACATGTTGGAGATGGTCTTAATTTTCGCAGTCTAATTTTTTTTACAAATAAATTATTGTAATCTCAGGAGTTTTAATAGATAGTAAAAAAAAAAAAAGTCAATATTTAGTTAATTTTTTTTTAAAAAAATTACTAAATTATTGTCATTAGCTAAAAAAATTAAATATTATATCAAATTTTTTATTAATTTTTTTTTTTTCATTTCTTAAACATATTAACTTTTTTAAATCTTAAAAAAGTCGAAAAACTATTAAATTGTCGTCAGCAGTTAAAAAGTTAAATGTAACATTAACTTTTTTACTTATAAAAAATAATTTTTTTAACAACTTCCTAAACAAATTAAAATTTTTAACTCCTAAAAAAAAAAAAGAAAAAAAAAAGAAAAAAAGAAAAAACTAACGCCAAATGACCACTCAAAAAGTGTTGACTTGAAGGATAATTTTGTCACTTTCACATTGAAAAAGGAAAGGTAACCTAGCAATTGGACCGGTCTTTTGAAAATAAGTATTAGTCTTGGACAATAATTAATTTTAGTCGGTTATGTTTGTAATCAGTGTCAAGTATTATGAATTTTTGTTATTTTTAGTGGGACTTGTTAAGAGGCTTTAGGAAATTGTACATTCAATCTAAATGTGCATAATTGTTTTAAGCTTGTTAATATTTGTATAATTTTTAATTTTTTTTAAACATGTATCTTGATAACACACGCTAACAAAATTCATCTTATATTGAGGCATGAATGGGTTGCAATTTCTATGGATATAGATGAATTATATAATACTATATAAACATAATTTCTAAACAAATTTTATACAAAATTGTGTCTCGTTCATTGAAAGTCAAATGCTCAACTATGATTCTTATAATTAATTATAAGAACATCAGTGCTATATTATTCTTATATTAATTTCTATATAAAATTATATGAATATCATTTTCAAAATGAATTTTGTGAGGCCAATCTATTCTTCTTTTTTGGGGGCACTGGCGTCTTTATGATTACACCCACTTAATATGTTACATAAATCAAAGTCGCGTGAAGATTTAAGTAATCATTAAAATAGAATTTTGTTAACATTGTATTTTTAAAATAGACATAATTATATGTTCTGCATGAAAATAAACACAACTTAACAGGACACTTCAAAATGTTTGAAGAATGTTTAAAAATTCAGGTGACATTCATTTATGCAAAATATTTAGTTAAGTTTTTTAAGTATTTTTCAAATTTTAATTTGATGAAATAAATGAAACAAATAAAAAAAATTATGTTTCTATTTTTTAGGAAAAAAAAATTAAAAATTAAAAATCAATTTTAAAAGCTCAATTAAACAGAAAATTTTGAAAGCATCAAATAATTTCGGATAAATTACAAAAAAAACTCCAGAATTTCGAGTGTTTTTCAAATTAAATCTCAAGATTTCAATTGCATCAATTTCCTGGAATGTAGACTCGGCATTTGTTGAAGTTTGAAACATATGAAGACGCTCCAAATTTCCCTCTTTTCTTTTGCTATTCTAATTCTTTTCTTTCTCCCCTACTTTTCCTCTTTCAATTTTGTTACCCCGTTCAAAAACTCAAAATAAACCGTAAATTAAAATTCCAAATAAAACCAGAATTATAACTCAGAATTTAAAATAATGACGACCAACAACAAAAACAAATTAACAAAACAAGAGGAAAGCAACATAAGCCAAATTAGAATCACCGAAGGCCGACCGGGCTTAGATAGACTCGGCCGGCCTTTGATAGCGGCAAAAGGGCAATTCGGTAAAAGCCGAACTCGTGGCTACTTATAACACAAAATAAGCCCCATTTGGACCAGAACCTAGGTCGAAAAAGCAACCCATTCCCTCTCTCAAGCTCCTCTCTCTCTAGATTTTCACCTCCCTCGAATTACCCAACAAATCTTGCGAAAATTTTCTTGAAAACCCTCTTGATCCTCTAACTTTTGAACCAATTAAAACTTGTTTTTTGTTAAAATTTTAGTTTCCTTTTGTTTTCACTCACTTTTTCACCCCTTTTCCCAAGGTTCTCTTGTTCCCCTTTGATTTTCCCCAATTTCTTTATTTCCTCCCTTTCTTAGGATTTGGGAATTTTGGGAATTCATCCATTTTCACTCACCCCCTTCACTTTTCTTCAATTTTCCATGGCTAGTGATGAGGTCCCCGTTCCAAAGCCTGCCATAGATCTTGGGGCCGCCCTTGGTGCAGACATGGTGGTGGAGGAAGCCGCTGCATTACTCCCTCTTGTCGAGAGGCCTTTTGACGCGGCCACATACCGACCACGCACACACATGCCACCTCCTGGCGGTATCGTGAGATTCTAGGGTTTCATTCTCGGGCTAGAAGAGGATACCTTACTGCAAGAGCACATGGAGCATATCTTTGTCGATGCTTCCACGGTACACAACTCCTCCCCTATTTTGCTTTGTATTTTACTTTATACACATGTTGAAACGTTGAACTTGATGAACAAATCACTTACCCATGCTGCACATATACTGATAGAACTTTCATTTGATAGGTGATTGCCAGGAGGGTAGATGGCTACGGCTCTATCTCCGACCCCCGACGCTGGTATGAGCGGCTTCCTACGGAGGTCCACACTTTGGTGGATGCTGCTGGCTTCGGCCCCTTTTGTTCCAGACTCATAGAGATGAGGGTTGAGTCTTTGCTTTACGGGGCCTTGGTAGAGAGATAGTGGGACACCACCAGTTCATTTCACTTCTCTTTCTACTGGGGAGATGACACTGACCCTGTATGATTTCTCGATGCTGACCGGTCTATGGGTCGGGGTCGGCGGCCCAGTCCCCTTTGATCCAGACATGACCCAGTAGAGGGATGCACAGCCCCAGCTTCTTGGGGTGATCCCAGACATTACCAGCCACGGACCATTTCTCTGGTACACAACCGGTTACTGCAAACGAGGTTGCTCAGTACACTTGCGGCTTCCTGACATATCTCCTCGGTACTACCCTGTTTGCAAATAGGGAGAATACTGTAGGATTGTACATTCTCGGGGTGCTGGTTCATCTTCCTCGAGCAGCGGATTATGACTAGGGCGGCGTCGGTTTAGCCATCCTATACTGCTATATGAGCTCCATTTCCCGCCGCAAGGCGGATTCACTTGGTGGCTACCAGAGGGTTTGGGAGGTACATCTTACACTCACCTTCTTGATGCACTTTATATTCTGTTCACTATTGCATTTCTCATTCATTTGATCTGTTTTCTCATGCCATTTATCTGTCTCTGATTTGCAGCTTTGGGTCTACACCTACTTTACTTCATTGGCCCAATTCTAGTGAGGCCGATCGAGTTGTCTGTACCACGCTCTCGGTACTACAACTCACGATTCGAGCGGCGTCGCCTTGTGGATCGCAACTTTCCATATTTGTCGTTTCTTCAACACTATCACAGCGGATTAGGTATTGCACTATTTCTCACATTATATGATCATTCTTGTATTGTTGTACTATTACGTTGTACCACATTTCCATTCTCACATTGCACTGACTTTGATTGCACTGATTTTGACACTGTACTGATTCTGACACTGTACTGCCATTTTGACACTACACTGATTTTGACACTGTACTGCCATTCTAACACTACACTGATTCTAACACTGCATTGATTTCCTCAGGTTGACTGGCACCCTTGGGCAGGCATTCCCCACGAGTCGAGGATGACCTATACTGCTGTCTGGCATGCTTCTACGCTGAGGATCCTGTTTGA
The DNA here is from genome assembly GCA_036172215.1 of Camellia granthamiana. Lineage (NCBI taxonomy): Eukaryota > Viridiplantae > Streptophyta > Magnoliopsida > Ericales > Theaceae > Camellia > Camellia granthamiana. Next base: position 40,653,636 of record CM069912.1, read on the forward strand.
AGGCCCTTTTGGCTGAGCATACTACCTGGGAGAGAGATTCATCTACCAGACTTGGTGCGTGGCTGACCTTGAGGTTCCACATCCCCCTCCTGTCGGCATGAGGGTCGTAGATGATTTACAAGATGGTCCTGACCTAGACCTTTTAATGATAGGTGAGGACGGTGATCGTCACCATGAGCCTGGCAACTTCATGACTTTTTTACGCACTCGGGTGATGGCTCCTCTTACCCCAGGTGTGGCTCGCGCTATACCAGAGGTTGCTACTACTCCTGCTGTTGGAGCTGGCGATGCACCCATTGGAGGTGCGCCTGCTGCTGCTCCCATTCGCAGACTGCTTGTGCTTCTCACCGAGATTATGTACATGCGCTCAGATAGAGTGATTGAGCAGATCCCGCTCGAGCCCATCGAGAAGAGAGACTGCAGGCTTGTGTTTGCCTCTAGCGTTGAGTAGGTATATTTTCATTTCATGTTAGTCCATGCTGCACTTTAGCTTCTTAGCCATTAATGTGCATTGTTCAATTGCTTCTATCTGCTTTTCTCAATTTCTCTCTTTGTTTTGCAGATTCCTCGAGCATATGGTGACGAGCTCCTTCGGACAATTTACCGACTACTCATCATGGTATGGAGGAGGCAGACTACCTTAGTCACCCATGGGATTGAGGTACATTCTGTGTGCAGCTTACTATCATTACCATGCTATACACTCCAGGTCACTCTATTTGATATTCTTTTCAGCTTGAGCCGGCACCAGTAGTGCCTGCAGGACCTTTCACAGCCAGTCGGCGGAGACGGGGCCTAATAAGAGGTTGAGGAGGCACTGATAGGAGGAGAGGCCGAGTGCGGCAGCGCTTGCCTTCCGAGGAGTCTTTTGATGGGTCTACGACCCTAGAGGATGAGAGAGAGGAGATGGACCCGCAGTCGAGCAGTCCCAGTTATGACAGCAATGCACCTCCTCTACAGCCACAAAGGAAGAGAGTGAGGATGGGCTATTGACGGCGATACTGATTTTGTTTTACTTTACTTTTGTTTTCATTTTGTTAGGTAGTTATAAAACTAGCTTCAGATTGTGCTTTTATTTTTCAAAATCTTTCTTTATTTTGGTTGTATAAAACAATGATCGGAGTTGGGCCCAACAGTTATGAAAAGCAAGTTTTGTTTGAATGGTTTCTTTGTTCATCATGATCTTTACCTTACCTTTTGCTTTTGCAATCTTTGGAATAGTAAGTGCCTTGCTCTCGGATTGATTCATGAACCAGATAATAACTTACAATCAATCAAAACATAAAATACAACTCGATAACGGAAAATAAAATGAAAACAACTCAAAAAAGCTGACAACCGCTTAATATAAGAAAAACAAGACCCAGAAGTACAATTGCAATTCATCCATACAAAGGCCAGGCTTCACTGCAACAGACTTGCACTGGGCCAACACTAAGACCCCGTCGGGCCTCATTAATGCATGGTCGGCCATCATTGATGCACGGCCGGCCATTGGTGTGATGTTGGTCAGTGTTGTCCAGGTGTCATGCTCAGCTGCTTCCCAAACTCTATAAATAAGACCCCCATGCTGCTTTTCTGGCAAACATATAAGTTCTTGATAGTTTGCTCTCAAAATGGAGATATTATTCGTCAACAGACTTAGAGAATGGATAGCTGCTTTAGATGGCTCGAAAAAAGTGAATTTTCGTGGTTTCAGCCTTAATGCCCTTTTTCCTTTGAGCCGAACTTCTCTTTGCTTTCCGTTCCTCCATGCCGCGGCTTGATATTGAAACCCGATTACGCACGTCTTTAACTTCGGGGGACAAGAGCTATGCCTGACAATTGAAAAACTTCGAGCACTAATAGAATCTCGGCGCGATGAGGAAATCTTGCCTCATCTCCGTTTCGGTCACGCCCAAGCCTTAGGATAGATGTGTGGACTTACTCTGCATGTGGCTCGATCCTTAATTCACAATGGAGAACTAGACATCCCTAGTTTGATTCATCGATTTTCTGACGCCAGTGACCGAGGGGATCTTCTTTGGCGGGGTTTTCGGCAACACGCCCTTTGTTTGTGCATGTTGGCACATTTTTTACTTGCTCCGGGTTTCAGAGGGTCCAGCTTTTGCTTGGTTGAAGTGGCCCAAGATTTGAAAGAGGGGAAAAGCTGTATTGGCTTAGCATTGGCCGAGACTTTGATAGGCTTAGACGCCTTCCATTGGCGAGAGACAAACAAATTTGCAGGAAGTCCACTACTTTTGCAGGTAATATTTCCCACCCTTCTCATATGTGTTTCTCATATCTCTTGACACTCAGACTCTGTTTTTCTCTCAAAAACCTTTTCTCACTTTTTCCTCTCAACGTACATCTCTTTATTCTTTAATCTCTCTTATTTTTCATCCTTCCCCAGATATGGCTCATAAACAGGTTGGAGGTAGTGGACCCTTGCCCTGCATATTCAGCACGGGGTTATTTCTTTCACCAATAGCTAGTTGATTTCCCGAACGAGGGGTGGTGGTGCCATTGGATGTGCAATAGGTCTGCTACTGACATTACTTGGCGTTGCCCTTGGTTTGATCTGCTCGAGATGAGCTACAGCATGTCTCGGCAACCCGACATTCAGTTGATTGGCCTGACACACTATGTCTTCTACTTTTCATTTCGATTCAGGCGTCAATTTGGACATGACCAGACTTGCCCAGAAGAGGGGGTAGAATACCCGGTTCCATTCCCAATCTGAGGTTCACAGTTGGCTCGATATCCCACTGCTTGGAGGACGAGAGAACTTCTAGCTCCTGCTCCTAATTTCAGTTGCGCCCTTTCTGGCGAATGCATAGCTTGGCTCGAAGAAGAGGCACAAATTGGGCCTACTTTAGTATTTGAAGCTTCCACAAGCTCTAGGAGGGGACGCAGGAACACCTGACTCATTTATGCCCCGAGTTTATTTCTTTGATCTAACTTTCAAGTTTTCCTTTTGAATGTAATAAAATCAACTTTGATTTGTATCAAGAGTTAGAGAACTTTGTATTGAAATCAATGAAATTGGAGTTGTGAGCACTGAAAATTTTCCTTTTGGTCTAAAAATGGTCTAAGCTATAAAAAGATTAATTTGAACAAAATCAACTTTTATTAAAACTTTTCAAAACCATTTTCGATAAGGATCACAACTTGACACACATGGAATTTATCCTCGAGATGTACAACCCTAAAACCAGAAATGAGAAATTGCTCCTAGACTGAATAGCACTGCTCAGCACTGTAGTCAGCTCTTCTCTCAAAGTAAGGACCACAACCGATCTTTCAGAGAATGAGTGGAAAAAAATGCCTTGATCAAACACATGGACATAGTTGATTTGGAGGTGTTTACGGCCGAACTTCAGAATGAAGGTGCCTACGTATCCCAAAGATGGGAATTAGGCCTTACGTAGTTCGGTTCGGGTTCACTCGGGTATTAACACTCTCCTTTTGCGCTCTAACTTTTGCCAAGGCCGCCCTTTTTGGGTTTTCGACCTTGCGAGCTCAGTTTTTCTTATTTCTAATTTTTGTGCTCTAACTTTTGCCTAAGTCGCCCTTCCGGGTTTTCGGCCTAGCGAACCTCTTAAGGATAGTATTTCTTCAACTTGTCCATGTTGATTGGTTGGGAGAATTCTAGGCCATCTAGGTCCATAAGAATAACAGCTCCACTCGACCAAATTGATTTGATGATATAAGGGCCAGTCCAATTGGGTCTGAACTTACCCCTAGGGTCATGGATGGGAGCTTGGTTGTCTTTCAACACCAAATCTCAACACCAAATCCCCTTCCTTAAGATTCCTGGACTTAACTTTCTTGTTGAAAGCCCTGGCGATTTTGCGTTGATATCCTTGGACATGGTACAGCGCTTTCAGCCTCATCTCTTCAAACAGCATAAGTTCCTCGAACCTGCTTTGCTTCCAATCCGCTTCTGCTATCTGGCACTCAGCCATAACCCTCAGCGACGGAACCTCTATTTCAATCGGCAGAACAACTTCCATCCCATAAACCAGAGAATACGGAGTTGCCCCAGTAGATGTCCGAATTGATGTTCTATAACCCCAGAGAGCAAATGACAATTTGTCTAGCCAGTCCCTGTAGGTCTCAACCATTTTCTGCAAAATGTGCTTGATGTTCTTGTTGGCAGCCTCAATAGCTACATTGGTTTGTGGCCTATATGTGGATGACTTATGAAAAGCCACATTGTATTTCTCCAACAAGGCGATCATTTCTTTCTTAAAATGGGAGCCATTGTCTGAAATAATCTCATTCGGGACCCCATAACGACAAATGATGTTATTCCTGATGAACTTGGCTACATGCGACGCTTTCAGCACTGCATAGGATTGGGCTTTGACCCACTTTGTAAAGTAGTCTATTGCCACTAGGATATACTCATGCCCATTCGAGCCTTTTGGCATAACTGCCCCAATAACATCAATTCCCCAGACTGAAAACGGCCACGGCGAAGTCATATTGTACAGCTTCGACGGTGGGATATTCATGCGATTTGCATGAATTTGGCATTTATGGCATTGCCGAAAAAAACCAATACAATCCTCCTCCATGGTTGACTAGTAGTAGCCCTGCTTGAGAATCTTCCGGGCTAGTATTACTCCGCTAATGTGCGATCCACACTCCCCTCCGTGGATGGCCTCCATTATGCGCTTCGACTCTTCTGCATCAACACATAGCTTGTGCATTCGCAGATGACCCCTTTTATACAACTTACCCCCGCAGATGATAAACTAAATGGCCATTCGCCGTATTGCCCTTTTATCTTTGGCATTTGCCCCAAATGGATAAGCCTCATTTTCCAAGAAGTTCCAGATATCATAATACCAAGGGTTTTGATCTTGCACTTCATCTATTGCGGTGATCAACTTGTAGGTCGGCGCATACCTCTGTTCAATAATGATCGGACGAATCCGGACTCCGAAAGGGATGTCTATCATGGAAGATAGAGTTGATAAGGTGTCAGCAAACCCGTTGTTCTTTGTTAACAGATTTGTGAAGGTTAGCTTTTCAAACCTAGGAATCAGAACATCCAGGGTTTGGTGATAGATTTTCATACTTTCTTCCTTAACCTTCCAGTCTTCTTTTACGTGAGTCAACCAAATTCAAGTCCCCAATGACGTCCAACCTTTTTGCCCTTAGTTCCAGGGCGGCTTCCAAGCCAGCAATACACGCCTCGTATTCTGCTTCATTGTTACATACCTTGAAACGGAGTTTGAAGGCTAAAGGTATGTGGGAGTTGTCGGGTGCTATCAGCAACACCCTTATCCTATAACCGTACTGGTTAGACACTCCGTCAAAGTACATTGTCCAAATCTCTTCCTCAACCTGTAGAATTACTTCATCTGGGAATGGGTATTCTACTGCTTCACCCCTTTCCACTGGGTGATTCGCCAAAAATTCCGCTACATCTCTCCCCTTAACTGACTTACGCATGACATACTTCAAATCAAATTCAGAGAGAAGAAGCAACCAACGAGCTAGCCTACCCGTAAGCACTAGTTTCTCGAAGAGATATTTGATGGGATCCAATCTCGAAACCAGACTTACAGAGTGAGATAACAGGTAGTGCCTCAACTTCTTGGTGGTCCACACCAAAGCTAAGCAAGCCTTCTCCAGTGGGGTGTAACGGGTCTCATATTCCAGCATTTTCTTACTCAGGTAATAGATGGCTTTCTCCACTCTATCCTCAAATTCCTGCGCAAGCATGCAGCCCATAGTCGTGTCGGTTATTGACAGATACAAAATCAACGGCTTCCCCGGCTCTGGCGGTGACAACACGGGCGGGTTCTAAAGGTACTGCTTGATCTACTCCAAAGCAAACTGATATCAGTCATCCCATTGAAATTTCTTTCCTTTCTTCAGGAGACCAAATGGTGGTTCACAAGTCAAGGTTAATTTTGCAATAAATCATCTTATGAATTGCACTTTACCTAGAAAGCCTCGCACCTTCTTTTCAGTCCTTGGTGGTGACATTTCTAGGATGGCCTTGATTTTGGAAGGATCAACCTCAATGGCCCTCTGTGTGATCAAGAAACCTAGCATTTTCCCTGCTGTTACGCCAAAAGTGCATTTCTGTGGATTCAACCTGAATCGATGTTCTCTGATTCGTTGGAAGAATTTCTTCAAGGTGGTGTAATGGCCTTCTCTTTCCTTGGACTTGACAATCATGTCGTCCACGTACACCTCAACCTCTTTGTGGATCATATCATGCAAGATAGTGGTTGCAGCTCGTTGATAAGTAGCCCTAGCATTCTTTAGACCGAACGGCATCACCCTGTAGCAGTAGGTTCCCCACAGTGTAGTGAAGGCAGTCTTCTCCCTGTCCTCAGGTGCCATTAAGATCTGGTTATACCCGAAAAATCCATCCATAAAGGAGAGCAACACATGGCTTGCGGTGAAGTCCACTAACTCGTCGATGTGCGGTAGAGGAAAGTCGTCCTTCGGACTAGCTTTGTTGAAATCTCTGAAATCCTCACACACTCGAATTTGGCCATCTTTCTTCGGCCTCGGAACAATGTTGGCTAACCAAGTTAGATACTCAGATACTAGCAAGAACCCTGCATCTATCTGCTTGGTGACCTTTTCCTTAATCTTCAAAGCCCAATTCGGGCATATTCTTCGAAGCTTCTGCTTGACGAGTCGGGCCATGGGGTCGAGAGGGATCCGATGTTGTACAATCTTAGGATCGATTCCAGGCATGTCTTTGTAGGACCATGTAAAAACATCTTTAAAATCTTTTAATAAAGCGACTAAGCGCACGCGTTCCTCTGAAGACAACGTGGACCCAATTTGGACCAGATGCGGATCCTTCTCAGTACCCACATTAATTACAATGATTTCATCAACAAAGGGTTTTATAAATCTCTCCTCCTCTCGATCAATCAAATGTTTCAAGACCAGAGGAATTCCTTCCTTGTCGTTTTTATCAAAATTTTGAAAGTCATGATCAATGCAATATACAAGTGGCACAGAGAAGTACTCAGAAACTACGGTGGTATTCACATTTAAAAGTTCCAGCTCATCCAATTTCTCGGTTACAACCAACTCAAAAGAAAAAGGGAAAAGACGACCTAGACAAAACTATGGCATCTGGGTTATCAACCCCAAGAATACCGGACTCTGACTCAGAAGAACTGGAATCTGATTCGGACTCCACATACTCTGTAGAATTAGATTCCAGCTTATTACCTGACTTAGAACTACTGGGCAGAAAACCCTCCTCTAGCTGCCAAGTGAGGGACGGTGCGTCGGATGCCTCTGGAATACCACCGGAAGGGTCCACACCTGATTGGTCTCTGATCATGGAAACGGTGAGGTCATCTCCCAAGCTCTCTAGATCGATCGGAGGATCTGAAAGGAGACATGCCAGTGCTACTCCTATCTCAAGTTCACTGCTGTTGGACTCACCCTCTATACTCTGTTCAGCCTCAGCAGATAATTCAGTTTGTTCCTTTGTGTCGCTCTCTTGTAGCTGTAAGTTGAAGAAGATCTCAAAGCCGGGTAGGCACCACTTCTCCGACTTCAACCATGGCTCAGGAAAGCCGCAAAATGGGAAGTCTTCTTCCTCCCGGACAAAGCAGCCGTTCAGAGTTCCCTAAATTGGCCTATGCACAAGCTCATAGTGCTTCCCACTTTGCTTTGCTGTGGCTCTTCCTACCATTTCCTTCCCTTTTCTCACCCAGTCCTCTTTGGTAGGCGCGTAGCCCAAGACAAAGGCATGAGGGTTATGTGGCACTTCGGCCAGTGTAGTAACGCCCTTCTGACCGTTCTTTCCTAATCCCATCCCGGGTATATGTTGTAGCTTGTTCATGAGGTAGACTAATTGAGCACTGATGTACAACCCCTCATCAATAACTAGAATATTCTGCACCACCTGTGCCTCAACCAAGGTAAACCCAGACAAGAAAACATCTTCATCATCGTGTATAATCTCCAGTGCTGGTGTAGTAACCTCCGGCAGAGGATGTATAGAAGAATTCCCAAAAACAATGGCTACCCCCTTTCCAAGAGGATACTTCAGTATTTGATGCAAGGTGGAAGAGACAACTTTTACTTGGTGCAACCAGGGTCGCCCAAGTAACAAGTTGAAAGTAGCCGGAATATCCAAGACGTGAAATTCAATATCCTGTTAGGCCGGCCCGACCTGTGTTCTGATCTGAACTGTTCCCATCACCTCTTTGCTTTTATTATCGTAAGCCCGAATCACCTGGGCCGTTGGTACAAAATCCACTAGCTTCAAGCCAATAGCATAGACCGTGCGCGACGGACAAACATTAATCGCAGACCCAGTGTCAACCAACACAACCGGCACCCACTTCTCTCTATATTCAACAGAGATGTATAATGGTTTGTTATGCGCAGAGCCCTCGGGCGGCAATTCCTTATCGGAGAAGGTCAAAGTTGGGGAAGCACCTCCCGGGAAAACAAGTCCCACTAATTGTTCTAGGGTTGTGTTGATAGATAGCTTGGCCTTATCCATTGCTGACAGGACAGCTTGCCGGTGCATGCGCGAAGTCATAAGCAACCCTTAGATAGATATGTCTGCTTGGATCTTCTTTAACTGTTTCAACACAGCTTCTTCCTCTAACAGTTTTTCCCTTTATTTTTTAGTTTTCTTATCCTTTCTGGATGCTTCGGGTTAGTCCAAGTGTGGGGGCTTGGAGTACCGCTCGCTTCTAGTCATATGATCCACCTCCTCAGTGTACCGAGTGTCATCTAGCAAGTCCTGGCCCCAATCCTCGTCGGTGTGGGCAAGATGCAGATCATCATTTTTCCACCATACTCCTCCGGCAACTGACAGGCAATTGTTCGGTTCCGTCGTAATTACTCTTACATCACAGTCATCCCCCGCAGGGTGTTTGGCTTTCCTAGCTTTCTGACTATTCTCATCCCTTTTTTGTTCAAATCGCTTCAGTGCGGCCTCTTGTTCCGTATCAGCAGTACTAATAATGCCCGATTCCTAAGCTAAATTCTTAATACCGGTGCTCTCTGGAAACTTCCTCTTGTCCTCGGCCTTTCCGGCCTTCGTAGCAGTTCCTGTTTCTAGCTCTTCCAGTTTTGGTTGAAGTCCCTCATCCACATTAGGTTCATCACTAAGCCACCTAGAGTTGTCTGTCGACTCGTTTAGATTGAACCAGTTAATGTGCACATCTCCTGAATCTTGTTTATCGAAGAACTGCAGATTGTTGATGTCCTCCTCCAAATCAGCTAAGTCATCTAACCCCTGGCTTGGGCCATCCTCCCGAACCACACTAACCTTAATTCCTGTTGGCAACTCCACCTTTAGTTTGGCCTGATTGGTCGGCACAATATAACGGCGTGGGTTGTATTCCTCCTCAGATAAATCAACGGAGCCCTCAGGCACTGAATTAACATTCCCATTCTCCACCAGGGTTACCCTGCCTTCATCTACCACGGTCACCACTACAAGTTTGGGTTGGGATGTGAACGCGTTCATCATGCACAAATCTGTGCTCTCAGGGATGAACAATGCCGACTTAGGTAAATGGGAAGGGTGATGTATATACTGGGATCGTAAGGGACGACCAGTGTATGGATGAGGTTTATTTGCCGGGATGGAAGGGGTTGGTTATGTTGTGGGAGAGGATTTGTAGTGACATTGGGTTTTTTAGGAGGTGCTATCACCTTATTGTCAATGAGATCTTGAATCTCATGACATAATCTAAAGCATAGATCAGTGCTGTAATCATGCTGTTGGTGAAAGGCGCAGTATTTGGCCGGTTTGTGTTTCGAGAGAAGAAGATCAGGTGGGGGGCGAGGCTCTAGTGGCTTAAGGTGCCCTTTTTTGATCAGGACCCCTAAGGCTTTGGATAAGGACATGTATAGTGGGGTGAAGACCCTTTGGCCTCAGGGTTGATGGCTAGAAGTTTGTGAGGTTATATTGGATGTACCGGCAAAGGGGTTGGCAGTTTTAGGTGTGGTGGTGATCGTACCCACATTGGAAGACCTTACAGCTATACTACCACTCATAGTCGCATTGGAACTGCGTGTGAAAGCCCTCTTGGGTTGCTCCTTTTCCTAATCTATCAGACCTTGCTTCATTGCATCCTCAATTTGTACCCCTATTTCGTGGAGGTCAACAAATGTAGATAGAGGTAAGACTATCATCATCTGTAACAATCTTGGTTACAAGTTACGAACCACCATTCTGATCTAGTCCTTTTCAGCCGGTCAGATGGTCATCATGGAGGACTTGGCCCTTCACTGGGTCACAAAATTTGAGAAGCCCTCATTTGCCTCCTGGCAAGTTGCTTCGAGATCACGAGTTGTGACCTTGATTTGAGTGTTATAGGAGTACTGTTCTATGAAGGCGTCGGCCATTTCCTCCCAATTTCTCTTCATAGAGTCTTCAAGTTTGGCATACCAAATGGCCGCTATACCCGACAGGGTCTGGCCAAAGAGCGACAACTTCTGTAGTCTGGTGAGACCCATGGGTCGTAGGATATCAGAGAACAGTCGTAGATGGACCATAAGATCGCTGGAATCGGCAAACCAGTCTATATGCAGCATCTTGAATCTATCTGGCAATGTCACTGCCAAATCAGTATAGCCATCATCTATGTCAGGAATTGAATTCACGCCCTATGCTCGTTTAAAGAGCTTTTCCAGCTTGCTCACTTTCAGCACAGTAGGGTCGACCTCAAACTCAAAAGGGGCCTCCGTTTGGTATGTAGGTGCTTTGGAGGTCTAGGTTCGAATCGGATCCACTGGGATGCCCGTATTTTCCTGGACGTTAGCTATGGGAGCAGTAGCTCCAGGTGCTGGAAGGTTTGCAGGAGGTGGATGGGATGCAGAGGCCACTGCCTGTTGCGACTGTTGTTGTTGCAGCCTAGCGATCAACTCAGCTTGCTAGGCTGCAATTTTTGCTTGGCGGGCAGTGACTTCTGCTTGGCGGGCAGCATCTAGCTACATAGCCTTAATAGTTTGCTGGAGTTGTCGAAGCATATCTTCCTTGTTGGTTGGAGGACTTTAAACCACCGGAGCTGGCGAGTACTCTCTGTCCAGAGTCGAAGTAGATGATTGGGCCTGACTAGGTACAGGCGAGGTAAATGGTGACTGCTAAATTGGCGAGTTCTGTCAAATCCTCCTCTATCTAGTAACCGGCGAGAGTGAAACAAACACTGGATGTCCCCTAACTAGATCCCCATATTTGCAAATCCTTCTAACTTGGGTCCAGAGTGCTTGGGGGGTAACAGACTCGTCTGAAGCAATGGTGTAAATTACCTTGCAAAAAGAAAATAAAGCAAAAAGAAACAAAAATCAGAAACTGCACAGCACCTCGGTTTAGATTCAAACAACATGCAGCTGCAAACATAAGCTGGAGAACTGTATTCAACACTAAATTTCTACCTTCCAAAAATTGATACCCTTAAACTGATACCCAGACTTGCAACTGATACACACATTCCTGCAAAGTTTCACTCTAAAAGCACATATCAAGCAAGTGAGAGCCAAAACACCCCTGTGATGGGGTATGGTTACCCTGTCCTAATTTCATCAGGAGCTAGGGGTTCACTATGCAAACAAGCGGTTTCATACAATTCCTGCATTCGGGTGAGCAATCTGTCCTAGTTTGAAACAGTCTCTATGGCTTCCAATATGCAACTAGGTCGATTGGTCAAAAAGGATACCTCAGCAAGACTACGTAATATACCTCTTGCACCTAACACCGAGAAGTGAAAGGAGGATCAAATGGTACAATGGTAGTCTAGATCGAAGGGTTGTGTTTCTATCGTGGCAGAGCCTGCAACCGGTCAACCTTTTGGCAAGCTTTTCCAAGCAAGCCTCCGGCAAACAGCTCAGGAATAGCAGATGGAAAACACAATGACTTAGGTGCACCGATGCAAATGCAAATGCAAAAAAACACATAAGTGTAAATAAAACAACATATCATGAGTTCAAGTCAAGTTCTCTAAGTCCCTAGCAGAGTGGCCAGAAACTATGGACTCGCCTTTTTCCGTGCCCCGCTTTTCGGAAAGGGTTTGACAAGAAGGCCTCACAGTTCAGACTCCCGCGGTTTTGAATCTAGTCTCACAAGTGCAATGTGAAACTAATAATCACCAAAGAGTCCAAATCCGACAAACCTTTTTTGGACAATCGATTTTAAATCAAATAATGCCAAAATTGGACTGCTTTGCTAGATATAAAGTCGCCACTTAAATATTTTATTTTTGAAAAAATTTAGGAACCCTGACTCGTGCCAAAGGCCACGTGTCCGTCATCACCAAAGTTGCCTTGGTTCGGGAACTTGGGTACGAGAGAGGAAGGTCTTGAAATGAGCACCCCCACTCGCCCGATCATAGATTGGCCTCTTCTAATCATGATATGATTTTTATAAACATTATGTGTTCTTGTTCCGATTATTAAACTAGCTTTACTATGTGACGCACATAAGAAAGTATAGACTAGTCGCAATACTTGGAACAATTCAACTCATGTTTTTTTGTGAAAATGGTTTGAATTTGCCACCCTCAAGTGGGCTTAAAGATGTGGATTTGCCACCAAACATAGTGGGCTTAAAACATGATTTGCCATTTCACAAAGTGGGCATAAAACGTACATTTGTTGAATCGTTCCAATTCGAATAGCAAGCCTTCATCCACAGGCATTCATGCAGTTTAGCATTTAAGCACATAGCCTCATAGAAAGCATGCTAATCATGGCAACATGGCAATAACACTCATGCAAGTATGCTAAAGCGTAAAATCTTATCGAGTACTCCAAGCCAAAACAAAAAACTAGTTAGAAAAATGCATGATCCTAACTATGTTAAGTGTCTAATGCAACACATGCAATATGCAATTAATAGGCTCGGCTACTAAGTATGGCATTTGATTTGTTTAAATAACATGCGGTTAAACACGTATTCAAATAAGATATTGAAATGACAATGCAGTTTGTATGATGTGCTGAGCCTCGGTGCATGCAAGACAAATGAATGGATACAAACGTGCAAGCATAAGGTATGCTAATTGAAAAGGTCCCTAATTTAGCCATCGAAAGTGATTAAATAAAAGGGAGAAAGACGTGAGGTTAGAAGATATACACACACGCACGCACGCTTATTACAACATTACACCCTCGCGAAGGAGGGTCCAAATGAATAAACGCTAACTAACTAGCTATGCTAATTAAGCTAACTATTACAACACAATTTAACCAACTATTCTAAGCTAATTAAATATTACAAATCAATCTAATTAGCTAAATACTTAACTAATTAATTACAAAGCAATTAAGCTAATTAATTACAACATAAAGTAATTAACTAACTATTCTACTTAAATAATTACAACGTTTGCATGAATTAGTTACCACGAATTAACTAAGCAAATCTTACAACATAATTCATTATACTAATGAATCAATTAAAGCAATCAAACGCATTTGATGTGAGCACCGAGGAAGATGGATGGAGGTTGCATGCACATCGCCTAAAAGCTCCTTTGTCTGCCCTAGATTGCCTCTGTTTCACCTTTAGCCATTGCCTCTATTTCTGCAAAACTGCACTGCTGGCCACACACCAAGGGCCGGCCGTGTATTACTGATGGCCGGCCGAGCCCACAGAGGATCGGTCGTGCATTGATTTGGTACAAACTTTGTTTTTGTGCTCTAAGGTGAAATCAGCGCAGATAGAGCATTTTCAAGCTCTATTTATCCTTCCTTCCCTCTTTGTCATAGGAAAGCCTCAAGAGAAGGTTGGGATTGACTCCAAAACCATCAATGAGCGATATGATCGCTTGATGATCTCGGATATCATCTTGGACCAAAGTTAATAAATGTAATGCAAATGGACCACCCCTCCCTTTTTGTCATGGAATGAACTCAAAAAAAGAAGTTGAGACACTTCAAGGACATCAAAAACACCATGAATTGATGCTTGATGACCCTTGATACAAGGAACTTGGCATAACATCCAGCCAAGTTCAAGCTTTTCTAGTCATTTTCTTTAAGTGTGTTGATCCAGATTTTAAACCAATTGTTTTGGGCCTAACCATTCATTAGTCCATTTGTCCAAATATGATGTTTAGAGTCCTCTAACCAAGAAGTGATGTCAAACAAAAGGTCCCTCTAAAACATGAGAAAGAGACTACACTGTTGACGATGAATCTCCGAAGAGATTAAGCCATTAAGTGTAGATCTCCTTTACAGGCCTTGAATAACCTCGATTGGTTAAAACCATTCTCATAAATGAAAGATATGGATTCATTAATTGATTAGTGAATTTTAGCCTCAAAGCATGTGAAATGAACCAAGAAAGCATATTAAGCACAAGGTATGTTAACTATGTAACCTCAAGGGTGTCTAACAAGGTGTGAACCAAATGGAAAGGCTTAGATAACCTCAAAAAAATCCCAAACACATGCTAATCGGAGATAAAACATGCATGAAAAGAGGGTAAAAGCTACGCAACAAAGATAAGAATTGAAGCTAAATAACAAGAATAAGGAGGGGTGGCTAATCCCTCAATTTTTTGGAGCTTCAAAGCATGATTTTCAGCCTTCTTAAACCTCTGAAAATCAGTATGAACACTAAGGAAAGAGAGTGAAAAGGAAAAGAGTTTAGGTTAGGAAATAAAGGTGTAGAAAGAGCAAGCTCTTTTTACCCTTTTGGTAACCCTTCAAACTCAACTCCAACACTTCAAACAGGCTAAAAAACAACTAAAACAGCAAGAATGATGGAGTAAAGAGCAAAAATGAAAGTAAGGAAAGAGAAAGCAAGCTTATACCTTTCAAGAAGCAAGCTTGCTCTTAGAGTTTCCAACTCAATTTCAATGCACTCTCAAGCTTGAATTACACTTCCTCAAGATCAACCAAGGCTTTAGGATGATCAAACAAGGTTGTATATGGTGTGTAGTAGTGGTGTAAGCATACTAGGTTAGCTCAAGGGATGCCTTGCAATGGAAGAAGGAGGAGTCAAGGCTCTCAAGGGTGTATATCTCTTTTCTAGATATTTGTTCAACCCTCAAAACAATCCCAGAGCTTCGGTTTTATAGAATTCAAGCTGAAAAGGTGACAAATATCTTCAAAAATGGACAGCTGGTGGCCTCCAGCCCAGAACAGTGTTTATCGCCATCGAAAGCCGGCTGGCCATTCATAGCCACGGCCGGCCATCATCAATGCACGGCCGGGCCTTGATGGCCTCCCCTGTTTTTTTGGTTCAACCTTAGCTCATGAAGGGAAAAGGTCCAAAAATAAAGCTCACAAGTTCCAATAAGGTAAATGTTGAAGATATGAGGTTATTTTGGGAGCCTGATTGATTCTGAATCACTGCGAATTCGTAATTCAACTTTCATCATTGAGTGCACTGAATCGAGTGTCCGAGTCTCATGGGCAGTCAAAAGTGGGGTGTCTACATATATATAATTATCAACTCTACTAAACTTGTGAACTTCTTAGAATGTTTTGGTACTTTCACTAGCAAATAATAAGAAGATTTTGAAATAATGGGACTTATTAATTTGTTGGTTTATAAATTTGGTTTGGCTTAATCAAGCATCTTGTCAAGTAGATAGTGTGCATAATTTCTCTATTGCACTAACAAACACCAATAAATACAGAAACATACAAATTAGGTAAACAATTAGCAAACCAGAAGATTACATACCAGATTGTGGAGATTAACAGCTAATCGGCGAGCTATATACATCTCTGCAGGACCACAGCGATGACAAAGCGAGAAGCTGGTGTATTAGTTGTGAGGAAAGAAATCGTCAATCGGCAACAGGCGTATGATTTAGTTCAAATATGGTAGAAGTTACGGTTGGGAAATAAAGTTAAGTCTCCTGGGACATCGAATAAAAAATTTCTAGAAGGGAGAGATGGAGGGCCCAGGTTGGTTAGCCGATCGGTTGGGAGATCAAGCTAGTCTCTATAACCACATGGATAGGAAAGTGCAAAGACAACTCATCTCTTCAAAAACAGAGTTGCGACCCATGTCATGTAGAAGACCAACTTTGGGCGCTTTGACTCAAGTAGCTTCGGAAGTGTGCGTACCAAATACCGCACTAGATGATTGTGGATCGGAGCTCCACACTTGATTGGACTATCCACGAATCAAGACCCTGCAGCAATGAGCACCGTTTGAGCTGCGCGGCCGGGGTTGGCCGGATAACCCCTCCGGTGTTAGAGTGAGTGATCGGAGAAGATGAGAGGTACTCCCTAAGTGTAGAGAGTTGTGTTTTAGTGAGTATGGTTCAGCACAGATCAGTTACCTTCAGCGTGAAGTCAGTGTATTTTATATAGAACTCCTTGCTTGTTGCCCAAGATGGTTTCATGGAGCTCTGGTGCTGCAAAGTTTCCTTTAACATTGCTCAAGGTAGGGGACTATCTGGTGTTTAACAAGGGGCATATATACTCATTGTAACCATGCTTGTAATAGATCACATTCCCTCGACCAACTGTTTCCGTGATTCTAGGGAGAGGGGACCAGTTGAGGTGGCATCCTCCATGTGCATGCATTAACAGCTTCCATATTTTTCTGTTAGGTTCTTTTAACTTGGTACTGTCGTGCCTCGGCTCGGCCTTTTATGCGATTTCCTGTAGAGATAGACTGGCCCAGTAGGATATCTTTGTATGGGCTTGGCCCCTTTTTGGTTCGGTCCAAGGATCAGGTCCCGTAGCTCGGCCCAGCCCAGCATCATGGCTGGACTGGCCTTTCTACTATGGTTTGGGCCCAAGTGCTTGACGACTTGGGTGGATTGTTGATGTTGTAATTGGGCTAATCTGACGGTCTCACTTGTTTACCCTGCTCCTCAAGACTTGAGTCTAATGGATTGGGTTGGCCCAAGGCTTAGATTCGACCCATTTTATATTTAGTCCCTTCATTTGCCCCTTAGCTCGTACTAAGGTTCCCCTTGGGGGGAGCTATTGCTCTATACTCCAAACATCACATCGCTTCGGATCTGCCCCAGTTTGGCCTAGGTGACAATTCAATCCTGACACACGCCCCCTACATGTGTACTTTCATGGTGACATGTGGCGGCGTGGTACTAGTGCGCAGAGATAGTGCGCCGATTTCATACTGATGGTTGTGATTTATGTACCTTTGCGCTGGCTGAGTGCAATAAAGCTCTAGGGTTATCTATCCAAACCCCTTCATCTATCTCCAAACTTTTAGAGAGTCTAGAACCCTCTCTGTTCATCTATGTTGGTCTCGATGGCGCTCTGCCCAGACGTTTTGTTGCCATTCTCATTCTCGTTTTAGGGCTGTCTACTTGTCGTTGCTATTTTAATATCTGTAAGTTTCTCTGAAATTTATCTTTTCTTGTACTTTTCTTTCTTGATTACCGCCTTTGGCCCTTGCACCATTGTTTCTGGCGTCTGGTTCTATTCTTTGCTTAGCTTGAGTTTTGTCTTCGCCCTATTAGGTCTGGTTAATGGGGAAATTTTGGTCGTTAGTTGATACCCCTAAGGCAATGGCCTTGTTTCATTGAGACTATGGTATTCCTGACAATGTGACCCTTTTGCTGGCGAAGGTTGACGCCAAGCGCATGGGCACCAGAAGTACCGTTGCTTTCCCAGTCGCAACCATTGTTGAATGATGGGTCCGATTTCCCCTTGATCCTTTGGTGCGCCGCTTCTTGCACCAAGTTTAGCTTACCCCCATGCATGTGTTTGTCAATCTGTTCCAGGTTGTCTGTGGCATCTTCGCTCTTAACAAGTGGTTGGGTTTGAACTTGGACATCAAGGACATTTTGGGTTGCTATACCATTTCACACAATAAGGATCACAGTACTAATTATCTCCGTGGTCGCTAGGCCGATTGTCATCTTGTAACTGGCTTACCTGATTCGGACAAACATAATGACGATTTTCTGCAAGTCGGTGGTAATTGGGAGTTTTTTGTTGGGACTAAGTTCCAACCTGAACGAAGGACCCAAAAAGATGGCTACCCAGGTCCGAGTCCATTCTCCTAGTATTTTTGTGTTTTTTTCCTTGTTTTGGATGTTGTTCTAACGTTGTTCTTCATTTCTGCAGAGGCTTCTCATTTTCAATGCAGGCCGAACCGAGAGAACACCGAGGCCATCAAGGCTATTTTGAGGTACAAGAAGAGGTCTGTGCGTGAGCTGCTGGACTACCAGGCGACTTATCGTTCCACCATCTCGAAGAAAGCGAGGCTTGCTGCGTCTCTTTTGGATTCTAACACTAAAACTGATACATCCCTTACCCCTCTGGTCATGAACCGCCGCTGAAGCTAAGGCTTCTTGTATGAGAGGACACCTTCTCCTGCCTCCAGTTTCATAAGGGGTGGGTCAACGTCAAAAAGGAGAGTGCTAGTGGACTTGGAAGCGGAGGCCTCTAGCTCTTTTGACGTTTTTGGGACTCATTTGATGAAGGCCGAACCGAAAAGCCTTATGGACGTAAAGATAGAGATTGGAGCCTCTGGCCCTTGTGTTGCTGCTGCCGAACCCTCTACTTCAGCTGCTGTAAGGCCGAAGAAGCGGAGGAGGGAGACCGGTAAAGCAGTAATTGGAGAGACTTCTGAAGATCCTGTTGGCGATGAGTCGTTTGAGAAGTGGAAGCCGCCAATGTTGTATCACGGCAAACCCATAACTACTTTTGATTCAGTTATTGCTTTTGGGGACTTTGCTTTTGACCTAACCAAGACCTTGTTGATGCCAGTGGATATGGCATATCACAACGGGCCCCATGATATTTCGATTCTGAAGGGAACCCTTCAAATGATGACTGTTGTAAGTGTTTTTGGGATTTTCTTGGTGTTATTGTACTGTTTGCTTTCTTTTAATATCTTGTTATCAGCTGTAGTGTATTCAGAGGATGCATCTGTCGATCACCAGAGCAAAGGAACTGGAGAAGGTCGTACTGGAGGCAACAATGAATGCTGAAAGACTAACAGTGAATTTGGAAGCTGAGAAAGAGGGACGTAGGACTATTGAGAGGGAGGTATCCCGTCTGAGCAAGGTTATTACCTTGGCTGAGAAGTCCAAGGAAGCTACCATTGGGGTACAGGCCCAACTTGAAGGCATGGTGGCAGAACTGGAGGCGGTTATTGCGGTGATGGCTGTTGAACGTTCTGCTTTGGAGGCTAAGTATTGGCAGCAAGGTTGGGATAAAGCTGGGGATGCTTACAAAAAAGAGTTGCTGGTGTTGCGGGACAAGCTTTTTTCTGAGGGGCTGGACAAGTGCTCTGGCCACTACTCAGATTCCTGAAGGGTCTCCTTTGTTTCAAAATATTATTGTTCCCTCAAGGTCCTTGGGTTCGAAGACTGCTGCTACCCATGTTATTCTTCCAGCTAAGACTTCTCTAGGAACAGATGCTGTAGCCAAGACTTTGGATAACGACACTGCCAATGAGACACTAAACGTTGAAGGGGGTGAAACCCTGGAAACTGAAGCTGTGGAAGATGTGATGACTCTAGTAGGATATCTTTGTATGGGCTTTGTCCTTTTTTGGTTCTGTCCAAGGATCAGGTCCCGTAGCTCGGCCCAGCCGAGCATCATGACTAGACTGGTCTTTCCACTACGGGTTGGGCCCAAGTGCTTGAGGACTTGGGTGGATTGTTGATGTTGTAATTGGGCTAATCTGGCTGTCGCGCTTGTTTACCCTACTCCTCAAGACTTGAGTCTAATGGATTGGGTTAGCCCAAGGCTTAGATTCGATCCATTTTATATTTAGTCCCTTCATTTGCCCCCTAGCTCGCACTAAGGTTCGCCTTGGGGGGAGCAATTGCTCTATACTCCAAACATCACATCGCTTCGGATTTGCCCCAGTTCGACCTAGGTGACAATTCAATCTTGACACACGCCCCCTGCCTGTGTATTTTTATGGTGACACGTGGCGTCGTGGTACTAGTGCGCCGATTTCATACTGATGGTTGTGATTTATATACCTTTGCGCTAGCTGAGTGTAATAAATGCTCTAGGGTTATCTATCCAAACCCCTTCATTTATCTCCAAACTTTTAGAGAGTCTAGAACCCTCTCCGTTCATCTGTGTTGGTCTTGATGGCGCTCTACCCAGACGTTTTGTTGACATTCTCATTCTCGTTTTAGGGCTGTCTACTTGTCGTTGCTGTTTTAATATCTGTAAGTTTCCCTGAAATTTATCTTTTCTTGTACTTTTCTGTCTTGATTGCTCTCTTTGGCCCTTGCGCCATTGTTTCCGGTGTCTGGTTTTATTTTTTGCTTAGTTTGAGTTTTGTCTTCGCCCTATTAGGTCTTGTTAATAGGGAAATTTCGGTTGTTAGTTGATACCCCTAATGCAATGGCCTTGTTTCATTGAGACTATGGTATTCTTGACGATGTGACCCTTTCGCTGGCGAAGGTTGACGCCAAGCGCATGGGCACCAGAAGTACCGTTGCTTTCCCACTCGCAACCATTGTTGAATGAGGGGTCCGATTTCCCCTTGATACTTTGGTGCGCCACTTCTTGCACCAAGTTTAGCTTACCCCCATGCATGTGTTTGTCAATCTGTTCCGGATTGTCTGTGGCATCTCTGCTCTTAACAGGTGGTTGGGTTTGAACTTGGACATCAAGGACATTTTGGGTTGTTATACCATTTCACACAATAAGGATCACAATACTTATTATCTCCGTGTTCGCTAGGTCGATTGTCATCTTGTAACTGGCTTACCTGATTCGGACAAACATGATGACGATTTTCTGTAAGTCGGTGGTAATTGGGAGTTTCTTGTTGGGACTGAGTTCCAATCTGAATGGAGGCCCCAAAAGGATGGCTACCTAGGTCTAAGTCCGTCCTAGTATTTTTGTGTTTTTTTCCTTGTTTTGAATGTTGTTCTTCATTTCTGCAAAGGCTTCTCGTTTTCAACGCAGGCTGCACCGAGAGAACACTGAGGCCATCAAGGCTGTTTTGAGGTATAAGAAGAGGTCTGCACGTGAGCTGCTGGACTACCAAGCGACTTATCGTTCCACCATCTCGAAAAAAGTGAGGCTTGCTGCGTCTCTTCTGGATTCTAACACTGAAACTGATACATCCCTTACCCCTCTGGTCATGAACCGCCGCCGAAGCTAAGGCTTCCTGTATGAGAGGACACCTTCTCCTGCCTCCAATTTCATAAGGGGTGGGTCAATGTCAAAAAGGAGAGTTCTAGTGGACTTGGAAGTGGAGGCCTCTGGCTCTTTTGACGTTTTGGGGACTCATTTGATGAAGGCCAAACCGAAAAGCCTTATGGACATAAAGATGGAGATTGGAGCCTCTAGCCATTGTGCTGCTGCTGCCGAACCCTCTACTTCAGCTGCTGCAAGGGCGAAGAAGCGAAAGAGGGAGATCGGTAAGGCAGTAATTGGAGAGGCCTCCGAAGATCCTGTTGGGGATGAGTCGATTGAGAAGTGGAAGCCACCAATGTTGCATCAGGGCAGACCCATAACTACTTGTGATTCAGTTATTGCTTCTGGGGACTTTGCTTTTGACCTAACCAAGACCTTGTTGATGGTAGTGGATATGGCATATCACAACGGGCCTCGTGATATTCCGATTCTGAAGGGGACCCTTCAAATGATGACTGTTGTAAGTGTTTTTGGGATTCTCTTGGTGTTATTGTACTGTTTGCTTTCTTTTAAAATCTTGTTATCAGCTGTAGTGTATTCAGAGGATGCATCTATCGATCACCAGAGCAAAGGAACTGGAGAAGGTCGTACTGAAGGCAGCAATGAATGCTGAAAGACTAACAGCGAATTTGGAGGCCGAGAAAGAGGGACGCAGGACTACTGAGAGGGAGGTATCCCGTCTGGGCAAGGTTATTACCTCGGCTGAGAAGTCCAAGGAAGCTGCCATTGGGGTACAGGCCCAACTTGAAGGGATGGTGGCAAAGCAGGATACGGTTATTGCGGTAATGGCTGCTGAAGGTTCTGTTTTGGAGGCTAAGTATTAGCAGCAAAGTTGGGATAAAGCTGGGGATGCTGGTGTTGCGGTACAAGCTCTTTTCTGAGGGGCTGGACAAGTGCTCTGGCCGCTGCTCAGATTCCTAAAGGGTCTCCTTTGTTTCGAAATATTCTTGTTCCCTCAAGGTCTTTGGGTCCAAAGACTGCTGCTACCCCAGCTATTCTTCCAGCTAAGACTTCTCTAGGAACAGATTCTGTAGCTAAGACTCTGCAGAGCGATACTGCCAATGAGACACTGAACATTGAAGGGGGTGAAACCCTGGAAACTAAAGTTGTGGAAGATGTGATGACTCTAGTAGGATATCTTTGTATGGGCTTGGCCCCTTTTTGGTTCTGTCCAAGGATCTGGTCCCGCAGCTCGGCCCAGCCCAGTATCATCGCTGGACTGGCCTTTCCACTACAGGTTGGGCCCAAGTGCTTGAGGACTTGGGTGGATTGTTGATGTTGTAATTGGGCTAATCTGACTGTCCCACTTGTTTACCCTGCTCCTCAAGACTTGAGTCTAATGGATTGGGCCGGCCCTAGGCTTGGATTCGACCCATTTTATATTTAGCACCTTCATTTGCCCCCAAACTCGCACTCCGATTCCCCTTGAGGGGAGTTATTGCTCTATACACCAAACGTCGCATCGCTTCGAATCTGCCCCAGTTCGGCCTAGGTGACAATTCAATCCTGACACACGCCCGCTGCATGTGTCCTTTCATGGTGACATGTGGCGGCGTGGTACTAGTGAACAGAGATAGTTGTAGACACCCCCATTTTTGACCGACCTTAAGACTCAGACATCATCGATTAAGCACTCGGTGATAGTGCATGTTGTGCTTGTTTCGAGCTTCGGAGTTTTGGCTAAGAGCCTTGCCTCCAGGTCTCCGAACTCTTTGTGCTTTGGCTCGGTTTGTGGATCGAACCATGTTTTCTCTTCCTGGAGGGAGGGAGAGGTCTGGTAGACCATCTCTTTGTGGTTGTAGACCACTTTTGGTGCTCAACAGCCAGTTTTCGAGACTCCCGACAGCGTGCTTTGCCTCCCGAACTCTCGTTTTGCATCCATGTTGGTTTGTTTTTGGCACAAACCTTGTTTCCCTTATTTGGAAGGTAGTACAAGGGTGGGAGACCAGTTTTTCTCCTTGGAGACCATTTTTCTTCCCGCCAGCCGATTTTTTGGTCGGGAAACTGGTTTTCTTGGTCTTTGGGCCATATTTGCTGGTCTCCCACCACACCATTGGCTTGCTTTCAGTGTGAAGACCACCAATTCCCCCTGCCGACCACTTTTTTTCCCTGGGAGACCACTTGAAGTGGTCGGCCGACCACTGAAAGTAGCAAGCCGACCACTTTAAGTGGTCGGCAACTTTCCCCCCTGTTTTGTCAGACTGAATGGATGCCAGCTGGAGGGCACAGACTGTATCCTCCATACACAATGGAGGGATTGCGTCCAAATTTTAGCTTCTCCAAGAAGCTTGAACCCTTTGTTTTTCTATAAGAGAGGCTCTCCCTCTCCATTCCAGAGGTTCTGAATTTTGCCTAAGGCACAAGTGTATATCTCCCTCTATATCCCTATATTTGGTGCCTAAAGTGTGTGTCATTCTTCACCTTTACACCACAACTCTTAACCATACACCCCACCATTGAACTGAGGTTCTTGGAGGACCTTTTTGGAGGTTGAAAAGTTGGTTTTTGGCTAAGGAACTTGCTGGTATTGCAGTGCTTCAAGGGTAACCTCATTTCTCCCCTTTTAAGCTTTGTCTTGATCATTCTCTTAGCCATATTTGCATGCTTATTTGGGCTTTTCTTTCAACTAAAAAAAGTTTTGTACTTAAGTGTTTTTAATGTTTGTTTAAGGCCTCTTGGGTATTGAGGGTCTTCTACCCTCTTGCATGCCCTAGTTGGCCTTGTGTTATGCCATGCCTTAGGGCCTTTGAGCTAGTCCTTGCTTGGCCTTCTAGCCACTGAAATCCAGTGGATTTTCAGTGGTAGGCATGTGGTTTTGAGGCCTAAAACCAGAGGGGGGTGACCCCCTCTTTTTTGGTTTTGTTTGTTTGCATTTTTGGCCTATCAAAGAAGCATGCATCTTCATACTTTCAAGGCTTGGTTTAGACACTTTTTAGTGACTTTTAGGGCCTGCCTTAACTCTGTCTATGGCTGGTTTGGTCACCTAGTGTTTGCTTTTTGCATGTGTAGTGTATTCCCATTCATGGCTCATCAAAGTAACATGTCATCCTAGCATGTATTAGCTCCATTTCAGTGGGTTTTTAGTCATCATTTGACATGCCATGGCTCTGTTTTTGGCTGGTTTAGTAGCCTTTCACATGCTCCATATGCTTGTAGTGTAAATCTTGTTCACTAGCTTCGAGTGCATGATGTTTTGGCTCATTATCCTAGCATATTTTGGCTATGTTCTAGCATAATTTTGTTCTTATTTTGGGCTGTCTTAGCTCTGTTTTGAGGCTTCTTGGTCGATTGAGGCTTGTCATGCATGCTTGTAGTGTAATAGCCTCGACTAGCTTTGAGTTTTGAGGTCTCTTGCATGCTTAACTTGAGGTATTTGCATGTTTTGGCATCATTGAGAATGTCATTTCAGAACATGTAGGGCTGCTACACTTCCATATTTTCCACTCTTCAAGTGCTCTTTAGAGTTGTGCTTTTATGCCCTATTTGTGAGCCATTGTATGAGCCTCATTTTTGTGCCTTTCAAGCCATCATCCCAACTCATTTTTGCTACTATTTTGGCCTGCATAGGGTCTGTTTGGAGTTGGTTTGGTCATTTGAGCATCGCCTTGCATGCCTCTAGTGTAATATGCCTCACTAGCTTTTGATGCTTGAGCCCTTCAACATGCGTAACATGAGTTGTTTGCATGATTCTAAGTCATCTTGCATGCCATTTTAGTGCTGGAACATATGCCATTGTAATCCATGTTTCATCCTTTCGATGCTTATGGAAAGTTGTGTTTTGTGCCTTAGATTTGGGCTATTGCATTATGCATGTTTGTGTGTGTTTTGGTGCCTTGATTTCATCATCAATGGCCACTGATTTGGGCATGACTGAGGTCAGTCCATTTTGGTTTAAGTCCATCGAGCATTGTGTATGCCATATGGTTCATTGCGTTGTGTATGCCATGTCCATTCGCATTGTGTATGCTAGTTGTTGTTCATATTGTTGCATGCTTATGTTGTCTTGCATTGAGTATGCATGCATTAGCATAATTTGCATGTTATTAGCTTTGTTAAGTTAATCATGCCACATTGCATTGTGTATGCTATGTAGTTCATAGCATTGTGTATGCTAGTATGTTAGTTGGATGTTTTCATGTTTGTCCCTTGCATCGTGTTCATATGCTTGTTTCATTGCATTGAATGTTTGCATGCTTGAGCCGCATTGTATATGTCATGCCATGTTATTTGTTGCATTGTGTTTGGAATAGAGTTAGTCCAAACACGGGAAACGAGGGACGTTTCATACTCAAAGTGATGAAACATGCCTCAATTCTCGGTCGCCGATACTCTTGACTATACATGATGCAGTTTTAGGCTTTATGTGTTTGTGTGTGCATTCATTTCATATTGAGTTATGCAATTTGGCTCCTCGGCCATCATGCATCAAGATGCATAATTGGTGGCCCGAGGGTCGAGAACTATACTCCCTTGAGCTTATGTAATGATAGGGAGGAGGGTTGTGCATACATGTTTTGCAAATACTTTGCCATGCCCCTTTCTTGCTCTCTGTTGCAGCAAACCAGAAACCAGCAGCAAAAATTGGTCGGCCAACCACTTTTTCTGGTTTTCACCACAAAAAGTGGTCAGTAGGTGGTCTCCAAAGCCAACAACTGGTCGGCAGCCTTCCCACGGGTTCCCCTGGTGGAGTTTCAGCCTTCTGGAGCTTTGTGCAGTGTTCTGAGATCAATTGAAAACAGAGGCAAGTCGGGGCATCGCGATGGATTTCTGAGCAAGGCAATTCGAGCATGCATGCATCCTTCATCATCCAAGGCAGAGCTGAGGCAGCCCACTTCACATAGTTTGCATGCTTATTTAATTGCTAATTTAGTTGATTTGTTAACTAGTTAGTGTTGTGTAATAATTAGTTGTAGCTTGTTATTCATTTTGTTGTGTAATAACTAGTTTAATTAGAATAGTTGGTTAATTAGTTGGTTCTGTATTATTTATTCGGACCCTCCGTCGAGAGGGCACAACTGTTGTAATAAGTGTGCGTGTGTGTGATGCATATCTTCCAACCCCCATTTCTTTCTCCCTTTTATTTACTAGCTTACGATGGTTAGTTTTAGGGCATGTTTCAATTAGCATCCTTATGTTTCGCATGTTTACATTCATTCATCTGTCTTGCATGCACCGGGCTCGGCGCATCATACTAACTACATTGTATTTCAATTCCTGTTTGAATACATGTATCAAGTTGCATTTCACATGACATTTTAGAATAGCCGAGCCTATCTTAGTTGCATTTTGCATGTGTTGCATTAGGTATTCTTGACATAGCTAGGATCATGCATGATTACTAACTATCTTCTATTTTGGCTTGGAGTACTCGGTGAGTGTTTATGCTTTAGCATCCTTGCATGTGTGTGAGTGATTGCCATGATAGCATGCTTGCCATGAGGCTATTTGCTTATGTGATATAATTGCCTGAATGTCTGTGGGTGAAGGTTGGATTACCTGAATTGGAACAATTCATTGATTGCAAGTTTTAAGCCCACTTGAGAGTGGCAAATTACCATGTTTTCTAAGCCCACTTGAGGGTGGCAAAATCCACATTTTAGCCTACTTGCGAGTAGCAAACTGCTTTAAAAAACAAACAGGAGATGTTTTGTTCTAACTTAGGCGATCCAGTCTATACTTGTGTGTTGTGCGCATCACATAGTAATTCTAGCTAATAATCGGAATAAGAACACATGTGTTTTCAAAAACAAGATATCATGTTTAGTAGTGGCCGATCTTTGATCGGGCGAGCGGGGGTGCTCATTGCATGACCTTCCCCTCTCGTACCCAAGTTCCCGAGCCGAGGCAACTTTGGTGATGATGGACACGTGGCCTTAGGCACAAGTCTGGGTTTCCTAAATTCTCCCAAAATAAAATATTTAGGTGGCGACTCTGTATCTGGTAAAGTAATCCATGTTTGGCACTTCTTTCTAAAAATCAGTTTTTCGAAACGATTTGCCGGATTTGGATTTTTTGGTGAGTTATCAATCTTGCATTGCACTTTGTGAGATTAGATTCAGAACCGTGACATTGAGTCCGAGCTGTAGTGAGCCCAATGAACAAAACGGGATTTTCCCGGGACGTTCGGGCGCGTCTACAATAGTGCGCCGATTCCATATTGATGGTCGTGATTTATGTACCTTTGCACTGGCAAAGTGCAATAAATGCTCTAGGGTTATCCATCCAAACCCCTTCATCTATCTCCAAACTTTTAGAGAGTCTAGAACCCACTCCGATCATCTTTGTTGGTCTCGATAGTGTTCTGCCCAGACGTTCCGTTGCCATTCTCATTCTCGTTTTAGGGCTGTCTACTTGTCGTTGCTGTTTTAATATTTGTAAATTTCCCTGAAATTTATCTTTTCTTGTACTTTTTTGTCTTAATTGCCCTCTTTGGCCCTTGTGCCATTGTTTCCGGCGTCTGGTTATATTCTTTGCTTAGTTTGAGTTTTGTCTTCACCCTATTAGGTTTGGCTAATGGGGAAATTTTAGTCGTTAGTTGATACCCCTAAGGCAATGGCCTTGTTTCATTAAGACCATGGTATTCCTGATGATGTGACCCTTTCGCTGGCGAAGGCTGACGCCAAGCGCATGGGCACCAAAAGTACCGTTGCTTTCCCAGGCGCAACCATTGTTGGATGAGGGGTCTGATTTTCCCTTCATCCTTTGGGGCGCCGCTTCTTGCACCAAGTTTAGATTACCCCCATGCATGTGTTTGTCAATCTGTTCCGGGTTGTCTATGGTGTGTCCGCTCTTAACAGGTGGTTGGGTTTGAACTTGGACATCAAGGACATTTTGGGTTGCTATACCATTTCTCACAATAAGGATCAGAATAATTATTATCTCCGTGTTCGCTAGGCCGATTGTCATCTTGTAACTAGCTTACCTAATTCGGACAAACATAATGACGATTTTCTGTAAGTCAGTGGTAATTAGGAGTTTCTTGTTGGAACTGAGTTCCAATCTGAACGGATGCCCCAAAAGGATGGCTACCCACGTCTGAGTCTATTTTCCTAGTATTTTGGTGTTTTTTTCCTTGTTTTGAATGTTGTTCTAATGTTGTTCTTCATTTCTGCAAAGGTTTCTCATTTTCAATGCAGGTTGAACTGAGAGAACACTGAGGCCATCAAGGCTGTTTTGAGGTATAAGAAGAGGTTTGCGCGTGAGCTACTAGACTACCAGGCGACTTATTGTTCCACTAACCCGAAGAAAGCGAGGCTTGCTGCGTCCCTTCTGGATTCTAACACTGAAACTGATACATCCCTTACCCCTCTGGTCATGAACCGCCGCCAAAGCTAAGGCTTCCTATATGAGAGACACCTTCTCCTGCCCCCAGTTTCATAAGGGGTGGGACAACGTCAAAAAGGAGAGTGCTAGTGGACTTGGAATCGGAGGCCTCTGGCTCTTTTGACGTTTTGGGGACTCCTTCGATGAAGGCCAAACCGAAAAGCCTTATGGATATAAAGATGGAGATTGGAGCCTCTGGCCCTTGTGCTGCTGCTGCCGAACCCTCTACTTCAGCTGTTGTAAGGCCGAAGAAGCGGAGGAGGGAGACCGGCAAGGCAGTAATTGGAGAGGCTTCTGAAGATCCTGTTGGGGATGAGTCGTTTGAGAAGTGGAAGCCGCCAATGTTGCATCAGGGCAAACCCATAACTACTTCTGATTCAGTTATTGCTTCTGGGGACTTTGCTTTTGACCTAACCAAGGCCTTGTTGATGCCAGTGGATATGGCATATCACAACGGGCCCCATGATATTTCGATTCTAAAGGGGACCCTTCAAATGATGACTGTTGTAAGTGTTTTTGGGATTTTCTTGGTGTTATTATACTGTTTGCTTTCTTTTAATATCTTGTTATCAGCTGTAATGTATTCAGAGGATGCATCTGTCGATCACCAGAGCAAAGGAACTGGAGAAGGTCGTACTGGAGGTAGCAATGAATGCTGAAAGACTAACAGCGAATTTGGAAGCTGAGAAAGAGGGACGTAGGACTATTAAGAGGGAGGTATCCCGTCTGAGCAAGGTTATTACCTTGGCTGAGAAGTCCAAGGAAGCTACCATTGGGGTACAGGCCCAACTTGAAGGGATGGTGGCAGAACTGGAGGCGGTTATTGCGGTGATGGCTGCTGAACGTTCTGCTTTGGAGGCTAAGTATTGGCAGCAAGGTTGGGATAAAGCTGGGGATACTTACAAAAAAGAGGTGATGGTGTTGCGGGACAAGCTTTTTTCTGAGGGGCTGGACAAGTGCTCTGGCCAC
This sequence comes from Camellia granthamiana, assembly GCA_036172215.1. Lineage (NCBI taxonomy): Eukaryota > Viridiplantae > Streptophyta > Magnoliopsida > Ericales > Theaceae > Camellia > Camellia granthamiana. The sequence goes on from CM069912.1 coordinate 40,682,990, forward strand.
TACTCAGATTCCTGAAGGGTCTCCTTTATTTAAAAATATTCCTGTTCCCTCAAGGTCCTTGGGTCCGAAGACTGCTGCTAACCCTGCTATTCTTCCAGCTAAGACTTCTCCAGGAATAGATTCTGTAGCCAAGACTCTGTAGAGCGATAATGCCAATGAGACACTGAACGTTGAAGGGGGTGAAACCCTGGAAACTGAAGCTGTGGAAGATGTGATGACTTTAGTAGGATATCCTTGTATGCGCTTGGCCCATTTTTGGTTCTGTCCAAGGATCAAGTCCCGCAGCTCAGCATAGCCCAGCATCATGGCTAGAATGGCCTTTCCACTACGGGTTGGGCCCAAGTACTTGAGAACTTGGGTGGATTGTTGATGTTGTAATTGGGCTAATCTGACTGTCCCACTTCTTTACCCTACTCCTCAAGACTTGAGTCTAATGGATTGGACCAGTGCAAGGCTTGGATCCGACCCATTTTATATTTTGTCCCTTCATTTGCCCCCTAGCTCGCACTAAGGTTCCGCTTGGGGGAGCTATTGCTCTATACTCCAAACGTCGCATCACTTGCGCCATTGTTTCCGTTGTCTGGTTCTATTCTTTGCTTAGTTTGAGTTTTGTCTTCGCCCTCTTAAGTCTGGTTAATGGGAAATTTTCGGTCATTAGTTGATACCCCTAAGGCAATGGCCTTGTTTTATTGAGACTATGGTATTCCTGACGATGTAACCCTTTTGCTGGCGAAGGTTGACGCTAAGCGCATGGGCACCAGAAGTATCGTTGCTTTCCTAGTCGCTGCCATTGTTAAATGAGGGGTCCGATTTCCATTTCATCCTTTGGTGCACCGTTTCCTGCACCAAGTTTAGCTTACCCCCATGCTAGTGTCTGTCAATCTGTTTCGGGTTGTCTGTGGCCTCTCTTCTTTTAACAGGTGGTTGGGATTGAACTTGGACATCTGGGACATTTTGGGTTGCTATACGCTTTCACACAATAAGGATCATAGTACTTATTATCTTCGTGTTCGCTTGGCCGATTGTCATCTTGTAACTGGATTACCTAATTCAGACAAACATAATGACAATTTTCTGCAAGTTGGTTGTAATCGGGAGTTTCTTGTTGGGTTTGAGTTCCAATCTGAACGGATGCCCCAAAAGGATGGCTACCCAGGTCCGAGTCATTCCTCCTAGTATTTTTGTGTTTTTTGCCTTGTTTTGAATGTTGTTCTTCATTTCTGCAGAGGCTTCCCGTTTTCAGCGTAGGCCGAACCGAGAGAACACCGTGGCCATCAAGGCTGTTTTCAGGTATAAGAAGAGGTTTGGAGTATAGAACTGCTAGACTACCAGGCGACTTATCGTTCCACTTTCCTGAAGAAAGCGAGGTTTGTTGCGTCTCTTCTAGATTCTAACACTGAAATTGATACAACCCTTACCCCTCTAGTCACGAACCGCCGCCGAAGCCAAGGCTTGCCGTATGAGAGGACACCTTCTCCTGCCTCCAGTTTCACAGGGGGTGGGTTAATGTAAAAAATGAGAGTGCTAGTGGACTTGGAAGTAGAGGCCTTTGGCTCTTTTGACGTTTTGGGGACTCCATTGATGAAGGCCGAACCGAAGAGCCTTATAAACGTGAAGTTGGAGATAGGATCCTCTAGCCCTTATGCTGCTGCTGCTGAACCCTCTGCTTCTGTTGCTGCAAGTGCGAAGAAGAGGAGGAGGAAGACCGGCAGGGCGGTATTTGGAGAGGTTTCTGAAGATCCTGTTGGGGATGAGTTGTTTGAGAAGTGGGAGCCGCCAATGTTGCATCAGGGCATACCCATTTATACTTCTGATTTAGTTATTACTTCTGGGAGTTTGCTTTTGACCTGACCAAGACCTTGTTGATGCTAGTTAATATAGCAGATCACAAAGGGCCGCATGATATTCCGATTCTGAAGGGGACCCTTGAAATGATGACTGCTGTAAGTGTTTTGGGATTCTCTTGGTGTTATTGTACTGCTTGCTGTCTTTTAATATCTTGTTATTTGCTGTAGTGTATTTAGAGGATGCATCTGTCGATCACCAGAGCTGAGGAACTGGATAAGGCCGTAATGGAGGCTGCCATGAATGCTAAAAGACTAACAGTGAATTTGGAAGCCGAGAAAGAGGGACGTAGGATTGCTGAGAGGGAGGTATCTCGTCTAAGCAAGGTTATTACCTCGGCTGAGAAGTCCAAGGAAGCTGCCATTAGGGTACAGGCCCAACTTGAAGGGATGGTGGCAGAGCTGGAGGCAGTTATTACGGTGATGGCTGCTGAACGTTCTGCTTTGGAGAATGAATACTGGCAGCAAGGTTGGGATAAAGCTGAGGATGCTTACCAAGAAGAGGTGCTGGTGTTGCGGCATAAGCTTTTTTCTAAATAGGTGGACAAGTGCTCTGGCGGCTGCTCAGATTCCTGAAGGGTCTCCTTTGTTTCAAAATATTCCTGTTCCCTTAAGCTTCTTGGGTCCGAAGACTGCTGCTACCCCTGCTATTCTTCCAGCTAAGACTTCTCCAGGAACAGATTCTATAGCCAAGACTCTGGGGAGCGATACTACCAATGAGACGGTGAACGTTGAAGGGAGTGAAACCTTGGAAACTGAAGCTGTGGGAGATGTGATGACTCTAGTAGGATATCTTTTTATGGGCTTGGCCCCTTTTTGGTTTGGTCCAAGGATTAGGTCCCACAGCTCGGCCCAGCCCAGCATCATGGCTGGACTGGCCTTTCCACTACGGGTTGGGCCCAAGTGCTTGAGCACTTAGGTGGATTCTTGATGATGTAATTGGGCTAATTTGACTGTTCCACTTGTTTACACTGCTCCTCAAGACTTGAGGCTAATGGATTGGGCCGACCCAAGGCTTGGATCCGATCCATTTTATATTTAGTCCCTTCATTTGCCCCCTAGCACGCACTAAGGTTCCCCTTGGGAAGAGCTATTGTTCTGTACTCCAAACGTCGCCTCGCTTCGGAACTGCCCCAGTTCGGCCTTGGTAATAGTTTAATCCTGACACACGCCCCCTGCATGTGTCCTTTCATGGTGACACGTGGCGGCGTGGTACTAGTGTGCAGAGATAGTGCGCTGATTCCATACTAATGGTCGTGATTTATGTACCTTTATGCCGGCAGAGTGCAATAAATGCTCTAGGGTTATCCATCCAAACCCTTTCATCTATCTCCATACTTTTAGAGAGTCTAGAACCCTATCCGTTCCTCTGTGTTGGTCTCGACAGTGCTCTGCCCAAACGTTCCATTGCTATTCTCGTTCTCGTTTCAGGGCTGTCTACTTGTCGTTGCTGTTTTAATATCTGTAAGTTTTCCTAAAATTTATCTTTTCTTGTACTTTTCTGTCTTGAATGCCCTCTTTGGCCCTTGCACCATTGCTTCCGGCATCTGGTTCTATTCTTTGTTTAGTTTGAGTTTTGTCATCGCCCTATTAGGTCTGGTTAGTGGGGAAATTTCGGTCATTAGTTGATACCCTTGAGGCAATGGCCTTGATTCGCCGAGACTATTGTATCCCTGACGATGTGACCTTTTCGCTGGCGAAGGTTGACGCCAAGCGCATGGGCACCAAAAGTAGCGTTGCTTTCCCCGTCACAACCATTATTGAATGAGGGGTCCGATTTCCCCTTCATCCTTTGGTGCACCACTTTCTGCACTAAGTTCAGCTTACCCCCGTGGTGGTGTCTGTCAATTTGTTCCGAGTTGTCTGTGGCGTCTCTGCTCTTAACAGGTGGTTGGGTTTGAACTTGGACATTTGGGACATTTTGGGTTGCTATACCCTTTCACTCAATAAGGATCACAGTACTTATTATCTCCATGTTCGCTCGGCCGATTGTCATCTTGTAACTGGCTTACCTGATTCGGACAAACATAATAACGATTTTCTGCAAGTCAGTGGTAATTGGGAGTTTCTTGTTGGGACTGAGTTTCAATCTGAACGGATGCCCCAAAAGAAAGGGTAGCCGAGTCCGAGTCCTTCCTCATAGTATTTTTGTATTTTTTGCCTTGTTTGAATAGTTTTTTAATGTTGTTCTTCATTTCTGCAGAGGCTTCCCATTTTCAGCGCAGGCCGAACCGAGAGAACACCAAGGCCATGAAGGCTGTTTTGAGGTATAAGAAGTAGTCTGCGCCTGAGCTACTGGACTACTAGGTGACTTATCGTTCCACTATCCTGAAGAAAGCGAGGCTTGCTGCGTCTCTTCTAAATTCTAACACTGAAACTAATACATCCCTTACCCTCTAGTCACGAACCACCGCCGAAGCCAAGGCTTTCCGTATGAGAGGACACCTTCTCCTGCCCCCAGTTTCACAAAGGGTGGGTCAATGTCAAAAAGGAGAGTGCTAGTGGACTTGGAAGTAGAGGCCTTTGGCTCTTTTGACGTTTTGGGGACTCTTTTGATGAAGGCCGAACTGAAGAGCCTTATAAACGTGAAGTTGGAGATAGGTGCCTCTCGCCCTTGTGCTGCTGCTGCGAAACCCTCTGCTTCGGTTGCGGCAAGGGCAAAGAAGAGGAAGAGGGAGACCGACAAGGCAGTAATTAGAGAGGCTTTTGAAGATCCTGTTGGGGATGAGTCGTTTGAGAAGTGGGAGCCGCCAATGTTGCATCAGGGCAGACCCATTTCTACTTCTGATTCAGTTATTGCTTCTAGGGACTTTGCTTTTGACCTGACCAAGATCTTGTTGATGCTAGTGGATATGGCAGATCACAACGGGCCTAATGATATTTTGATTCTGAAGGGGACCCTTCAAATGATGACCGCTGTAAGTGCTTTTGGGATTCTCTTGGTGTTATTGTACTGTTTGCTTTCTTTTAATATCTTGTTATTTGCTGCAATGTATTTAGAGGATGCATCTGTCGATCACCAGAGCTGAGGAACTGGAGAAGGCCGTACTGGAGGCTGCCATGAATGCTGAAAGACTAATTGTGAATTTGGAGGCTGAGAAAGAGGGACGCAGGACTGCTGAAAGTGAGGTATTCCGTCTGAGCAAGGTTATTACCTCGGCTAAGAAGTCTAAGGAAGCTGCCATTGGGGTAGAGGCCCAACTTGAAGGGAAGGTGGCAGAGTTGGAGACGATTATTGCGGTGATGGCTACTGAACGTTCTGCTTTGGAGGCTAAGTATTGGTAGCAAGGTTGGGATAAAGCTGGGCTGCTTACAAAGAAGAGGTGCTAGTGTTGCGGGGCAAGCTTTTTTCTGAAGGGTTGGACAAGTGCTCTGGCCGCTGCTCAGATTCCTGAAGGGTCTCCTTTATTTCAAAATATTCTTATTCCCTCAAGGTCCTTGGGTCCGAAGACTGCTGCTACCCTTGCAATTCTTCTAGCTAAGACTTCTCCAGGAACAGAATCTGTAGCCAAGACTTTGGAGAGCGATACTGCCAATGAGACAGTGAATGTTGAAGGGGGTGAAACCCTGGAAATTGAAGCTGTGGGAGATGTGGTTAAAGAGGCTCTTACTTCTCAAGATGTTGGAGCTACCTCTACTTTTTCTTCCCAAGATGGCCCGGATAAGATTGTGGATGCTACACTTGAATTTCCTCCTATCGATGAAAGTTAAAGTCGCCTTTGGAATGATTTGAAGTATTTTTTTCTTTTTCTCTCTCTCTTTTGTTTTTATTTTTCTACTGTACTGGGGCTCGGTCTTCCCGATGAGTTGCCCTCTTAAGTCGGTCAAGACAATTTCTCTTTCTTTTTGCTGCTATTTCGTGGGGCCAGCTGTGCCTTTGGTAGAATTTCACTTCTGATATTGCAGTCTGATATGTTTTGCTTTCATACTTACATTTGTTCATACTGTTTGCCCCCAGCCGAGCACTATTGGGTCCACGGGGCCGAATAGATGCTCGGTCTTCATGGTTGCACTGTTGTAATTTGAATGAGAGTAACTTACTTAGGTCTAGGTTGACTTTAAGAAAAAACAATTGTTTGCCCCCACTTGGAGCTAAGTAAAATTGGTACTGAAGAACCCGCTCTCCTGGAAAACTGCTTAAGTTGATGTTGATGTTTATAGTATAATTGCCATTGAATGACAAATAGATGAAGAGGAAAGATGTCATACTCAGGTCCAGGTTGGTACCAAGAAAACAATTCTTTGCCCTCGCCTGGAGCTGAGTAAGATTACTATTGAAAGGGTGATCGTTGAAGGGTTTACCCAAGTCTGTCCTTTTGGGGTGCAGCAGTACTGGTGTGTTGATGTGATGATACTTAAGAAATTTTGTGATTGTCAAGAAAAAGAGTTAAAAAATTTGTTAAGGCGGTTTCCACCAAGCAGTTCCACTTGGCTAAGATCCGTTTTGGTGGCCAAACATAACTCCACCAAGCAATCCCAGTTGGCATGTTTGAGTGCAGACCAAAACTAAATTCCATTCGGTCGTTTTGAAACTTTTTCTGTGTGGTTAAAACCAAACATAATTCCATTTGGTAAACACCAAAGCTAATTCCGTTTATTTTGAAATATGCCCCTTGGGGTTAAGTTATAAAGTCCAAGTTAACTAATAATCTGTCCTAACCACAAAGCGTGTACAAGTACTTGGAAATAAAAGTTCAAAGAAATGGGGAGGCATTCTCATTAAGCGAAAGATAAACGCTTTTACACTTGAGAGATAAATGTGAGGTTGAGTCTATTGATAATATTTTTTGGGGTTTGCTACATTCCAAGGCCGAGGTATAGCATTGCCCCTGATATCCTCCAAGTAGTATGCTCCGTTTCCAGGAACTATTGTAACCTTATATGGACCTTCCCAGTTAGGTCCTAATTTTCCTTCTCCAGGCACCCTTTTGTGATCCATAACTTTCCTCAAAACCAATTCTCCATGTGTGAATTGCCTTGGGAAAACATTTTGGTTGAAACTCTTGATGAGCTGCTGCTAATATGCTATAAGTCTGATCGGTGCTTCTTCTCTTCGGTCTTCTGCCATATCCAGTGCTTGTGCAATAGCTTCCTCATTACTTGTACTTTCACACAGCTCCGATCGAAGGGTTGGGAGACCAACTTCAAGTGGGATAACAGCCTCCATTCCATAAGTTAGGGAGTAAGGTGTTTCCCCTGTTGAGCGCCGTGCCGTGGTCGATAAGCCCATAACACGTGGGGTAACTCTTCAACCCACTTTTCTTTTCCACTTTTGAGTCGCTTCTTTACTCCGTTGATGATGGTTTTGTTCGACGCTTCTGCCTACCCATTACTCTGTGGGTAACCCAGAGAGGAGTTCCGATATTCGATCTTGAGGTCAGCATAAAATTTCCTGAAGATCTTTCTGTCAAACTGTGTTTCATTGTCTGCAATCAGTACCCACGGGGTGTCGAAATGGACCACGACGTTCCACATGACAAACCGCTATGTGTCTGCTTCTTTGATGCTTGCCAGTGCTTCAACTTTAACCCACTTGGTGAAATAGTCTATTGTAGCAATGAAGAATCGTCTGTTCCCAGTGCCCCATACCAAAGGCCCAACAATATCCATACCTCGCTGGGCAAAGGGCCATGGGCTGATGACTGGAGTAAGAGTTTTGGCTGGCTGATGAATTAGTGGGGCAAACCTCTGATATTTGTCACACAACTGAACGAACTGTTGTGCATCTTGCTGCATCCGTAGCCACCAGTACCCGTGAGTGAGGGCTCGGTACGCCAATGACTTTCCACCAACATGGCATCCACAAATCCCATCGTGAATTTTGTAAAGAACATTTTTGACTAGATTTGGATGCACACACAACAGATAAGGACTGAGATACGAGCATCGATATAGCTTCCCAGATGGTGAGACCCAAAACCGAGCTGATCAATGTCAAATTTTGTTGGCTTCCTTCTTATCTTCAGGAAGAGTGCCAGATTTTAGAAAAATAAGTGTTGGATCCATCCAACTCAGCTCTAGGTTATTGCAAAGGACTGGAGATGCAATGCTTGGTTCTAGCACAAACTCAACCCAAGCTTTTCTAGCATCCTTGGCATCCATTGATGAGCCGAGGCAAGCCAGAGCATCAGCGTGGCTGTTTCTGTCCTAACTGATTCGTTCCACTCGTATGGATTGGAATTTTTTAAGTAGATCCTTTGCCTTGTCTGCATACATGGCCATTCTTTCGTCTCGTGTTTCGTAGACCCCAATGAGTTGGTTAACAGCCAGCTGGGAATCGCTGAAAACCAGAAGTTGTTCTCCACTAAAGTGTTCGGCACTACATAAACTGGCTAACAGTGTTTCATATTCCGCTTCATTGTTAGAAGCCTTCCAACCAAGCCTAAGAGCTTGCTTCTAGATAAATCCTTCTGGTGATATAAGTACTACCCCTACCCCTGAACCTCAGTTATTGGATGATCCGTCGATGTAGAGTTGCCAGATGTTACCAATGAAGAGTGTCCATGCTTCTGAAGTGCATTGCTTTCCTAGTTCGGTGGTGCGTGGCACCTGTACTGAGCTAGAGTTTTCATGCTCGGTGCTCTGGGTGGAAGCGAATTCAGCAACGAAATCTACTAAGACCTAGTTCTTGATTGCTGTTCTGGGTTAATATCGAATGTCAAACTCACCAAGTTCAACTGCCCATTTCGCTGTTCGGTCGGAGAAATCAGCTCGGCTAAAGACAGATCTGAGGGGGAACTTAGAGAGAACATTGATGGTGTGACCTTGAAAGTAATGTTACAACTTCCTTGAAGCAATGAGTAGTGCGTAAGCTAGCTTCTCCAAGGGTAGGTACCGTGTCTCGACATCTAGTAAAGTCTTGCTAACGTAGTATACTGGCCTCTGTTCCTTTACAACCTCTCGAATCAATACTGCACTTACGACGTAATCTGAGACTGCCAGATACAGGTACAGTTCTTCCCCTAGTTCTGGAGTGAACAGGAGAGGTGGTGTACTGAGACATTTCTTGAGGCCTTGCAATGTTTCGATACCTTCAGGACCCCATTCGAATGTAGCCTTTTTTCTTAGTAGCTGAAAGAAGGGCTTCATCCGATTTGAGGACTTGCTGATGAACCGATTCAGGGCAGCTACCATTCCAGCCAGTTTCTATAGCTCTTTAGCCTTTGTTGGCATTTCGAGCTCTTGAATTGCTTTGATTTGATCCGGATTTGCCTCGATTCCTCTGTGAGTCACCATGTACCCCAAAAGCTTCCATGTTCCTACCCTAAAAGCGCATTTCGAGGCATTAAGGCGAAGCTGATGGTTTTTCAGGATATTAAAAACTTCTCTTAGGTTTGTAAGGTGGTTTGTAGCGAGCTTGCTTTTCACTACCATATTATATATGTAAGCTTCCATGGTTCTTCCAAGCTGATCCTTGAACATTCGAGTGATCATTCACTGGTAGGTTGCCCCGGCATTCTTGAGGCCGAATGGAATTCCTTTGTAACAATATGTGCCTCTTGGAGTAATAAATGCTGTTTTCTCTTGATCTGGACCGAATAGTGGTATCTGGTGATAGCCGCTATAAGCGAGTCTACTAGTTGATCAATGCAGGGCAGAGGAAAGCTGTCCTTGGGACAAGCTCTGTTAAGGTAGGTGAAGTCAATACAGACTCTCCATTTTTCGTTCTTTTTTACTACAATTGTGTTGGATAGCCATTGTGGGTACTGAACTTCTCGAATCGCCCCCGATGTAAGGAGCTTGTCAACCTCGGCAATTACCGCTTCGGTGTGCTCAATTGAGGATCTTTAGCTTTTCTGCATAATGGGCCGAGCAGAAGGGTTGATGCTAAGTTTATGGCAAGCAAAATCTGGACTCAACCCTAGAGTATCATACACTGTCCATGCAAATACCTCCATATTTTCCCTCAACAAATTCAACAACTGAAGTTTCTCATCAGCGCCTAGCGAGGTACTGATAAGGAAATACTTTTCTGGGTCATCTGGCTTTACTAGGACTTTCTCCAAGTCATCTACTATCTTTTCCACTGGAGTTCCTTCGACATCCTCCAAGAACGGCTGTTCAGCTACTTCAACTGTTTGTACCCGATTACAGAGTTGTTTAGCCTTCATAGCTGCCATGGAGCAATGTTTTGACGCAATTTGGTCCCCTGAGATCTGCTCTACTCCATGTTTCGTTGGAAAGCGAATGAGTTGGTGGTAGGTTGAGGGGACTACTTCCATTTGATGAATCCAAGGACGACCGAGTATGGTATTGTAAGGAGACGGTGTATTAATAACTAGGAATTCTATTTGCAGGGTCTTTGTCCCAGGCATAAATGGCAACACTATCTTGCCAAGTGGCCATTCAGGCTGTGAATTAAAGCCAACCAATGGAGCTACTGCCAGGGAGAGGTGATGCTCAGAGAGACCGAGCTTCCTGAACAAGTTGTAATACAATATATCTATTGCACTACCCTAATCTACAAGGACTCGTTTTACATCAAATCGTTTCCTAATTCCCACAGTTATAATCAGTGCATCAGTATGTGGGTGCTGAATACCTTCTAAATCCTTTCTAGTAAATGAAACAGTGCACAAAGGGGGCTTAGGTACTGTTCCTACCTTTTTCGGCGTAGGCCCCTACTGACATAACTTACTGAATCTGCACAGCTTTGGCAATTTCTTCTTGAAGTGCCTCCTCGCGCTTATGGCTGGTTGTTCCATGGATTACATTTATTACCAACCGGGGAGGATGCTCAATGTTCGGTTTCGGTATAGGGTCCCCTTATTCGGCCACCACTTTATCCTAATCAATGTAGTCTCGGAGGTGTCCAACAGCTACCAAATCTTCCAGGTGTTGCTTCAATGCTCTGCAATTCTAAGTCATATGCCCCCTGTCTTGGTGATAGGTGCATCTGAGCTTCTGATTGCGCCGAGCTGGATCTCCCAACATTTTTGGTGGCCAAGTAAAGAATGGCTCTCTCTTGATCTTTTCCATAATATAATAGATTGGTTCCTTGAATACGGTCACAACTGTTTCATGGGATTTAGTCTTGTCTACTTCATTCACTGTGAGTCCTCGGTGTTCTCCTTAGTTAGCTCTTTTTTTGTGCCAAGTTGTTTGTTCAGATGATACTACCTTGATGGAGATCTGATCATCTTCGAGGCGAGCATACTGCTCAATCCTGGCACGCAAGTCCTTCAGTGCTGCGACTGGGCGCTTGGTAAGTGACTGTCTCAGCTTACTTTCCGGACGCAGACCGTGTTTAAAAGACATTACAACCATCTGTTTACTGTAAACATTTTCTTCCAGATCATTATACTCCTCTCAATACCTTCTAGCATAATTACGCAGCGTTTCCTCCTGTTCCTTTCAGAGACCGAACAGTGCATCTGGCTCTTTTAGGATCTTAGTGTTGGAGACGAATCTGGCCAAGAACTCTTCAGAGAGCTACTTCCAATCGTAAATCAATCCGGCGAGGAGACAATCGAACCATCGAAGCCTGGATTCTCCCAAGCTGGACGGAAAGACTTTGCACATTAGTGCCTCGTCTCGGCTCCGTAAGGACATCATCTGCCGATAATGGCTGATATGTGTCAGTGGGTCTGACTTCCTATCGTATGACGTGAACTTTGGTGGAGTGAATTTCTTGAGGGTCTCATGGCTTCGATTTCTGGGGAAAATGGAGAGGAGACGAGCCGATCCAATGCTCAGTGCTCTCTCTGATGGATGGTACGGTCAAGACGATCCCGTCGTTGCTCATTTTGTCTGTTATCAATTAGCCAAGTACGGAGATCCTGAGGAGGATATTCTGTCTGCTGGCTAGCTGTTTTTTGCCTCTTAGCCCTTCTCCAGCGTGAACCACAGGTGTGGCTGCTCGTTACCTTACTTTGTACCAGGATTGGCCAGCTTTGCTACCTAGATTCATTTTTGGGGACCTTCTTAATTGGTGGTTCACGAGATGGGCTCTTCTGTCGCAAGCGAGAGGGCTTTGCATCGGTCCTTTTCTTCCTCAGGTTGCCCATCGCCCTTTTGAGTTGTGCTTTCAATTCCTGTATCTCCATTCCCATGGAATCAATGATTCAATCCCTGTAATCCTTGTCTAGTAGAAAATGATGAGAAGAACCTCCAGTGAAAGGCAGTCAATGCTCAACAGATTCGGGAGTCTGGTTGTTGTTTCTCGTCTGTTTTTCCAGGACTGTCAGGAGTGCCAAGCCTTTATTCTTTGTCTTCTCCATTTGTGGAGTCAATGCCAAGGGTGGAATGTCCTCAATCCCCATCGCTGAAATCAAGTGCAGAACTCAGAGATGAAGCCTTCCACATTCACTGCACTAATTGTGCGTACCAAATACCGTACTAGATGATTGTGGATCGGAGCTCCACACTTGATTGGACTGTCTAGGAATTGATACCCTGCAACAATGAGCACCGTTTGAACTGCTCGACCAGGGTTGGTCGGATAACCCCTCCGGTGTGAAAGTGAGTGATTGGAGAAAATAAGAGGTACTCCTAAGTGTAGAGAGTTGTGTTTAAGTGAGTATGGTTCAGCTTAGATCAGTTACCTTCAGCGTGAAGTCAGTGTAGTTTATATAGAACTCCTTGCTTGTTACCCAAGATGGTTTCATAGAGCTCTGGTGCTACAAAGTTTCCTTTAGCATTGCTCAAAGTGGGGGACCATCTGGTGGTTAACAAGGGGTGTATATACTCATTGTAACCATGCTTGTAACAGATCACATTCCCTTGATCAACTGTTTTCGTGATTCTAGGGGGAGGGGACCAGCAGAGGTGGTATCCTCCATGTGCATGCATTCACAGCTTCCACATTTCTCTGTTAGGTTCTTTTAGCTCGGTACCATCGTGCCTCGGCTCGGCCCTCTATGAGATTGCTTGTAGAGATGGGCTAGCCTAGTAGGATATCTTTGTATGGGCTTGGCCCCTTTTTGGTTCAGTCCAAGCATCAGGTCCCGCAGCTTGGCCCAGCCCAACATCATGGCTAGACTGGTCATTCCACTATGGGTTGGGCCCAAGTGCTTGAGGACTTGGGTGAATTGTTGATGATGTAATTGGGCTAGTCTGACTGTCCCACTTGTTTACCCTGCTCCTTTGGACTTGAGTCTAATGGATTGGGCCGGGCCAAGGCTTGGATTCGACCCATTTTATATTTAGCCCCTTTAGAAAGCAATTAGACTATTTATTCAATTCACCTGCTTAGCGTTAGATTCAATTCACCAGCTTGCTTCTGTTCTTTTATATAATCTACTAGTTAGACCCCCACGCGCATATTAGTTTTTTAAAATTAGTTTCATATGTGAAAATACACAGTTGCATTTCTAGTTATACAGTTATTGATATTATTCTGCATATCAAGGTGCTCAAAGCATTGAATCTGTCAATTAATCAAGTTTATATATATAGAAACTATTAGTATTCTTATTTCATCTATTTATATATCTTCTTTTAAAAATTTAGTTTCTAAAAATATAGGTAAACAATGTCATATGGCTAAAAATGTCATATTAGGGCAATTTTTTTTAAAATATCATCTAATAATTTAACTCTTCAAAATTCAATTAGAGAATATCCTAATATGTTCAACAGTAATAATAATAATCATTTATACTTTGGAAGATCATAGTATATGGACCATTTTTATTTTCAATTAAAAAGCAAGTATGAAAATGAAGAAAAATCATATAGCTTTCATCAAACATGAAATATGCAATCAAATATTGGATGAACGCATGTTTGAAAAAATGAAGTGAACAAAACTAATAAGAAAATATTATCATAAAGGAAAAGTGAAAAAAATATCTTAAGGAATAAAAATTTAGTGGGATCCAACTCCTAAGTAGTTTTTGGTTCAATAAAATACAATTGAAATAAAATGATCATTCTATTCTCAAGTTTAATTTACTATTACTACTCCCTAAATAAGTCTACACATATTATAAATGAATGTTATTTCGTAGAAAAGCCAAGAAATGAATATTTATTAAAGCACACACAAATGACTGTTATTTCATACAAAAGCTAAGGAATAAATATTTATTAAAGCACACATAGCATTAGAGGTTTTCTACAATAACTTACTTTGCCTTGTTTGGAAAATAGTAAATGTGTTCTTTGGATAATTTTATCACATAGCTAGCACACTATATCCACAATTTATCAAAAGCAAGAAGAGTTAAACACTGCAAAAATGAAAGAAAACAAAATACATTAGCTTCCTATTCAAATAAGAATACATAAAATCAAATAGAAAGCAATTTAAAAATTTTAGCAAGGCAAAGGCTTACCCGAAATTCTTTTTGTTGAGTGAGAAGTGGATTTGTAACTTCCAAAAAATGTTGCCTCCATTATTCTTCTATGAAATGGTGGTCCGAATAATGGTAGCATCTAGTACAAACACGTGTTGGCTTTTGGTTGGTTGAGCCAATAGTAGTGTCTCATGTCAACCACTTGCAGAGACTATGGGGAGACACATTAGGCACTCCCAAATAGAGCAATCGAGAAACAACTACGTAACTGTTACAATAAAAGGTCAATAAGAGCTCTGTTTGTGAAGTTTAATTGTGATGTAAATAGTTAATCTCGTAAGACTTGTTGAGTATATCATTAATTAAAAAAATTAAATTAATTGAGCATTCATAGTCACATGATCAGATGGCATTTATTTTTTTAAAATTAACTAATCAAAATAAATTTGATAATAGACTTTTTTTTTTCACATAATTAATACTCCATTATACAATTATCAATATCCAATTAATTGAATTTTTTTAATGATTTTATTGATGAATTCTACAAGTTTTTTGACAATCACGATAAAAAATATTAACTTCCACCACATCATAGATTGTGAGCTGCAACCTCTTTTTCTAACACATGTATGCATTTATCTGAACTTTTCTTCAAATAGTGTGCAAGAAACGATGCAATGGAGATTGAATATAATTTCTTTTATAAAGATGATGAAAAAAATCATTTTATGGGAATAATCAATTAATCTACTAAATATTTTTGAATTTTTCAAAAAATATACATAATATTTAATTTTTCAAATTAAAAAAAAATGACACGTACCTCTTGTATTAATAAAATACTCAATAAAATTGATGGTATTGACTAAAATATGAAACAATTGGATGAGAGGTGTTACATCTCCCTAATTTTGCTCTCCTAATTCCACCCTCAATGACCTGGCCCACCCCTCATGTGAAGCGGTTCCACACCCTTCTCTCTTTTATATTTAGCATCCCTAATTCTACATCATTGAGAGTGAAATTGGATGACCAAAATTGGGGGATTATTATAATTAGAAATCATCTTATACATGGTGAAGTACTCATAAAAGAAAAAGTTAGGAAAATTAACTTTTATAAAATTAATGATCAAAAAAGAATGGTCAAACCAGACAGAAAACTGAAATTGGATAGTCACCGCTATAAGAGATTCAATTATTTGGTCATTATTGAGCACAAAGGAAAAGGATAAAAAAGAAGGGTTGATTGACAAAAAAGAAAAAATTTACAAGATAATGATCTATCTGAACCTAAAGGATCAATTCCAACAAATATTGGATTTGACAATAAGTCTTGGAACCGAGATTTTTCTGGATGGGTGGTTGTGTAGTGGAGATTAAATTTGCGTAGTGTGGGGGTTCATATATAAAATAAATATGAATAAAAAGATAACAATTCTAGGTAACTTCTGGATTCGTAGTATTACTATTATTTAAATCATAGTATGTTTATTTGCTAAATATTAAGTTTTTTTTTTTTTTAATGTTAAACAATATTTGCTTAATGTTAAGTTTTTTCTTAATTGTTGAATATTATAAGAGTAGTTTGTGTGATGGGCATATTATTATTATTTTTCAAATTTATGATAAGTTAAATTTTTTGATAATGTTATATGATTTTTTTTTAGGAACAAATTATGTAAAAACGTAGTTCCAAATCGAGCCAAATTGTGTTTAAATGACTTGGTCAGATTGGTTCAATAATTTTAATGATTTAATTTTATTACAATTTTTTTAAACCGTAGACAATTAAACTAAAAAAATGAAGGCAATTTTGGGCAGTTGGACATTATTTTGGCGTTTTGTGTTAGATTCAAGCCGCTTCCATTCTTTTATAGATGTTATAGATATATATATATATATATAATATAATATACTAGATGGACTCTCGCACGCTTCGTACGTGGGAGCCGTGCTATTGTTAACTGAGAATAAGATGCACCACAATATACAGTATTATTAAGGTGTTTTCAAATAATTTTAAAGTCGTAATATCAATCTACAAATAGACTTGATTAGATACAAAAAACTGAGTTTGGGAATGTTAAATTCAAATTAAGTATCATCTCTATATATGAAGGGAAAAAAAAGAAAAAAAGAAAAAAAAAAGGGACACTTACCAATTAAACCTATTAACTGGACTTATTTATCCACATGTCCTATTGACAAATTTATCACTGTAAATTTATTCATAAAAATAAGAGAGACTAATAAATTTATCAATATGACTTAATGAATAATAAGTCCCAAAAATAGGACTTACTGGTAATTTATCCTTAAAAAAATTACAAATCAGAAAATCACATATTAGATTGTCTTGTTTGACAGATGGTTTAACTATAAAAATATATAACCCTGTTTGAGCGTTGTTGTTCATTGGTTGCTTGCTTGAGTGATTAGGTTGAATAGGTATAACCAAAGCTATTACTAATTTCTTCATTGTGTTAACCACTTAAAAAAACATTAGAACCAAATAAATCCAGCTCATGCATATTCACTTTGCCCATGTTTGATTTGATTTTCAAAAGCTTGTTTCAATTTTTTAACTAAAAATAATTTGGTGAAATAAATAAAAAAATTAAAAATACTTATCACTTTTATATAATTTTATCTTTTGGGAGGTCAAAATTCATTTTTTAAAAATATTTTTTTTTATCAAATTAATTTCAAAATTTTCAAAAAAAAATTTCCCCTGAAAACAAGCCAAACCGCCCCTTGTTTTTTTTTACAAAATATATCAATTAAAAAACCAAGTATCTAGACATATGTGTACCGAACAATGGTAACTTAGTACAAAAACATGTTGGCTTTTGGTTGGTTGAGCCAACATGTATACTCAACACAGGTGACTAAAAGTTTCAAAGAAGATATTATTTGAAAAATAATTTTTTGGAGAGAGTTTAGAAAATTTGAAAATTTGTTTGGTTGTATATTTTGAAAATAGTTTTGGAGTTTTGGAATTTTGGATGATTTGATATTTTTTTTTATCGTTGATTAGATGGGTATGGGAGAAAAAGTGATTGATATTTGAAAATGAGAGAGGATAGAAAAAAAAGTGATTGATTGATGTGTAGTGGAGAAAAAAGTGATTTTGAAATTTTTTTCTCTAAAATTTTCATCTAAACATGTTGAATTTTTTTTTCTCCAAAAACATATTTTGAGAGATAAACCAAACATGCTTATAATTTCTCATATAAATATATTTACAAACACAAGCATATTCAATTGCTATAAATCTATAACCTATATATAAATCACAACAAAAACACTACGAAGCAAACAAATGAAAGACCTGCAATCTTAAACACAAAAAAGCTATATAAGTTATTGTTTAATTGTTAACTAACATTGTCTTCACCTAAGGCTCTTCTTCAACTTCATGGGCATTAGAAATGGAGCTAATCACAATATAGAATTTTTTACTCACCCGAACAAGACCATTTTGATAGTGAACACTGTTTGAAAGAGGAAATTAAAAACAAACATTGTCGTCCAAACTCTGACCGACAATGATGTGGTATAATAGGTGTCAACTTTTAATTTATTATATATCCAATGATAAAAGGTCCAACTCTTATTATATCATTATACCAAACTATAAATCTCTAACATTTTTGAAAAATTTATTATATATTATAGGAACGAAAATACTATAAATCCAAACTTATGAATCCATAATTTGTCCATCAATTTTTTTATGGGTAAATTCTTGGTTTATAAGCATCTTGTTATATGAAATATTTTGTAGAAAAACTGAAGTGACCACCTCTATGCCGAGGCTACGTGGCTTGATATGTAGCAAAGCTATACGTCATCGTTTCTATACCAAATGGCCCATCACAATGGTAGGCTGTAATATTAATTTGTAGAAATTACCATTTTTCTAATTGGAGCTTGAGACTCAACTTAATGTTTTGCCACTTTTTATGCATGTTAGTTAGCCCCTCATGCGTTTCGTGTGGGGGGTCTTGTCACCAAAGGCAGAATTTAAAATTTTATTGGTGGAATGAAAGTATGTGTATAAAAATATTAAGTTAATTTGAGTACATTAATAATTAAACATAATTTCTTCTATAAACATTATGAAAAAATTATTTTACAAGAAATATAAATTAATCTAGTAAGTTTTTTTTTTTAATATATATATATAACATTTAATTTTTAATATTATTTAAAAAATGACATATACCTCTTGTATTAATAAAATAATCAATAAAACTGATATATTGAGAGTAGTTTGTTTAATGGGCATGTTATTATTATTTTTAAAATTTATAATAAGTTAAATTGTTTTTGAAAATGTTAACTGATTTTTTTTATTTTTTTTTTTATTTTTTTTATTTTTATGAATAGATTATGTGAAATTATGGTTTCAAATTAAACCGGACCGTATTTAAATAGTTTGGTTTAGATCAATTTCATAATTTTAATGAGTTAATTTTATTTTAATTTTTTTAGAATTTTAGCCAATAAATTAATCTTGATTTCATCCTAAATTGATCCCAACCAAACCATATTAGCCCCTCGTTGTAAAGCCTTCCTCCACCAGCAAAGACAAATTATTCAAAAGTCATGATGAGCAATCAACCAATTAAAAATAAATAAAGAGCGAATTACACTAACAGTACCTATAGTTTGAGACTCATGTCACTTTAGTTCCTGACTTTGTAATTATGACACATTTGATCCTAAATTTTGAATCTTGTTCCAAATAAGGACAACTGAAGATATCATTGCGCAATTTCAAGGGCAAAGTTGTCAATTTGATAAAATATAAACTAATTTGACGAATCAAAAAAAATATTTTTGAATTTTTAAAAATAATTTTTACTCACCAAAGATAAAATTATGTAAAATTGATAGATCTTGTTGACATTTTTTTTTTTTTACAAAGTTAATCTTTATTATGTGTTTAGATGATAATCATGTAATGAGTGGTTGTTAGATTTTTAATATGTAATCGATATATTTAATATATGAAATGTTTTTAGTTTTGAATTTTTTAATTTAATATATTAGTTTAATAATGATATCAAAGTTGTCGCCATATTTGACTTTTGAAAAAATAGAAACTAATTTAATGAAAATAAAAACAACTACCCATTACATGATCATCATCCAAACACATGAAAAACATTAATTTGGTAAAATAAATAAATAAATAAATAAATTTCTAAAAAATTTATCAATTTTACATAATTTTATCTTTACTGGGTAGAAATAATTTTTAAAAATTCAAAAATATTTTTTGACATTTATTTTTATGAAATTAGTTTATATTTTATCACATTGACGACTTTGCCTTTGAAATTGAGCAATGGTATCTTCAATTGTTCTTATTTGGAATAAGATTCAAAATTTTGGATCAAATGTGTCACAATTAAAAAGTTAAGGATCAAAGTGACATAAGAATCAAACTATAGATACCGTTAGTATAATTTGTCCATAAGTAAATAATAAATAATGAGCAACCAACAGAATGGAAGGAAGGGTAATAAACCACAAAATGGAGGGCAATTGGGCTTTAGATACGTTTGGCATCTTGCGTTAGATTCAAGCTGGTTTCCTTCTTTTTATATATATATATATTATAAATATAATATATATAATACTAGTTGGACCCCCACGCGCTCATTAGCTAGGAATAAAGTCATATTGCCCTATCATTGGCTAGGAATAATAGATCAAGGCAAAGACATGACAAATTGTTGTTAAATTCTATAAATTTTATTGTATGAATTGAAACAACAAGAAGAACCCTAAACCCTAAGCAAATTCCAAAGCTTTCAATGGAAGAAGAGTCCTAGAAGCATGAAAAAGGGGACCAAAAAAAATATAGATCAAATAATCAAATAATGAAAAATGAGGTAATTATTAAAACGAGTTAGCCTTAAAAGTAGTGAATTCCATTATTCCATTTCAAATTAAACCTAAAAAATATGTCAAAATTTTATATTTGCTGGTTTCGAGAAAAATGTCTAAATTTTTTGTTTGTTAGCTTCGGAAGGAATAGAATAGCTTCACAAAAATAGAATCCATGACCATGCAAGCAAAATGAAATAGCAAAGATATGATTAAATCATGAATCAAAATGGAAATGATGAACTGATCATTCTTATATTAGTAATTAGTCAGCTTTACAAATCAGAAATACTTCATATCATTTCCTATTTTCAATATATTATATCATTTCATGTTTTCATAATTTAGAATATGTCTAGATTTTCTACTTATTGATTTGAGAATGTTGCACTTGTTTATAATTATTCCATTTTATTGTGAGGGAAACACTATATTCGCAAAAGAATCTACTTCATCCAAGCAAATGATGAGAGAGGATCTTCATTTAATGCAGCAACATGATGCAATATCTTGATTAAGTGGGGCTACCTTATTATTTTGACTATCATATGTTCATGACAAGGAAAAAGAAAGGTCTCAATTATACAAAATGCACCCCATGATTCCCAAACTATATTCCAGTTCTCAATATAAATTATGTGGACAATAAACCAACAGAAGTGACTTCCTTGAAAGAACACAAGCAGCAGAAATCCATGAGAATTCTCTCTAAAAAAACATTATATTGAATTGCAAGATAAACATTATTGGAACACCCACTCAATAATAGGTATCTTCTGCACAAAAATTGACAGCGTTGGCCAAAATCTACTACACAAAATACCCAATCAACTACTAATATTAAGTAATATGAACAGAGGACATGAAATCATTGGAGGAAAATCCAATGAAGCTGAAAAAAACGATGAACCCATATGTCTCCAAAATCATTCCCGATACAGCCCATCCTATAACAACCAAGAAAAAGCCCACACCGAAAGAATTAGTTCCTTGTACAATCATCACAAGGCAAATAAAATGGGAGATGAGTATACACACTAAATGGAAAAACATAGAGCAAACCAACCTTGAAATTGCTACATTTCGTGAAGAACTGCATCAAGGACTTCGATCGCATGGTCATCGTCACCCTTGATGAGAAGAGGATCTGATTCAGTATTACCGAAATAACACTACGTTAAGCAGGCATCAAGCAAGTGTAGACACCCCATTTTTGACCGTCCTCAAGACTTGGACGTCACTGATTGAACACTCAGTGATCACTCTTGTTCGTGTTCGTTTTGAGTTCCCGGAGGCCTCGGCTGCGCGCCTCGCCTCAGGATCTCTTAACTCGTTCGTTTAGTGTTTGGTTTTGCACCAAACACTTGTGTTTTTGCCTTGGAAGGTAGGGAATGGCTTTTTGGCCACCCCCACACCCCACCGGCCTTCCCTCTACCTCACCAGCCATCCATTGTTGCCACCGGCCATGGTTTATTGATACCAATGGCCGGCCGGCACTTAGTGTGGCCGCCTGGCATTTTTTTGGCCGGTGACCTATTTTGCTGGCCGGTGACCCTTCTACACCCCCTAAGGCATGGTGCATGCCAGCTGTGCCAGCTGGGAGGCACAGACCCCACTTCCCATGCACGGGGATGACCACTTTGAGCCTTTGACCCCATTTTCCTTCTAGAAGGATGAACCCTTTGGCCAAGCTTCTTGGGGAAGCTTGGCCAGCTGTTCTAGCTTCCTCTAGAAGCCTTGACTCCTTTGCACCCTTTGCCCCTTTTCATTTAGCTTCTTGGAGAAGCTTCAAGCCATTTCCTATGTCTATATAAGGACCCTTCTTCCTCCTTTGTCTAGGGTTAGAAGTTTTGAACAAAAAACCAGAGGTTAGATACATATACATCTGTCATATACTCTCTCTCTCTCTCTCTCTCTCTCTATATTCCCCTCTCTCTCATCCTTTGTGTGTGTTTTGTGGCCTAAAAGTGCATTTTTGCCTTAGTTTTGCACTAACACACACACTACCGCACCTTACTTCAACTTTGAGGGACTTAGAGGGTTTGTTCTTGAGTTTTTGGACTTGTTTTGATCAGAAGAGACTGGCTGGACCTGCTGTTCTTGAGGTGTTCTTCAAGGGTAACTACTTTACTTTAGTTTCCCCAATCTTGCATTGGCTTTTGACTTGTCTTGTATATTGATTTGAGCTTTGTGTATAACTAAAAAAAGTCTTATATTTGCATGCTTTAAATACTTCATTAAGGTCACTTTGTGGTTTGGGGGTCGAACTCACCCTCTTAGGCCTTATTTGGCCCTTTCGGTGCTTCTATTGTTAGGCTTCACTTGCTTGAGTGTTTTGTTCTTCTCACCACTGAAATCTAGTGGATTTTTAGTGGTGAAGAAGAGGGTTTGAGGTCTTGTATAGGGGAGGGACACCCCTCTCCCCTTTGTCCCTCTTTTGTTCTTGTTTTGGCTTAAAGAGCAACATGCATGCTTGGTTTGTTTTTGGCTCCACATCAGATGTTTTTGGTGCTATTTAGGTCACATGTTGTCTCTGTTTTTGGTCGGATTTGTGGCCCTTTGCATGCTTTATATACTTGCTTTGTATTCCCTTGTTTGTGCCTAGAAGTGCATCATGACTTTTGACTACCATGCTCTCATATCTTGGCTTTACTTTGTGAAGTTCCTTGCCATATTTTGTCATGCTTAAGATCTGTTAGCCACTGATTTGGTCTTGTTTAGCATGTTTGATATAGTTGCTTCACATTTTGGCTTGTGAGCCCCAAGGATGCGAGTCCTAAACATGTATTGGTTAGGCTATTTCAATGATTTGGAATCATTCAACATGCTATTTCAGTCCCTATACCATGCTTACATGTCTCCATTTATCATCTCTTTCATGTCTTGAAGCGTTGTGATTCCATGCCTTGAAATGTGCATTGTGTATGCCTATGTGTTTGGGTCATTTGGGATGCCATGTATGGGTTCTAAGGTTTATTCT
Source organism: Camellia granthamiana (assembly GCA_036172215.1). NCBI lineage: Eukaryota > Viridiplantae > Streptophyta > Magnoliopsida > Ericales > Theaceae > Camellia > Camellia granthamiana. The sequence continues at coordinate 40,705,959 of CM069912.1, forward strand.
CACATGCTATGACACTGTTTTTTTTGGTGATCTAAATGCCCATGCTTATCTTCCTTTAGGCATGTTTGAGTTGGCTTTTGTGCCTTAGCTTCGGGCCCCTTTGACTTGCATGTTTGTTGTACATTTCGTCCATCATTTGGGACACTTTTGGCCACTATTTTGGGATGGGCTGAGGTTTGCCCCTTTATGGTTTAAGCCCACCATTGCATGCTTGTCACATGTTTGTTGCATGTTTGACTCATGATGTGTTGTCACATGCTATTTCTTTTGCATGCTTGCCATGATATGTCGCATCGCATTTGGCATGCCTTGCATTTTTATCTTATGTTGCATCTTTTGAGATATGTTTGCATAACATGCATTACATTGCTTGGTTTGGGGTGTCAAGCCAAGTGTGGGGATTGAGAAGCGTTCATACTTTAAGTGATGTAACACGTCTCAACCGTCGGTTGCCAATTCCCTTTGACCTCAACATGATAGGGTCTTGGTCTTCATTTGTGTGTTGCATCCATTTTCATTGAATTGCAACCTTGGCCTCTTAGGCCATCATGCATCAAAATGTGCAATTGATGGCCCGAGGACCGAGGGCCATGCTCCCTTGAGTCCATTGCATGATGGGGAGTGTGGCCATGCTTACATTTGCTTGAAATTCCATGCCATACACTGTCTGTCCTTTGTTACTGTCAAAAACCAGATTCTACAGGGAGTTTTGGCCGGTTGGCTAAATACAGTGCCGGCCGGCCATTTATTTTGGCCGATAATAAAAAATGGTGGCCGGTGGTCTCCCCCTTTGGCCGGTGGCATTTGTGTCTGGCCGGTGGCACTCCTCAGCACCCATAGATCATATTCCAAGACTTTGGCAGTTTTCAGAAGAAGCAGGGCAGTGTAAACAGAGGCAACAGTGGTATGGTACGGGCTTTTCGGGCGAGGCAGACTCAAGCATGCATCATCCGCACATTCCAAGGCAGGGTTGCGCCACCTTCCTTTTTTTTTCTTTCTTTCCCGTTTAATTTGTTAGATTAATTAGAAGCTTGTAATATTTAGTTTAGTATTATTTATTTATTCGGACTGTATTATTCTTTCGGACCCTCCGAGTGAGGGCAATTGTGTAATAAGTGTGCGTGAGTGTGTGTATGTCTTCCAACCCCACGTCTTTCTCCCCTTTTATTTACTGGCTTTCGATGGTTAGTTTAGGGCATATCTAAATTAGCATACCTTATGCTATGCATGCGTGCATTCATACATTTGTCTTGCATGCACCGGGCTCGGCGCATCATTCTAACTGCATTTGTATTTCAATTCCAAATTGAATACGTGTTAGTTGTAGCATTTCACATGTCATTGTAGATTAGCCGAGCCTATCTTAGTTGCATTTTGCATGTGTTGCGTTAGCCATCTTAACATGAACTAGGATCATGCATATGATTACTAACTAGTTTCCGTTTTGGCTTGGAGTACTAGGTGAGCTTTTACGCTTTAGCATCCTTGCATGTGTGTGAGTGTTGCCATGACAGCATGATTACCATGAGGCTAGTTGCTTATGTGATATAACTGCTTGAATGCCTGTGGATGGAGGTTGAATCACCTAAATTGGAATAATGCATTAAAACTGTGAGTTTTGAGCCCACTAGATAGTGGCAAAACCATCTTTTCTAAAGCCCACTTGAGGGTGGTAAAATCTGCATTTTAGCCTACTTGCGAGTAGCAAATCATTTTCAAAACAAACATGTAATGTTTTGTTCCAATCTAGGCGATTTGGTCTATACTTGTTTGCTGTGCGCATAACATAGTAATTCTAGGCTAATAACCGGAAAAAGAACACATAATGTTTTCAAAACAAGATATCACGGTTAGTAGAGGCTGATCTTTGGATCGGGCGAGAGGGGGTGCTCATAGCTAACCTTCCCCAATCGTACCCAAGTTCCCGAGCCGAGGCAACTTTGGTGATGACGGACACGTGGCCTTTGGCACCGAGTCAGGGTTTCCTAAATTTCCCAAAATAAAATATTTAGGTGGCGACTCTGTATCTGGCAAAGCAGTCCATGTTTGGCACTTCTTTCAAAAAAATCTGTTTTCTCAAAACGATTTGCCAGATTTGGACTCTTTGGTTCAGATTAAGAACCGTGACAATTTGAGTCCGAACTGTAGTAGACTCACAAACGAACGGAATGGGGGACTCATCCCTCCCGGGGCGTTCGGGGACGTCTACAGCAAGCATCAAATACATAGTAAGCTAAACGGAAAATGCTCAATAATGGAAGAAGGTGAGCAATAAAATTATAATGAGAGAAACTTTTTACTTGCATTTCCCATGGCAAGTAGTCCCTTGTCAAAAAATAAAATGGTTCCCAAGAATGAGAACAATATGCCAAATGCTATCAATCCCAGCCCCATCTCTGCTTCATCATAGAGTTTCCAGTTCTTTCATTAATCAGAATTTGAAATGGAACTATTCGTAAAAATAGGGCAAATGTTATGAATGTGAAAAACCTAAATAAGTTAATTGCTTTGCATAGCAAAATAAACATATAAAAGAGTACTTTATCCATGAAAGCAACTCTTCCATAAGGAGCTGCTCTCTCAAAATACTGAAAATAAAGGTAACCCAGTCTCTCATTCAGAAGCCAAAGGTTCTCTTGCTCAAACACTCCATCCTCAGAGGAACATCCATCCCATCTTGATAGTTTCTCGCTCTCGCTCTCATTGCTAACTAAGTCACCAAATCAGTCCCTTGTCTCACAAATTGACTCGGTCTCTTCCTGAAAAACATTCCTTGTGAATTCATTTAGTATAGCCACTCAAAATCAAGACTTAGAAGTGAATACCCCAAAGAAAAATATAGTATACATGCCTTTTTAAGTACCAATGTCAATAAACACCAAACAATCAATAATAGGATTGGAGAATTTCAATTGCCAAACCAGTTTAAGAACATAGAATTACAATTAATACCAAAAAACAAGAAAGAAATCACCAAAATGGGAAAACTTTGACTAACCCATATGAGGATTCCAATCAATTACATTACAAAATTGTATCAACCTTAAAACCAACTATAAAGAATAAGAGATGATGGCAAAAGTAGAATAAAAGTTCACAATTAATTATTCAAGCAACTTTGTAATCACAACAAATAATCTTTGTTCCAAACTGTATCAAATTATTCAATTACAAATAAAAAACAGAGCAACCCAGTGCACCCCAGTGCATGAGCTCTAGCTAATTATAAATGTTTATATACAAATGTCGAGAATGAAATTGATACCTTAAACTGTTTGACGAGTTCCTCTTAAACATTTGGAATGCAGAGAAGTAAGGCACATAGTACTAAATTAGAGTTTCTCCATTGTCCACTCTGATCTAAACTCCAGCACCATAAGCACTCCATTCATCAAAAGAATTCCAAAGATTAGCCAATGTAAAATTCACAACTTTTCCCTCTTCCAAGGGTGCCAAAGACTGTTAAGGTTTTTGATCTCGCTCTGTACAAAGATCATAAATCAATCAATCATAAGACACATGAAACAATCATCATTCTATTAGCATCAAACCAATTTTAAGGAAAAAATATTGAATTGAGAAAACAAAACTTGGGTAGGAACTGAGATGGGAGGGGGCCAATTTGTTATCCCTTCTCCATCACTTTCTTGATAATTCCATCATTCTTGCAAACATCTACTACTGTAATCCATGAGATAAGATCCACTTCAAATTGAATAACATAATTGGGAGGGATACCATTTCTACCTGTGGCTCCATAACCCAAATCAGGGGGCAGCATGAACACTACCATCTCCCATTTCTTCATGGTAATGATTGCATGGTCCAATCCAGTAACCACTTGACCTAACCAACCCATCAATAAACCAATCAAGTTGAAAGAAACCCAAAAGTAACTCCATGACAATAAAAAATCACAACAAAATACTTTTGCATCTAAAAATACTAAATGTTTTTGAATTTTAATGTAATGTCTTTAAAGCTACAAATCCATCAATTTTGTTAGTGGAGATAGAAGTCTTTAGCATCATTGGTTTAGTTTATGAGTATGAGTTCTCTAACTTTTATGAGCATTCACACATTTTCAATGCAAGTTTTCAATTAAGGAAGCCTCCAATTTTTTGGTTTGCATGTTCAGGCATATTGTCAAACAGGTGGTGTGCCTAATTTGTGTATGCACTAACAAGCACCCACGAGAACAGAGGCATTCAAATCAGATATCAATATATCCATAGATAGCAGAAAAAGAAGTAGAAAACCACTAAATTACATACCAGGTTGTGGAGTTTGGGCTGTAATCTGTGTACCTAGAAACAATGAAGCTAAACCAAGATGGGAAGTGAAATAGAACAACGAGTATATACATATATGCGTTTGTCTTTGGCTGAGAGAGAATCATTTGATTGCAAAATTTGATCCACCAAACACAAGAAAATTCTAGGAGGGACAGATGATTGCACCCGGTTTTGTTGCAATACTTAGCGGAAGACACGTACACCTAACTCACTCAAACGGCGTATGGCCAAGACACGTAAACCAAAAAATTGGGAAGAAGAGTTGCAAATGGCACGTAAGTGAATTCTTAGGGCCAAAGGTAATAATGTGAACACTTGGTAGGCATATCTGGTAATTCCACCAGAGTTAGATTCAAAAAGAGCTGCTTGCTTCCCTTTATATATAGGTTATAGACTAGTTGGATCCCCATGCGTGTACGCATGGGGGTCGCATGGTTGGTTGGAACAATATGTTAAAGCATGAAGATATTATACGAATACATTAACGGAGTAAAAATATGTCACACTTTAAATCAGTAGTCTGTCAACTAACAAAGACTTAGAATAAAATTTGTAAACATTAAGGTGACAAGAATATCTTATTTCAGATATTCATTAAAGTAGAATTTTCCCATTTTTTCTTTTTCCTCTTTTAATTCCAAATAGAACACCCCATGGAACCAAAATTTGGGTCACCAATTGCCTATGTTGTTTAAGAATTGGAGTCTTCCAAGTTCCAGCTGGTTTTACCATAGACAAGATATACTCCGAAGGTGTTCCAACACTTGTGTTCCACAAGGATGATCCATGCGTAAAAATTGTCTCAGGATCAAACACTATATACCCTGCCATCATTTATCACTACAAAAAGTTAAATATCAAAATGAAATTATATAGCACTACAAACAAAACAAAAGAATCAGTTAATAATTTCTTCAACTTTTATAATCATATACAATTAGATAAAATATTTGTGCAAATTAAATTCAATGAATAGTTACAAACCAGCAAATTTAGTTTTTGAGATTTTTAATTACATTTTTGATTGACCTCATCTCTTCATAGAGAGATAGATCAGTAATGACCAAACTATCTGTTGAGGCAATTTAAAAATAAAAAAAAATAAAAAAAGCTACTCGTATAGATTCATTGCTAGATAATCCAGAATATTAGCCAACACATACATATAACTGTACACGATAGTAGAGGGGTGAGAAAGCAACAAGGCATAGTTAGAGTCCATTAAGAAAGAGAAGCATGAAAATGGGAAGGAAATACATGAAGCAACAGATGAAACTAAAGATTGCATCTAGGCCTTTCATTTTTTAATTAATTTCTTTTTCTTTTCAACTGGGTTTGTGTTTAATTGCATATAAATAATAATCAATTCACTATCTTCCAATTGCATTTGGTTACTTTTTAGCTAAGAAATCTAAGTGATTAAGATGAAGAATATAAAAGAAATTAGAGCACTAAAAGTACTATTTTTCGTTTTTGGTTTTTTTCTTTTTTAAACTTATGTCTGTCTAAGAAATTTCATTATCACCAAAAAGGAACACATCACATGCAAAAAAATTTCTTATGCAAACAACTTTGATAATTTCATTTCATTGGGCTTCAGCTATAGGATTTTTGCTTCTTGAACTGGGTTGATCATATTTTTGGAAATGTCAATTCTTTTGACATTGTTTGATTTCAGATTAGTACGAAAATTTCTTCTTATATTCTTGGATCAATTTTTCATCACTACCAGGAAAAGGATACAGGACCAAAGATGCCAATGCTAATTACTTAAAATGACAATTACTATCCTTAAATAGATTCTTAACTCTACACTAATTTATAAGTTACATTTTATTTACCCACTTGTTAACAATACCCTCATTTTTAATTGGTTACAAGGGTGGATCTAGTACTTCGAATGAGTGGCACATGATTCTTCTTCTTATGCTTCTTCTTCACTCCTTTTTTTTTTTTTTTTTTTTTTGGAGCGATCATAGTCTTGTACAATTCAACAACTTTCCTTGTTTATTTCCTATTGTTCAACCATATAGTACTTAAATATCAGGAAATAATCTATAAAATTTCATAATGATACACGATTAATGCAACATCATCTATACACTTCTTCCCTTACTCTTAACTTCCACAAAACCAAATAGTGCTAATTTTATTGATTCATGATGCCCATATTTTTGTGCAAATTAATTACCTGATAAAAGCTCCAAACATAGCTACGATACGTGTGACCATAACTCTTCTGCTTGCTTTGGCAATAGATAGTGCACCAGATAACTTGACTCTCTTCTTAAGCTCCAAACATTGCTCAATTAACCATAAATTAAATTATAGAATGATTTAGAATTTGAGGATATGTGGGTGTGTGTGTGCAGAGAAATCTGTGTGTGTGCATGTGAGCGTTGTGTTGGAGCTCAAAGAAATGTGCAAGTATGTGCACGTGTTACTAGAAGTGAGAGTGTGTATATGTGTCTTGTGCTGAGCCTTTTTTTTTTTTGTCAAAAAGAGAGGGTTTGGCTTGTGAAAGGTGCTGGAGAGCTTAGAAAGAGAGAGAGCTCAAAGAGTGTAGATAGAGAAATCTATATTTGGGTGAAAGATTGCAAGAAAGAAGAGCAATTGTAAGAGGAGCTCAAGAGATTCTGCAAACTCAAAATTATAGGTAAGGATTCTAAGTTTAATTTAAAAGATTAATCTCCCTACACCTTGAAATTAAGAGAGTTTTGAAGTTATGTTCATGAATTAAGAAAGTTTTAGAATCAACATGTAATTAAAAGGAATTAGCAAGAAGATGAAGAAAAATTGAGTTAAGTGTAAGATTATGGATATAAACATGGAAATTGATTATTTTGGTTTGATGTTGAATATCTTGCATGAATTTGGGCCTCATTTTTTTACATGCATGTAATTTGGAAGAATTAAAGAATAAATATGGAAATTATTGTAGGAATTCTTCAAATTGAACTTGGGTTTGTGAACCTTGATATATATATATATATATATGAGATGTATATTTGCATGCATCATGTGTTTTGAAAGGATTGGAGCCATGCAAATATATTATATATTTGATTTTGAAGAAAAGTTTGGAAACTATGAGTTCATGAAAATATGGAATTTGATTTTGATTATTAACCCATGCATGTAATGTAATTTAAGAGCTTTATTTAATTTAAACAAATTTTGGAATATATTAAATTAGTTAGTTTTATTTGAATTACACATATTCAATATTTGCTAGGAAATTGACAAGAAAATGAAGAATTAGAGCCAAGATCAAGTTTATGAAGTTAAATTAGAAATTAATTACTTTGGGTTTGAATTTAGTTGTCTTAACATGAAATTGAGTTTCAATTGTACATGCATCATAATTTTTTTTAAGAGTTTTGGAAGATCAATTCGTGTTTTAGAATTTGTGGGTTTGAAATTGGGCTTGATATGGAGAAAATGAATGAACTTTAAATTTGGACAAATATGGAAATAAATTATAATTTATATTTAAGAATCAAAAATTAGTTTGATTTTAATTTAAATTTCATACATTCAAATATTTTTTAAAGGACTTTATAGATTCAATTTTAAGTTTCATTAAACAAAGAAAGAATTGAAAGATAATTTTTAAACATGAAATCCAAGGTTTAAACTTGAATTTAAATCATGGAATTAACTTTAAATATATGAATTGGGAATATTTTTGCATATTCAAGTGAGTCATGCATGAATTTGGAGACTTGGTAATGTGTTTTGAATTTTAAACAACATTCTGGAAAACCCAGAATTCATCATCATCGCTCGAGCGAAGAAGTTGTCGCTCGAGTGTAAAATGCAAGCAACCGGTATTTTTTCAAACCAAGGGATCCACTCGAGCGACCAATGTTGCACTCGAGACAAGAGCCCTGTTTCAAAAAATTTTGAAAAGCTGTTTCATATTTCGATTTTCGTTCTCTTTCACTTCCAAGCATTCTTAGGCAAGAATTATGACTCAACAAGATTAATAAACTAACAATCAACATAAATTAATTAGTTAAGGAATAAATCACTGATTTAGTAGTAATTGATTAAGAAGACAAGTAAGAAATCAGTCTATTTGAAAAAGAAGACTTTAGTAATGAAAGAATATGTGAATGAGAACCCGATTGATTGGAGTAAGAAAGAATAAGCATAATAGAACTCCGGATTACTTAGACAAGAAGAGTTAAGTCTGATCAATGAAGTGATATTGTGTTTCAATGTGTATATGTTATGTGTTTGTTTGTAGGTCACGCGCCGTAAGCTATATGATCTGTCTGCTTAATTTGTTCTACAATTGGAGCCATCTGTGAGTAATAACTCTGTAAAGTTATGTTTAACTTTAATTATTTTCTGATGCTATGAAATGATCAGTTTTCTGAAATGCAATGTTTTGTATGAATGAATGATTGTGCAAATTTCTGAAATGTATTCGTGGCATCCTTAGCATAAGGCCATTGCCCGGGGGTAATAACATCGTGGTTTACAAGTACAAGGCCCTTGCCCGGGGGTAATAATACCGTAGTCTCATGGCCTTGCCCGGGGGTAATAATATTGTGGTCTCAAGGCCCTTTCCCGGGGGTAATAATATCGTGACTCAAGTATGTTATAGGTTTCCTGGCACCGAAGGTTCCTTAATGGAACTGACAAGCATGATAACGCTAATGGATGTACCATGTATGAAGCATGAACTCTAATTTCTGTATATGATTTGAATAAGAGTATGAATATGAACATGTTTCTGATTGAAATCTGAATATGCATAGGACTCTGTTTCTAATAAGAATCTGTTTTTGATATAAACTCTAATTTCTGACTCTGTGATGGACATCATTCATTAAAACCCTTTACTTTGTTATTATTCACTAGGCTCTAGCTCACCATATTATTTATGTATGTAGGTGATCAGGCGTGTGACCAGGCCTAGAGCTTCTGCCTAGACTTTGTTTTGTCAGCCAACCTATGTGCCTCCCGTGGAGGTTCCGGATATGTCAAGTGGTTACGGCTATGTGCATAAAGTTCAAGTTTTGTTTTCTTGTTTTTGTTTATTCTATATTTAGGGCCAAGTCCCTTTCTGTCTAGTCTATATATATATATGATGATGTGTAAATGTATGTATATAAAGTTTTAAAATTTTTCTGTTTCATATAAGTTTGCACAGTTCAATGGATGTTGTATAATTGTTATTTGCTTCCGCAGCCCCTAATTATAAGTTATTCTGTTAAGAGGCCTTTGGTAATCCAAGGATTACTAGCCGGTTACGACACTAAACCTATAGGGGTGGGTTTGGGTCGTAACATGTCAAGTCATGGAGTTAGGCATGCAAGTGATATAGGACATGTGGTTTGTGTGCAAAGAAGTGTGTAAGAAAAAAAAATGTTACAACAAAGAAGCAACTTCTAGTAGTTATGAAGATCATGGGCAGTTATGCAGGAAGTGGAGGAAATTTGCTCCATGATGGGACACGTGGCAGCAGAGAAGTAGTAAGGCCAGCAGCATAAAGGTTAGAAATTTGAAGGAAAGAAGATCTTCAATCAAATTCACAACCCATGTGGAATTAGGAGTAATTTAACTTAGTTAGCAATAGCTTTTGTACTTAGGAGTAGTCTGTTTAATATTTCAGCCTCTGTGGCCAAATTTTCCTCTGTTAATTGTCATGCACATTGAACTTGTAATTAAGTGGCAAGTTTACTTGTTCTTCAATCGATTTTCAGTTTATTCACACTTTGTTTCTTTGCATTACAACTTCCAAAGAAGTCCTTGAATCTGTCAAGGCATAGAACACCAACCACGGTCACTTGATCTATAGTTGTTTGTGAAATTGTGGTTTCTCTGTCGAATCACGTCTGTCGATTTGACCCAAACAAAATTTTTGCTAACATATCTTGGCACGCCTAGTGGGACCTGTCTAATTTGGAGTGATGGCTAGGAAGAAACAGCATGAAGTCTTTGAAGACCCTGAGAAAAGGGTTGAAGATGGAGAAGAACTAGAATGTGGGCTTGAAGGAGTGCAAGACAACCTAGTTGAGGGCCATTCAATGGCCAGGCAGGAAATAGGCCAAGGAAATGGCCAAAATATGGCCCAAAATGGCCAATCTAGTTGCCCTCCTATTGATCCAAGAAGGGCTTTTTTGTTGCATACTCAGCAAACAATTGGTTCCATGTCTGCATATGAAAACCAAGTGATGATAGATGACTTGCTGGCTTTGTTTAAGAAAGCCAACATCAAGCCCAACCAATCAAGAAGGATTGGAGATGAGACTTAGGTAAATAAAGCACAATTTATACCACTTGTAACCCTTCAACAACATGAAAATGTAATTGAGCTTGTATCATTTTATAGACCTCCCACACTCTAAGAAAGATATGAGGAGGGGATGACCATAAATCCTGTGTTTGAGAGAGAATACCCCACAAACTCAGTGTTTAATCATAACTTAAATAATATGGGAATGAGACCTGGGGGGCAACTAAGGCCACAAGTGTATGGTACTCCTGCATATGGTATTCCTGCATTTGATGGGCTTGGTTATCAAGAACAAAGAAATAGCCCAATGAATCAAGTAAGGCCTCAAAATGCACAGGAATATGTCATACAACAACCCTATTATGAACCTTACATAATGCATCCAAGGCCTAAAGGGCCTGGTCCTCCTTTTCCTTACTTCCAACCAGAAGTTCAAGGAGGGATACAGCAGCAGCAATATTTAGACCCTCAGATTAATAATAGGTAGCAAATAATGAACATCATACAAGAAATGTATGGTCCAGCCTTGAGAAGGCTAGATAGACCAATGTTTAGGAGTCCTTACCCTCCATGGGTGGAAACAACTCCCATTCCAAGAAACTATAGGATTCTTGAGTTTACTTTGTTTACAGGAGAAGAAAGACAGTCAACTATAGAACATATAGGCAGGTTCATTCTCTAGTGTGGAGAACCTGGTTATGATGATAATTTAAAACTAAAACTATTTCCTCATTCTCTGCCAAAAGTGGCATTTACATGGTTTATTAACTTGCCAGAAAATTCTGTCCATACTTGGCAAGAGATGGAGCGTCAGTTTCATGCCTAGTTCTTTAGAACTGAGCCTGAAGTGACAATGGTGGATTTTTCAAAATTTAAACAAAAGTAAGGAGAAAGTGTAAAACAGTACATCGACAGGTTTAAAAAAGCAAAAAATAGATGTCATGTGTACATGCCTGAAATAGAAGTCATAAGGTTAGCCCAGAATGGTTTAGACTTTGAACTTAGGAAAAAGTTTGAATGCATGATGTTTAGGGACTTGTTTGAGTTATCTTCAAGGGCAACTAGTTATGAGGCCATTCTCAGAGAAGAGCAGCAGAGAAATGCAGCCTCATTAGGAACTTATTACCAAGAGGTTGAATTTGATATTGATATCGACATAGATGTTGCTCGAGTAATAGGTAAAAAAACCTATGGTTTATGAAACATTAAGGAAAACTGACAAATCTGTAAGTATGCTAGCAACACAGCTAGCCAAAAAGAATGTGGTTGTGTCATATAGGCAGTATTCTTTTGATTTATCAAAAGCAGATGCATGATTTGATAAATTATTAGCAAATAAATTTTTAACTTTGACTCCAGGCCACAACGTTCCCAAAGAAAGGGATAGGGTTGGCAAGGAGTATTGTAAGTGGCATAATTCTTTCAGGCATTCCACTAATAACTGTGTTACATTTCGCAATTGTGTGCAGGATTTGATTCAGAAGGGAATGTTGAAGTATGCTGAAAAAGATAAAGGGGTCATGGCAGTTAATGGTGATCCATTTCCCAATATTGTGGAAATCAATATGGTACAACTAATTTTCAGTCAAATGATCAAAAGAAAAAGGGAAAAAATCCTAGAGTTCTCTTGGTAGAGTTGGAAAAACTTCACGAGGAGAGAATGGAGAAAATGGCAAAAGAAACAAAAGGGAAAAGAGTTCAGGAAGAACCTAGTGAGAGGTTCATTTGTTTCTGGTGTGGTACTGATAAAGAAAAGGCTAAGGCCATTGTGATTAATGGAATTCAAAAAATTGTAAAGGATGTTGGCCTGAGGTTTAATACTATGAGTAGTGGTGATTTACAGATTTTTGATAATGATTGTCTGTTCTATGATGGAACAGACCCAGGAATATTTGGTCTTGCAGAGAACTATAGCAAGGATGATGCTCCATTTTTATTCCAAGGAGCTCCTGTTCATCCATGTTTTGTTGGATTAAGCAATGTGAGGGCTATGCTCAAACAACACAAGGGTGCTAAGCCCTATAGAAGTCTAAGGGTTGTAACTAGGCCATACAGTGGCTAGCAACAGCAGTCTGGTTCATCATATAATGGTCATCAACAGGCTGGAAGGCCATACGAAGGGCATCAACAGTTTGTAAGACCATTTGGAGGATTTCAACAGTAACATCATGGCCCAAGAATGAGGCCAGAAATGCAATCAGTTCAACCCGGGATGGTGAAGCCACCAGTACCATCTCATTTAGGGTGGCAAGGAGTGTCTCACCCAAAGTTCCCAATGAGTGGTTGGAGACAAATGGGAGAAACAAGAACTCAGAAAAAGAGAGAACAAAGGAGATTCCATGCTATGATGTCTACAGCTGCAGGTGATAGGCCAGCTGGAAGGCAGGATCTAGTATGGACTAGAGATGGATTGGTTCCTACTGCTAAAGGAAAGGAAGGGAAGGGTTCAACTTATAGAGCCCATCCAGTTCAACTAGTTCAACTTCTGAAAAGAAAGATGGAGCCAGAAAAGGTAGATGACAGACCTGTTGGGAAGTTCTTTGAGAAGGCTTTACTGAGGCAGAAGCTGAAAGAATTGGAGAAAGATCTAATGTTTGATGAAGATGACAGTATTGAGAAAGATGTGGCAATGAAGGATGATCAGGATCAGGAAACGGTCACTGATAGCATGAATATTAATAAGGAAGTTAAAGAAGATGAAGTCAAGATAACTAGTTCTGATGGTGACTTTGGAGAAAAACTAGCTGCTATTCATTTTGGTTCTTTACCTCCATCCGAGGAGTGTAACATGATTATGGCCATCCCTCAGAGATTTCAGGCCAAACCAAACTAGCCAAATGAATTGGCAGGAGATGTTGAAGATCTGACTGAACCAGCAGTTCAAATAGTAGTGGTTGAGACACAAACCAAGCCACTGAAGTCAATTGAGATGGTTAGGTCTGTCGATGGAGAGAAGGTTGTGCTCCAAAAACCAGAGGATAAGCTCATCAGGCATTTAAGGCCTTTATATGTCATAGCTTATTTAGAGGGGGTGCCAATGGAAAGGGTGTTAGTTGATAATGGAGCCATTGTCAACATTCTTCCTTCTAGGACACTAAAAGCTATTGGGAAATCTATTGATGATTTGCGTTCTACTGATGTGAACATAAGTAATTTTGCTGGTGGATCATTTGAGACCAGAGGAGTGGTGGCTTTACAACTTCAGGTTGGTTCCAAGTCAATGGGAACAACTTCCTTTGTAATAGACTCCATCTCTAACTACAATGTGCTACTAGGTAGAGATTGGATACACCTTAATAGTTGTGTACCCTCTTCTCTGTGCTAGGCATTGATTTTCTTAACCAGTGGTGGTAAAGGAGGGATAGAAGTTTACTGGGCAGATGGAAATCTCTTTATTGCTGATGTTAATAACATAGAAGCTGTGCTGTATGATGAGGATTTGGGTTCAGTTGTGATAGATGAAGAAGAGGTTAAGTCTGAGGAAAAGGGTCTGACAAATGAAGAGTTCAAGGCCTTCATTGAGGAAGGTTTTAAGCAAATAGGCCAGGAATTGGCCATGCCAAGCCTGATGCAGAAGCAGAAAAGGCCTGTCATAAAGGAGGTTGTTGAGGATGAAAAGTAATGCAAGTACAAGTGTCAGAAGAAGACAAGCTGGATGAGACAGCTAATGTAATTAGATCTACTTTTTCTAGGCTTTTTTTTTTTTTTTTAATTTCTTCTTAGAAAGTAAGTTTAGCCCTAAGTGTATGCCAAATTGTTCTTGGGCAGAATGTGTTATCGACAGTAGCCCTCTGAGTTATAAAGAGGTGCAACTGGAGCATCTGAAGGCTGCTCCAGCCAAGCTTGATGATCTTAAAGTAGATGTACATGACCCTTTAGATGCATATAACTTAGGGAGTAAGGCCTGTAAGAGGCCCATCTATGTAAATGTTAATCTATCTGATGAATATAAGAGCAAACTCGTTGGTTTGCTTTCTGAGTATGTGGATTGCTTTGCATGGACTTATGAAGAAATGCTTGGATTAGATAGAACACTGGTAGAGCATAGACTCCCAATTAAAGGAAATTTCCTTGCCCATAAACAACCTCCAAGAAGGATGACTAATGAAGCCACCTTATTGGTTAAGGAGGAAATTGAAAGATTATTCAAAGCAGGTTTTATTATAATAGCCAGGCATGTGGAGTGGCTGTCTAATATTGTCCCTGTAATGAAAAAAAATGGCAAGTTAAAAGTATGCATAGACTTTAGAAATCTAAATCTAGCAACTCCTAAGGATGAATATCCTATGCCAGTGGCTGACTTGTTAGTGGATTCAGTAGCCAAAAATAGGATTTTTGTCCTTTATGGATGGTCATGCTGGGTATAATCAAATTTTTATTAACCCAGAAGATACACATAAGACAACTTTCAGATATCTTGGTGCTTTGGGGACATTTGAATGGGTAGTCATGCCTTTTGAATTAAAGAATGCAAGAGTAACATACCAAAGGGCAATGAATTTTATTTTCCATGATTTGATTGGGAAATATTTAGAAGTCTACATAAATGATGTAGCCATCAAGTTTGACAGTTTTGACAAGCATTTGGAACATTTGCAAAAGACATTTCAAAGGATGAGGACTTACAAACTCAAAATGAACCCTTTAAAGTGTGCATTTGGGGTATCTGCTGGAAAGTTTTTGGGCTTTTTAGTGCACCACAAAGAGATAAAAGTGGATGCCAACAATGCCAAAGCAATTATGGAGACAAAACCCCCAGCCAACAAGAAAGAGCTACAAAGTTTTCTGGAAAAGTCAATTTTTTTAGCAGATTCATAGCCAATTTAGCTAAAAAGACTTTTGCATTTTCCCCTTTGATGAAAATCAAGTCAGACTATGAGTTTAAGTGGGAAGCATGTCATCAAGAAGCTTTTAATTTACTCAAAAAGTACTTGGCAAACCCTCCAGTGCTTATGCCGCCAATGGCAGGAAAGCCTTTGAAATTGTATATCTCAGCTTCTAATCTGTCGATTGGTTGTTTTTTGGCTCAAGAAAATAGTATGGGGCATGAACAAGCCATTTACTATTTAAGTATAAGGTAAAATGATGTTGAAACTAGGTATAACTTTGTCGAAAAACTATGTTTAATACTTTATTTTGAGCTATTAAACTGAGGCATTATATGCTACCCATAGAAGTGTTTGTGATAGCACAAACAGATGTTATTAAATACATGTTGTCTAAACCAATCTTGAGTGGAAGACAGGGTAAGTGGATTTTAGCATTAATTGAATATTGTCTCAAGTATGTGCCACAAAAAGCAGTCAAAGGGCAAGCTCTGGGTGATTTTCTAACAGAACACCCCTCTACCTCTGTCGATTTAGATTTATATGAAATTAATATGGTGGAGAATGAACCTTAGAAGTTGATGTTTGATGGTTCAAAGACAGATGAAGGAGTGGGAGCAGGTATCGTGTTTATTGCACCAAATAAATGTACCAATTTGCGTATCAGTTGGATGCACAACTTATTCAGTCTTGTAATCAAACTAAGAAGTCTTCAAGTTTTTGGGGATTCGCAGTTGGTCATTACGCAAGTCTTGGGAGAATTCAAGTGTGTAAGTGGTGCCCTGGAGGAGTATCTAACTGAGGTCAAATGGTTAATCAGTTTCTTTGACCATGTCACCTTTACACACAGATATAAATTAGAGAATAAAGAGGTCAATGAGATGGCTCAAGCAGCTTCTGGCTTAAAAATACCTAAGGGAGCTCAAGATAGGGTGATTCAAATTAAGAGAAGAAACTTTTCTGCACTTAAGAGTAGGTGTAGAAATTTCTTGCCTATTTTTACTTTGGATATGACAGAGAAAGATTGGAGATTCCTCTTGATAAAATACCTGCCCAATCCTAATGAAGGGAGTAATAGGAAAATAAGATATCAAGCCCTAAATTATGTCATAATAGGAGATGATTTATTTAGGAAGGCTCATGATGGTTTGACTTTACTTTATATTGGTAAGTTAGACTAGATGAAAGCCATGGCTGAAGCACATAAGGGAATTTGTGGGGCCCATCAGGCTAGTGATAAGATGAGATGGTTGATTAACAGGTATGGTTATTTTTGGCCATCTATCAGAAAAGATTGCATAATGTATGCAAAAGGATGTCAGAATTGCCAGAAACATGGCAATATTCAAAGAATTTCAGCCATAAATCTTCATTCAGTAGTAAAACCTTGGCCTTTCAGAGGATAGGCTATGGACTTCATAGGGCAAATTTTCCCAGCCTCTTCAAAAGCACATTCTTATTTGCTAATAGCTACTGATTACTTTACTAAATGGGTAAAAGCAGTGCCTCTGAAAGTGGTGACACAGACTCAAATCATTGAATTCTTAAAAAAAAAATGTGATTCATAGGTTTGGTTTACCCCAGTTCATAATTGTCGATCAAGGCACAGTGTTCAATGGGGATGAGATTAAAGGGTTTGCCACAGAATATGGCATTCAAATATTAAATTCCTTACCCTATTATGCACAGGCAAATGGGCAGGCTGAGGCAACAAACAAGATTGTCAAAAACACTTTAGAAAGGATGATTGAAGACAATCCTAGGGATTGGCATAATCTCCTATTAGAAGTGCTTTGGGCTTATATAAATTCAAAAAGAAATAGCACAGGAACAACTCCATATGAGTTGGTGTATGGGCATGATGCTGTGTTGCCTCTAAAAGTAACAGTGATGTCTAATCGACTGGCTAGGCATTTGAATATTCCTATGGATAAATATGCATAAGCCATGTCCATTGAATTACAAGACTTAAAGGAAAAAAGGATTATGGCCTTTAATCATTTGATAGCTCAGAAAAAGAAAGTTGAGAGAAGTTACAACAAAAAAGTGAAAAGTAAAGTGTTTTTTGAAGGAGAGTTGGTGTGGAAAACCATATTACCAATTGGCTTGAAAAGCCCAAAATATGGCAAGTGGTCTCCAAACTGGGAAGGTCCATTTAAAATACATAAGATCCTTAGAGGAGGAGCTTATCATCTTGCTTCTTTGGAAGGTGAGCCACACAGGAGGGTCATTAATGGCAAGTACCTTAGAAAAATATTATCCAACTATGTGGGAATGCATGAATAAGCCATGAAAGCATAGGTATACATAATAAGCCATAGGAAAACATCATAGATTTTCCATTAAGAAATTGTGCCAAAGAGTACAATCCCAAAAAGTACAAATCAAAATAATTACATTTGGTTTAGTCTTTTTGAAAATACATTGAAAGCCTACTCCAGGCTTGAAGGGCGGTTTGATGCCCAATTTTATTTTGCCTAAGTCTGGCTTGAGCTTGTTTTATGGTAGGTGGGCCACCTTCTGCTTGAATAAGAAGTGTTGGAAGTTGTTGAGAAAGGCTGGCCTGTTCTTGTTCAGTAGCAGCTCTTTGAGCTCTCACATGGGCTAGTTGATCTTCTAGTTGAACCTCTTTTGTTGTGAAAAGAGTAATCTGAGAAATGAGGGTTTGAGATATGGTAAAAGCCTCAGTCAAGGCATCAATTGATTTTCTCATTTGATCTACTTGGGTTTCAACAGTTTTTGGCTCATCATGAAATCGAGTAATTGCCACTAAGTGTTATGGAAGTTCTGAGAGGAAGGTTTGGAAAGCCTGCACTTGAGCTGGGTCAAAGATTTGAGGCATCAGAGGTGCAATGGCTTCCAGACAGTCAGTCAAAGTTGTGGCTTGAGAAAGAGCCAAACTATCTAGGGGCTAGCTAAGTATTTTGAAGAATTGGTCTACCGATTTTTGCTCTTCATCAAATAGTTGCTTTAATCTTTCTTCAACAATTAGATTGGCAACAGTTTGTTGAACAACAAAGATGCCCAAGAGTAAGTCTTGCAGATGAGGAACTCTGGGTTGCTACATTAAAGAGTTTAAGTCAGTGATTAATTCAAACTGTGGAAAATAGACTACTTGAACATATGTTACCTCTATTGAAGGTGTAATAGAAGTCTCAGTGTTGGGCAAGTTGGAAATGGCCACAACTGCCCTTGTTTCAACTTGGTCTGATAAGGGTGCATCTACTGGTAAAGGTAAATGGAATGAAGATACTGGGATAGAGGTAGTAGGGAAATGAACAAGTTGTGTAAGCACCTCATAAGGAGTTCTCATCTCACTTGAAGTTGATTCATTATCCAATACCTCAATATCAGCCCTGTCAGTCTCATTCCTTTGGTTGCAGAATGAAATATGACTGTCCTGAGGAATGTTATCATTTTGTTCAGAGACAAGGTCATGGATAGGAGAACTTCTGTCAACAGCAGCTATATGGTTGTCAGGATTGTCAGTTAAATCAATTGGGTTTTCTCTAACATAACCTGAGTCAATTGGAGTTTCTCCGGCATGGCCAAAGGCTTCTGATTCTTCTGAGGAAAAGGCCACACCAGGAAAATTGATGATCACATTTGTTCCATGGTGCATTCCTCTAAGAGGAAAGGCCATTAAGTCCTCTAGGGCTATCCCCTGAGGAATATCAGCCAAAAGTTGTGCCAATTCAGGGGCTAATTCTCTTAGGCCTATCCTCTCTGAGCCAAATCTCTCTGGGCCAGTTTGTTCTTCCCGAATACCAGTCTGTTCTTCTTGAGTGAGTTGGGGATTCAGATGCCCTAAGTTTGTTAGAGGAGAAGGCATTTTAGTCTGGTCTTCAGGCATAGAAGGGGATTGATCTAAGTTTCAGACAACTTTCCATTGTCAGGCATAGAAGAGGGTAGAATGGTCTGGGTCTCAGGCAATCTCTCAAGAGCAGGAGGAGATGCAGCTGGAGAGAGAAGTCTTCTCCTCTTGTATGATTGAAAGTATGTCTGAAAGAGAAGGAGATTGGAATAAAGTGTCAATACGATTAAACATAATGCATATTGATTTAGTAAAAGTTTGAATGAAAGCTATACAATTATTGGAAGAGAAGAAGAACTGCTAAAAGAAGAAGATGCTGGTGTAGCAGGAGTTGTGATTTGAGGAGGAACTGGTTGTTCTTGCCTTCTTTTTGACCTCCTCTTAAGGGCAGCACCATCCTTAGTACCATCCTCTGATTGGGGCTGAGAATATAGAATTTTTTCATTTTTTCATTTTTTCTTACCTACTCTTGGTCCTCTTCTCAATCTCTATACCTTGGTTATAAGGTATAAATCCTTCACAGCTAGTGGTGTTTAAAGGATTGCCTTTGGGTTTCTTTGATGGGTTCAATGGAGCCTTGCCTTTGTCCCTAAGAGCTGGATCAGCCTGGGCAGGCATCTCTATAGCCAAAGGAGTAAGATGGCTAAGTGAGTATCAACACAAACTCAAAAGTAAACAGTGTGCATAAGGAAAGAAAAGGGGAGGTAGAATTACCAATGGTCATTTCTACTCCTCTCCTATTGTCTGGATGCACATTCCAAAGACAAGCTTGAAGATCTTCATCAAAGATCAAAGCACGCATCAAAGACCACCATTTAGTGAACCTTGTGGTAGTAAAATAGATTCTGATTTTCTGATCCAACTTGCTCATGGATGGTAGTAAAAAATAAATTGAATTCTAATTTTCAGCCAGCAAGTTTGACAGTAGTCTGACAGTAGTAAAAAATAAATTGATCAAATAGATTCTGATTTTTAGCCAGCAAGTCTTTCATTTCTTGGGAGATTTTGAATTGAATTCTGGATCCAACTTGCTCATGGATGGTAGGATGCAAGTAAGGACAAGGGAAAGTTTGATATAGTCTTATTTGCCTAGCTCATTGGCAAGGATTATAGCTTTCGAACCTACAATTAGAAAGTTTACTGGTAGAGATGGATCCACCCACTAGAATGTATCTGGGAGTGAGGACTTGAGCCCAGAAATCTTTTTGTTTTTGCCTCCAAGTGTCACTTAATGTTTGAGGGGCACCATTAATATATGTTAGTTCAGTGGAGTTGAAATGAAAGGTATGGAAATAGATGAAAAGTTGAGAGTCTCTATCGATAGACAGTTCAAAGAGAATAGTAAATGAGTTAGATGAAGCTGGTCGAAAGGATAAGAAGAATTCAGCATAACTTTCACAGGGAGAGAAGTAAGGGGTTTGAGTGGTAGGCCTAATTTTAGGGAAATAAGCATAAAGCCAGGCCTGAAAGAGCTAAAAAGAACCTCCACAGTTATGATCTATCTCTTTATCAACTAAAGAGAAAAGACCCCTATATAGTGTGCTCAAGAGGAAAGGGGCAAAGGCCAGTTGTGTGCCTTCTTGGATACAAGTGGCAAGGGCCAAATACTCTTTGGTGATTTTTAGGCCTGGGACACATAGAAAGTGTTGAGAGAGCCACAACAAGTAAAAGGTTGTTCTTTCTTCTATGGTGGGTTCATCAAAAAAAAATTAGTATTTGGTTTGGAATTTCCCATAACTAAGGTTAGTATCAAGTGGGACTACTGATTGGGGAGTTAAGAGGGCGCTTATATGTTTGCCAGCAATAGGAAGGCCAGCCAAGTGTACAACATCAAGGATAGTAGGAGAAATCATACCAAACTTTAAAATGAGGGAATTGCAGGACAGAGACCAAAAGCAGGTTGCGGCACCAATAGCCCATTTGTCCGTGTCTAGGGCTAAGGTTGACAATCGAATGGTATCATAGATGCCAAGAGCTCTCCAAAGGTCAATATCGTATATCATCATGCAATGAACCCATAGTCTCCAATTAGGGTTTGGTTTCTGCCACGAGCGTAAGGGGTTAGGGCTCGAATGCCACTGATTCCAGGCTAGCTTCACTTTTTTGAAAAGCATCACTTCAGTATCTGCAATGGGATAATGAAGGGTAAGTTTATCAGGGATTTTAGCAAAAAAGGTTGGACCTAATTCCCCTTGGGCAAAGGTTTTGTTGCGAGGAATAATGAAGCTATCAAAAATATGTTGGCGAAGTAGCTGCTGGAACTCAGGTGGAAAATGTTGCACATGTGGCGTTTTTGCTTGTTTCTTTCCTTTGGTTTGAGCTCGTTTGGGTGCCATTGGGATGAGCAAAAAGGGTTTCGAAGCATAAAAAGTTTGAAGAGGTGAAGAACAGAGTAAAACAGAGGGAATGAGAGTAGTAAAGTGATAATTTGAATTCTGACGGTCAAATAGCTTATGGTGGACCCTCCTGATTGAGCTTGGGCTTGTTACTAACAGTTGGGCTTAACGGTTGGGCCTTTTTGAATTCATATTTTGGGTCAATTTTATCGGTTGAGTGTTATATAAGTATTTGGGCTTTAGTACATGGGTTTGTTTTTATAAGCCTAAATGAATTGCCCAAATATATAAGTGTCCAAAACCTTATTTTGTCCTTTCTGACATTCATTCAAAAAAAAAAAAACATCTTTTTGTCTTGAATGAGGGGGCATTGTTGGCACTAAAATATATTTTCTCTGTCGAATAAACATAGCAAATACAGAGGGTTGATCTAAGGGATGCTAGGAGTGAAAACCATAAGCTTACAGTGGGGGGTGGACCCCAGAATGCAAAGCAAGTGGTAGTTGAGGCCGTTTAAGGAGTGGATGTGGCAGATGCAGTTTCTTCTGTCAATTCCTCTGATAATGCAGTAGGACGTGGCCAAACGTGGCCCAGGTGTCAAGTCATGCAGTTAGGCATGTAAGTGAGACAGGACACGTGGTTTGTGTGCAAAGAAGTGCGTAAGAAAAAAAAAATGCTACAACAAAGAAGCAACTACCAACGGTTATGAACATCATGGGTAGTTATGCAGGAAGTAAAGGAAATTTGCTCTATGATGGGACACGTGGGAGCAGAGAAGTAGTAAAGCCAGCAGCATAAAGGTTGGAAATTCAAAGGAAATAAGATCTTCAATCAAATTCACAACCCATGTGAAATTATGAATAATTTAACTTAGTTAGCAATAGCTTATGTACTTAGGAGTAGTCTGTTTAATATTTCAGCCTCTGTGACCAAATTTTCCTCTGTTGATTGTCATGCACATTGAACTTGTAATTTAATTCTTGTAATTAAGTGGCAAGTTTACTTGTTCTTTAATCGATTTTCAGTTTATTCACACTTTGTTTCTTTGCATTACAACTTCCAAAGAAGTCCTTGAATCTATTAAGGCATAGAACACTAACCACAGTCACTTGATATGTAGTTGTTTGTGAAATTGTGGTTTCTCTGTCGAATCATGTCTGTCGATTTGACCCAAACCAAATTTTTGCTAACAGTAATACATGCAACTATTTCAGTCATGACAATTATGGATGTAATTGACTTGTCATACAATAATCAAACTGCAATTATGATAATTTAGTTTGATTTAATCAAATAAAAAATATAAATATCGTTCATTGTCCAGTTCATTGTCTAGTGCAATTCTTGAAAGGGGTAGTAGGTATTCATCATCACCTGATGAGCTATCCTTGATGGTGCCACTCAACCATTTTGTATAACAAATTGATGATTATTTTGCTCTTATCCTATTCTGTTTGTTGCACATAGATTTCAAGGCTGCAAATAATACTAAGATCTCCTTTGGAAAGACACAATTTTAACACCACAAAAAAAAAAAAAAAAGAAACAAACAAACAAACTATAAAAAGTTAATCCATTCTTTCAATTTTTTTTGTAAATTATTTTGTAAAAAACTTAAAAATCACACACAAAAAAAAAAGAAGTCAATTCTCACACGAATCATAAGTTGAACCGCTAGTGTGTGACACCAACAGCCCCTTTCTCACCTTCTCTTTACCGAACACCCAACACAATGTTGCACTCAGTTTATGCTTCCAAAATGTTATATATTCAAATATATATATATATATATATTTAGAACAATATTTAAAAATAAAATGTACATATGAATTTAAGGGTAAATTATACTCGTTGTAGTTATAGTTTGTCTTTTGTATCAATTTAATTATAATTGCACTAACTTGGCCTTTGAATATTTCATATTATGTTAGTTAGGTTTGGCTTCTCTCAAGTTGTGATCTCAATTTGAGAGAGTTTTTTGGGTTGATAGGCCTATTTCAATAACGATTTTAGTGATTTGAACTGTTCATTTTTTAGGATTTGATGAGTAGAATAGTAATGCAAAAAATCAAGATGATTGAATATTGGTAGCTATATATTTGAATAATATTTGTTTTTAAAAAATAGATGACAAATATAATTTTAAGAATAGCTATCAATTTTTTGTAACACAAATTTGATTCAAACATATAACTATCGATGTCCGATCATCTTAATTTTTTACATGAATATTCTACTCAACGAATCTTAAAAAGTGAATAGTTCGGATTACCGAAATCAGTTCTAAAATGGGTATACCAAGCCCAAATGCTCTCTCAAGTTAAGATAACCAACTTAAAAGAAGTCAACCCATGTTAACAGTCTAATTGATAATGTTGCATTGAAAATTTAACTAAAATCAAGAGGTAAAACATTTCATTCACTCTCCTGAAAGTGGTTGAAGGGTTAACATCTAATTTCAAATAGTCCATTCCTCTCTTTTCATATGATGTCTATCAAATTTCTTAACAAATATTATCAATCTAATTATATTGATACAATGTGAAAAATTATAACATAAAATTGATATAATTTGAACCCACATAGACTAAATTGATATAAAAGACAAATCACAGGACCAAATGTATAATTTGCTATAAATTTAAATTTATTATAGTGCCTGTCATATTCAGTGTAAAATTTTCTTTCTTCTTTTTAAATGACCTAGAACAAGTCTTAAGCAAGGCCTTTGAATCAACCACAAGAAAGTAAATTCAATAATCAAAGGTCTCCTAAACTTATGAACTGAAAATGGTGAAGGGATTCGAACACTCATCATCATCAGTAACATAGGGAGCATGCCCACTTACAACTTGGATGGTCTATTAATGGTCATTCAAGATAAATCTTATCCATACATCTCAAAATTTAAATACTTTCATACAATAATATTTGGCTGGATATGTAGTATTGTTGTTTTCTCTTTGCTTTTAAGACTTGGAGGAATTGATCTCTACTTTGAAGCCAAAAAAAAAAATGGAAAGACAACAAGATGGATTTGTAACTGTTTGATGTAGTGGTGATGCAAGTAATGACTTCATTTACGATGGAGACAGTATCAGAGGTGGTATTGATCAAGCAACTTCAAAGCATAAGTTAACTCTCATAACAACTGTCTTGTTAGTGTTTTATTATATGGGTTTGAATTCTTTAAAATTGGTCATCTTAAATTTGAGAGTGTGTTTGGACTTGATAAGTTTATTTTGGAACTTTCAGTGATTCGAACGTTCACTTTAAATATTCGTAGAATAGAATATTTATATATATAAAAAAAAGATGATTGGATATTAATAGTTATATGTTTGAGTTACATTTGTATTACAAAAAAATATAGATGATTACTCTTAAAATTATAATTCTTATTCATTTTTCTAAAACAAATATGATTCAAATATGTAGTTATCAGTATCTGATCATTTTAATTTTTTGCATAATATTTTACTCAAATCTTCCAAGTAGACATGCATAACAAGGTCGACAATGGAATCTGAGTTTATCGCATTAGATAAAACAGGAGAAAAAATAGAATGGCTTCGTAATTTCTTAGAAAACATTCCAATGTGGCCTAAACCTATGCCAGCTATATGCATTCTTTGTGATAGTGAAGCAGCAATAGGACGGGCACAAAATCATATATATAACGGTAAGTCTTGACACATTCGTCGAAGACATAATACCGTTAGGCATTTGCTCTTACATGGAATAATTTTCATAGAATATGTAAAGTCAAGAGAGAATATTGCAGATCCATTGACTAAAGGGCTAACTAGAGAGCAAATGTACTTGTGGGGGCATATTTCGTGAATAACAGCACGTGGCCAAGGTGACGCCGATGTGCCACGTGGCTTGGTCATGCGCCGAGATGATCTCGGCTAGGCCGAGGTTATCAGCGGAGATGTCGGAATTCGAAATGAGCGGATACGGGACAAGAGTCCTAGAACAGGGGAAGACCTTAGTCTGGATAAAGATAAAGCTCTTAGGGAGATTATCTCTATCTAGCTGGGAGTCCAGGATAAGCATTGAGCCAAAGTCCATCAAAGCTAGGCTTCTACAGGGATCAAGTTAGTGCTAGCTATAAAAGTAAGGCACCCTCGTGGGTCTAAGGTATGTTTTTTATGCTCTGTCTAGTGAGTTAGGCACTATTGGCTATCTTTGAGAGAAAATTACTGACTTGGTCGTTAGAGTGCCCCTGAGTAGACGAATCACCACTGGACTCTTATCTTTTTGTGACAGGTTATTCGAGCTTAATCTATTCTGCCAGTGTTCTCCTGCTGAGTATTCCCTATTTGGTTGTGTAGTCAAAAATCAACACCCACAATTTGGTGCCACCTGTGGAAACGCAAGGAGAATAGATGACCAACGATGGACAGAAAGAAAAGGTCGGGGACAACATCCCTGGTGGTAGTGGCAAGACCGTTGATCCTAATGTGGAGGAGGAGAACTGTAATGAAGGTCCTCGGGATCAGAATCCCGGGGAAAAAGACATCGGCTAAAGGGGAGACGCACCGAAGAAAGCATGTCAAGGCGGGTATTACAACGAAAACGACCTCCAGGTATAGAAAGATAGATGCCTGGGGAGGGACGGCGAGATGAAGGGAATGGCAAACAAGTTGGTAGACCTACAATCGGTTGTCAATTTCATAACGCAGAACAACATCATGCAGCCACCGTTTCCATTGGAGGACACGCCGATTCCAACGGCCAAGAACGATGCCCAGAAAGAGGGGCAGAAAGCAATCCTGCAGTCCCTCAGCATGACAAGGCAAAGGAGCATTTACATCAGCCTTCACGAGAGGTCGGGCGAGGAGAATCGATGAGAGGAGAGTCTTAGAAGACACCTTGTGCCAAGGAAACTTATGTCAAGGAACATCGGCATGTACAAGGGAAGGATATTTGTTTTGACACGATGAATGAGGGGAGGTCCAAGAGACGGACTAAGGAGGATTTAAGGAACTACCTCCAGAGGAAGCAACAAGATGCCGAGGTCACATCTCCAATCAAGCTAAGAACACCGTTCTCAGTAGAGTTGGATAAGTTTGAGGCCCCAAAAAGGTTTCACATGCCCAGGTTCCAGATATATGACAGTAAGTCCGATCCGAACTTTCACGTCAGCTTATATTTGAATTCAATGGCACTATATACTGGGAACAAACCGTTGCTCTACAAGGTGTTCCCCTCATCCTTTGGGAAAATTGCATCAAATTGGTTTCATAAGTTGCCGAAAGGAACTATGAAAAGTTGGGAAGGCCTGGCCGAGATGTTTGTTGCTAGGTTTGTTACAAACAAACTATAGCCATTGAGGGTAGACTCCCTAATGGCTCTGAGAATTGGTGAGGATGAAAGCCTTAGGGCTTATACCAAAAAGTATTACGAGGTGTTTAACCGAATACCCAGGTGCAACCAAGAGTTGACGGTCGTATCTTTTAAGAACAGCCTGGACGATGACTGTTTGCTTCAAAAGTCACTGGAAAAAACTCTGCCCAAAAGTATGAAGAAACTAACGGCCAGGATCGAGAAATATGCAAGAGTCGAAGAGGATACGTCGGGGACAACGGCGTCAAAACAAGAGAAGAGAAACAGCTCGCCGAAATGAGACCAAGGTAATACTGGTTATAACAGGCAAGAGACAGGACTGAGGACTACACAGGCAGCCACTACTATGTTCTGGATCTCGGTTTATAAAGTTCTGGAAAGAATCAGGAACCAACCATATTATAAAATGCCAGAAAAGATTCCTAGCAAATTCATGGAAAGAAGTCTTGGGAAGCACTGTGCTTACCACAATGAGGATGGGCATCTAACTCAGGGGTATAGAGCCCTGAAAACACATTTGGAAGATCTGGTCAGATAGGGCCACTTGAGGGACCTGGTAGATGAGGTCAGAACGAGGGAAGAGCAGGCAAGACTGCCCCAGGCACTGGCAGCACCACCACCACCAGCACTGTAACCGCAAGCAGACGGACCTCGAGTGATCAATGTGATTCACTCAAGGGTGAATGAGAATGAGATACGTGGAGAGACCCAGAAGGTAAAACACTTACAACATGTGTATCAGGTCCAGCAAAAGAGGCCTAGGACATACGAGTACTAGGGACCAATGGTGTCATTTACTGACGCCGACTTGGACATGGTGCAATATTCACACAACGATGTTTTGGTGGTATTCCTCAAGACTGGAGAATGCCAGGTAAGGCGCATTATGATCGACCGAGACAGCTCTTGTGACATTATGTATGTCAGATGTTACAAGGAGCTCGACCTTTACCGAGATGATTTGGAGCAATCCAACAACCCGATGATCGGGTTCAATGGAACGCCGACATGGCCCCTAGGAGCAATAAATTTGGAGGTACAGGCAGACACCAAGAAAGTAAGTACAGAGTTCATAGTAATTGACACCCCCTCCCTTTACAATGCTATCTTGGGAAGGCCATGGTTGCACGTAATGAGGGTTGTTCCCTCAACACTACACCAGCTATTGCGGTTTCCAACAGAGCATGGAATTGAGGAGGTCAGAGGGGATTAGGTGCAGGCAAAGAATTGCTCCATGACAGCAGTGAAATCCACATGTAACGTGCGAGAGGCAAAAACAACAGAAATTGACGAGGACATGGAGGTCCTAGAAGATGTCGGCAAAAAACCGGCTGACAAAAGTGAGGAAGCCTTGAAGAAAGTTTTGGTCCAATAAGATAATGAAGAGCGCTTCTTCCTTCTCGGCTCAGGTTTAGCCGAGGAGGAAGAAAGGGAGTTGGAAGTATTCTTGTGAGCAAACATAGAGGTGTTTGCTTGGACGCCCTACGAGATGCCTGGCATTGATCCCGAGGTCATATGCCATATGCTAAATGCAGACAGGTTAGCTAAACATGTCATCCAGCGAGCATGGAGGCCGACGTTGGTTCATGTGGAGGCAGTAGAAAAGGAAATGGACAAATTGTTGGAGGCTAGAGCCATTCGGGAGGTAAACTACCCAACTTGGCTGTCAAACACAGTTGTTTTCAAAAAGAAGAACGGGAAATGGAGAGTCTACGTAGACTTCACTAGCCTGAATAAAGCTTGTCCCAAAGACAGTTTCCCACTCCCCAAGATCGATCAATTAGTGGATGCCACATCAGGACACGGAAGGATGAGCTTCCTAGACGCTTACAGGGGGTACCATCAGATAGCAATGTACCCCCTGATGAGGAGAAGATTGTATTTATCACCCCAACAGGGCTGTATTGCTATAGAGTGATGCCTTTCGGGTTGAAAAATGCAGGAACAACTTACCAGAGATTGGTGACTAAGATGTTCCGACATCTAATTGGCAAGACAGTGGAAGTATACATTGATGACATGGTCGTGAAGACCAAAGAGCCTGAGAATCACCTGGTTGACTTGAAGGCAGTGTTTGATATTCTTAAAACATACCGGCTCTGACTCAATGCTTCGAAATGTGCATTTGGAGTTGGGTCTGGTAAGTTTCTGGGATACTTGGTTACCAGAAGGGGCATCGAAGCAAGCCTGGATCAAATCAAAGCCATCCTTGATTTGAAAAGCCCAACGTCGGCAAAACAAGTGCAGATGTTGACTGGAAGGGCCGCAGCCCTAAAAAGATTTATAAGCAGAAGTTCAGATAAGTGCAAACCATTTTTCAGTTTATTAAAGAAGGCCACAGATTTTTTGTGGACAGAGGAGTGCGAAGTCGCCTTGACCGACTTGAAGAAGTACCTGACAACAGCTCCAGTTCTGTCAAATCCAGTACCTGGAGAGGGGCTGTTCTTACACTTGGCTGTTTCAGAGTATGCAGTAAGTGCAGTCATAATCAGAGAAGAAAAGAGAGAACAAAGGGCAGTATACTATGTAAGTAAAACCTTAGTAGGTGCAGAGACCAGGTACTTACCCCTAGAAAAGTTAACACTAGCCTTGGTGATGGCTTCAAAAAAACTGAGTCATTACTTCCAAGCCCACAAGATTGTGGTGTTGACTGAGCATCCCTTGAAGCCCCTGTTGCAGCAAGGAGATCTGACAAGCAGGGTAGCCAGATGGGCAATGGTATTAGGCCAGTATGACTTAGAGTTTAGGCCTAGAACGGCAATCAAAGGCTAGGTTTTGGCAGACTTCGTGGTCGAATTCACACCTGGTGCAATCCCACGTCGGGCTCCGATGAGTCGCGGCTTAGGGTGTCCAGGGGAACAAGAAGAGACTCAGCTGGAATGAAAAATCCCACAGCCAAGAAGAAGAAAGAAGAAAAACCCAAGCCCTACAACATCTATATCGGCGACTCCTTCCACCTATTTGTTGATGGAAGTTCAAACCGTCAAGGAGTAAGGGCAGAAGTAGTGTTAGTATCGCCAGATGGGCGAATGCTAGAGCAATCTATTCATTTGGGGTTCAAAGCCTCAAACAATGAAGCAGAATATGAAGCACTGATCGCAGGATTGAAGTTAGCAGCAACAATGGAAGCTGACGAGGTGGTAGTCTTCTGTGACTCCCAACTTATTGTGAACTAGACAACAGGCGAGTATGCAACTCGAGATGAAAGACTGATAGCCTATGTAAAAGAGATTGTCAGACTGTTAGCCTTGTTTTAGGATTGCCGACTACAACAGGTTAGCCGAGATGACAACAGCCATGCCAATGCCTTGGCTAACCTGGCTAGTGCAATGAAGTCAGGAGAGACAAGGACAATAATGGTTAATTATTTGTCAGGCCCAAGTGTGGAACCACTAATCACAGAGTATGAAGCAATGTATGTGGAGATGGGTCCATCTTGGATGGATGCCATAGTGATGTTTCTTAAGGACGGCAAGTTGCCAGATGATCGCAAAGAGGCACACAAGACCAGACTGAAATCGGCAAGTGTAGACACCCCAATTTTCACCGCTCGTAAGACTTAGGCGCTTTATTCCGAACACCCGATGATGAAAGTTACACTGTGCAATCTTTTGAATTCTCAGCGAAGAAATTTGGATTCAAGCTCTACTCCCAAACCTTGCACCCCATTTTGGCCAAACTATTTTGAATCAAAACCCTCTTTCAAAATATTTGTCCAAATGCTTCTACGATGTTCCGAGGCTCGCATTTCATTTAAAACTGCACTTGTCGGTAAACCGAGTACGGACGAAGTGGAAATAAATGAAAGGGAGGTGAAATCTTTAAAACATCTTGGTTAAAGGTTTGGAGTTCAAGAAAATTGGAGGAAAGGGAAGAAAACTAGTTGGGGAGAAGTTGGGTATAAAACCGTTAAGAGAAAACTGAGCAGCCTTCATTAAACCAGGATTATCTCTTTCTACACTTAGACTTTAGCTATGAGGCCACCACCATTGGAAAGAGGACTTCCGGGGCTTCATTTTAGACTCAAGAATCTCCTAAAACAAAGTCCGGATGAGGGAGATATGGCTGTTTGAAGTTAGGCATAAATCCGATAAGGTCAAAACTGAGCAATGTTCACTAAAATAGGCATATCTCTCAGCACACTTAGCATTTAGATGTGAGGCCACCTCCATTGGAAAAAGGACTTCCGGGGCTTCATTTTAGACTCAAGAATCACCTGACACGGAGTCCAGGTGATGGAGATATGCCTGTTTAAAGTCGGGCCTGAATGCAGATTCTGAAGTCTGGTCAGACCTCACCGAGGTCATGCTGCCCCTTTTGACTTTTCAAAGCTGTCCAAATGTGCTGATATTTTGAGGAGCAGCAGCTCAAGGCCTATAAATTCAAGGCTCAAAGTGATGTTTTAGGGGAGACAAAAAAACATTATCAAGAGTTAAGAAAACAATATCAAGTTAGAAATATCATATATCAAAAAGAAATATCAAGTTAGAAATATCAACAAAGAGAAATATCAAGGTGTTAGGCAATATCTAAGAGTTGAAACGATCTTTGTTCTTCCTTGTTCTTCCATCCATCCCTACCATACAAGAGCTTAAACTTGGATCTTGATTTGAGAATTGAAAATCGTACTCAAACTTGAGGGTGCTTTGGAATCAAGTTTGATTTACAACAAGAACACTTCTCTACAAGAGGTAAAGCCTCCTTACTTTCATTTAAATCTTTGTTCATCTTTTTCTTGTGTTCTCATATTATTTTGGTATTGTTTTGGGACTGTTTTGAGGGTTGAAACTTGTGATTAAAAGCTACCCAAAGGTGGAGGGGTTAATCACCATTCTATGAACCTTATTCCAAGCTTGAATCCTTGTGTTTCCCACTTGTTTTTGCTAATTTTTCCCACTGTTTTGGGGCTGATTTGGGACTGTTTTTGGGCTGTTTTTCAACATCTAAACTATGTGATTTGAAGTTGTAAAAATGGAGGGGTTAGCCACCCTTCCTTCTACTTGTTTACTAACTTGATCCCATTTAATTTTGCTCACTTTCTATAGCTTAATTTCAGCATTATTGTATGCTATTAGGGGTTGTTTAATTTATTTCAATGATTTATGTTTTAAATATCAAGTTTGTTTGTACTAACCAATTAATCAACTTCACATAATCATCTCTGCAACCTCCCTCCATTCTTTGCTTATTTCGATTAAAAAGTTGTGAAAAATTAAGATTGTGGTTCAAGTATAAGAAATGAACTCTTCCATGCTTAATGGTTTAATCTCTTCGGAGGTTCATTACCAAAAGTACAAAATGCTCTATGCTTAATGGTTTAATCTCTTTGGAGATTCACTACCAAAGGCATAAAACGTTTTATACTTAGGAGGTTCATTACCAAAGATATAAAACGTTCTATACTTAATGGTTTAATCCCTTTGGAGATTCACTACCAAAGGCATAAAACGTTTCATGCTTAGAAGGTTCATTACCAAAAGTATACAACATTCTATGCTTACTGATTTAATCTCTTAGGGGATTTACTACCAAAGGCATAAAATGTTCTATACTTAATGGTTTAAATTCTTTGGAGGTTCACTACCCCAAATGTATACATGTTCTTATACCAAAGCACAATATTTTATTTTTCATTTCTCTTTATTCATCAGTGTGTTTACATTTAAGGGACTAATTGACCCTTGGAAATCACCAAGGAAAGTGTCATTATCACTTATTATCAAGTTTGGATTTCAAGTCATTATCACTCTTTTGAGTTTGACTAGTCCTTGTTGCACATCTCGAGTTTGACTTGGAATCCTTTATCGCTTGTAAATAAGTTTGACTCTTCATTTGTAATTTTCCCCGAAGAAAATAAGATTTGTTTCTCGGGTTAAGTTGATGCTTGTTTCTCTTTATTGCGTTTTGGACTTAGTGGACATAAATATCACTTTTGCACAAACAAGATAAAAGATAAAGAAATGGAAAGGTAATCAAAAAGGCTAATAAAATTGGTTAAAATTGGATTACAACCGATATAAAGAATCAATATGATTAATTGAATTCGGTCGGACGTTATACCGAGTTTCAAGTTTATTGTGTCAAGGCTTGTCTTACATCAATTCATGATAATTTGATGAACCTTGAAGTGTCTCTACTTCCCTTCTTGAATTCACTTCATGATAGGAGGGAGGGGTGGTTGTTTATTCGTTGCATTTATTGATCATTGTCCAAATTGTATCCGAGATCATCAAGCAATCAACTTGCTAATTGATGGTTTTGGAGATGATTCCAACCCTCTCTTGAGTATTTTTATGATAGAGAAGGGTAAAAGAAAAAAAGACAAACATGGCTAAGAATACCCTGTATGCACTGTTTCACCTCAGGTACAAAAAACATATTTCTACAAAAAAACAAAGTATTGGATTTATTTAGGGCTTGACTGAGTCGCGTTTTGGGGTCAGCAAGGCTCCAATAAATTGCAAAACAATACACTTTTGGTCGAAAGCAGTAACTAGGGGTGAAACAAAACAAATCCCAGCAAGGCAGACAAAATAATTCCTGAGGAGCATTGAGCAATCATTGCATATTATTATTAAAATTAGACAGCCATTTTTATTTATTATTCATTCGGCTTTGTAATAATTATTTATTTGGACACTTGGACATTCAGACCCTCCTTCGCGAGGACAAATATGTAATAAGTTGTATGTCTTCCAACCCCATTCTTTCTCCCTTTTATTTCACTGCTTATGATGATTAGATTAGGGACATCATGTTTAATTAGCATTTTCCATGATTTGCATCCATTCGTTTACATGCATAAAATTCGGCTCATCATATTATTCAAATGTCAAATTCAAACTCCTTACTTGCATACATGCGCTATCACATGCCTTGAATTGACTTACATGCCATACTAGTAGCCGAACCTTAATTGCACGTTGCATGTGTTGCATTAGTCATTAAATTAGGATCATGTATTTTTTTAACTATTTGCTTTATTTTTGGACTCGCCTTCGGACATTAAGGTAAGCATTTTTGCTTTAGCATATTGCATAAGTGTGAATACTGTCATATCAAACATACTACCATGAGGCTAACTGCTTATTTAATGTACCTGTTTGAATGTCAGTGGATGAAAGCTAATCACTTGAATTGGGATATTTTGATTCATGTATATATGAGATCACCATTTTAAGTGATACATATTCAAAACACTTTTTTTTTTCAAAACAAACATGAAATCAAACATTCCAACTTTTCGTGAAATTAGTCTATACTTGTATGTTACATATAGAACAAAAGCGTATACTGTACATAAAAATCACATCATGATTAATAGAGGCTGATCTTTGATCGGGTGAGTGGGGTGTTCAATTATTGACTTTCCCCTCTCACGCCTAAGTTCCCGAACCAAGACACTTTGGTAATGACGAACTAATGACCTTTGGCACGAGTCATGGGTTTCCTAAATTTTCCAAAATAAATATTTAGGTGGCAACTCTGATATTTGGCAAAGCAGTCCATTTTTGGTATTTGATTCAAACATCGATTTTCCAAAAGAAATTGCCGGATTTGGACTTTTTTGTGTTTTCATTGTTTCACATTGCACTTGTGAAATCAAAATCAGAACCAACACACAAGTGGAGTTTGAACTATAATGGCTATTCATTCTTCCGAATGGGAGCGCGAAAATTCGAGCTACAGCAAGGTTTAGCCTAACAATAGAAGGACACCTCTACAGAAGGTCTTTTACTGGTCCCCTTTTGAGGTGTGTGCATCCCTCCTAAGTTGAAGACTTCTTGTATGAAATATACGAAGGGGTATGTAGAAGCCATGCTGGGGGCAGATCACTTGCTCATAGGGCCATTACTCAGGGGTACTAGTGGCCCTACATGCAGAAGGATGCTGAAGCCTACGTCAGAAAGTGCGAGAAGTGTAAAAGGTTCGCACATTTGATACATCAACCAGCAGCAGATTTGAACCCAGTGTCTAGCCCTTAGCCATTTGCCTAGTGGGGCATGGATCTTGTTGGACAACTACCCCAAGCAATTGGGCAGAGGAAGTTCCTGCTGGTTGCAACTGATTATTTCACAAAGTGGGTAGAAGCCGAACCCCTTGCGAAAATTTGGGATATTGATGTAAAGAACTTCATATGGAAGAACATCATCACCAGATTTGGGATCCTAAGGGCAAGAATAGCAGACAATGGTACACCATTTGACAGTAAGCTAATCAAAAGCTTCTGTGCAAAGTACAAAATTAAGAACTATTACTCTACTCCAAGTTTCCCTCAGAGTAATGGTCAGGCAGAAACATCCAATAAGACTATCTTAGATGGGATCAAAAAGAGGCTGGAAGCAGCAAAGGGAAAATGGGTGGAGAAGTTGCCCAATGTACTATGGGCATATCGGACTACGCCGAGAAGATCAACTGGGAAGTCTCCATTTGCTATGGCTTATGGCACTGAAGCAGTTATCCCACTAGAAGTTAGCATTGCAGGGATTAGAACCTAGGGAGCAGAAAATGGTTCAAATGAGGCATTCCTAGCCCGAGACCTAGACCTAGTGGAGGAGAAAAGAGCGAGAGCAGCAATCGGCTGGGGGCATACCAGTAACAACTTGCTAGGGCTTACACAAGAAGGTCAACCCAAGAGAGTTCAAATTTGGGAACCTTATGCTAAGGAAGGTAGTTGACAACAAGAAGGATCCTAGAGAGGGAAAGCTTGGCCCAAATTAGGAGGGGCCTTATATAATTATCTCGGTCGCCGGCAATAGGGCATATCGGCCTGAAGACAGTGAGGGCAAAGAGTTGCCAAGACTCTAGAATACTTGCAACTTGAAGTTTTTCTATCATTAGATTTTTGTTTTTTCAAAGTTTACGTCATTAGCCGAAATAATAATAAAATTTTAGCTTGATTTTGAAATTTGTGTAATAGGACTGACCAGTCCTTTGGCGACATTTCTGATTGAAACATGATGAATAACTTAGACTTATTATATGGCAGAGTTGAATTATACTTGCATATAATAGAGTTGAACTAAGTTGGCGATGTTTATGATTGAAACATAACAAATAACTTAGACTTATTATATGGCAAAGTTGAATTACACTTGCATATAATAGAGTTGAACTAAGTTAGCGATGTTTCTGATTGAAACATGACGAATAACTTAGACTTATTATATGGCAGAGTTGAATTATACTTGCATATAATAGAGTTGAACTAAGTTCGATTGAAACTAGACTTGCTATGTCGACAGGAGTAAACTTAGAATGGAGCTAAGTGCATTTCAGTTAGATTAACAAAGAAACCAAGGTTGAGAACCTCGACTAGTCTTTGTTTGAATCTGACTTCGGCGAAAGACTATACGTGCTTAATGTGAACTTAAGTGAAACTTAGGTTCACATTAGGGGGCAAGAGGTAGCAATGATAAAATAAACTTGAGAGCAAGAGCTTGGGACTTGTTGAAATTTTTGGAACAATTTACAAGTTAGAATGGGCTTAACACTTGTTGAAATTTCTTAGAAATTTACAAATTGGAGTTAGCTGAGGTAACTACGAATAAAGTATCTAAGATACATATTGGCCGAGATGACCAACCAGGTTGCCAAGCTTGGAAAGGGTGAAGTCTTGAAAGAAGATAGCACATAAAGGTAAAAAGTGGTACTGAATAACACTTGTAAAAATATTTTGATATTTTTAAGTGTTAGCCAAAGTATTCCGATGGTTGGCCGAGGAAAACATTCAAGGTTTATATTCAAGGTATGGCATCCCGAAGTTACTATGCAGATAAAGCGTACAAAAGTATTCTAAGTATGAAAGTAGTGAACTTGCATAGAAGGTAAACATTCAACGCTTAGAAGAAAAGAGAAAACTTGCATTTAAAAAAGAGAAACTTGTTCATGGGCAAAATAGGCACTTTGGCCTACAAGATTACTTGTTCAATTACAAAAAGGGCACATCGGCCAGACTGAAACTTAACATTGTTCAGATGAAAAGAAAAACTAAGTGTTGGAGACATGGGCACTAGTTTCAGATTGCTCAACCTCGGCTGTTGGAGTTGTGTCGGCCTTGGTAGGCAAGATATCTTCCTGCTCTACCGCTATCTTGGCATCAATTTCCAACAAGGTCTGATCCAAGCTCTTCTCGGCCGCCTGGACCTCGGCCTCAGAAGTTGTTCATTTGGGAGAGGGTGCTTTGGAAATCAAGTCCTCTTCCTCGTCATGGAACAAGTCTATAACTTGGTCATTCAGAGTTGGGGACTTGATCCCAGCAGCAGTTTCCTCCTTGTCAGCATCCTCAGCCTCAGAGTCCTCATCCTCGGCATCATCTTCATTATCTTTAGAAGCAAGAAGGAATGGCAATTTAAGTTGGTTAATATCACGGAGAGGGGAGTCCGCGAGAACTGAAAGTTTGTCCAAAGCCGCAGTCTAGTCGAGGAGAAAGCCTCGGTTACAGGCTTGGGTAACTTGGGCTCTGTATGCATCACAAACAGCGGTCTGCCCCTCTGAGAAAGCTTTCTCATCAGCAGCTTTGATTTTAGCATCTTTAGTGGCCAAGGGCTTCGGCGATTTTTGCTTCGGCCTCCTTCGCCTCGGATTTAAAAACCTCCACCACGGCCTCGGCAGCATCCGCCTTCTCCTCAGCTTGATCTTAAGCTTTTTTGACAGCTTTGGCTTGATCCAGCAGCATCTTCATTTTTGCCTCGGCGTTATTAAGGGAGGCGAGGAAGCTAGCAGCCTCTTTGGTCTTGCGAACCAATTCTTTCTTCATGTCCTCGGCTTTCATTGCAAAAGAATGAGCGTGTTAGATTGACTAGAAGAACAGAAGTGAAGAAGTTAGTAAACTTTTTGCAGTATGAAAAACTTAAAAGCTAAAAAATTACCAAGAGTTGAAGAATTACGAGAACGGAGTGCTGCATCATTAAGGCAAAGTTTTCTTACTCAGTGACCTCGGCCATGCGATTTAGATCGTTTGACAGAAGGATAGCGGTAGAAAGAGCAACACCGACCTCGATGTTGTCAATAGCACTGTCACCGGCTTTGATTGGTTGATCCCTAATCGTAATGCCAGGTGTCCAAGTGTAGACACCCCATTTTTGACCGTCCTCAAGACTTGGATGTCATCGTTTGAACACTCGATGATCATCTATGCCTGTGTTCGTTTTGAGTTCCAGGAGGCCTCGGTCGCGTGCCTTGCCTCAAAATCTCTCAACTTGTCTGTTTTGTGCTTGGTTGTGGACCAAACACTTGTGTTTTTGCTTTTGAGGGAAGAGGGTGGCTTGTTGGCCATCCCCTTAACCCATCGGCCAAGGCATAAGGCCATCGACCTTGTTTTCTTTCCATCGGCCAAAAGCATTGGCCGATCGGCACTCTTTTTAGTCGATCGGCCCTTGTGTTAGTCGATTGGCCTTGTTTTCTGGCCGAGCTTTGTTCATCTGCTTTATGCAGATATTTTATGCCAGTTGTCATAGCTGGCATCCACAATTCACACCCTCCATACACGTGTGTGGAGAGATTTGCACCTTTGCTTAGCTTGCTTAGGAAGCCTTGGAATTGGATTTCTATAAGAAGGGAGCTCCTCCTCCCTTCTCAGAGGTTCTGAAAAATAGGGTTAGAAAAGTTGTATCTATCTATCTCTATATCTCCCTCTCTCTTGATTTATGTGTGTATTTGTACCTTAAAGTGTGATTTTGTCTTACTTTTGCACTAGAGCACCTAGCAATACACCATCCTCTTGTTGCTGAGGCACTAGGGAGTTAGTTTCAGAGTTCTTGGAGTGGTTTAAGCTTGGAAAAGTTGCTGGAGTCTTGTTCTTGAGAGTGTTCTTCAAGGCAACAGGAGCTTTTCACAGGAAGATATGGTCGATCGACCATATTCAGTGCCGATCGGCAACAAACATTTGGCCGAGAGCCTTATATTTGGTCGATGACCTTCATATCTTGGCCGATGGCCTTTCCATTTGGCCGATGGCCTCTCAGCATGCCCACAAGGTGGTTCAGAAATGTCACAGAAGTTGGCACAATTTTCAGAGGTACAGAGCAGTGTAAACAGAGGCAACATGAAGCATGGCAACAGATTTCCGAGCGAAGCCGACCGGGCATGCATTCGTCCCTCTTCTCGAGGCCTTTTTACTGTCTTCATAGCTTAATTAATTTGTTTAATTAGTTAAGAGTTGTGTAATAATTAATTAGCTTGTTAGTTAGTTAATTAGTTGGTTTGTATTATTCTTTCGGTCCCTCTGTCGAGAGGGCGCAATTGTGTAATAAGCATGCGTGTGTGTGATGTATGTCTTCCAACCCCACGTCTTTTTCCCTTTTACGTAACCGCTTACGCTGGTTAGTTTTAGGACATATTTCATTTAGCATACCTTATGCTCGCATGTTTGCATCCATCCATTTGTATTGCATACACCGGGCTTGGCGCATCATACTAACTGCATTGTATTTCAATTCTTATTTGAATACATGTATCGAATTGTCGCATCTCATATGCCATCTTAGAATAGCCAAACCTATTTCTAGTTGCATTCCGTATATGTTGCATTAGCCATCTTAACATGAACTAGGGTCATGCATTTGATTACTAACTAGTTTTTGTTTTGGCTCGGAGTACACTGTGAGCATTTATGCTTTAGTATCTTGCATGTGTGTAAGTGTTGCCATGACAGCATGCTTGCCATGAGGCTAATTGCTTATTTGCTATAACTGCTTGAATGCTTGTGGGTGAAGGTTGGATTACTTGAATTGGAACGATTCATTGAAATCCGTGTTTTAGCCTACTTACGAGTAGCAAACTTCAAACCATTTCCAAACAAATGGATATGCGATGCTTTGTTCCAAATTAGGCGATCTCGTCTATACTTATGTGTTATGCACATCACATAGTAATTCTAGCTAATTAACCGGAATAAGAACGCATGTGTTTTCAAAAACAAGATATCATGCTTAGTACAAGCCGATCTTTGATCGAGTCAGCGGGGGTGCTCATAGATGATCTTCCCCAATCGTACCTAAGTTCCTGAGCCGAGGCAACTTTGGTGATGACGGACACGTGGCCTTAGGCACGAGTCAGAGTCAGGGTTTCCTAAATTCCCCCAAAATAAAATATTTAGGTGGCGACTCTATATCTGGCAAAGCAGTCAATGTTTGGCACTTCTTTCTTAAAAATTAGTTTTCCAAAACGATGTGCCAAATTTGGACTCTTTGGTGATTTATCGGTCTTGCATCGCACTTTGCGAGATTAGATTCAGAACCGTGACATTGAGTCCGAACTGTAGTAGCTAGAGAACAAAACAAGATTCTCTCGGGAGTTCTCCGGGCGCGTCTACACCAGGGGTCATCAACTTTGAAGGAGCTTCGATTTACAGCCTCTTGGGGCCTGGGCTTCTTCGAACGCGAGATATCGTATGGCTAGTCATCGGCAGGCCTCTTTTCCGAGTTGGAGGGGCTCTTCTTAGCTTCGGCCAATTTTGAGATTGGCAAGGTATCATTGGTATCAACTTGGGTAACTAGGGCCTTTGCCTTAGCCCTTTTTACCCTCTTTGGTTTTTGCTTGGGTTGGGATTCTGATGGAGAAGACTGAACGGAGACAACTCCTAGAAGGTCGGCCAAGAGATCCTCTACAACGGCTTTGCTGCGGCCCATTTCTTCGGCGGTTGCAGCAATGGTGATTTTGGTACCAAAATGAATTGCTGGCAGAGTAATTAGTGGGTTTGCTAGGTCAAGTGCTGATTCTTCAGAATCTCATCGTCTGCAGCTTCGGGTTTTGCCGGTAGGGACGTGTGGTAGAGCTCTACGTTGGCATCGGCGTTGTGATATCGGGATGAGTTGGGGAGCAGAGGTTGATGACAACTCAACAAGATCAAAAGAGGAGGCCTGATCAGTTTTTAGTGAGGAATTGATTGGAGAGGTCGAGGCAGATGGTGGAGTTAGACTTCTACGAGGGACATCGGGCAAAGTCGACTTGTATGTTGGAATGTAATTAAGAAGAAGAGGGGCTTTGCGCTTATCAATGGGGAAGCCAAGCAGTTTTTTCAAGTCCTTGCTAGGGAAAAAAGTTTGTTGGAAGTCCTTTGCTGGCTGGGGAAGAGCTACAAAAAAGAACAAGAAGGAAAACAGTGTTTAGACGAAGATATATGAGTTGACAAGTCCCAATAGAAATACGATTAAAAGGATGACTGAGTTCTTACCATCACTTTCTTTAAACACCGATCGGCGCAGAGGGAAGAGATGAAGATCATCATCAAAAGCAAACTCCCAATTGCCCGAGACGATGAGGTAATCATCTCCAGCACCTTTGTTCAAGTCTGGGAGGTCAGCTATGATTTTGTATGCAGTGGATCTGGGTTTTAGGTAGTAAATGTAGCCTTTTTTAGACTTTAGGCCACACATGGTGTAACAATACTGAATGTCGGCCAATATTATCCTAGCGTTTTCTCGGCGAGCTAGGGTAATTATACCATTAATAACCCTGTAGGAATTGATGGCTAGCTGCATCGGGTTGAGTTTATAGTAGTGAAGGATTTCCCTGAAAAGAATATCTATGGGAAGCCGAAGTCCGCATTCTATGAAGGCCACAATGGGAAAGGGCATGGAGTCTCCATCTGGCATGATGGAGTCTTTCTCCCCGGCTAACCTAATCTGGACATCGGCAGGAATGAAAAACTCTCTCTTGAAATATTCGAGCTTTTCTGGGATGTCAACCCTCCACCTGAACATATCCATTATTTCGGGTTAAAGGAGTTAGGCAATAGGGTGATGGATAAAGGTTTGAATACCTCGGCTTAAACCTAGACTAGCACTAGGGTTAAGGTTTCCTCAGATCTAAAGGGATTTTGTTTTAGTTTCTCTTAGGTGTTTGGTTTTTAGGCAAATCCCAAACCTAAAAACTAAGCACGAAAACAAAGGTGCAAGGGCAGGAATATGGAAATCAAGTCAAAGAGAAACAGAAAAGAACATGATTCAAACTCAAGAAAACAAACAGAAATTCAAGAACACTGAGTAAGTGTGTAAAAGCCAAGAACAGAGACAAAATTGCTAAAGCATCAAGCACATGAACAGTTCGTATGTGCATATGTAGACCCAGAGACCGATTGAACAACACAATGTCACAAACAAGCATGTTTGACACCTAGGTGATGAAATTCAAAATATAACGGGATTCAAGAACAAAAACTAATTTACAATGGTGACAAGTAGCGTTTAAACGTATAGTAGATTTAAAACATGCCAAAGGAATAGTGGAAAACTGAATAGGGAGGAAATCAATGGCTTATCAAGGAAACAAATGCCGGGATGAGGATCGCTGAAGTCAGATGGCATGAATAATCAGAACCAGATGATGAAATGCTCGCTGGAGCAGATGACTGAAGCAGTTGCAGGAGCTTCGAAGCACGAAAATGGAGAATTTGGGAGAGAAACGATAGAGAGAGAAAACTGGTTGCAAAATGAATGCTCAAAAGTGAAGAGACGGAAAGAGAGGGAGAGGTTTTGTTAAAATTGCGAAAATGTGGCAAACCATAATGTTCTACCTTGGATGACGTTTCTATCAGGCAGTGTGCGCAGAAGTGACGCGACCTGATGGCGCATGTCAGGTACGAACTAATGAGAGAAAGACAAATAGCAGAAACGGTTAAGAAAACTGTACGTGACAGCTCACGAGCAGATAAAACTCTTGGAGTTCTTGATTTAATGAAGCAAAAACCTCGGCTAAGGGAGCGATCTCGGTTACGAAACTTAAAGAACTTGGTTCTTGGTTCTTAGTCATTGATAAAGTAGACTACAGAGTCTTGGTCATGTGAAGCCGACAGGTGATGATCTCGGTCGTGAGTGAGTCTTAGCCGATGTGCTATGTAGACAAACGATGTTGGTTCCATTACCTCAAGTTGCCGAGGTAATAGAACCTAGAGGGCAGTTGTGGGGGCATATTTTGTGAATAGCAGCATGTGGCCAAGGTGACGCCGATGTGTCAGCCGAGATGCCACGTGGCTTGGTCATACGCCGAGGTTATTAGTGGAGATGTCGGAATCTGAAATGAGCGGATAAGGGACAAGAGTCCTAGAACAGGAGAAGACCTCAGCCTGGATAAACATAAAGCTCTTAGGGAGATTATCTCTATTTAGCTGGGTGTCCAGGATAAGTATTAAGCCAAAGTTCATCGAAGCTAGGCTTCTACAGGGATCAGGTTAGTGCTGGCTATAAAAGTAAGGCACCCTTGTGGGTCTAAGGTATGTTTTTTATGCTTTGTCTAGTGAGTTAGGCACTATTGGCTATCTTTGAGAGATAATTACTGACTTGATCATCGGAGTGCCCCCGGGTGGATGAACCACCACCGGACTCTTATCTTTCTGTGACAAGTTGTTCGGGCTTAATATATTATGCCGGTGTTCTCCTGTTGAGTATTCCCTGTTTGGTTGTGTGGTCAAAAATCAACACCCACAGTACCATTTATCGAGGGGAATGAGATTAAGGTCTATTACTTAAAAGTCGCCATAATGGCAACCAAACCTAGTTAACTAGAGATCCCAAGATCTAGGTTCAAAGGAACAACCGAATTATGGATGTCTTCACGTATCACTAAGGAGGTTTACTCCTACCCATTTCTATGATAAGAAGAATGATACCTGCAGCATTAGTTGGATAAACTTTGCTTTTAATGATTCTTATAGTTTGGACATCC
Source organism: Camellia granthamiana (assembly GCA_036172215.1). Taxonomy (NCBI): domain Eukaryota; kingdom Viridiplantae; phylum Streptophyta; class Magnoliopsida; order Ericales; family Theaceae; genus Camellia; species Camellia granthamiana. The sequence continues at coordinate 40,749,497 of CM069912.1, forward strand.
AAGTAGGGTATGGCAGGATACTCTTAATAAGAAGTCACATATATGAGTGTGAACTGGGCCGGTTCTGTGAGAATTGAAAAGGCTAAATTCTCTAGAGCACTCATAAATTACCAGGTGTTGTTCAGGGCCAAAATGAGCGCAACTGTAAGAACCAAACTGTGTCTGCAGATACACTATGTGTAGTCTATTGTCTTGGCTTATACAAACAGCTGAACAGTTCAAGGCATCGCGTCCACTGATTAGCTAGTAAGTCTGATAGGCTTTCACTTAAGGAGGTTCAAAGCCAAAAGCTACCTATCTCGATGTGGTATGTCTTCTTAATGTACTCTTTCTTTGTTTGCATCTTGTTGCATGTCCGTTATCGTGGATTCCATTCATGTGGGGGATTGTTGGAAAATGGCTTTGGAAAATCCTTATTTTTTGCTAACTTTGAGCATTAATTAAGGTGGGACCTAAGCGTTATTTTTAACATTTTTCATTGGGTTCATGTTTAATGCCGTGTATTGAATAATATCGTGTATTTGGTTGCACAAAACCATTTCCGGATGAATGAGAATTCAACGCACATTTTCAGGTTTGTGGAAATGAATTTAGGTGTGTTTCCTACACATTTGTGAAATGTCCTTGTCCCACATTGGAAAAGCTTAAGGTTTTAAATAGGTATATAAAACTTAACTTGGGATACTAGGGATGAGCCCCAAGGGGTACCTAAGTTCGTGGAAGGGTGAGGTTATGGGTAAAGTGGGCTAGACCCATTGGACCCAAAACAAAAACCATACGCGCGGGTGCATGGTCTGAGGTTGGGTTGGGCTTGTTCGGCCCAATACTTATCTTTTTGGACCAAAAATATTTGCATTTTATTTATTTAATTTTAAATTTCAGTTTCAAAATTAATTAAATTGGCCCATTTTTTTTCTCACCCAAACAGATCCCAAATAGGTTCATACCTGTTGAGTTCCACCCGAATAGGTTTTCTACCTGTTGAAATTCAAACTGAGCCTGTTGAATCTGTCCGAACAAATTTCTGTTCGGTACCTGTTTGGAAAAGCCACTTAGTTTCCTACAAATAGCCTGTTTTTCCAACAATTCTTGGATCTAATTTTTTTTTCAGAGCATTTTCTTTCTTCTTCCTCGTTTCGTCCTTCTATTTCTGCATCTGTTCTGCATAAAGAGAGAATCACAACAAAGTTTTGGTTCCACAAACTTGATTTTTTAGTGCTGCAAATCAAGTGTTAGTCATTGCATCCCGGGAAGTAGACGCCGATAAATCTCGAAGCACCAGAACGAGGGAGAAATCTATTTTAAGGAGATTGTATCCAACACAAGCCTCGACTTATATTTTCTGTAAGCAATTAATTAGAAATTTAATTTATATAATTATTTTCTGAATTATTTTAGTTTGTTGTTTATTTTATTTTACATTTAATTTACACACACACACACCATTGGGAATAACAGAGCATGACGAAGGAAGATGAGGAGAAGCGTCAGTAGCGAAGAGGGTGGTGTCGATGAAAAAGAGGTGACGCAAAGGGTGAGAAGAAGTTGTCGATGAAAAAGGTGGGTTTTTTCGTTCTATTCAAGTTGAGAACAGATAGTGAGAGAGAGATAGAGAGGGAAGGAGGGCGCAGACGTGGGTAAGTGGGCAACCATGATTGATACATTTAGGCAAGAACTATCATTGATTTGAACCATTAATATAAATTTAGGATTTATCTTACCCGTTCAAACAAAATGTATCTCTGATACAGTTTGATACATTTTCAAAACCATCATACTTTATTATATAGATTATTTGCCACCTCATTAGAGGTGTAATTGGGGGTAATAAAAAAAAAATAAGAAATGTAACGAAACTCTTTTGTACTCCCAATTTCATCTCTAATGATATGGTCCACCACAATGTGAAGCAGTCTCACTCTTCTCTCTCTCCTTATCTTTAGCCTCCCTAATTCTACATTATTGAAAGACCAAAATTAGGGTGATCTTAGGATGATCAATTTCATCTCTAATGATAAAAAAATGGAAAATGTAGCAAAACTTTTTTGTATTCTTAATTTCATCTCTAATGATATGGCCCACCACTATGTGAAGGAGTCACACATTTCTTTCTTTCATCTTTAGCCATTGAGAGACCAAAATTAGGGTGATCTTAGGATGATCAATTATTGTCCCGTTCAAAAAACAAAAAACATTATTATTATTCTCATTGACTATGCTGCTTTTACCAAAGGAAAATATGATTGACCGAGTTGTCATTAAACTATATAAAAAGTATATAAAAATATATTATAAATTGAAATTGAAATTATTATTTTTTTGATAACTTCTGTTTTAATTTGTAACAACAATTACTTTGAACTATCAATAGTCTGACCTTTTTAGGAAATGACGGAATGAATTCATTTATGTGAAAGTTCTATAGAGGGTTCAAAGAAAAAATTATTGGTTGATCTAGGGGTCATGTGGTAATATTTTTCATCAATCACAAATCACCATATCTATTCATATTCTCTAATCACCTAACATAAAATTGTAGATTTCATCTCTTCTACCAATTATAACACAGTTGAAGCACCACTTGGCGGTGTCCCAGAACCAACCAATAACTTCTCGGTTCAAAACCACAAAGTGGATGAAATTATTATCTTTATGTATTGTATATATCTATCATTTTATGTATTGCAAATGCTAATAAGTGCTCCTTACACATTATGTTGAAAAGTATGAATAAAATGCCTTGAAAATATGTAAAAATATTAAAAAATGTATTGTTTTAAAAAAAAGTGCATTGAATTTAATGAAAAATATTATGTGTTATTTAAATTTTTTATCATTTACTTGTGCCCTAAGAGCACTTGTTAACAAGATCTTTCATGTATCAATTATTAGTTTAATAAGTTTCATTCATCGTGTATCTTATCAGTACAATGTGACATGTCACATAATAAATACAATTTATTGATTTTTTAAAAAAATAATTATAAATCTAAGAAAAAATTTAAAATTTTAATTATTAATATTTATAAAAATTTATCACTGATTTGAAATTATTTTTTAAAATTTTACACTGAATTATAATTATTCCTAATAAAATGATGATTCAAACATTATTTGATTTTAATGTGATTAGATATTAATGAGATTATTAAGTTAATTTATACATAAAATTAGATGTAATAAAAGTTCAATATATGACAGATAATCTATGATGGGATAATTTTTTTTTTTTTTTTTTTTTTGATTCACGGGAAAAAGTTAAAACAAAGAGTTCCAGACAGAGCAATCCTAGGATATGTTAATTCCTTACAAAGTTAGCATTCACCATATCAGTGATAAGATGAAAACAGAGAGCTAGGTGGGTTTTCTAGATACACTAGGTGTTCTTGTTTATTAACTTTAATTTTGGCCAAAGCATCAGCACTGTGGTTGCCTTCCCTAGGAATATGCTAGATAGAGCACTGACACCTACTGAGAAGGAATTTAGCATCCTCAATAATGGTTTGATAGGGTGAAATATTGGTAGCACCTTCTCTGAGCATTTCTATTGCATTCTGAGAGTCAGTTTCAATGGTGATGTTGGACAACCCTTTCTGCATAATAATGGTCAGTTCTCTGTATATGTCCAGATTTCTACTTCCAGACTAGTGCAATGGCCTAGGTAACCGTGGTAACCCCATATCCAGGAGCCAACTTCATCTCTAAGTAGTCCACCATAGCCTGACTGTCCTGGGTCACCTTTGGAACAGCCATTAGTGTTGAGTTTAAGTTTACCTGCAATGGGACAAGACCAAGTAGTCAGTACAGGGTTTATGTAATTTGGATTTAAGAAGTTCTGGAATGCTTGTTAAGTTGCCCCAGCTTGCTCCAAAATGAGCTTGACACTGACAGATGGGGGTTGAGTGTTGTTCTAAAAAACTACTTTGTTTCTTTCCTTCCAGATGTTCCAAAGTGCTGTTATGAAGACTAGGGGCCATTGTATTTCATTGACTTGCACCTTGCTTTTAAGGTTAGCTTTGATCTAATCCTGAATTGAAGTAGATATGCTTTGTCGCCACCAGTTAGAGTCTCTCAGAAGTAGCCATACTGATTTTGCTTTAGGACAACCTCTGAGAAGATAGAAGATGTCTTCCCTGCTACACTGGCATCTGGGACAAGTGTCTGTCAAGGAAAGATTTCTGATTAGCCTCTTGTGATTGGTTAGGAGTTTATCTTGCACCACTAACCACAGGAAGCTTTTAATTTTCTGGGGAGATTTCATCTTCCACAGCCACTGCCAATCTTCCCCATTAGTATATTGCCTTGATAAGGCTTGGTAGGCTGCTGTAGTGGAGTAGTTTTCATTGGTAGAGCCCTTCCAAATTGGGCCATCATTGAATGTCACATACCTGGGCCTAAATATAGTGAGAATTTCTTCCTTGTCTTGTTGAGATATGACTGCTTCAATAGAAGTCAGATCCCATTGTCCCTCATCATCTAGAATAGAACTAACTCTAGTGGTGTTATCAATATGAGGTCCTTGGTATTTGTTACAAAGAGTCTGTGATCCGCACCACCAGTCAGTCCATAACAAGATGTTCTCCCTGTACCCACATTCCACTTGATATTCTTATCCAATACATCCCTATTCTTGATAATGCTCTTCCAAGTGTGAGAGGCTCTTCTTTTGGTTGGCCAGTTGGATAGAGAATGATTTCTGAGGTATTTGGTTTTGAGAACTTTACACCAAAGATCCTTAGCATTACTAATTAACTTCCAGCCTAATTTGGAAATAAAAGCTGAATTTTGCTCTCTAGCTTTCCGGATACCAAGCCTACCATGCTTTTTGTTTTTACACACTTGGTTCCAGTTAACAAGATGGATTTTTCTAACCCCTTCAGTGCTTCCCCACAGAAAGTTTCTATTCAGTTTATCAATGTGATCACAAACATGCCTGGGTATTTCTAAGGTTTGCATCAAGTGGTTAGGTATAGCAGATGTGACAGATTTCACCAAGGTAGTTCTACTAGTTAAGGACAGGTTCTTGGCTTTCTAGCCAGAAATTTTTTTGGACATTTTCTCAATGACATCCTTTATGAGAGTCTTGGTAATTCTGTAGTGGAGAATGGGTGTGCCCAAGTATTTACCTAAGTCATTAGTCAAAGGTATGCCACACTTATGACTGAGAGGGAGGGCTTCCTTTCAAGAGAGGTTTGGGAAAACAAACATTTTGGATTTATGCAGGTTAACTTTTTGACCAGACATGTCACAAAACTTAGAGAGAACTTCCATAATATAGTCACAATTGCTATCGTTAGCTTTGGCAAACAAAATGAGATCATTAGCAAAAAACAAGTGGGAGATAGGAGGGCTATCTTTGGAGGCCTTGAGGCCCTTCCACCTGCCACTATCAGTTTAAATTTTAATCATATTTGAAAGATTTTCCATGCAAAGGACAAAAAGATAGAGGGAGAAGGGTCTTCTTGACGGAGGCCTCTGCCCATGTTTATGCTGGGGAGGGTCTTACCATTCCAGATAATAGAGGATCTAACAGTAGAAACATAGTTCATAATAAGGGTAACCCAATCAGAATTAAGGCCAAACTCTTTAAGAGACTGTTGGATAAAGTCCCAGAACAGCCTATCATATGCTTTTTCCAGGTCAATTTTGATAACCATACCCGCAGACTTGCCTTTCTTGAGCCTAAGAGTGTGAATAATCTCCTGGGTAATGATAATATTATCCATGGTAGTTCTGCCAAGTATAAAACTGATTTGGTTAGGATTGATGAGGTCAGGGAGAAGGGGTCTAATTCTGTTGACAATAATCTTGGTAATGGCCTTATAGGTGACATTGCAAAGGTTAATAGGCCTGAATTGTTTAATGGTCTCAGGGTTGTCAAGTTTAGGTATGAGGACTATCTGGGTTTCATTGATTTCTTGGGGGACAAGTTTATTTTGAAAGCAGGTCTTGATGAAATGGCAAAATGAGGGGCTAACAATGTTCCAATAATGATGATAGAAAATAGCTTGAATGCCATCTTTGCCTGGTGCTTTGAAAGCTTTGATGTTTTTGATGGCCTGCCATATCTCAGAGTTGGAAATGGGGGCTAAGAGCCTATCATTATCTTCGGCTGTGAGTCTAGTTCTAGCAATATTATTCCATCCCTCAACAATGGTAGTCTCTTCATATTTGAAAAGGTTAGTAAAGTGGTCTATGATGTGAGCTTTAAGGTCATTCGTTCCAGCAATCCAATTGCCCTCATCATCTTTAAGAACATTAATTTTAAGTTTCCTCCTTTTGTTAAGGGTAGAAATATGAAAAATTTTGGTGTTTTTGTCCCCCAAAGTCAGCCATTTGGATCTAGACTTTTGAAACCAGAGAATTTCTTCTTGAAAAAGAGTGTTGTTGAACTGTTTGACTAGGTCCTTTTCTAAAAAGTGGACATTATGAGAAAAGGCAAGTGCTTGGGGTTTTTGGATACCCTCAATGTGAGCAAGAAGGGTTCTTTTTCTCTTGAATATATTACCAAATACCTTCTTATTCCAGATTTTAACATTGTCAGTAAAGGTATCGATGGCTTCTATTAGGTTATTGGACATATTTAGCCACGAATTCTGAACAACATCAATAAAATTAGAATGACAAAACCAAGCTGTTTCACATCTAAAAGGCCTATTCAGTAGGTTAGAAGGGTGCATAACTTGGGTGAAGACCACCAAGGGGGAGTGGTCTGAGTATATCTGAGGTAGAGTCCTTACAGTGCCTTCGAGGAAGAGGGCTCACCATTGGTCATTACTCATCGCTCTGTCCAAGCATTCCATTTTGTTGGCTAAACCTTGTCTGTTGTTGGTCTAGGTAAGTCGAGGGCCTACACTACCCAAGTCCGTAAGGTTGTGTGGGAGCCGAATATCAGGGGACATAGATAGGCCGAGTACATATTTAGAAAATTAGGATATATACTATATTTGCCCCTGTCTTGTACACTCTAGATGCCGAGTATCCTAATCGGCCATAAAGCCAGTTGAGCAAAGAGCCAAGTGAAAGTTGGAATACGATAAAAGGAGGGCCGAGTGAACAATCACACGACAGATTAAGAGTGGGTCCTACCCTGAAGACCAGGAGCGTATATAAATAGAGAAACAACAGCCAAAGAGAGGTACGTGAGAAAAAATCTAACTTAAGATATAAGCAACCAAAAGAATATACACTGACTAATCCGTCGAAGTGCTAATTTCGGCACCCCCAACCCGAGTGTTCATTCCTTTTCAGGTGACTAGCTGAGGATCACGAGCGTCCTACAGGATCCAAAGAGTATTTCCAAACCACTTCTCCACAATTGGCGCTGTATGTGGGAATACTAAAGCATATCCATGGCGGGCGTGACAGAAGATCCTCCGATAGTCGCTGACAACCTTATACCACGAGATGATATCACTCCAAGCAATATGCTTGGACCAAAGAACATTACCGCACGAAGGGCCTTAAACTTTGACTCACCTTCGACTTCAGTGCATGAGACAATGCAAGCGATTATGGATCAAGCGAAGCAAAACGAACAGAGGTTGGAAAACATGATGGCTGAGAACAAACGCCTTCGACAGGATTTGGCCTTAGAGGTGGCAAAATCCCAACAAGCTGCACGCCAAGACCCGGGCCGACCTCTGAGAAAGGACGGTTGACAACCTTGAGTTCGGAGACACGATAGTGGCAGTGATTCTGACTCATCATCCCCAGAACCTGCAAAGAAGGGACGAGGTGAAATCTCCACCTCTTCTTAAGGAAGTCCGCGTGCACGAATAAGCAAAGAAGAATTGATTCAGAAGAAGAAGATCAACATGACCCTTTTGTGCGATGGATTGCAAGGGCAGTATTGCCCAAAAAGTTCAAAGCTCCATCGTTCACCCTATACGACAGAAAATCGGATCCCACTGATCACATCCGTCATTATAAGCAAGCTATGTTGCTACATGCAGACGACGAGGCCCTCATCTGCTGAATATTTCCGAGCAGTTTGGGACCATTGGCCGTCAGATGGTATTATAAATTGGAACCAGCATCGATTAAGAGCTTCCATCAACTCCAAAAATCCTTTAGGGCAAGGTTCATTACCAATAAGGTCCAGCCGAAGCAAGCCGATTCTCTTTGGGCAATGCAAATCCAACCAGGGGAAACTTTACGTGCGTATTCGGCGCGCTATTGGGAATGCTTTAATCTCGTAGATGATACCTGCAATGACTCCATGGCCATCACCGCCTTTAAAATGGGGTTGCATCCTGACAGTGCCCTCCGCAGTTCCTTAACCAAAAGGCCCCCTAAAATAGTCTGGTCGTTAATGAAGAAAATCGAGGAATACTGCAAAGTGGAAGATGACGCTTTGTGGGTCAAAGCCGGGCACAAGGCCAACAAGACGGCCCCATCTGAAATCGTTCAACCGATAAATTCTGCACCGTCACAAAGCCCCGAACCACAAAATCGGACTAAACGAGACAAAAGACGAGATTCACGTTGATCAAATGACCAATGTCCACACCGGGCTAATGAACAACTTCAAGTGGATAGCAGGCGCATCAGGTGCGCGGACAAGAAATATACGGAGTTGTCGGAGCCGATCAGCATGGTAATGTCTAAAGTTCAACATCTGCCATTCTTCAAATGGCCACCCAAGATAGTGGGACCTCCCGACACGAGGAGACAGGATAGGCAGTGCGAGTATCACAAAGACCATGGTCATGATACTGACAGCTGCTATGCTTTGAAAGATCACCTTGAGGAGTTGGTACAAGACAGTCGGTTTAAGCAACACGTCCAAAAGAACAACTCAACCAAAACCGTTGCTTTACAGCAGGATTCACCTCCGTTCGGCGTAATTCATATGATATATAGCTTGCCGATAACATCCGCCGTACACATAATTTAGTCGCATCCTAATCCCCATAAGCAAATTACTCCAGCGAAACGGCCCCATGAAACTGTGAGTATTACTTTCGATGATTCAGATTTGGCCGGTGTAACGCTCCCCCACATCAATCCCTTGGTCATCGAACTACGCGTAAACCGATTCACCGTTGAACATGTTCTCATTGACCAGGGGAACACTTCGGAAGTTATGTACTACAAGACCTTCATCAAACTTGGCTTCACTGAGTCAAACCTGTCTCTAGCTCATTATCCTTTTTTGGCTTCAACGCTAATCCGGAATATCCATTGGGCAAAATCACGCTTCCAGTCCGAGCAGGCTCCTGATCAGTGGATGTGGAATTTTTGGTTGTCAAGCTTCCTTCACCGTATAATCTTATCATGGGACGAACTTGGCTACATACCATGCAGGCTGTGCCAAGCACCTATCATCAACTACTTCGCTTCCCAACTGAACGCGGCAATGAACAAATTTGTGGTTCCCAGAAATCAGCACAAGCATGTTATCTTCTTGCCGCAAAAACACCAATAGAGCTGGAAGTGAATTCTATTGAGGTGCCGGATCGAGAGAGCCTTGACGATGTTGGGCGGCTCCCAAGTGAAAAGGCAACCGAGGCCCTAGATCGAGTTGAAATTGACGAGAATCTTGACAAGTTCTTTATGGTCTGCACTACCCTGAATAAAGTCGACAGGCAGCAGCTAATTTCCTTCTTACTCGGCAACCTTGATGTATTCGCATGGTCGCCGTATGAAATGTCGGGGGTGGATCCATTTGTTTCTCAACACCGTTTAAACGTTGACCCCAAATGTAAACCGATTGTTCAGAAAAGCCGGCGGTCAGCCGCAGAACACACTGCTGCCGTTGTTGAAGAAGTTGATCGGTTGCTTGATGTCGGGGCGATCCGGGAAGTGACCTATCCCACATGGCTGTCAAATACTATGGTTGTAAAGAAGAAAAATGGGACTTGGCGTGTTTGTGTGGATTTCACGGACTTAAACAAAGCTTGTCCCAAGGATTGCTTTCCCCTCCCCAGCATAGACCAACTCGTGGATGCCACCGCACATCATCAACGTATGAGCTTCCTGGATGCCTACAGAGGCTATCATCAAATTGCCATGCATCGGGAGGACCAAGAGAAAACTGCATTCCTCACCCCAAAAGGAACTTATTGCTATAAGGTTATGCCTTTCGAGCTGAAGAATGCGAGGGCAACTTACCAAAGACTAGCCACTGCCATGTTCAAGGAGCAACTCGGCCGTACTATGGAAGTGTGTATTGACGATATGGTGGTCAAGTCCAAAGAAGAGCAAACTCACCGGGCCGATCTGGAAGAGACATTCGGCATTTTACGCAAGTACAAAATGAAGCTGAACGCCTCCAAATGCGCATTCGGGATCGGATCCGGCAAATTCCTTGGCTTCATTATTAACCATCGCGGAATCAAAGCCAACTCAAGGCAAATCACAGCAATCCTAGAACTCGGCTCTCCTCGGTTGGTCAAAGAGGTTCAAAAGCTGATAGGGATGGCCGCCGCACTCAACAGGTTCATCAGTCGTTCCATAGATCGCTGCCGACAATTCTTTCATGCCCTTCGGCAGGGTAAAGCTTTTGAATGGACCTCCTAGTGTGAAGCCACTTTGAACAGTTTGAAGGCTTACCTTCGATCAGTTCCACTCTTGACAACACCTTCGGCAGGTGATCCGCTCATTTTATATCTGACAGTTTCCGACCGGGCTGTCAGCGCTGTACTGATAAAGGAAGAACTTGGGGAGCAGCGGCCAGTCTATTATGTGAGCAAAGCAATGGTTGACGCCGAAACACGTTACCTTCCGTTGGAGAAACCCATCATTGCTCTCGTCATGGCAGCAAGAAAACTGATGCATTATTTTTAGGGGTATACCATTGGGGTACTCAAGGACTACCCCCTCCGGTCAGTACTCCGTAGTGCAGAAGCATCAAGGCGCATTTCAAAATGGGCTCTGGAACTCGACTAGTATGATATTCAATTTCTGTCCAGAACCTCGATGAAGGGGCAAGTGCTCACCGACTTTGTGGCCGAATTCACTGGATGCCTCGCCGACTATAAGTCTGATCAAATTCAACCTAAGCCGAATTGGAGAATTTATGTAGGAGGACATTTGGCAGTTGTACTGTGACGGATCATCCAACCAATGTGGCAGTGGGGCGGGTGTAGTGATCATGGCTCCCGACGAGGAATAATCGAGCAAGCAGTCAAACTCAGCTTTGAAGCATCAAACAACGAGGCTGAATATAAAGCACTACTAACCGGCTTATAGAATGCACATCTCATGGGTGCTCGGCGTCTGCTTATCTTTTGTGACTCAAAGTTGGCCATCAATCAGTTAAAGGGGGAATACGCGGCCAAAAATGACCGTATGGCAGCTTACATGAAAACGGCGAGTTCCTTGCTGGGAAAATTCGACCATCATAAGTTGAACCAAATAACCCGAGATCAGAACATGCATGCAGACGCCCTGGCTTTTCTAGCCTCTTCCATCAACTCAGAGATTAAACGAACAATTGAAGTAGGGTTTATCCCTAAACCAAGCATCGGCCCTTCGGAGTCAGTCCAGATCAATGTTATAGAATCAGGTCCGAGTTGGATGGACCCTATCGCTGCATTCCTATCTTCCAAACAGCTCCTGACAGATAAGAAAAAAGCACACAAGCTATAAAACAAAGCCTTGCGATATTACTTGGATCCGCAAGGAAAGCTCTACAAGAAATCCCTTTCTGGTCCATACTTAGAATGCGTTCATCCGGATAAAGTCAAGGAACTCCTCACTGAAATACATGAAGGTAGTTGTGGAGCCCATTTTGGCGGACACTCTTTGGCTCATCGAGCTGTGACACAGGGATATTACTGGCCGACAATGAGAGCAGATGCTGAGTGTTACGTCAAGAAATGTGAGCAGTGCCAGAAGTTTTCCCCTTTGACCCATTTGCCTGCTGAAGAGTTAAGCTCTGTAACCAGTCCTTGGCCGTTTGCCCAATGAGGATTTGACATCATCGGACCATTACCTCGCGCCCCGGGCAGCAAGCAATTTTTGATTGTCGCGACAGATTACTTCACAAAATGGGTCAAAGCGGAGGCACTAACACACATTCGAGATACAGATGTGAAACGTTTTGTATAGAGAAATATCATAACACGATTCGGCATTCCAAGAGCACTTATTTTCGACAACGGCACCCAGTTTGATTGCGGCGTCTACCAAGAATTGTGCAGCAAGTATAGTATTCGGCCCTACTTCTCCACCTCGGCCTATCCACAGAGCAATGGTCAAGCAGAAGCCTCCAAAAAAATCATTTTGGACGACATCAAGAAGAGGTTGGAGAAAGCTAAAGGCACATGGGTCGAAGAACTGCCGAGTGTGTTGTGGGCTCATCGCACTACTCCGAGGCGATCCACTGGGCAAACATCGTTCGCTTTATGCTTCGGAACCCAAGCAATCATCCCCCTGGAGATCGGCCTCCTAACCTTGAAATCAAAAGTTTTTGATGTGGGCCAAAATGACATGATGTTGGCTCTGGATTTGACTCTGATTGAAGAACGAAGAGACCGTGCCCTAGCATCCGCGACACGGTACCAACAGCAACTTGCTAGGTCGTATAATCAGCGAGTTCAGCTACGTCGTTATGCACCAGGAGAATTGGTCCTGAAGAAAGTACTTCCAGCTGCCAGGAATCCAGCTGACGGAAAATTGGGTCCCAACTAGGACAGCCCCTATTAGATTTAGTCAATCGCCGGCACAGGGACATATTGGCTCCAAGACATGTCTGGGAGAAGTCTGCCACGTCCTTGGAACTCCACGCACTTGCGTAAATTCTATCATTAATCCAACTTGTGGGGCATGATACTTGTTTTGAATGTTCACCATGTACAAATTTCACTTTTGCAATGCAAAATTTCTTATTCTCATTGTGAAATTCAGTTCGTTAAATCAAGAGTTTTCCGATTAAGCCTCCGGATTCGGAGCACCCTTCGTGGATATCACAATTAGCCAAGTTATAAGCCTCCAGATTCAGAGCCCCATCAGTGAATGACACTTTTGGGCCGAATAAGCCTCCAGATTCGGAGTGCCCTTTGTGGATATCACGATTGGCCAAGTTATAAGCCTCCAGATTCGGAGCCCCATCAGTGAATGACACTTTTGGGTCGAATAAGCCTCCGGATTCGGAGCGCCCTTCATGGATATCACGATTGGCCAAGTTATAAGTCTCCGGATTCGGAGCCCCATCAGTGAATGACACTTTTGGGCCGAATAAGCCTCCAGATTCGGAGCGCCCTTCGTGGATATCACGATTGGCCAAGTAATAAGCCTCCAGATTCGGAGCGCCCTTCGTGTATATCATGATTGGCCAAGCTATAAGCCTCCGGATTCGGAGTGCCTTTCGTGGATATCACGATTGGCCAAGTTATAAGCCTCCGGATTCGGAGCCCAATCAGTGAATGACACTTTTGGGCCGAATAAGCCTTCGGATTCGGAGCGCCCTTCGTAGATATCACAATTGGCCAAGTTATAAGCCTCCGGATTTGGAACCCCATCAGTGAATGACACTTTTGGGCCGAATAAGCCTCCGGGTTCAGAGTGCCCTTCGTGGATATCACAATTGGCCAAGTTAAAAGTCTCCGAATTCGAAGCCCCATCAATGAATGACACTTTTGGGCCGAATGAGTCTCTGGATTCGGAGCACCTTTCGTAAAAACCACGATTGGCCAAGTCTTTGAATTCGGAGCCCCATCAGTGACACTTTTGGATTAAACCTTTGGATTCAGAGCGCCCTTCGTAGAAATCACGATTGGCCGAGTCGAAATGCCTTCAAACTCGGCGTTTCTTTCGTTTGAATAATGATTGATGAGCATAAACACAACAGACGAAAAATGGAAAGTAACAGAAACAACATGCCAACATTTAAAATGATATGTTTCATTAAATTGATCAAGATTACATAATTTACATTCAATTTGCGTTAAAAACGCTACAATAGATACAACTTTATTCAACGCCACCTTCATCGTCACTCTTTTCGACTTCGTAGGCCAAAAAAGGAAAATGGTTACTCTGATATAACGGTGGCGCCGAGTCGACGCCTACTGCATGAAGAGCCTCTGCAGCTTGGAGAGCCTTAACCCACCCGTGCTTAAATCCCCGATTCTCGCATTGGCAAGCCTCCTCAGCAAGCTTTTCCTTCGTCTTGTCTATCCCAACTTTTCAGCCATTGTGGAAGCCTTGTTCATAGGCCCTGGCCCTTGTAGTCTCTATTGCAAACATGTTTGCCGTATCGCGATCGACAATCGCATGACTTACCAGTCATTGGGTCACTCTTTCCTCCATAATCGGCTTAGCTGGGCCGGCCAAATGTGTCTCGGCAGTCTTGACCTTTCTGAGTTCACGCTCGCTCAGCCTTCTCTGCGCGAGCTTCTAAATTCTGAATGTGCTCATCTTTCTGCTCTATCTCCCGTCGTGCGGCACGTAAACGCATGCCGACTTCATAGGCGGTATACAACCCTCTCACCACTCCATGGATGCCTTCCTGAAACACTTGAAAATCCTGTCGACCGACCATCGACTGTTGGACTTCTGGCGGAAAAATCTGTCGAGCGAACTCGACTGCCACATTTGGGTCGTGAACAATTGAATCCGCTTTCGTTATCAGTTTGTTCCCCACAAAAATTGCAAAACCCAACAAGCGCGGTGTCGCACCGGATTCTCCTCTGGAGCGCGGTTGAAGGGAGTTACCCCGTTGCTACTTTTCCCTTCTGGGTGACCTACTTCAACGACATGAGGATTGGCGTCTCTCACGATCGCTCGACGTCCTACTACCCGTGCTCATAGGCTCGCCACTTTGATTCATCTCTGCGTCCAGCTCAGCCAATGTCCTCCCCTCTCCTCTGTTGTTGAAGAATAGTCTATTTGACATTCACACTTATCTAACCTTCCTCAATAGACTAGTGTGAGTCGAGTTTGAACACACTAATGGGACCTACGTGCATGAAGCACTCACCCCATTTATTCCCTACGGGTGCAGCACCCCCAAGGCGATCTCATTAATGCTAAACTTCAAAAGCCTGGCGCTGATTGAATCATATACCCCAGTCATTCCATGAGCCACCGATATTCGGCGTACCAGTTCATTAGCTGGGGCAGGGGCAGACTCATTAGTCTTAGCGGCTAAGGATTCAGTACTTTAATCGGCCAAATATCAAGGCCTTGAGCCGATTCGATCTTATGCCCCAGCCATTTCATGAGCCACCGATATTCGGCGTCCCAGTTCATGCACCAGCTGGGACAAAGGCAGATTCATTAATCTAATTGGCCATAGGGTAAGCCCTTGCGCCCAAATAGGTTAAATGCCCCAGCCACTCCATGGGCCAATATCATTCGGCGTCCCAGTTCATGCACCAGCTGGGGCAATGGCAGATTCATTAATCTAATCGGCCATAGGGCAAGCCCTTGTGCCGACCAGGTTGAGTGCCCCAGCCGCTCCATAAGCCAATAACATTCGGCGTCCCAGTTCATGCACCAGCTGGGGCAAGAGCAGATTCATTAATCTAATCAGCCATAGGGCAAGCCCTTGCGCCAAACAGGTTTAATGCCCCAGCTGCTCCATGGGCCAATATCATTTGGCATCCCAGTTCATGCACCAGCTGGGACAAGGGCAGATTCAGTAATATAATCGACCAGACGCCAAAACCTTAAGCTGTTTTACATGTTAGTCCATTGAATTTTCACGCACCTTTACAAATTGTTAACTGCTGATTCTTTTAGTTATTCGGCTAAAGAGCAAAGAGGCAAAGGATGTTTAATCCATTCGGTTAACCTATCGGATATACTATTTACTCATATAACAAACAGAAAAGCACAAGGAATTGTCATTAATGAATTAAAGACAAATAGTATATGCAGTAAACTTGAGAGCATAGAAAATTTTCATTGATAAATTGAGCGCTAATAGCAGTCATTTTACACATGAAAATTAGCTTACATTTAAAGAAACGAAAATCTACTAACAAAAACCTACAAAAACTGTGCATCTAAGATGCCTACCAAAAAACAAAATATGCCTTCATCAATCTTCAGGGTTAGACGCCAGCGGCTCAATGTCCACCTGCTCGTATGGAATCGGTTGCGCCAATGTCACATTCGCAGCAGTGAGGGCTTTGACCCAGCCGTGTTTGAAGCCCCGATTCTCGAACTTCGGCACTTCTTCCACGTAGCTTTCTAAGGCGGCATCCTTTCCAGCTTGGAACGCTTTGGAAGTCTCAGAGTCGACTATTTCCTTTGCCTTCTTCGATTCTTCCAAGTCGGCTACCAGCTTAGCGATCACCTCCTTGGCTAACTTGAGCGCATCCTCGCTCGCCTTTGCCCTTTCCTCGGTAGCAAGCCTTAATTGGTTGGAATTCCTCGTTCGCTCAGCCTCAGAGTCGGCTCTCGCTCGTTCCTCTACCACTTACGATGCCTCATAATCGGCCCTTTGAGAGGCTACCACAACCTTGTTCTTTTCATTGTCAATTTCGACTTTCAAGAGGCCGATCTGTTCTATGGCGTCATGTTGACGGCGGCCGATCTCAACTATCCTGCCCACCGTCTACAAAGAAACGAAATAGAGATACAACAAATAAATAATAGGAAAAATATTTATATATATATATATATATGTATTTAGACAGAAGACTGCAGATAAGGCAAGTAATGTACCAATAAGGCCGACTGAGCGGCCAAAGCGATTAGCATTAGATCTGGCTCCGTGTGAAATATGGCTCTGTCAATCGGCAAGGATATTGAGGAGGCCATGCTTAAGGCCACAGACAGGTCCTTCAAAGCCGACGCATCAGAGGCAATCGGCATATTCCTTATCCTTGCTTGAACAATGAATGGAACAACCAAGTCCGATTCCTCAATGCATGGCCGTTTGTCGCTTTGGCCCTCATCGTACATGGCTTCTTGCTCGGCAGGGTGCTTTTCCCCCCTTTGCTCAGCCTCATCCGCCCGTTCTACCCACTCCATCTCGGCGGTTTCGGTCTGAGCCGTTTCTTCTGCAATAACAGGCAGAGAAGACTCAACGACCGTTGCGGGTGGAGTTTTCGATCGGACGACCTCGGCTCTCCTCCTTTCGGCGTTTTTTCTCTGGGCAAGTTGCGTGAGCGATTCCCCAATCATATCCTCAAGATAAGCGCCGGGAAGGTCTCCCAAGTTTGTAAAAATGTCTTCGAATGAGACGTCCCCTCGGCCTAATGTGGATGGAGGGTCGGACGAATTGAGTCTGGCTTCCTCAAAGGCCGAGTTAAGAGCTTCATCTACCTTGGCCTCCAACTGGTTCGGGTCCTCGACAACCGGTTCAGCTACTTGTTCTTCCACGTGTTCCGAATTGGAGGCTTCTAAACCAATCTGTCTTAGGTTTTTGAAGCTGGGAAAGATAAGGGCTGTAAGATGATCTTCGCCTCTCGAAATTGGAATGTGGTCTGCTGCCGAAAACGTTGCGTAAGTCGGCTCGTACCGCAAGAGAATGTGGGCCGCCCTCCCTTGTTTCTGAAGGTTTGGACGGCCGAAAAACTGTAGTGCGATTTTAATTTCCACAAGTACAGCATCGTCGGCTGAAACCAACACTTTCTTCAAATCGTTGCCTACATAAACAAAATGGTAAGTACATGGAAGGATAGCCGAATACATATATGGTAATAATAGAAATGAAAATGAGCTGTACGGCCACCTAGTTCGCCTTTTCGCCTTGGCACGGGATCTAGGCAATCTTCACCCTCGTCGAATTCCCAGTTGCCTCGAACAACGATCATCACGTCGTCAACAAGCTTGCCAGAGCTGGCAAGCATAGTCACTAAGTGATGATCGGTATTCTTGGCCTTAAGAAAATAGCGTCCCAGCCGACTAGTAGACTTGGCTAAGGCATAACAATGCCGAATTACAGGTATACCTAGGTTAATCCTAAGACGTCAGTTCAACTCTATTATCCCCATTATGATGCAGAAAAAATTCACGTTAGGCTGGGAAGGAATTATACCCCAGTGTCGAAGGACGGCTCTTAAAAATGGGTAAAAGGAGAAACGGACTCCGTCCTCAGCAATCGATAGGAGAGGAAAGACGATTGTACTCTGATCAGTTCTCTCCATATCAATGGTACTGTTTGCCAAGCGTGACAGATGGACGTCATCAGAGATGGAATAATGGCGTCGGAAGCCGGAAATTCGATCCGCAGAAAGGAGCTCTTTCAAATGTTTTGCCATCCTAGCCAGCCTAAGGATTATGAAAAACTAAAAGTAAACAAGGAAATGGGATTGGAAGTGAAGGAGAAGAAAACTTACAGGAAGCAGAAGGGAAAATGAGAGACAGGAGAGAGTTGCAGAGGTCGTGAAGTGAAGGAGTTGCACTAGAAGGCGAACTAGAAACTTTTGAATATTCGAAGCATACATTCGAAGAGACAAAGTTTTAAATCACAATAAATGAAGGAAGTGTATGAAGGGATGAGAGATTGTAATGATGACCAAAAAGCGTGTGCGTTCTGACACACGTTGGAATGAGGTTTACCGCCGAATTTTTGACTTTCCAAGTTCGAAACCAAACACGCCGACTAACTGGTGTTAGTGGGGTGTTTGGGGGGCAATTGTGGGAGCCGAATATCAGGAGACGCAGATAGGCCGAGTACATATTTAGAAAATCAGGATATATACTATATTCACCCCTGTCTTGTACACTCTAGATGTCGAGTATCCTAATCGACCATAAAGCCAGTTGAGCAAAGAGCCGAGTGAAAGTTGGAATACGATAAAAGGAGGGCCGAGTGAACAATCACACGACGGATTAAATGTGGGTCCTACCCTGAGGACCAAGAGCGTATATAAATAGAGGAACAACAGCCAAAGAGAGGTACATGAGAAAAAATCTAACTTAAGATATAAGTAACCAAAAGAATATACACTGACTGATCCGTCGAAGTGCTAATTCCAGCACCCCCGACCGGAGTGTTCATTCCTTTTCAAGTGACTAGCTGAGGATCACGAGTGTCCTATAGGATCCAAAGAGTATTTCCAAACCACTTCTCCACAGGTTGCAATTGTTGATTCTGTCTCTGAATCTCTGAGTTCTGGTAAAGTTATGGTTGGGGGAGAAGCTTTTTCTTTCACTTAGGTCAGTTTCAGCAACCAACCAAGGTTGGTGTATGTTGGTAGCTGTCCTCTCCAGATCCTTCCAAAGATTATCCCTGATTGTTGGGTTGGGGCTGGCATAGATTGTAGAAAAGATCCATTCTTCATAGTCTTCTCTGTGGATGGTGGCTTGAATATATTGGTTAGAAACAGAAGAGGTTCGAACATTAACATGGGCCATGTCCTAGAGCATCCAGATTCCCCCTATTCTACTTATGGGATTAACTACTATGGAGGCTAAGAATCTTAGATTATTGAAGAAATTCCCTAGGGAACCAAATGTAACTTTAGTTTCCATGAGGACCAGAATTTCAGGTTTATGGGTTTCGAGGAGTTCTCTTAAGTTGCGCTTGAAGGTGTTGTTTTCTACCCCTTGGCAGTTCCAAATCAAAATTTTCATAGAATCCACGGATAGGTATTGTGGTAGTGGGTCAGAATCCAGTTTCGTGAGGATATTACAAACCCTACGATGATCTTGGTCTATTGACCTCATGGATGCCATCTGCAAGGAGTGCACTGAAGGCCCTGGTATGGTGCTTCAACCTGGCTCGATTCTCACCCTTAGTTGTTCGATTCACCAGATTATGTCTACACAGTGAATTGCTTCTGTCCCTATTTCTATTAAGAGGCTTAACGTATTGCCCTCCATCTTGTGCACCAAACTCTGTGGTAGTGGAGTTTCCACAACCTCCATTGTGTGTTCCTGGATCTGGTGGTTTACTGTGACGCGAGTCTCCATCTAGCAAAGAAGCTTGAAGGTTTGTAGTAAGGGTGTGCGTAGGATTGGGGGAAGAAATAATGGTGGGGGGTGGTGGTAGGTGTGAGGTAGGCCTATTTTCGATGAGCTCTGCCATTGGGATTTCTGAAGATTGTATATCTGCTTGTAGGTGAATAGTATTGGTAGGTTAGGTAGGTAACTTTGCAGGGCTAATGGAGACTGTCCCCTGGCAACTTGTAGCTGTGGAATGTGAGATATCACATGTGATGGCTTGTGGTTCTGGAACTACTATCTGCAAAGGTGTTACAATGTCCAAAGATGGTTTTGGGGTTCTTTGACTGATTGTGGTGGGCTTCTTGGTTGAGTGGGCATTATAGGCCTCTTTCTCGTGGCCTGATCTAATAGTTTTTTTTACCTCTGTTAAGTTCCTCCTCCTGTTGGCTAGTGTTGCCCAGCTCCGCATATTTATTAACATTTGGGCTGATCTCCTGAATGTGGGCTTTCTTTTATGTTGTTGGGCGTCTGCTTTTCCTTTGCACAAGCATCCAAGCCCCAAAATCTTTATCCCCTTCCTCTAACCTAGTCTGTTGTAGGTGACCGTTATCCACTGAAAGAGCCGTTTGGGATGTCTCCGTCACAGTAGATGGGTCTCCTACCGGCGGTGAGCTAGAGTTCTGGTTCATCTGATGTGTTCGGTGCGCTGCCTTGAATCGACAGAGCTCCTTGCAGTGGTCTACCATGCCATAATGAAAGCAAACTGAATGAATAGATTCATATTCAATATTGTAACTTTTCTTACCTAAAATGAATCTGGGACAAAGTGGTTTGCTAAGGTCCACTTTAATGCAAACTCTTGCAAAGCGCCCTCTTGTGGCCATGGCAGTGGTGAGATCAATCTTCAAAGGTTTCCCTAATTGCCTCGCAATGGTGTACAGAACTTTTTCTTGAAAGTACTCAATCAGAAGCTCCGGAAACCTAACCCACACAGCTGTGGTGGTTTCAAAGGCTTCCAATGCCTTGAAGTTAGGCTCCCATTTGCGTACCGTGAGATAGTGATCCATGATTACCCATAGACCACCTAAGTAAACCATTGCACAGTCCTCTTGAGATGAGAACTTAAATAGGAAGTAGTTATTGCCTAGATCAATTGCATTGAAATCATCTTGTAGCCCCCAGAGTGTTTTGACTAGAGAACAAAGCATTCTATACCCTATGCTTTTCCCAAGTAGTCTGATGAGTAGAGCATTGGCCCAAGGTTGT
The DNA here is from genome assembly GCA_036172215.1 of Camellia granthamiana. Classification (NCBI taxonomy): domain Eukaryota; kingdom Viridiplantae; phylum Streptophyta; class Magnoliopsida; order Ericales; family Theaceae; genus Camellia; species Camellia granthamiana. Next base: position 40,770,557 of record CM069912.1, read on the forward strand.
CTAATTGCTTTTAATAATTTTTTTGGGAGATCGATAGTGGGTATCCCATTGTCCCTCTATGGAGTATGCCCATCTTGGATGTCTGTGTCTCCATCCTCATCTTCCTTCTTAGTGTTGATGGTTTTTCTAACTCATTAAAGTAGAAGTCTTTGCTTCTGGGTGCTGCGAGGGCATCCTTGAATGATTTAATTTTGGGTCCCTCAATTGGTGTCTCTAACATCTTAGGGCTAGATGTTTGAGATGGGGGTGGGAGATTTTGAAGGGAAGAGAAACCTCCTCAGTGATTTCCATTTCTTCCTCCCCTAATGAATCTTTACTCTTGATCTTCTTGGTGCTGCGAATGAGATGGTCTTCCTCTTCCTGTGATTTTTCTTTGGGGTCAAAAACAGCATAAGTCATTCTAGAGATGAGAGTTTGCAGAGATTTTTATGATGGGATATATAAACAACACTACTGGGGACCCCCAGTGGGGGGTGACCCCTAGCACCCCCACCTCCACGTGGAGGGCTGTGAGAGTAAGCCTGAAAAAAAAATTAAAAAAAATAATAATAATAATAATTTGAGCCAATCAAAAAACAGTGGGGGTGGTGGGGGTCACCCCCACTGGGGGTCTAAGGTATTTTTCATAAATAAATGCTCTTTCCTCACCCACCCCTTTACTCTAATTTAATTTCATATTATAATACAAAAATAACTTTTGATAAGTGCCACCTTTTTTATTTTTTTAAATATCCAAAAGGGCAATTTGAATAAGAATTATAGAAAATAGTTATTAGTTAGCTTATTTTTTCTTTCATGCGTCGTTTGTTTGTGAAATTTTTTTCGAAAAAAAATTCCAAAATTTTTTTTTTTTTTTTTTTGAGAAAACATAGATGGTGGTGCAACAAAGGTGGAGGTGGATGTGAAGGTGGTGGGACATGGCAACGATGATAGTGATGGCGATGATGACAATAGCCGTGGTGATGGTGGTGAGATGAGAGTGACAACGGCCCTGTTTGGTAGAGTTATAGGAAAGTACTTATAGCTTATGCCTAAACAGCTTATAGCTTATAACTATGAACATAAGCTGATTTCTGACTTATAAATTAAGCATCTCTTGTCCCACTCAAAGAATAAGCTGATTTCTGACTTCCAAAAAACTATAAGCTATAAGTTATAAGCTATAAACTAAACCAAACACATCAAAATAACTTAAATTAAGCTGAAAGCTTAAATAAGCAGCTTTTAAGCTGCACTAAACAGGCACAATGTGATGAGATTAGTATGATTTTAGTTTGAAAAATATTTTCTTTTAAAAATGGAAAATATTTTTTGCCTATGTAGGTTTATTTTTTTTATTAATTATGAAAAAAAAAATTTTGTTGATTTAAGTTTCAGAACCGATTGGGAGCTCGAATCTGAGCTCCGCCGAATGCCCCGAATTCCCTTTTTTTTTTTTTTTTTTTTTTTTTTAGCAGAAGAAGAAAGAAGACGGAGGAGGAGGGGGAGGAGGAGGGGGCCCTAAAAATGGAGGAAGAAGAAGACGGAGGAAGAAGACGAGTAGAGGCGGAGGCAACGAGCAGAGGCGGCGATCGGCGACGGAGGCGGAGGCGGGCACGGCGATCGGCGGAGGCGGAGGCGCGGCGATCGGCGATCGGCGATCTGCTTCCCCTCTCTCTCTTTCTCTCCCTCTCCTCTTCCTCACTGCGTCTGAAATGGAGGAAGAAAAAAAAAAAAAAAAGAATTTGTGAAACGATGTCGTTTCACAAATTAGGGACATTCGGGGCCAAAAATTTCGAGGCACAAAACATTTTTCTTTAATTTTTTATATCAAACACCAAAAAATATTTTATTTTTCACCCAAATAAATAGAGTATCAATCTCTCCTCTTTTAGAGATATTTAAATTAAAATTATAAAAATAAAATAAATTTCTATCTATTTCTTTCTACTTTACCATATTTCTCTCGTCATTATTTATCCAAAGAAATGAGATGAATTAAAAGAAATGTATTTTTATTTTTAAACTCTTAATCATGCAATCCAAACGAGGACTTAAACTTTTAACGAGTGAAGAAAAAGGATCATTGAAACCCAGCCCCGTTGTTTTTATGCGCTTGTTTTCACTGTATAATGCACATATATTATATTAATAAATAAATAAATAAAGTGAGAGGGGTCATTGAATCCCAACCTTGACTATGTATGCAAAGTGAAAGGTGTAGGTAGCTAATACAAAAGAAAAGAAAGGGAAAAAATTTAATACGGATTTAAAATTATTTTTAAAAATTTACATTGAATTGTAATTATTCCTAATAAAATGATTGTTTCAAACATTATTCAATTTTAATGTGATTAGATATCAATGAGATTATTAAGATAACTTATACCATAAAATTGGATATAATCAAAGATCAATATATGACAGAATATGGATAGTATTATAAGTGATAAATTATATAATGGGATAAATAAATGCAAAACTAATTTTGAAATGAGCCTTGACTCTTTCGTCACCCACCCCTTTATTCTAATTTAATTTGGTCATCAAATAAATAATGGGACTGTGCACTAGCTTTGAACCCTTTGAAGAAGACGAAGCGATCAGATCAATGCGTGTTGTCCTTTTACATTATGTTGAGAACTTTGATGAGGAAGGAAAGAAAATGATTATATAAATCATTTTGAGAAAAAATATTTTCCTTTTATTTTAATAAATAAAAGAAAAGAAATAATTTTTTTCATACTTTAGTTAATTAAATTACATTAAAAAAGAAAAGAAAAAAATTATTTCATATTACAATACAAAAATAACTTTTGATAAGTGTCACTTTTTTTGAATATTTTTTTTTATTATATCCAAAGGGCAATTTGAATAGGAATTATAGGAAAATATTAATTAGTTAGCTTATTTTTTCTTTCATGCCTCATTTGTTTGGGTGATAGAAAACTTTTTTTCAGAATTTTTTTTTGGAAAAAATATTTTTCTATATTTTGTGGTGATGCAACAAAGGTGGAAGTGGAGGTGGCGGTGGAGCTGGTGGGACATGGAAACAATGATAGCGGTGGTGATGGTAGTAGTGGCCGTGGTGATGGTGGTGGAGATGAAAGTGACAATGGCAACAAGTCCTTTGAGGATCTTGTAGCTACATCTAACAATCTACTTCTCCTGATCATACCAATATTAACAGGGTGTGTGACCTGTTAACAGCTGATGGTAATTGGGATGAGGTTGCTATCCATAGAAATTTCCCAACATGTATTGCTCCTATGATTCTAGAGAAGCCCTCCCCTTCTATCTTGAGAAGGATAGTCCTGAGTGGAAAGGCTCACCTGATGGATCCTTTACTGTGTCCTCTGTTTATAGTCTCCTCATTGGGACTCATGATAATGAGGAAGATTGGGGCTGGATTTGGAAGCTCAGATTGCCTCAAAAGCTTAAAGGTTTTTTATGGATTGTCTTCCATGGAAAACTTCTCACTAATCAACTGCATCTCAAGAGAGGTCTTACTGATAGCCCTCAATGCCCCCACTGTTGTGGGATTAAGGATATGTCTAACCTCTTTAGGGATTGTGTTATAAGGCTAAGGAAGTGTGGTTAGCCATTTTTAACAAGCATTGGTACCTAGATATGATGCGAAAACGTTGGCTTGAATGGCTCCAGAGCAATTCTCAAAACAAAAAACATTTTAATGCAAGCACCTCTTGGCAAACTGTGTTTGTTATTGCTTTATGGAAAATCTAGAAAAACAGAAACTATAAGATTTTCAGTGAAAATCTATTTCATCCAAGAGAGTGTTAAATTTATCGTAGATTACTCAAGAGAGATTAACCAAGCTTTTTCTCTTTCAATATCTAACCCCAAACCTTCTTATAGACTAATTATTTGGAATTTACCACTTGCAGGTAAACTAAAACTTAACACTGATGAGGTAGCAGGAGAATTGGAGGAGCTAGAGGATTTGGTGGACTGATTAGAGATAAGATAGGTGCTTGGGTGTGTGGGTGCTACGGTAAACTGCAAAGTGGGACAAGCTTAGAAGCTGAGCTATGGGCTGTCTATAAGGGCCTTACTGTTATCTTGTAGAAAGGATTGAATAATGTGATCATTGAGTCCGACGCTGCACAACTAGTGCAACTGGTGCAAGAGGAGATCAGTCACAAATGCCCCTCTAAAAGTCTTGTGGAAGATATTCAAATCCTTTTCAAAGGTTGTGAATGCACCATGCAGCATGTTTGGAAGGAAGGGAATTTATGCACTGATGCTTTAGATAAAATGAGAGTTGACCAACCAGAAGAGATGCTGGTGATGAACGATCCGCGGCCCGAAATTCAAAGTCTCTTAGTGTCAGACATGATAGGGATGTCAAGAGAGAGGGCTTAGCCTCTGTTTGTTGTTTTTCTCTTTTGATGTACCAAAAAAAAAAAAAAAACAACGGTAATATGGTGAAATTAGTATGATTTTAATTTGAAAAATACTTTTTTATTTTTATAAGTGAAAAATATTTTTTGTCTATGTAGGTCTGTTTCCTATTGATTATGAAAAATATTTTTTGTTACTTTTAATTTTTTATTGTATCAAACATTAAAAAATACAAAAAAATATTTTATTTTTCACCCAAATAAAGAGTGTATCGATCTCTCCAGTTTTAGAATATTTAAATTAAAAATTATAAGATAAAATAAATTTCTATCAATTTTTGTTTCTACTTTACCATATGTTTCTTGTCTTTAATTATCCAAAGAAATGATATGAACGAAAAGAAACGTACTTTTATTTTTAAACTCTAAATCAGGCAATCCAAAGGAGGACTTGACTTTTAACGAGTGAAGAAAAAGGATCATTGAACCCAACCCCGTCGTTTTTACGGGCTGGCTTCTCTCTTGAGTATGATGAGGTTGGAGGGTATTATTAGGTCGGTAGAGATTTATTATAGGTCTCATTTTTGATAATTTGAACCGTTCAAAATGTAGAACTCGTTAAGTAATATATACCTATAAAAAATCACTTTTGATCGGATATCGATACTTACGTGATCAAATCTTTTTGTATAAAAAAAATAGACGGTCAAAAAATATCAAATCAGTTTTGTAACCGATGAGATAGCTATCGATATCTGATTAATATAATTTTTTAGAGATATATAGTATTCAATGAGTTCTATATATTAAACGGTTCAGTTTATTAAAACAGAACCCATAATAAACTCTTACAAATTTAACAACACCATCTAATTCGATCACGAAGTGAAGGCAAACCGCCCTTGTTTTATGCATTTGTTTTCGCTGTATAAATAAAGGGAAAGGGGTCATTGAACCCCAACGTTGACCTTATTTTTGTTAGTCATTATATATATATATATATATGTCTGTGTGTGTGTATGCAAAGTGAAAGGTGTAGGTAGGGGAAAAGAAAGAAAAGAAAGCGAGGGGTTTTGGGGGTTAGTATTGGGGGAGAGGGATTGCATCGATAATATGTGGGAGGAAGAAGAGGAACAAATTTGGGAGTGCACGAGGTTAGATTCCGTATGGGAGAGACTGAGGAACCAACCCATCTACTCACCACCACCGTCTCCCTCCTCCGGAAAAGTTTTCCTCATCTCTCCACAACTCTACTTCTCACTACCACCGCCGCTCACCCCCCAACTCCACTTCTCGCCACCACCAACTACCTCCGACATGTCTCCATATCTCGACTTCTCACCACCACCACCACCACCACAACCACGACGACGATTTTCCCCCATCCGATTCCTATTCCAAGAATACGTGATTGAAGTAGACTGGGAAGTTGTATGCCAACTCCAATGTGAGACCTTTCTCTCTCTCTCTCTCTCTCTCTCTCTCGGTTCACATTGCTTTCGCTTTTTTTTTAAAAAAGGTTCCACTTTACAACTCTTTACATCAAATTTCATTTTAATATTTGTTTTCAATTGTAAATGTGTACCTCTTATATTTTCGATCAAATTATAATATGTTCCTAGGAATTTTTTTTCACCGGTAAAACTATAGAAAAGATTACGTTTTTTTTTATACCTCATGTGAGGGTAACATCACAAATGATCATAGCATCCGTTTGTTTGATGGATTATTTTGGATGCGATTATGTTTAGTTGTTATTTAGGTCATATATAATTGTAAATTATATTTGTTTATAAATTAGAATAGTAATATTTTTAGTTGATTGGAATTAAATTTATAAGTTTATGAAAAACAATCTCAAAATATATAATACGTTATTTTATTATTTTTGTAAAATGGGGATAAATTAGTAATTTCATAGCATCTCTAACAATCTTTCTATATATATATATATTTTCAAATTTTAGTTAAAAAGTGTATTTCCTATTTTAGAAAATTACTTTTTCAATTATCATCTTTAATAATACTCTATACTTTTCCTCTATATATTTTAAATATTTTTAAAAATATTTTTTATTTATGTTTTTTTTTATTAAAAATATTTTTCCAAATTTTCTTCTCCCTTCTCTACCATTTGCCAAAAAGATAAGGGATAAGGGAGAAAAAAAATGTTTTTTTAAATTATAGAATTATTTAAATTTGGAGAGAATTATTTTGTGTTTTACTCTTTAAATTTGGACAAAGTGAGGAGAAGAGGCTATTGCAATGCTCTAACCCTCCGATGGGATTGGTAGTCCTGCTATTGGATGGGATCAATAGTTCAGACTAACAATGTTTTTGCCAATTAACCAACCAAGCATGCCGTATGTAACTCTTATGTCACTAATAATCCAATTTCCTACCCAGTCGGTCAGCCAGACAAACGGGGCTTATTGTAACGTGACCAAAAATGAAGAGTTAACTTCTACAATTGAAAAATAAGGAACCAAGTGATATTTGATGTAAGTTATGCAAAGTGTAATTGCATACTTTTTAAGTGTTTATCTATAGATTCTAATTTTTTTTTTTTTTTTTTAAAAATTGAAATTGTTAATTTTGTTATGTTAGGTTATTTATTTGCATGAGTTGGAACTTGAGGTTTTTCTAAAGGGGATTTTTTTTTAGGATCTATGGTATTAAGATTTTATAGCATAAAGAACATCTAATGTTTTCATAATATCTAAGATCTTTCACACATCGATACAAAGAAATTTCAATTTAAAGAATTTCTCTGAACTTCCTAGAGAAATTCTCTCCAAATTTCTCTGGAAAGTCTCTCCAAATTTCTCCGGTTTGCACAAATTTATTTGGTTTGCACAAATTTCTATTATTTGCAAATTTCTCAAGTTTTCTCTGGACTTTCCAGAGAAATTCTCTCCAAACCAGAAAAATTTTCTCTGTGTTTTGAACAAACCAGAGAAAATTGGGCTACTTAGAATCCAAAAACAATCACATGTGATTGTTTTGAACAAACCAGAGAAAATTGGACTACTAAGAAAACAAAAACAATCACAATTTTCTCTATGTTTTGAACAAACTAGAGAAAATTGGGCTACTAAGAAACCAAAAAAACAATCACAATTTTCTCTGTGTTTTAAACAAACTAGAGAAAATTAGGCTGCTCAGAAACCCCAAAAAAAAAAAAAAATCACAATTTTTCTCTCTATTTTAAACAAACTAGAGAAAATTGAGCCACTTAGAAACCAAAAACAATCACAATTTTCTCTGTGTTTTGAACAAACCAGAGAAAATTGTGATTGTTTTTCTATGTGATTGTTTTTCTAAGAAGCATTTTATCAAATAGGTTAGCTTCGAAACTCACAGCTATATGTTTTACAGTTCTAAGAAGAGTTTTGTCAAATCAAATCTCACAATTATGTGTTTTAGAGTTCTAAGAAGTATTTTGTCAAATAGTTTAACTTCATACTATATATATAGATGTTTGTATGTGTATGAGAAAGAGAGAGAGAGAGAGAGAGAGAGAGAGAGAGAGTTTGTTCCAGGACTAGTAGAGGACGGAGCAGGAGGAGGAAGAACTAAGAGAAGCTTACTAGGGCTTTCAAACATGAAAGTGACAGTATCACTTCCATCATCGGCCTTGATGGTGATGATATTGTTGTTCACTCCCACCATTGAGTTTTCTTTTTGTCGTGGTACGCTTCGATTCCGGTATCGGTGAAATCGTCCACGCATAAGGATGCTTTGAGCTTCACTTGACGGAGGAGAGAGAGTTGGAGAAGACGACGACGACGACGAACTCCGGCGATAGAGGTGGAGTTCGTCGAAGATCGAAGAATAGAGAGAGAGGAAGAGAGTGAGAGGCAATTTAATTTGAGAGAATCAAATTTCTCTATGATATATGGGTGTCAAGGGTTGAGGGACGTTAGACATCATAAAATAATATTGTAGATCTCTTTCATTCTTAAAAAAAATATTGTAGATCTCTTCCATTATTAAAAATGAGAGAGGGACCTTAGACTAATTTTTCATTTTATTGAATACTAAAAGATTTTGTGTGCAAGTAATTAATGGTTTTACTTTCTTTCTTTGTTTTTTGGCTTAATAATTAATGGTTTTACTTACCTTGATTGGTAATCATGTATGTCTAAAGGCTTTTTAACGTTTCCTGTACTGAATTTTGAATTTTGGTATTAGCTTATTTGATATTACAGAGGTTCATTTACTTGCTAAATTGAGTCAAATTTTCATCAATTACAGATATTTATGGTGGTCCGAGCCCCCACTGCATTATCTTCATCTGTGTTGCAGTACTTGAATTATTAACCACTCTGGCAAGTCCTCTCTCCGCTCCGCATATATTATCAGTATATGAGCTTCATTTCAATTTTCGTTGTTTGTCAATTATCTTAAGAACAATAATTTTCTCACTAAATTTATTTGCATATGAATTGTGAAATCAAAATCAATTACATTGGCATAAGGCTTGTTAATTCACCTTTTTTTTTTTATATTACTTTTCAAAATTTCTATTATTTATTATAATTGTTATCAAAAGACAAATAATTCTCCAATTTTGCGTTTGAGTCTCATATTTGAGGGGAAAAAGAAATAATAATAATAATAATAATAATAATAATAATAATAATAATAATAATAATAATAATAAAAGAAAATGAAGTAAAAGAAACTAATTTTTATTTTTATTTATGTATTTTTATTTTTGTAAATTTGGTTAGGTCAGGAAAATAGAAAGTCGATTAATAGATATTAGTCAAAAATTCATTTTTCATTTAGTTTGAGTATATATGTTTATGTAATTTCACTTCTCTTATATTTTTCATTGCCTTAGACAAATTGAAGATCCAAGCATTTAAAATTGTGAATCAATTGTATTCACATGTGTTTTAAATTAGGAAAAATTGTGAAATTTCTCTGGTATGATCACAGAGAAATTTCTCTGTGAAAATTGAAACTTCTCTGAGTTGGGCAAAATTTCTCTGTATAAATGTTGAGAGATCTTAACTACTATAAAAATATTGTATGTCCTTTATTTTATAAAATTTTAATATCAGAGATTTTTAAAAAAAATTCCTCTTTAAATTACTCAAAATTATGTGAGAACAAAAACTAGGAAGGCTTTCTTCTACCAAGTTTCTGGCTCTTTTAATAGACATCTCAAGAACTAATAGCTAGTATTGATGTCCCCTCTCTCTCTCTCTCTCTCTCTCTCTCTCTCTCTCTCTCTCTCTCTCTCTCTCTCTCTCTCTCTCTCTCTCCTTTTTAGTTCGAGCTAGTAATTATTTGTGCATAGTATAAAATTAGCCAACCAATAGGTATGAAGAGAACTATATGAAGCATATATGAGTACTTAAAAAATATTATCATTTGAGTATCAAGTACTTATCCGGTATGTGTACACATATTGGGTATGTAAAACACGTGTCTAGTATATATGCGAGATACTTTAGGCGTGGCATGGGTATGACGCAAGTACGACTTGGGTACATTTCTCAGTACTTTGGGGCATAAATGTAATTTTAATTTTAGAAAAAAGGGATAGTAAAATAATAATATAGTGTATTTTCTAAACTTTAAAAATATAGGATATTTTTACAATTATCAAAATATAAAAAATACTTTGTATTCTCTTTTGACCATTACAAAATACTTTAATTATTTTTTACATTTGATTTTCAATTATTATATGTTATGTGCTAGCACAAATTATAATTATATATATATATATTTCTTTATAAACATATTGAACCATACTCACATCTTACCTTCTTTTCTTCTTTTTTCGGTTTTACCATATCGGTGCATCCGTAACATACTCGCACCCGTGCTTCCTAGGAAGGGATTTTCAGAGAGAATGCATGTGTCTGCTCGAGAGAGTGGCTTTAGTGTACAAGGGACCTTTGTAAAATCTTACATTTGTCTAATTTAGTGGCCATTTAAACAAATATGTAATTGTAGCTAGGTTCTCAAACATTACCCATATCAGATACTGTAATTTTCCTTTCATCAAATATTCATTGGAATTTTCCCTACAGGATGCAGCCATCGATACTTATCAATCTATAAAAGAGAAAATTGAATTGAGGCTTCAAAGCAATCCAAATACCCAGCATGCTAGATCTTCACCTCGGCTTATAGCCTCAACAGTCATAGGAGAGATATGGCAATGTCATTCATCAAGACCATTAAAGATAAATTTAGAGGATACCCTACGAGATTTTTGCAGTACAGTTGAATTTGCTCTGCTGTACCTTATTAGTAAGCTTCTACACTTTCATAAAGTCTTGCTACCAATTTAATGGAAGCAACATAAAAAGTAAGGGCTATTTGCATTTTGCACTCCTTTTTCATAATTACATTTCATATTTTCACTTTAGCATTTAAAATGATGCATAATATAATTTTCAATGCATACTAAAATGGTTAAATTTTGACTGCAATTATCAAAAAAATAATGTGAATAACAATCCTCTATAGAAAAAATTTAAAAGTGCAGCTTCTTTTTTTATTTGTATTTTATAGATATATATATGTCTTGCTCATGCAATTAACATATCCATAGTGAAGCGCATTTGTAGAAAGCATGGGATCCACCACTGGCTATTTTGATAAGTAACTCACTTATATTTTCATTTTTAGTTATTATCTCTTTTTTTAAAAAAAAAATTTAAGTGGCAAGTATTATAAAATGACCACTAATTTTCTCACTAAATCTGTACCACTATAAAAAGAATGAACGTTAAAAGTGTTTTTTATATTTTTTATTCAATGGCATATTTACACATGAATTACAACATAAAGTGAACCATTATACCCACTGCAATAGATTTCTCACGTGAGAAGTTAATTTGTAATTCTAGAATTTGATTCAAATTCAAATACCAATAGACACAACTCTTTGTATCTTTTCTAATCATACGAAGTTGTGACTAATTGGCCAAAGGGTGCCCTAGCATCTATAAAGAGTTCGGGCCATATAATATAACACAGTTTTTTTTTGTTAATTTCTTCTCTCAACCATATGGAACACACTAAACTATATTTTTTCAAGAATAATGCTTGGGACCCCCTTGTGGGGGTCACCCCCTCACCCCCCTTTGCCACGTGGCGGGTGGTGATTGGAGGAGCAGGAAAAAAAAGAAAAAAAAAAAAAAAGAAAATGTGACCAATGAGAGAGAAAGGGGGTCAAAGGGGGGTGGGGGGAAAATGGGGGATGAATCATTACTCTTTCCTTTTATTTTTTTTTATTTTTAATTTTTTTATCTTTATGCCCTGATTTCATTATAGAAATCTTTGTATCGCAATTGACGGCATGTGAAAAAATATGAATTCCCAATTTTTAGTGTCTAATACCATGAAATCTAAGGGAAGATTTTGCTATCCTCAATAGCAAATATGTAAGATGTTGACGGTTAGTGCTGCCATAAAATAAATCACTAAAAAATTATTATTTTGTGTTGAACTTTAAGATGTTTTGATCTTACTTTTTTTTTTTTTTGGGTGTGATTTTGAATTTTTTTTATCTTCTGTCATTTTTATTTTATTTAATTTAATATTTGAGTTAATTTTTTTAGATGTACCTAAATGATAAAAGTATATGTGATGACATCTTCAAAAAAATGACCCTCCAAAAAATGTGCATAACTTTTATTATTTATTATTTTTCTTTAGTATTTTTTCCCAGATTTGTTCACATATATTTACTTTTTAAGTGTATCTATATTTATATTAGATGTATTTAAAAAGTAGAATAAAAATTCACTAAAATATGAAGAAAAAAAATTAACTAAACAACCAAAAAAAAAAATTACAAAATGTAAGAAGCCTAAAACAAATTTTAAAAACTAAACCAAGAAATTTATACCACAATTCCTGAGGCAGCAAACTAACAACAATGTATTTTATAAAACGTTTCTATAAAGTTCAATTATTCATAATGATGAATTTCAATCTAATTTTACCATTTTGATTTAATATGAATAATAATTTTATAAAAAATTTAATTTATTTAAACTTATATTTTTTAGTTATACAAATTATGAATATTATATTAACCAAAGTCATAAATCACAATTAGATCAAAAGAACTATAATATAAAATTCATCATTTTCTATTATTTGAAATTATGATTTTTTTTTTTTCATAAAAAAATATGGTAACAATTCAAAAGACAAAAATTTCTGAAAAAAATCATAATTTCAGAAATTTTCTATTAAATTTTTGTATGATTCCATCAATAGAGTTATGAAAATAAACATTGCGATGGATTCATGTATTTCTCAATGCACTTTTAATGAGAAGGGTAAAATTAGAGGGGGGAAAAAATACTATTATAGAAAATTTTATTCTTTTAGGAACAATTTAAGGAAAATAGAATTTAGTTATTCATATTCGAATTTCATAGGATTCAATGGTAATTGTCAAAACAAAATAAAACATAATATAATTTTTTCAATTTTAGTTGCTAAAATATTCTCTCTGTTAAGGTGTGGCAAGCAATTAATATAGCAGGTGTGGCAAGCAATTGAATTTGAAGACATTATTAAAAGTTGACAAAGAGATTATTATCAGATTGTTCATATAAAAAGATTTGATAATTATTTTCTCACGTCAGATGCATCGAATGTGCACATTTAAGATGTGTCCCTTTACAACGTGCACTTGGAAAATCTTATGTGTGCATTCCATTAGAGGTGCGTATTATATGTATCATATTACAAATTAATATAATTGTATTATAAAATTTTGTAGTATTAATCATAAAATGCGTAATATCAGTATTGGCTTAACAAAATTTATCGTAACCAAGTGATGAATTTTTGTTACATGTACTAAATTTTTTTTAACATTTTATTATATTAATTTATGATAAAATTATACATTTTATGGTTGATATTATGAAATCCTCTAATAAAATAGGCTTTTCCATTGCACTATCATAAAAAATTTATCGAAAGCGAATAATATTATGTTGACTATATTTTTATAAAATTTAAAAGTGTTAATATTTTTTTTTTGTTTTTTTAATTTAATTTTTTTTTAATTATGGGCAAAATCTATCAAATACCCATAATTCCCCCCCTGCCCCTGTCGAGTTTGAATCCCTAACCTTTGAAGGAAAAATTATACAATAATTTTGAAATATCACGTTATCATACTCTCTTACTAATCACTATTCATTATATTCCCTTATGTTTCACAATCACCTAATATAAATAATCAATATTTCATATTTTTTACCAATCATATTACTATGGAATACCATGTGGCCATACTCCGGATGAAAGTGATGCCACTGGACCATATATTTGTGGATAAATTACACTGACACCCTCTAAGGTTTTTATTTAATATAGATCTCCCTTATATTTGAAAAATTACATTTCCCTCCCTGAGGTTTGTAACCTCATTACAAATTGCCTCATAAATTGCTGATGTCATAATAAAATTTTTTCTAAATGAACATTTTGGTCTTTTTATGAATTTTTTTTAATAATTTTTTATATAAGAATATAATTTTTATTTTTTATTTCCACCATTATATCTAGATCAGATCAATTTAATCTAGATATATTTAAAAAGTATAAAATTTGTACAAATTTTTTTTTAAAAAAAATCACTGAATACAACAAAATAAGATAATGTATTGAATTTTGGTCCTTTTTTTTTTGTATTTGGTGAATTTAAAAAAAAAAATCACAAAATATTATATTTCTTAAGTATATCATGATTAGGTATATCTAAAAAAAATAAAAATAAAAAATTATTTAAAATATTAAAAAAATTCAGTAAAAAAAAAAACTCAATTTTTTGTGTTAGTTAAACCAAAGAAGATGATTGTTATTTCTCTTGAAATGACATGAACAAAATATCTGTATTATTTTATTATTTTATATGTATAGAGGCTAATGGGCAAATGTTATTTTAATCTGATAAGAAGATAAGTGTAATTTTTTAAATATGAGGGAGATTTATACTAAATATAAACCTCAGTAGGTGTCGGTGTAATTTACCCTAAATTTATTGAGTTCGATTACTCATAGTTATTTTTCATACTAAAAAAAAATTAATTATAGCATTATTGATTTAAAAAATAATAAATGGTGCATCTCAATTTAATAATTAGAATTTAATTAATTAAATTTTATATTATTAGATATTAATTTACAATTCTTAGGCCTCGTTTGGCAACTTTCTATTTTAGTCAAAAAGTCACTGTAAATTATCAAATCACTCTTTCTAATTTTTTACACAATTTTTTATAAAAAAAATTAAAAATTTATTAAAATAATATATTTCTAAATAAGGCCTTAATTATAATTATTATAAGATATCTTCGTAACAATATAATAATAATAGGTACAAATAGTAAATCGAGGTATTCATACGATAACTTTCAACTTCCCCTCTTTTTTTGTGCCTTTGGTAGGCCTAGTAATTCCGGCGAGGCAGTGGCTTACTGGAGGGTCAGTCCGGCTCATTGGTTCATTTTTTGACCTCTTTTCATAATCTGAACGGCTCATATTTGAGGGTTTGTTAGGTACATTATTCCTGTAAAATATTACATCGATCGGATAACGGATACTATGTATTCGGATTACTTTTTTTATGAACCGTTAATTTTCTGATCGTCTATTTTTTTTAAGACAATAATGATCCGAATACTTAGTATTCGTTATCTGATTGATGTGATTTTTTATAGAGATAATATATCCAATAGATGTGAACGGTTTAAATTATCGAAAAGTGACTCAAAAATGAATCCAATGGGCTGAACTGGACCGAACTGTCCCAGATCTAAACTGGAGATAGTCCAGGCCCTTCCGACAATTGCAATGGCTTCTTTATCTCTTCATGTTCAAAAAAACAAAATTATTTAGAACCGATAGAACCAAATCTCATTTTTTCTTTATCTTTTTTTTTTTTCAAAACTTAGACTTGTATCATAACACAAACATCTATTTAGTGGAATATGGTATAACATGCAGCTTCTGCCGAACATATATGGTATAACATGCGGCTTCTGCCGAACATAAATGAAGGAGTTCTTATGCATACAGAAAATGATATATGGATAAATGAATTCTAGCTATTTTCAAATCCAATCAGGGTTGGCAGGTGTTTGAAATAGAAAGTCTATGTATCCATCTCAATGACAAGCATGTATGCCTGAACCATTCTTTGCTTTTCCTGTAGTACTTCAGCGGTGGCGGCGTTTGAAACTGAAATCTAGTATGGCTTATTTATTCCAGTCGAAATTCATTTAGTTGCTATTAATGGCTTTAAAATTTCGTCAATTATTTTTATGATCGGAGAGAGTTCAACTGCCAGATGGTCTTCGCTCAATGTGCTTAACAATAGAACTTGCAAAAAAACCAGACGATTTTAAAATGGTATCAATCTGGAGTTGTTTATCAATGGTGAAAATATCACGCAAGATTTCAATTCGACTATTACAAGTGCTTCCGTCTGTCCAACTACAACAAACTCTACAAATTGTTATAGTTGAAGAAAAAATGACAAAGTTGCTTAGCCGCTCAGGGGAATTCATTTCTCAGGTTTGTCCTTTATATTCAGTATCACGTTATGTTATGTTGGACCTTCATTTCTAAGAGGAACTGCTTTTCGAAAAATTATTAAATATTCTCGGAATACCACTTGTCTATACTCCCTAAGCAATCATCATTCAATATGTCTTCTCATGTTCTCCAATCACTCAACGCAATACTCCACCTACCCACCTTCTCCGCAAATTATAATATTATAAAATACTACATATCAATACTTCAGAATTACCCCTGTTTTTCTCTCTTGTTTTTTATTTATTTTTTCCACCACTAGCTCACTTATATTTTCATTTCTATATCACTATTTGGGATAAAAGTACAGAGCTTGTATCCATTCCATATTTGTGGATTGGACAAGCCAGTGGGAGCCCACCACAAGCCCATAAGGATGATCTACTTCATTCATTTTGTAGAGCTATATGCATCAGTCGTGCATGAAAAAAATAAGAAAAGTTTATATATAAAGTAAAAAAAATAAAATAAAAAAATTAACAGTTTATTTTTAAAATCATTCTTACCCTTCATTTTTATTTTTATTTTTATTTTTATTTTTATTTTTAATATGTCCATTGTCCAGCTTTCCTTCTCATTGGGCATAGAAGAAAATATAACTACAAGGGACCATTTATAAAATTTTGCATTTTGTCTGAATTTGTGGTGATTTTAACAAATATTTTATTGTAGCTAACTTCTCAAACATTAGCTATATCATCCACATTGATGAAATTTCAATTTTTAACAACCTTTTTAACTTTGATTTGAGGTCAGAAACATTATGCGAACTTATATTCAGCTGCACTTTGAACTAAGCAGTTGTTTTCAAGTAGTATGACAAAATGAATGTGATTGATAACAACAATAGCATCTAAGGTTTGGGTTATACACAAGACTCATCAATGATTAGCACCTCAAATTAACTAATCTTCTCATTGAACTCCAAATTGGTAACACGAAGGATTGTTCCTTAGTAGAGGAAAGATCAGTTGAAATTACAGTGGAAGTTGATGCTACAAACAATGGAGCACATGGTGTCAAGGCATATCAAAACTTCCCTATTGTATCTTATTCAGAGAAGAAAAATACGAGAGACAAATTAAAGAGAAATTACAAAAGCATTAGTGTACTTACTCGGGAGGATCTCGAACAACATTGTGGCAGTAGTCGTGAAGATGTTGCAAACAGTTTTGGAGGTAAGATTCTACACTTAATAAAGTGAAGCTACAAATCTTGTTTTTTATATTTTATTTTTGGTTTTGTTTTTGAACCTTTTAAATTCTTCTGTATTGTTTTCTTTGTGGAATGAAGTAATATAAGAATGTGATTCCCTTATCTAGATTCTTGCTCGTGCAGTTAGTGTGTCTACAATGAAGCGCATATTTAGGAAGCATGGGATCTCTCGGTGGCCATTTCAACCAGTAACTCACTTATATTTTTATTTCTATTTGTCAATGCATTTTATTAGTCATAATTATTATGGAAAGTAATTATTTTCTCACTAAATTTATTATGAATTGTGAAATCAGATCGATTACATTGCCATATGGTTTTTAAAATCACTAATATTTTCATTTTGACAGATTTCTAGCTCTTTTAATGGACATCTCAATGATTGATAGCTAGAATTAATTTTTTTTTTTTCCTCAATGAACTTCTGTTTGGTAAACTAGGAGAGAAAAAAGGAAAGATTGATGGAAGTTATCAGTCTGTCTATGTATGAAAAACATGATTCAAGGCTTCAATGCATCCAAACACCCCTACATGCTAGGTCTTCACCTCAAACTATAGCCTTACTAGATGGAGGAGAGATGGTGCAACTTGATTCATCAAAACAACAATCATTGGTGGAATTTGATGTTACAACCAATAGTGCTCATCTTGTCAGGGCAAGTCAGAGCTACTCTACCGTATCTCATTCAAATGAGACAAATTCAAGAGAGACATTAAAGAGAAAATGCACAACAAAGAGTGTACTTAGTTTTGAGGATCTCCAACAACATTTTGGTTGTAAACTGGACGATGCTGCTAAGGCCCTTGGTGGTAAGCTCGTACAATTAAATAAAGTGTTGCTTTGACCAATATAGAAGCATTCATCTTATCTGAAGTCTTGCTCACGCAGTTAGTGTATCCACAGTGAAGCGCATCAGCAGGAAACATGGGATCCCTCGGTGGCCATCTCAGAAGAAAAGGAAAGGTAATTGGTCTCTGCTTAAGCTAAAGCTTGTAATTAAATCTGTCTAAATTGAAGAGGAACCATTCAGTCCTCCATGTTCACTTCTAGTTGCACTGGATTCAATTATCAAAACTCATCACGGTATGAAAAATAAAAATAAAAATAGTAAAAAAGCTTTGTCCTTAAAAAACTTTTTGAATTGTTTAAGAAGAAAGAAATAGGGAGCAATGATAATTCTCCATAATTCACTTTTGAATTAGTCCACAAGTTGAGGGATTTGGAGAGAAAATGGATGGGAGTTAGCGATTTTACAAAAAATGGTTTCCATTTTTACCCGTTCACATTATAGGAAAATTATTAGGTAGTCCTAAAGTACTATGTGACATTATTCACATGGTGTTCCCAACAAATGAAAAACTGCAAAACATATTAGGTGTGTCATCCCTTATCTACCAACTAATAATTATTCTACATTAAATTATAACTATTTTTCTTTTCTTTTCTCTCCTGTTATCTTTTTTGTGCAAGAGAGAGGGTATAAAATTCTCATTTCCATACCTTTCTTTCCTAAACTATCCAAATAAGAAGAAAAGATAACTTTGTTTTTCTCTTCTTCTCATTTATTTGTCTCTTATCTAATCACTTCTTTTCTTTTCTCTCTCAGTTTCCAAAATGGACCGTATACTCCTTGAACCACAGAGAGAAAAGGATGTGTCACCCACCTGCAACAAGATGCCAACTGATGGGCAAACAGAGAGAGGGAATGAAATGGTTGGACACCTTCAGGACCAAAATGAAGGCCCAAACTTGTTGAATACAGAGAATGGTTCAAACAAAGAGAGCATAACAACCTTTATTTTTGAGGATTCTGTCCCTGGTAATTATCCTGCCGTGAATTTGTCAATTTCATCTACACACAAAGAAAGTGGAGAAGCCGGGGTTTTCTCTGAATTGACATTTCAACTGAAAGGATTGACTCCATCGAAGCATATAACACATTATCCCACGTTAGACTATAACCGTCTTTCGTTTCTTTTCTCTCATGTTTATATTTTTCATCCAATAGAGAAGGATAACACTTTATTTTCCATACATTTCTCTCCTAAGCTACCCAAATCAGCAGTAAAATATCATTGTTTTTTTCATCGTCTCATTTATTTCTCTTTTAGCTAACCAATTCTTTTCTTTTCTCTTTCAGTTTTTGAAATGGATCATATACTCTTTGAACCAGAGGGAGAAAAGAATTTGTCATCCACCTGCACGACACCAACTGTTGGGATTATGCTGGATTTTATAGAAGGCCCAAACTTTTCGAATACAGAGAATCATTCAAACGAAGAGAGCATAACAACTCCTACTTTTCCAAATTCTGTCCCTGGTAATTATCCTGCCATGAACTTGTCTATTTCATCTACTTACGGAGAAAGTGCAGAAGCAGGGGCTTTCTTTGAATTAACATTTCAACCAAAAGAATTGACTCCATCAAAGAGGATCCCACATTATACTATAACCGTTTTTCGCTTCTTTTTCTCTCCTCTTATCTTTTTTTACAATAGAGGAGGATAACACTCTATTTTCCATACTTTTCTCTCCTAAACTATCCAAATAAGAAGAAACAATATCATTGTTTTTCTCTTCTTATTTATTTCTCTATTATCTAACCATTTATTTTCTTCTCTCTTTCAGTTTTCGAAAGAGACTGTATACTCCTTGAACCACAAGGAGAAAAATTTGTGTCACCCACCCACAAGACACCAACTAATGGGCAAACAGAGGTAGGGAATGGAATGGTTGGACACATTCAGGACCAAAATGGGATTGTGCCAGAATTTATAGAAGGTCCAAACTTGTTGACTACAGAGAATCGTTCAAATGAAAAGAGCTTAACAACCCCTAATTTTCAAGATTCTGTCCCTGGTAATTATCCTGCCATGGATTTTTCTATTTCATCTACCTACAGAGAAAGTGGTGAAACAGGGGGTTCCTCTGAATTGGCATTTCAACCAAAAGAATTGACTCCATTGATGGCTTATCCAAATCCCAATGCTTGTGTGTTTACACAACCGCATATATCATTGAGAGAGATGCTAATTGAGAATGTGGGGAGTTCAAGAGATTCTAGAAATTTCTCTACTTCAACAGTGGGGTTTTTTATAGAGGGACATGTTTCTGAATCTAGTTGGACAATGCCTTTGTGTTCTGATCAAGCTCCAATGCAAACCATGACTACTATTCCCCACACAATGCCATATCTCACAGAAAAGCAAGATATAAGGACTGTGACGTTTAAGGCACAATATAGAGATAAGAAAATAAAATTTCGTCTCTCTTTACCATCTGGAATTGTCGAATTAAAGAAACAAGTGACAAATAGACTAGGAGAGCTTGGTAACTTCGAGGTCCATTATCAAGATAATGATAATGAGTGGATTTTAATAGGCTGTGATACTGACGTATGGGACTGTTTTGAACTTTCAAGTTTATCGAGGAATGAAGTAGTTAGACTATTGGTTCATGATTAAGTTGCCAATTCCAAGAATTTCAATAAAAGTTGCATAAGGTTGAAGAGCAAAAGGTCATAGAATGCTATATTACTACGATGTCTATATTTTAGAGCTCGTTTATGGTTTTGGGGATATTTTGGCTTATGATTTTGTGAGTTGATATGCTGTTTTTTTTTTTTTTTTTTTTTTTTGTGTGTGTGTTTTAGTTGGTTTCTAGAAAACTAGTTTTTATTTATTTACTAGTCTTTTGTGTGCTTTTGTTTTATTTTATTTTATTTTTTTTCTGTTGGAGCTTGACTGTTGTCTCTAGGCTGCGTAACATATACTGATGTTTGTGTTCTCAGCTAAGATGCACGCTTGTTTGGTTTTAGGATTCAAAATTTATTTTTGAGAAAATTAATTTTTTTTTATTTTTCGTAATTTTTTTGCTTTCATTAATTTTTTTTTAATTTTTAGATACACCTAATATAAATACAATCAAAAAAGTATAATATTTGTAAAAAATATCTTTAAAAAATTCACTAAATACCAAAAATACTAAAAAAAAAACGAGAATTCAGTACATTTTCAAATTCTTTTGTGTTTATTGATTTTTTAAAACAGTTTTTTTTTATTATAAATATTTTACTTTTTAGATATATCTAAGTAAGGTGCATCTAAAAAAATTAAAAAAAAAAGTTGTTTAAAATTTTAAAAATATTCACTTTAAAAAAAATGAAAAACAACACTCAATTTTCGAAAAATTAAATTTAGGAATTTGAAGCCAAACACCATGTAGAAGAAGGTTTTGATCCAATACAACACCCAAATCAAACCCATATGGTTGATTTGGGTGTTACATTTGGATCATATATATATATATTTAAGAAGTTTTGATTGTAAAAAGAATTTAGGGCAAATTTAAAAAAAAAAAAAATCCAAATTTTGTGTATTTTTCAAATTAAATCCCAAGTTTCAATTGCATCAATTTAAACTTTGAATTTTGAACTTTAACACAATTTGAACGCTTCATCCATATCAGTTATCTATATCTGTTAATAAATTTAACAGATAAATTATTCTACAATACATATGACATTATTTCATTGGTTTTTTTTTTTCCTTCAATTTTTATAGGGTTAATTACATCCATACCCCTTAGGTTTATCTTTAATACAACCCCTTCCTGAGGTACTAGAAATTATATTATCCTTCTTAAGGTTTATATTCAGATTACAAATTGCCCCTTCCGTTAATTAATGGTTAGATCGATAACGGTTTTTTTTGCTTATGTCAACAATTTATTTATTTAAAATGCCAATTTAACCCCTACATCCCCCTTTCTCTTTATGAATGTTGTGCAAAACCATTTGCAAAAACCCCAAAAAAATAAAAATCATTTGCAGAGATCCAAAAATATATATATATATATATATTTAAACAAATTGTTTCAGAAACATCTCAGTAAAACATTTCATCAAACAAGTCCATCAATCTTACACACATCAATTATAGTATCACCAGTAAATAAATATGAACCAAAACCTATTTCCAATTATTAATCATGAACAAGCATATCCACTCTTTGCATCTCCCTCAACATCCAGCACACAACTCTTAGCACTAAACCCAACACCCCCCAATCAATCTCTTATCTCCAATATCCAACATCGAATCCGAGCTCCCCCATGTCAGCGCAAGGATATACAAGTTCGAATTTGAGGTCTCCTATATCGCACTTCACCGTCGGACATAAATGAGGCGTTCATGATCGATTCATTGCTTCTTTCCACTGTTGCGATCCACCATCCCCAACCGTGATGAATCCTTTTTAGCAGTGCTAAATCCACCCTCTCTCTTTTTCACCCCCTCTCTCTCCATCTTCATTTTTTTCAGATCTGGGTTTGTGTGTTTAGGGCTAATGAATCACTCTGGGCTTGTTTGGTTTATTTTTGAGAGAGTTGTTTTTGAAAAAAATTTTGGGGAGAGAGTTTCGAAATTTTTTTGGTTTGTTTGGTTGTATATTTTGAAAGTAGTTTTGGAGTTTGGGAGTTTGTGATGATTTGATATTTTGTTGTAATTGAGTAGATGTGTGTGAGAGAAAAAGTGATTGAGTAGGAGAGAGGAGAGAGAAAAAGTGATTGATTGATGTGTAAGAGAGAGAAAGTGATTTTGGAAATTTTTTGAGAAAAATCTCAAACCAAACAATTTTTTGGAAATTTTTTTCTAAAACTCATCTCTAAAACTCAAACCAAACATATCTATTTTTTAACGGTAATGATACATCCCACTAAAAGTGGTGCTCTAAAGCACCACTAATGAGTTGGCAAGCACTTAAAAAAAAAAAAGAAAAAAGACACAAGCAGTGGTCTCCGTCCACTGCCACATCACTAGTGGTGCTTTTAGAGCACCACTTTTAGTGGTCTCAAGCATTATTGTAATAGAAACGGTAATGATACATCCCACTAAAAGTGGTGCTTTAAAGCACCACTAATGAGTTGGCAAACACTTAAAAAAAAAAAAAACAAAACAAAACAAAACAAGACAAGACACAAGCAGTGGGTCCTGTCCACTGCCACATCACTAGTGGTGCTTTTAGAGCACCACTTTTAGTGGTCTCAAACATTATTGAAAAAAAAAACAAGACACAAACAGTAGGCCCCGTCCACTGCCACATCACTAGTGGTGCTTTTAGAGCACCACTTTTAGTGGTCTCAAGCATTATTGATTTTTTAAGCCTATGTTTCAGATCTTTGTTCTATTTTCTTAGGTGAATTTGTTTAAATGTTTGTTTGATTTGGAGTTGTAGACCCAATTGATTGATTTGTGTCTTTTTTTTTCTTTTTTAAGTGCTTGCCAACTCATTAGTGGTGCTTTAGAGCACCACTTTTAGTGGGATGTATCATTACCGTTTTTTTTTTTTTTTTTTTTTTTAGTGCTTGCCAACTCATTAGTGGTGCTTTAGAGCACCACTTTTAGTGGGATGTATCATTACCATTTCTATTACTGTTAAAAAAAAAAGAGCAATGATTTAGAGCTCTAAATAAGAAACTCTAAATCCACCACTAGTGAGGTGGAAATTGAAAAAAAAAAAAAAAAAAAAAAAACAAACAAACAAACAAAGCACAATATACACTGTGATCCACTGCCACATCATTAATAGTGGCTCTAATTAAAACTGCTAAGTATTTTTCTAAAAAAAAATATAAATACATAACGGTTCTTGTAAATATATTTCAAGCGGGATTCACATTGCCAAACAAGTATAGGAACCAAACTGGTAGATTAAGTTCACATTTTTTTTAAAATTGACATTTTTAAATTGAATGGACTTGTCTCCTGTTCACGGTGTAGACTAAATGAGTATAGTTCGGCCCTGTGAGGACCTCACTTTGACGTTTTACTTGGTTCATATTACAGAGTCATGTATGTAGATCATACCAAAAAAGAAAAATAAAAAATATGAAATTGATTCAATGATAGTTGTATGATTTTATCATATTTATCTTCTGTTTATTTTTTAAAAATAAATTTGATAAAATCATACAATTATTATGATTGTCAAATGAATTTATTTTTATTTTTATTTTTTACGATTATCATTCTATAGTTTTTGAATACCATATGATATTGTCCATGTACTGTTTCTCACCAATTATTTAGCAAAATATTTTACAAGTAAGACAATACGAGCCCATTTTTATTAGGTAGTTGGGAGATAAGAGATAGATCCAACTAATGAATTTTGCGATTTCTCATTTGTTGGAAGCACCATTTAGACAATACCATATGATATTTTGAGACTACCTATAATAATTTTTTTTTTATTACTAAGAATAATAATGCTGCATAGGAAGAGTTTTGTTGCTGTTATTTTCACCCAAGTGGGATCTATCAATGATTGTTTTTCTTTCATTTTCCAATACTCAAAATCAAGCCTTGAAACATTGTTGATGAGATTTCATGAAGTAATACGAAATACCAATAGTTAGATATCTTCATCTTGAAGAAATGAACCCCTTATTCCTAACCTTTTCTTAATGTTTGCAAGAATTTGAAAATTTTCTATTTTTTGACTTTTTAAGAATCTAAATATCTTCAATAAAAATAAATAAATACTCCTTTATAACTCAAAAGAGGAGACTTCAAATAATTCATGGGATGGATCAAATCAAAATTAAAGAAATTCTTACAAACACAGGTTGAAACTTAATTTAATTTTTCTTGGAAAATTTCTATTTTTTTTTTTCAAACATTGATGATAATTTAGACTTAACTCATAAAGTGATGCAAGGATGATGAGCAATGCAATAGGTTTAGCTCTTTCCTTGTCCATGACCACTAATTCAAAAGAAGACAAAATTCAATTGTAAATCCTTGGTACGCACTCAAAAAAAAAAAAAGAAAAAAAGAAAAAAAAAAAGGATTATTTCTGAATTTTTGAATTTGGTCTATTTTTGCATTTTTGGGGCCATTAGGCCCAAATTCTAATTTTTTGGGGGATTTTTGGTGAAAAGCCCCTCTTATTGGACCTATTTTGTGTGAAGCCCACGGAATTAAACAATGACTCCAAAAGCCCCTCAATTAAAAAAATGTCATGAATTGACTGAAATGTCCTTCCATATAAGTGGGGAAATATGAAACAATTAACAGTAAAAATTTACTATCAATCAAAGTAAAATTTTACTGTCACTATCAAAGTAAAATTTTACTGTCATCACAAGTCCAAATGTCAATTTGTGTTGATAAAATTTTACCGTGGTTTAGTGTAACATTGTACTATATTTTAGAGTTAATTTTTATTATTAGGTTTGCCAAAGATTGACAACTCATACAGTGTGTCACCAACACAACTTGAGACATGAATGTAAAAGTAAAATTTTACTCTGCATAAAAGTAAAATTTTACACCCTGAATTTAAAAGTAAGAGTAAAATTTTACTCCGTATAAAAGTAAAATTTTACTCTGAATAAGAGTAAAATGTTACACTCTGAAACTAAAAATAAAATTTTACTCTGTATAAAAGTAAAATTTTACTGTGAAAAACTAGTAAAATGTTAGACTCTACACAAAAGTAAAATTTTACTCTGTATAAAAGTAAAATTTTACTCTAAAAAATGAGTAAAATGTTAGACTCTGAATCTAAAAGTAAAATGTTACTCTGCACAAAAGTAAAAAAGCGAAGGCAGTGTTTGTGGCGGCTGAAATGTTTGGCAATGACCACCTCTTGACAGTAAAATTTTACTATCATTCTAACACCAGAGTAAAATTTTGCTCTAATTCTCTCAAACAAAAAACAGAGCAATAGAACCAGAGTAAAATTTTACTCTCATTATTTGAAATAAAAAACAGAGCAATAGAACCAGAGTAAAATTTTACTCTGGCTCTGTCAAATGAAATCAGATCAAAAACAACAAAACAAAATCCAAAAAAAAAAAAAAAACAAATTAATTAACAAATCAACATATCTAATTGAGAAGAAAAACTTCTAAAACTCGATCAATAATCACAAATCTCAATAAACTCTCGTTTAATTGAGAGTGTTGATCGTCGGCGGCGAGATTGTCTATTGTTGACAAAGTGAGAGATCTTTGGCTGCGAGATCTTTAGATTTGGATATCGTCTTCATCAATTTCGTTCCTGATTTCGTTCCTGCAAGATCTTCAGTTTAGATTTCAAATATTTCAAATGTATGATACGTATATATAAAAGGGTAATATTGTGATAAAAAAAGAAAAAAGAAATTATAAAATGTCCTTATTAAGGTAGGCATTTCCTACTCAGGAGCTTTTTGAAAGAAAATTAATTGGGTTATCCTTTACCCTAATAAAAAGGCCCAAAAGGGGGGTTTTACCAAAAATCTCATTTTTTTTTTTAGTCAAATTGACATAATTTATCTAAAATGACACTACTTGCTAAAATCAAATCAACATATCTCTTGAAATCACTCAATTTATCTATCTGTTAATTTACCAAGCTTATTTTCCTATTTGTTGAATTTACCAAATAACCTATCTATTGAAATGTGATACATGTCACTCATTCAATATTTTATCTCTTAAATATCACACATTTCTCTATTTCATCATTACCACATGCTGCTGCCGGCTATCGCCACCGACAACTTTTCCGGCGTTGACAAAATTTTTTGACAACTTTTTTTTTGCTTGTCTTTACCACTAAATAAGATTTTTTATTGGATCTAATGCCTTATACACTTTTTGTGATGGACTTTTCACCAATTTTCTCAAAACTTTTTAATATTTGAATTATAAGACCTTTAAAAAAATTATTTTTTTAGTTTATTTAATGAGTTAGCTAAAGGAAAATAAAAGAGTAATGATAATTTCT
This sequence comes from Camellia granthamiana, assembly GCA_036172215.1. Classification (NCBI taxonomy): domain Eukaryota; kingdom Viridiplantae; phylum Streptophyta; class Magnoliopsida; order Ericales; family Theaceae; genus Camellia; species Camellia granthamiana. Next base: position 40,797,487 of record CM069912.1, read on the forward strand.
CACACTTCTTTTTAAGAGGTTAAAAAAAACAAAAGAACAAGAGTATAAATTTGTATTCCTATTCCAATGGAAACCTCCAACTTTCATTAACGATAATCTGATGAATTGTTAATAAGAAAAGAAATTTTAAAAAATTAATATTTTAATATATCTATGTTATATATAATTTTGTAAAATATTATGAGGTCTCTAAGGTTGAAACTCATAACCTAGTTTTTTAAAATTTGTTAACAATAAAAATATCTTGTGTCATTAAGTGATTGATCCATAATCAAATTTATATTTTATTAAAATTATTAAATTACTAAAAAAATTCAAAATTCAAAAATAATTTTTTAAACACTCTAAAAACACTGCATGAATTTAGGAAAAATTACTTTCGGTAAAACAATGGAGAAATAACTTTAATTTTATAAAAATGTAAGCCTCCTGTATGTATGATGTAAGTTCTTCATTCATATATTTGGAAAAAAAAAAAAATTTGCGTATCAAAATTACATCAATTTTTTTTTTAATGCAATTATAATTGTCTCACTCATTTATAATATTTGCATAATTTTTGCATAAATTTACTCTAGGACGATACTAATTTGGGATTATTACACCCAGTGATGATAAGAAAAAAAATATAAATTCATAATTTTTTTTATATATTTAATTATTTATATTTATAAATTTTTTTATTAATTTATAATTATTTTTTTCACACTCCACTCATATAATATTTCCCCTATTAATTTTCACTTTACATGTGGGTGGGGCTTCTTACTTTAACCAGGTGCATGTGTTAGAACCAGGAGATAAATGAAAAATAATATCGTGATTTATGAAGATCACATGATTATATTCTTAACTAATTATAAATTACCATATTTTTTTTGGGTATCTCTATTTACACACCACAATTCATCTTAAGACATATCATTAATTAGTTTATTTTTTATTACAATATTAACCTAATGTAAAATAACCACGAAAGATAAAGGGCTATGACCCACACTTTACGTAATACACACCAATTACTCATTGCACACTACACCCAATTTTGATTTTTTTTTTTTTCACTCAATACACACTATTAATTTTTAAATATTCCCAAAATATCCTCATCTTCTCTAACCATAACCATGACCCTAACCCTAACTCTACCCCACAGGCGCAGCCGCCATCAACCATTGCCGTCAGCCAACCTATCTCTTTCTACCGCCGTTACCTTCCGACCGACACCGTCCCCTTTGGGTGTGTTTGATTGAACGGACTGGATAAGGGAAGATTAGAATCCATCAGACTTGAGTCCTGGGACTGTAAATCTCTCGGACTATTTGGTTGAAATGGATATGTATCCTGTGTTTGTTTTTTCATGGGATTAGATGTCTGAAAAGGACTATTTTTAGTGAATCTAACGTTTGGTTGGACGGACTGGATAGGATAAATGAACAAAAGACTATTTTACCATTTTTCAATTGTTTACTAAGTAATAACAATATTAAACATATCTTTAATATTTTAATTATTTTTAGCTAGATTAAATAAAATTTATTTTATTTTATTTTATTTTTTACACAATTAAATAAATTTATTTTTTTAAATTAAATAAATAAATAAAATATCAATAAAAATTTATATTATTTTTTTAATTAAAATTTTAAATAAATTTGTTTTAAATCATTACTGTATAACAAATACCACTAAATTATGTAATAAAATGCAGAGGACATTATTTTTTTTATATTATTTAATAAATCATTACTGTATAACCTGTATAACCACTAAATTTGATTTAATAAAATACCGTATAACCTGTATAAAAAATTTATATTATTTTTTTAATTAAAATTTTAAATGAATTTTAAATAAAACATCTATTAACATTTAAATAATGAAATTAAATAAAATATAAACAAAATTTTAAAATAAAACATCAATAAAATATCTATAAAAAATTATTTAAAAAAATAAATAAAACATCAATAAAAAGTTAAATAAAATTATTTTATTTTTAAATCGAGACATTTAAATTTTATTAAATTTTACTAAATATAATACATAATTAAATAGTAGAGGGTCAAAATGATTATTTCACCACCTAATCCCAACAGTAAATAATCCCCCCAAAATTGTCCCACACCCCCCCCTATGATAGTATAATCCCCCATATGGGGGATAAGGAGTCCGGCCAGACTCCATGTCCGGCGGACTAAAAAAAAAACAAACATCGGATTGGATTTACTGTGCGGATTACAATCCGCACAGTAAATAATCCCCCCCCTTATCCCCCCAATCAAACACACCCTTTTTGTTTCCATCCCCAATGCATTTGCGTTATTGCCATGGCAGCACCTCGCGTTACCCTTTCCTTCACTACTGACATTGCAATTCTTAATAAAATTTGTGTCGTGTGGATTGAGAAATTTGTATGAAGATTAAAAATGCAATTGACTAGAAGGATAAAGATGTAATAATTTTTTTTAAGGAAATGGAAGATTGAAGATTATGGGTGTGGTGTGTGAGTGAGTAAGGGTAAAGTGTAAGATTGTGGGTGGGGTGTGTGAGTAAGAGTAAAGATGAAAAATTGTGATGTGTATTAAGTAAATTTCTTATTTATCAAATTAATAAAAGTGTGTCTTGAGATGAAATATGGAGTGTGAATAGAAGCACCCTATTCTTTTTGTTTCTCATTCATTAACATAAAATTACAAATTATCATGAGCTTTTTATTTTTGAATCATTTAACATAAAATTATAAAATATATATTTGTTACCAATGATAATTCACTTGGGAATCACATATCAGTGTGCAAGATCACTCAGGGTTTATTTGAGATATGAGTTGATTTTTTTACTTTTTAATTAATTTAGTTTGGGGTTAAGAAAGTCTTGTTTATAATAAATTTTTTAATTTTTTTTAACTTTATAAGAAAAAAATAAAATAATTATTAATTAAATATGATATTTTATTCTATCTAACTAAAATAATTTATTTTATCTAATATAATTATTTTAAACCAAACACTCATTCTAAACCGGGCCAATAACTTCTCTATGAATGTTACTATTTTAGTAAGTTATTTTAATTTTTGATTATTTTAATATATTAAAATTTTTGTATATTAGGAAGATGATTAGATTTTTTTTTGTAGTTAAATGTGATATTTATTAAAAACAAATGAAATAATTATGAATTTGATGTGATATTTTATTTTATTGACTATTTTAGTTTATTTTGTCTTTTAATACTATTTTAGCCAAAAAAACTTCTTTCCAAACACCCCCTATGTAAGGGTGTAATTTTGGCCTAGCCCAGCCCATGCCGGGCCTTGCGGGCTCCCGCCAAAAAAATCGGGTCGGGCCGAGCCGGCCCACGGGCCAAAAAACTAGGCCCAGACACAAGCCTAGGCCCAGGGGATATTCGGGCTATGGGCGGGCCAGTTAGCCGGGCCTCGGGCTGGGCCCTTGGGCTTGGGCCTGGGCTCGGGCTTTGGGCAGGCTTAAACAAATTTTTTTATTTTTTTAAATTTTTTCTACCAAAATTTTATTATTTTCCATTAAAAATAACACTGGGTCTCGGGTGGGCCGGGCTTTTGGGCGGGCCTTGAGCGGGCCCATGGGCGAGCCATAGGCGAGGCCAAGCGGGCCGGGCCCATGGGCCGGGCCAGGCTTCAAAATGATGGCCCAGGCCCTGGCCCAAGGCCTCTGGCTAGGCTTGGGCTCGGGCCTAAACAGGCCTTAACGGGCCGAGCCCACCTCGGGCCGCAGGCAGGCTTTGGACTGCCCACGGGCCGTGGGTCAAAATTACACCCCTACCCCTATGCTATAGTGGCCACCAAGAAAAATTATTTAGTGCCTCAGGAAGGTCACTTCTCCATGCTCTCCACCAATTACCGTATATTGGCTTTGTTTAACTATTTTAGTTAGTTATATAATTTTTTAACTATTTTAATCTAATTAAAATAATTATAGAGTGAATTATACTAACGGTCTTCATAGTTTGGGATTTGTGTCACTTTACTTCTTGACTTTTTAATTGTGACACATTTGATTCTGAATTTTGAATCTTGTTCCAAATAAGGACAATTAAAGATACCATTGCGTAATTTCAAGGGTAAAATCGTCAATTTGATAAAATATAAATTAATTTGATAAAAATAAATATCAAAAAAATATTTTTCAATTTTTAAAAATTATTTTTACTCACTAAAGATAAAATTATGTAAAATTGATAAATCTTTTATTTATTTATTTATTTATTTTTATCAAATTAATTTTTATTATATGGTTGGATGATGATCATATAATGGGTAGTTTTTATTTTCATTAAATTAATTTCTATTTTTTCAAAAGTCAAATATAGCGACAACTTTAATATCATTATTAAACCAATTAATTAAATAAAAAAAAACCAAAACTAAAAATATTTCATATATCAAATATATCGATTACATATTAAAATCCTAACAACTACTCATTACATGATCATTATCCAAATATATAATAAAAATTAATTTGATAAAATAAATAAATAAATAAATGTCTAAAAGATTTATCAATTTTACATAATTTTATCTTTAGTGGGTAGAAATAATTTTTTAAATTTCAAAAATATTTTTTTGACATTTATTTTTGTCAAATTAGTTTATATTTTATCAAATTGACGATTTTGCCCTTATAATTAAGTAATAGTATCTTCAATTGTCCTTATTTGAAACAAGATTTAAAATTCATGGTCAAATGTGTCACAATTGAAAAGTTAGGGACCAAAGTGACATGAGCCCCAAACTATACTGACTGTTAGTGTAATTCGCCCATAATTATATTTAAGAAGTTAATTGACTTTTTTTTGGTATTGATTTAATGGCTGTGAGAAATAAAATAATTATGAGTTAAATGTGTTATTTATTTTATTAATGATTTTAATATATTTTGTCTTTTAATGAATTATTTTAGTCCAACTCTCTTCTCAGACACTCCCATCATGTCTCATTCTATTCTTTAATTATTTAATATAAAATTATAAATCTCACATTTTTCATCAATCAAAACACTTCTAGAATACTATAAGTTAGTGGTGGTTGCAGTTAGGTTTTGGACGGTTTGCGAATCGATTTGGACCCGCTTGCATGTATGCAGTTTAAACTACAAGAAAATACGCTTTTGGCGACTAAATTTTTAGTCGCCAAAAGTCTCTTTTTAGTCGCCAAATGTCGAATTTTCGGTTTTCCCGACTAAAAATTTTGGTCGCCGGTGTTGTCGCCTATACTTCGTCGCGCATACCTTTGGCGACTAAAAAACTGTTGGTCGCCAATAGATAGGGCTTCAGCGACTAAACTTTTAGTCGCCATTGCTCAATTCCATTTTTGGAAATTATACCTTTGGCGACTAAAGTTTTAGTCGCCAATAGTTAATTTTTTTTTTATTATTTATACCTTTGGCGACCAATAACTTTAGTCGCCAAAAGTATATGAAAAAAAAAAATTTTTTGAACCTGTTTGCTCCCAGCTGGGTTTCGAACCCACGACCTACCACTACCACACGCCACACCCTTTGCACAACACTCCCTCCACTATGCCAGCACATCATCACATGAACATATATGCAATATATATTATTTATATAGTATATTAACCGCAATTAATACAAAATAATATTTATAAATATAATTTTTTTAATTCAATATAATTTATGTCAAAAATAATTTATTTACTAAAAAAAAAATTCGGCGACTTTTAGTGACTAAAACCCTTATTTAGTCGCTAATTGTATTATTTTGGGCTACTAATTTATTTATTTGTCGCAAAAAAAGAAGTTCTCAATTTAAAATCAGCGCTTTTGGCGACTAAACAGAAATTTCGTCGCCAAAAGCCTTACTTTGGGCGACTAAAACGGATTTTGGTCGGCAAAACCCCCACTTTCAGCGACTAAATTGTTGTTAGTCGCCAAAACTACTATAATCAGCGACTAAAGCTGTATTTAGTCGCCAAAACCATACCTTTTCGCTACTAAATGATTTTAGTCGCTAAAAACCGTGACATTTGGCTACTAAACAAACTTTAGTCGCTAAAAACCCTATATTAGGCGACCAAACTTCCTTTTAGTCGCTAAAAACCACACCTTCGGCGACTAAACTCTTTTAGTCGCTGAAAACCTGCTTTTCGGCGACAAATTCAAATTTAGTCGCCATTTCATGCACTTTTAGCGACGAAATTTCATTTTTTGGTCGCCAAAAGTGTTTTTCAACCCGCAATCGCCCACAGTACGGGTTGCGGTTTGTGCGGATAGAGTTTGCGAATATACGAATAGAGTTTGTCGATGTGTAGGCAGTTTGCGGATTAGACTTTTTTCTTTAAAAAAAATTTTTGGAGTCTTTTTTTTCCCCCATTTTGTAAATATTTATTTTGGACTATTTTCTCCTCATTTTTATAAAATGCGTCAACATTAATAATTAATGCATTAAAACTTATAAAATTAAAAACACAAAAAAATCAATTCCTAATACAAATAAATCATTCAAAATTATAAACTTTTAAATCAAATTATAAACTAACACATGCACATCTTTCAAAATCCTAAACTAGATCATCAATCTCATTTACTATCTACTACCCAACAATACAATTGAAGTAAAATAATTCAAAATCTTAAACTTACCTAAAAAGAATTCTTTATTAATTTTTGCATTCATCCAAAATGCAATAATAAAATAATAATGGTCCAAGTCTTATAAAAATAAAAATAAAAAAGTTTAAGTGCGGGATGGTTCTTACAGGTGTGGGTTAAACCCGCAACCCGCAATCATGCCATATTCCAAATCACATCTGCCCGCATTGTGTCTGTAAAACCGCCCATTTATATGCGGATCGGTTTGGGTTGGGCGGATTGTACGGTTCAAATAACTCTATGCCCAGCCCTACTTGTTTAGGGTGTGTTGTATAAGCACACTTTTTATCTTTTTATTTTTTTTGGGTCACATCATCTCTCTACTTTTCTACATATTTTTTTAATAAAAAAATCAAAAAATACACTTATTTATATCATCTTAAACAACCCGTCGAGTACCATACACCCACTTGCGACAAGCTCATTTAAGCTTTACTTCTAAAATTATTTGATGCTTTCAAAATTTTCTGTTTAATTGATTTTTAAATTTTAATTTTTTTTGTCCTAAAAAATAGAAAACATAATTTTTTTATTTGTTTTATTTATTTCATCAAATTAAAATTTAAAAACATATTTTAAAAACTTAGCTAAATATTTTCATAAATCAATGTCACCTAAATTTTTAAACATTCTTCAAATATTTTTTTAGTGTCATGTTAAGTTGTGTTTACTTTCATGTAGAACATATAATTATGTCTATTTTAAAAATACATGGTAACAAAATTCTATTTTAATGATTACTTAAATCTTCATGCGACTTTGATTTATGTAACATATTAAATGGGCATAATTATAAAGATGCTAATGCCCGAAAAAAAGAAGAATAGATTGGCCTCACAAAATTCATTTTGAAAATGATATTCATATGATTTTATACATAAGTTAATATAAGAATCATATGGCACTAATATTCTTATAATTATGAATCATAGTTGAGCATTTTGACCATCAATGAATGAGACACAATTTTGTATAAAATTTGTTTAGAAATTATGTTTATATAGTATTATACCATTCATCTATATCCATAGAAATTTCGACCTGTTCGTTCCTCAATTTAAGATGAATTTTGTTAGCATGTGTTATTAGGACACACGTTCAAAAAAAATTAAAAATTATACACATTGAATGTATAATTTACTTAAGCCTCTTAACATGTCCCACTAAAATTAACAAAAATTCACAATACTTGACACTGATTACAAACATAATCTGCTAAAATTAATTATTGTTGAAGACTAATACTTATTTTCAAAAGACTGGTCCAATTGCTAGGTTACCTTTCCTTTTTCCATGTGGAATTGACAAAATTATCCTTAAAGTCAAGACTTTTTGAGTGGTCATTTGGCATTAGTTTTTTTTTTTTTTTAATAATTTTTTTGTTTTGTTTTTTTAGGAGTTAAAAATTTTAATTTGCTTAGGAAGTTGTTAAAAAAATTATTTTTTTGTAACGAAAAAAACTTAATGTGACATTTAACTTTTTTAACTGATGACAACAATTTAGTAATTTTTTGAATTTTTAAGATTTAAAAAAGTTAATATGTTTAAGAAGTGAGAAAAAAATTAATAAAAAAGTTGATGTAATATTTAATTTTTTTAGCTAATGACAATAATTTAGTAATTTTTTTTAAAAAAAATTTAACTAAAAAAAATTGACTTTTTTTTACTATCTATTAAAACTTCTGAGATTACAATAAATTATTTGTAAAATAAGTTAGACTGCTAAGATTAAGACCATCTCCAACATGTGCAATTATTTGCAACGCTTCTCTTCCATAATTATTATTATTTTTTAAGTGTGGACAAGATATTCCTAAAAGTGGTGTGCAATTCATCCCTTTTTCTCCAATAATTATCTAGGCTGAACTGAGGTGTGGGTGTCTTAATCCAATTTATCACATCTTTATTTAAAATTAAGACCACTATATAGAGCATATTAGTGTAAATTCCAATAAACTTATAGACAAGAGTGATCAAAGGAGATCATGAGATTTCCACATCCATGGTCATTAGGGTTAATTTAAGTTGAGACTTTTAGCTTCATCCAACTGAGTCGATTTGGATATGTTCTTATATATATTGTTCGATCTATTGGTTGATCTGTTCGCTCTGTTCTTATATATATTGTTCAATCTATTGGTTGATTGCCCAATTTTTTGGTTCTATTTTAATTACATTTGATGTAAATGATTGACCTGGGTATGAAGTTATATGTAATTTTTTTTTTTTATAAATTTTAATTTCATTTTCTTTCTTGATCTTTTCTGGGTTCATTCTATGTCGTGATAGGAAGAAAAAAAAATTCACGCTTTTGCTAGTTGTTTTCAACGATCTGGCATTACTTGAAGTATGTTCTTTTAGCTAATTGTAGATTTTTATTAGCAATTCTTTCAAGTGTTTGTATTTATATGTGCTTTCCATATTCTTTCTTGGTGATTGTCAACGAATCCAGTTGTTACGTTTGCTATGTGCTTCAAATTTGTGATCTTTACTCATGGGTTGAGTTTGCTTGGGACATAATGCTAGCCAACAACATGTGCATTGACTGTCATTAGGATTGTTTTCTATGGTGTTAGTTCTTTTATTTTATCCTCAACATTTAGTGTGAATGGGCATTTTTATCTGTTAAGTTTGAAAAGGAAATTTACTTTTACCTTTCTATTAACACGTTGACAGTGAAACCATAACTGGTAGGCTGATTTTCTATAATATAAAATGAATAAAATAATGAGTTTGTATACCCATCTTATGAAACTTGTGCATCAACTTATTCAATTCATGTTTAACTTGAAATATAGATTTTAGAAACTAATTACTGCTATGATTCATTATTACTTTCGAATATTTGTCAAACATAGCATGGCTTCGTTTACCTCTACTGCAACTTCCAGTACATGGCCACGTCGAATGTGGGCCTGTGGATATGGCCCCTGTATTGTTAAGATTTCCAGGTCCACCAAAAATCCAAAGTGTCCCTACTTTGCATGTCTTCGCCCTATAGTGAGTGCCCAATTCATTACCGGTCATAACTGCATGAACATTATGAACCCATTGACTAATAGTTTCATCATTTGCACTCATCAGCCCTGTTTCAGTTGGATTGGTTGGTGTGAAGAACCAAGGCGACACAGCACGGACTATGCGTCATCCAGAAACGACATTGTTATGCAATTGCGGGATGATGTCATACACATTCAACAATCCTTGCGTCTCCTTAAAACCATTGTTTATGTGCTATGCATTGTCGTTGTGATTTTGTTGTTGCGTATGTAAGGAACGTTAGGATGTTGTTAGTATGTTGGGAACGTTAGGAGGTTGTTAGTATGTTGTTAGTATGCCTATAAGTTTGCTTTGCGTTCCTCCACTAGTTTGGGATAGACATATTAATGACTATCATAACTATTTCACCGCTTAGTTGCATGTTTATTTATTTATTTTATTAAAGTACAATGGTTATACACTGTCAAATTTAGCATCCTATTTGTCTGTTTATTGTTGATGGGCATAGATTGTGCATCTTGCAACCAATTTAAATTATTCTGCTATGGTCCTATAGGTTTGTTTATAACAACCAAATATGTGATGGTGATAATTTGTAACCGTACATTAGTTAGCTGCGTCGTTGTTGGTAATGGCTTCCATACGTACTTCTCCGCGTACCCAATCCAAAAACAAAGGCATTATTCCAGAAAAGTCAAGCAGTCTTGAAGAGACACAGAAACATTTAAGCCACAAGGCCTCATGAGACAGTGACTCAGTCCGAATATTCCTGCAGTTGATTGCAAATAAGATTACAAAAGGAAATCGGCCATTCCTAGTCCTCAGCCAAGCAGGGTACAAGTCGTTGGCAAGGAAATTTGAGAAAAAAAAGGAAGAAAATATGGCCTCAAACAGTTGTAGAACAAATACATTAGTCTGAAAAAAGAGTGGCAAGCGTGGACAAAGTTGATGGATTCAAGCAAAGGAGTGTCAAGAACAGGTTTTGACAGCGAAACTGATATGTTTCAGGCATCTGAGGAGTGGTGGGACAAGATGGAATCAGTAAGTACATGTTTGTTTTGTTTCATATTTGTCTGTTACCAATGAATTTTACCTTTTTTGTTAACTGCATTACTTTTTATATGAAATATAATGTCTTGCTCTTTTATAAATCTCCAATTTTGCAGACAAACAAGGTGTGTGCCAAGTTCAAGAAAAAAAACTTTAGAACATCGTGAGTTGATGGAGACGGTCTTTATAGGAGCATCAGCTACTGGTAAGCACCATTGGACCCCGGGAAAGAAACTTGCTGAATCTGTCGATGACTCATTTGATTTTGTGCACAATTTGAGAACGCAGCCATTTGCTGATCCGATACCCGCACGAGTACAGGACGTGGATTCAAATTCTTCACTCGAACCTATTCTGACTGAAAAGGGAAAAAGGAAAAAGACGTCGTCAACAAGTGTTCCAAAGTCGAAGAAGGCAACAAGTGGAGCGTCAGTTATTGCGGAACACATGAACAATCTAACAAATGTGGTTTGTACCCAGAATCAGCAAGTTACGGTGACGCACCTCACAGGTAATGAATCATTGTACACAATTTCGGAGTGCATGCAACGGCTGACGAATATTCCATCCCTTGTCGGTACGCCGCTATTCCATTTTGCCTCGACACTTATGGATAACGCAGATTACTGGGAGGTGATGATGTGCCAGCCTGATGACGACCACATTATAGGCTGGCTTACACAAAAGCAGCTCAAGTGCAGTGCGTCGGCGCCGTTTGCGAACTTATTTAGGGCTTGCTGGATGTGATATAGCGGTGTGATGCTGAAGATGCCTTCCCTTCTCTTGCTTTGAAAAACTTTTATTTAAGTTATTGTTGGAATTGTACTAAAACAGGATGCTTGTGTGTGCATGTTTTAAACTTTTTTTGGTTTTTTTTTTACTAGCTATGGTGAACAAATGTTTGCATGTTTGTCCAAGTTTAGGATGGAAGAATGGTTGTGTGTTTTTTTGGGATGGAATAGGATGGTTGTGTTTGAATTTTACTTATGGGAATGAAATGCGCAACGACGGGCTGCGTGTGTTGCTTTTGTATTTATTTATTTTGTTTGCAAAACTGTTATGTTAGATTGATTTCATCTTTTGTGATTGTGTTAGTAATGCAATTGGTGTTTTAATGGTCCCCCTCTAAACAATTACGACTAGGTTCAGTATTTGTTTAATTTATATCATTGTACATGCAATTGTACGTTACTGTTACACGTCATCTATTCCATGGTGACGCAACATAAATATTAAAAATAATGTTGGCATTCTGTAATTGCAAACTGTTATTACATTTGAGTCACTGCATCACGTGTAAACTCATTGAAACCGTTCCACTATTGTAGGTTTCGCAAGAACCAAGACATGATGAATCCCTGGGATGGAAGCAACAATCACAATTTAAAGGAAATGCTTAATCAAATGGACGTACAGCTGCAACAACAAAACAACTGGACATTTATACAAGCATGCCGATATGTCCAAGAGTGGTACGAAAAACACATGTGTAAAACGCCATGTCGCACTTTTATATTGACCGGGCATGCATGGATAACCGAACTATATATGGGTCATGTGGGTCGATTTGAGAAAAATGTGTGCATGCCGAAGGAAGTTTTTACGGCTTTGTATGATACATTAGTAAATGATTTTGGGTTACAAGTACCGCAACATCCACATGGCTTAGCTATTAAAGAAAGCGTTGCAATGTTTATCCACGTGTTGAAAGGGTTGCAAAATCAGGAAATCCAAGAACGGTTCCAACATTCAGGGGAGACTGTGACTCGGTACGTGCATAACGTATTAACTTCCATGAAGGAGTTCACGGTTGTTCATTTTCGGCCCACATATAGTCAACATCATATGCATCCATACGTGTGGTCTAAACGGAAATACCTACCGTTTAAGGTACTATTGAAAAACCTCACCCAGTTATGTGTGCCAAGTCCAGTTATTATTATTTTTTTTTAAGTGGACGTGATGTATGAAAATAACCATTACATGTACCCGTAGGAGTAACAATACAATTGGGTTGTTGACAAGACTGTATTGGAGCCATAGACGAAACACATGTAAGTGCATGGATTATGGGGCCAGATGCAGCAACATATTTCGGTAGGAAATACTGTCACACGCAAAATATCATGGCCGCGTGCGATTTTGACATGTATTTCATCTTCATTTCGTGCGGATGGGAAGAAGTATGCACGATAGTCACATCTTCAACGAGATACTAACAAATGACAATGTCCTATTTCCACATCCTGAAGAAGGTAACACATTGTATTGAAAAATCAATGGGGGTACATAATATTTCGTCAAACATCATTACTTGAAAAATGAAGCACAATGTTGATTTTCGTGTCATGAATTCTTGTACTGTCTACAGGCAAATATTATCTTGTCGATGCTGGCTATCCAAACCGAGTAGGTTACCTAGCACCTTTCAAAGGCAGTCATTACCACCAACAACAATTCCGAAGTAGTCAACGGAACAGGACGGCAAAAACCCCAAGGGAATTATTTAACAAAGTTCACTCGTCGTTACGCAGTGTGGTGGAACACACTGTCGGTGCCTGGAAAAATCGATGGGGGTTTATTAGAGACATGCCTCGGTATGACTTTGCAAATGTGCAAGTTCAGTTAGTAGGTGTGTCAATGGCATAACATAATTATATACGGCGAAATACAGGAAATCCAACAATTGTTCACCCAATCTGCGACGAGGAAGAGGCTATGACAATAGTAAATGCCATACCAGAAGTTGAACATGACGAGGATGGTTTAATGGTTGGGGATGAGGACCTGCATATGGCATTGGTGCGACTTCGCATACGCAACAAGTTAGTATACTTGTGTAATAACGAAACGTTAGAAAATATATAATAGTCCACCTAATATTCGTAGGCTTCTAACATTGGTAAGCCACGTGGAAGAGGTTGTATGTAAATATATTATCATGTACAATATGTATGTGTTTACGCAGGAATATAATCCCTTTCAGTTGGTGGCGTGCCTAACTTTGAAAAAACAAAAATCACAGAAAAAAGCCTTTAAAAAAAAAAAAAAAAAAAAGGTCAAACAAATAAAAAAAATAAAACAAAAAAAAATCCAAATTTATCACGTGCCACGTCAATTAACAAAAACATAAAAAGACAAATAAAAAACAACAAAATAGGAAAAAATACATCAAAATAAATTCAATAAATTATGATTTTTCACATCATTTTAAATAAATTACATGAAAAAACCTTTTCCCAAAAAAAAAAAACAAACAAAGTAAAAAATAAATAAATTTAAAAACAGAAATTAGCATTTGCCACATAATTTAAAAATAAATAAAACACATGAAAAATCATTTTTGAAAAATAAAAACAAATTAATGTATACAAATATAAAAATAAATAAAACATATGAAAAACCATTTTTGAAAAATAAAAACAAATTGATGTATACAAATAAAAATAAAAATGAAGAAAACGTAAATTAAAAAAAAAAAGAACCATAAAAATACACCTCATCCAAAAAAAAAAAAAAGAAAAAAAAAGAGGTACACAGATGCTGATGTGGAGGAAGGAGCCGGCTAGGAGTGGTAATGTTGCAAACCAAGGGCAGTTCGGTCATTTAACATGTGGACACCTCACCAAAAAGTCAAAAAAGTCAAAAAGTCCTTCCCAAACCAGACTTTTTAGTCTTAGGCTAAAATAGCCAAAAAAGTCAAAAAGCCAACCCATTTCCCAAACGACACTACTGGTAAATCTGTTAGGGCAAGTTTGATTCTCAGAATTTGAGTATGGGATTGAAATTATTAATTTATGGGCTTAATAATTTTGTATTTATTTTGAAATTTTGTTTCAAAATTATTAATCTAATGACTAATTAATCTAACAAATTTGTAAGATTATTAGTAACGGGATAGGGGTAAGATTATATATCCTGAGTTGAGAAATAAAATAAAAATACTCTTTTACAAATTAAAACACTTATTATTTTTATATAATTTATATTTTAGAAGGCTAAAAATAATTAATAAAAATTTAAAAATATTCTTTGATATTTATTTTATCAAATTAGTTTATATTTTTTTTAAAAAAAATTAAAAAACAAACCAAACATGGCATTTGTATTTTGTATTTTTATTTATTTATTTATAATTTTTTTCAAAACCATGTTTATGAAGAAATTTTGATAAAGTAAAGATTGTGAAAAAACATTGATGGAGGGTAAGATTGAAAAAGAAGATAAATATAGTTGTAATCCTACATTCATATGTTTTATTAGAGTGATTCTACTTACGAGAAATTCTATTTCCATACATATAGTTACCTTAGTGTACATCTTTTCTTAGTGCACACAATTAGTATTTTGATTATTAATTTTTGTTCTCATTTCACACACCAATTATACCAATCATACCCTTAACTCATATATTGTATACACACCACCTCAACCCTCTTTCTACAGACTAACCCTCTTTCCATACACCTATTCAAAGTTGAAGAGCAACAGCATCCCTATTTTGTTCACAGTGAAGACTTCAACAGTGAAGAGAAACTCCATTAAATAAAATGAAGACTTGAGACACTCCCCTGAAAATTGCATTTCCAGAATCAAATATAAAAACCCAAAATCAAACGACACATACCCATTTGGATAAACATTTCCACTAATAGTGAAGACTACAGAGGACCCAATTCCATAAGAGGCCTTCCATTTTGTTTGCTTGGAATCTCCAAAAGATCCTTGAAACATTGTGAAAAAGACCACAAGAAACAACACCAATTCCGTTGTTACTAGTTTTATTTTATTGAGAGTGATTGGTTTTATATCAGAAAGAGGGGGTTTTTCTTGATCTGAAAGTAGAATGGAAATCAAGAATTTCTAAAGTCTGAGCAACGAACTCTACTGGGCTCTACTCTCTCAACTGACTAATCTGAGTCAGGTAATGTTAAACTGCAGATACAATAAGATAAAAAATGTTGTAGACACCCCATTTTTGACCGACCTTAAGACTCAGACGTTACCGATTGAGCGCTCGGTGATGTTGCATATTGTGCTCGTTCAGAAGTCTCAGAGTCGCGGTCGTGCGCCCTGCCTCCGGACTTCCGAACCCTCTTCTGTGCCTTGCCTCGGTTTGCGAACCAGACTCGGTTTTCTCTGTTTTCTTTCCTAAGGGGAGGGAGAGGTCCCGTAGACTATCTCTCAGTGGCCGTGGGCTACATTTCGTGCCCGTAGGCCATTTTGCCCATTTCGGAGCCCGGTTCCCGGTTTTCGGAGCCGTCAGGCCGTGTGCCTCGGTTCGGGACCGTCTAACCATCTCCGATTCCTCCGATTTTTGGCATACATCTTATTTACTCCCTTTCAAGGGACACTGGGGTCTTAGATACCCACTTCGTGGCCAAACACCACTTTCGGTGCTTAACGGCCGGTTTTCGGGACCCCGAACTGCGTGTTTTGGCCCCCGAGCATTCGTTTTGCATCGGTTTTTGTTCATTTTTGGCAGGTACCTCTGTTTTATCACCAGGAAGATCACTGGAGGGTGGGAGGCCAGCAATTGTCTCAGCAACCAGTTATGCTCCTCCGGCGCCCCCCGGCGCCCGTTTTTCTCACTTCCGGGCTAATGTTGAACACCCTAGGGTCATTTTCTTCGAGCCAAAACCACATATTTGTGTTGTACACACATGGGAGGACCCTAAAAACACATGGCCGGCCAATAATTCTTTGGTCCATTTTTGAACCTCTTTGAAAAGTGGCTTGTTGTTTCTCCTATTTCAGAGTTGCCAATTTCCAACCATAGGGTCTTGTTGTACACATATGGGAGGACACCAATCTTTGGTGGCCGGCCAGAAATTCTCAAATGACTATTTTGCCCCTAGCCGGCCGGCCATGGGGGGTGGCCGGCCGGCCACCTGCAGCAAAAGTGCCTAGCCGGCCTGCTTCCTTGGGATGTGTGCATTCCAGCTGTGCTTTGATTTTCCCCCAAAAATATCTGATCCGGGGGAACCTTTTGGAGGAAAATAAGAGCTCATTTCCCTCCATTTGGCCAAGGATTCTTCTCTCCCTCTCTTGTCTACATTGGTGTCCTCCCAACTCAAGAGAAGAGATTACAAATATTGGTTGGAGCATATACATACATACAACTTCATTTCCTTCAAGTTTTGGGGCCATTTCTTCATCATCTTCAAGCTCTACCATCACAACTCCATTCCAGCAGCTAGGAGAGCTTTCCAGCAGCTAAGAGGCTCCCATTCTTCAAGCAAAAGGCAGCCAAGACTTGTCTACAAGGGTAAGTCTCACTTTCCCTCTTTTGTAGCCCATTTTTGCCTCATTTCTTAAGCCTATTTTCTTATTGTTTTGAGCTCTGACCTTAACTGAAACTAGGTCTATTTTGAGCTATTCTTCATGTTTGTTCAAGGGCTCAACCCTGTTTGAGCCCTCCATCTTGCACTTGTTTCAATATCCTCTTATATGCCATTATTTTGTATTGAATATTTGGCCTATGTTTGATCTATTTCCGAGCATAATGTAAACTGTAACAGGGCCTATTTTGAGCCCCTCTTCAACATTGAAGAAGGGCTCAATCCTGTTTGGGTCCTTTATCTTGCACTTGCTTCATAATCTCTCCTATTTACCGTAAATTTGCATGATTTGTTTGGCCTACATGTAGTCTGTTTCGGAGCATGTTATGAACTGTGAGTAGGCTTATTTTGTGTCCCTCTACAACATTGTAGAAGGGATCAACCTTGTTGGGGGCCTCCATGTTATACTTGTCGTTATACCCCTCTTTGGCCCCCATTTTTGCATGCTTTTTTAGGCCTATCTAGCTTCTGTTTTCGGCCATGAGCAGTACTGAAAATATCCATATTTTGGCCTTCTTGTCATGTTTTGTTAAGGGTCCAAGGCTGTTTGATGAATGTAAGGCATACCTCATGTTCTAGCCTTTGTTGGCTTCATTCTTGCATGACATTTTTAGCAAGTTTTCATACTGATTTGAGGGTTGTCATAAACTTTAAATGTGCATTTTTTTTGTCTCTCATCAGTGTTGTAGAAGGAAATTTTTCAGTTTGAGCATCGCATACATCACTTGTTTCAATACCCCTCTCTTGGCCCCCATTTTTGCATGCCATTGTTGTCCTATCTATGCTTACTATTTCGCCATGTTTTGTACTGTAAAAAATGCTATTTTGGGGCTGCCTTGCTACTGTTTTGCATGTCATGTACCAATCATGCATGTTTAGTATAGCTGTAGGCCATTTCGGGTGCTTAATATCGCATTTCGGGACCATTCCGTGCATTTGGTGTCATTTCCCCACCTTTCGGGACAGTTTTGCATCATTTGTGAGTGCTGAAATTCATTTGCATGTTTGCATATCATTTCCATGCCATTTCATGCCTTAGGGCCATTGCCTCGGTTTGCGTGCCCGTGTGCACGCATTTCGAGGCACTTCATTTTCATCCATCGGCCTCTTGTGTGAGTGCGGCTGAGGCTCACTCATGTTAGTGTAAGTCCATTTTGCATTCTGTATGTCATTTTAGTCTCATCGCATTGCGTATGCCATTGCCTCGGTTTGCGTGCCCGTGTGCACGCATTTCGAGGCACTTCATTTTCATCCATCGGCCTCTTATGTGAGTGTGGCTGAGGCTCACTCATGTTAGTGTAAGTCCATTTTGCATTCTGTATGTCATTTTAGTCTCATCGCATTACGTATGCCATTGCCTCGGTTTGCGTGCCCGTGTGCACGCATTTCGAGGCACTTCATTTTCATCCATCGGCCTCTTGTGTGAGTGCGGCTGAGGCTCACTCATGTTAGTGTAAGTCCATTTTGCATTTTGTATGTCATTTTAGTCTCATCGCATTGCGTATGCCATTGCCTCGGTTTGCGTGCCCGTGTGCACGCATTTCGAGGCACTTCATTTTTATCCATCAGCCTCTTATGTGAGTGTGCACTCATGTTAGTGTAAGTCCATTTTGCATTCTGTATGTCATTTTAGTCTCATCGCATTGCGTATGCCATTGCCTCGGTTTGCGTGCCCGTGTGCACGCATTTCGAGGCACTTCATTTTCATCCATCGGCCTCTTATGTGAGTGTGGCTGAGGCTCACTCATGTTAGTGTAAGTCCATTTTGCATTCTGTATGTCATTTTAGTCTCATCGCATTGCGTATGCCATTGCCTCGGTTTGCGTGCCCGTGTGCACGCATTTCGAGGCACTTCATTTTCATCCATCGGCCTCTTATGTGAGTGTGGCTGAGGCTCACTCATGTTAGTGTAAGTCCATTCTGTATGTCATTTTAGTCTCATCGCATTGCGTATGCCATTGCCTCGGTTTGCGTGCCCGTGTGCACGCATTTCGAGGCACTTCATTTTCATCCATCGGCCTCTTGTGTGAGTGTGGCTGAGGCTCTCTCATGTTAGTGTAAGCCCATATTGCATTTGGAGTGCCATTCCATGCTTTAGGATCATTGCCTCGGTTTGCGTGCCCGCGTGCACGCATTTCGAGGCACTTCATTTTCATCTATCGGCCTCTTATGTGAGTGTGGCTGAGGTCCACTCATGTTAGTGTAAGCCCATATCATATTTCCATGCCATTGCATTGCGTATGCCATTGCCTCGGTTGCGTGCCCGTGTGCACGCATTTCGAGGCACTTCATTTTCATCCATCGGCCTCTTATGTGAGTGTGGCTGAGGTCCACTCGTGTTAGTGTAAGTCCAATTTGCACTGCGTATTGCCATTTCATGCGTTAGGATCATTGCCTCGGTATGCGTGCCCGCGTGCACGCATTTCGAGGCATCTCATTTTGATAGGATTGTGTATGTTAGGATTGTATATTAGCTGCATTTCATGCATATTGCATCGTGTTCGGAATAGGAGTTAGTCCCGACACGGGAAACGAGGCACGTTTCGCACCCCGAGTGACGGAACGGGTCCCAATTCCCAAGTCACCGACACTCCGGATTACCCATGATGGAGTTAGGTTTTGTTGTAGCATTCATACGCATTCATCCTATATTGAGTTGTGCAATCCGACTCCTCGGCTATCATGCATCGAGATGCGTGATTGGTGGCACGAGGATCGAGGCATGCATATATTTGTGAAATACATTGCTATGCCCCTTTCCTGATCTCTGTTGTAGCAAAATGAAGAATCAGCAACTTTTCGGAGCTTGGCACGCATTTCAAGAGCAGGTGCAAACAGAGGCTAATTGGGGCATCCCAGTGGATTTCAGCGCCAAAGCAGCCCGGCATGCATCATTCATCAGAATCAAGGCAGCCCCTGGCTTGCATGCCAGTTTTACAGTTTTCTTAGTTAATTTGTTAATTAATTAGGAATCTGTATTATTTTGGACTGTAATATTCTTTTATTCGGACTGTATATTTATTTGAACCCTCTGCGCGAGGGCATAATTGTAATAAGTGTGGGTGAGTGTGATATATGTCTTCTAACCCCACGTCTTTCTCCCTTTTATTTACCTGCTTACAATGGTTAGATATAGGGCATATTTCAATTAGCATACAGTATGACAGCATGTTTGCATCATTCATCTGTTTTGCATGCACCGGGCTAGGTGCATCATACAAACTGCATTTGTATTTCAATTCCAAATTGAATACGTGTTAGTTGTAGCATTCCATATGCCATGTTTAGAATAGCCGAGCCTGCTATAGTTGCATTTTGCATGTGTTGCATTAGGCATTTCAGCATATTTAGGATCATGCATGATTTCTAATGAGCTTCTGTTTTGGCTTGGAGTACTCGGTGAGTTTTATGCTTTAGCATCCTTGCATGCGTGTGAGTGACTGCCATGAATAGCATGCTTGCCATGAGGTTATTTGCTTATGTGATATAACTGCCTTGAATGCCTGTGGGTGGAGGTTAGGTTACTTGGATTGGGACAATTCATCAAATGTTTGTTTTAAGCCCACTAGATAGTGGCAATACCATGTTTTCTAAGCCCACCCGAGGGTGGCAAAATCTGCATCTTAAGCCTACCTGCGGGTAGCAAACCATCTTTCAAAAACAAACATGAAATGTTTTGTTCCAATTCAGGCGACTCAGTCTATACTTGTATGCTGTGCGCATCACATAGTAACCTAGGCTAATAACCGGAATAAGAACATACAATGTTTTCAAAATAAGATATCATGGTTAGTAGAGGCCGGTCTTTGACCGGGCGAGCGGGGGTGCTCACGAAGTGACCTTCCCCAATCGTACCCAAGTTCCCGAGCCGAGGCAACTTTGGTGATGACGGACACGTGGCCTTTGGCACCGAGTCAGGGTTTCCTAAATTTCCCATTAAAAAAACATTTAGGTGGCGACTCTGTATCTGGCAAAGCAGTCCATGTTTGGCACTTCTTTCAAAAAAAATCTGTTTTCAAAACGATTTGCCGGATTTGGACTCTTTGGTTCGAGATTTAGAACCGTGACATTTGAGTCCTTCGAACTGTAGTGACCCAATATCGAACCAGAACGGGGGGGACTCGCACTCCTGCCCCCGGATGCGTTCGGGGACGTCTACAGTTTCTGGCGACTCTGCTGGGGATTTAGAGAACTTGACTCGAACTCATGATATCTGGTTTTGACTACACTAGTGTGTTTCTTTGCATTGCATTTGCATTGGTGCGCCTAGGACACCGTGTTTGCCATATGCCATTCCCGAACGATTTGCCGGAGGCTTGTCTTGTCAAGGCATGACCATAAGGCTGATCGGCTCTGGGCTCTGACAGCATGGGAACACAAACCCCGGTTTTACCGGGGCACCCTTTTTGACCATTCGACCTAGTGCATATTCGGATCCATAGTGACCATTCCAAGCTAGGACAGGTTGCTTACCCGTTTATAGGTTGTTTGAAGCCGCTGTGTGCGTAGTGAAACCCTAGTTCTTGACAAAATAGGACAGGGAAACCCTACCCCAACATAGGGGTGTTTTGGCTCTCACTTATCTCTACAGGGAATGCATGTATCAATTTCTGAGTTTGGGCATCAGGCCTGCGGGCATCAGTTTTGAGATTGGGCATCACACCTGCGGGCATCAGTCAGTATCTGAGAATCAGTTATCCGCGGATACCGGATTCAGTTTTGGGGACAGTGATATAGGGACAGTAATCAGTGATCGAGGACAGTGTATACCCAGCTTATCAACCGTGTGTTGTATGCCCGACTGTGTGTTGTGTATTTAATTTAAGCTGTTATGCTGTCCGTTTTTCTGGTTATTTATTTCCTTTTCGCTTTATTTATCTCTTTGCTAGGGCAGGGTTTGTAGCACAATTGCTTCTGAACCCGTAGATATACCCCAAGCACTTTGGACACGAGGTCGCCGACTCATTCGATCCGAGGATCTGGTTGACGGACATCCAGTGTTCCACTCTCTACCCCCGGTTGTTAGAAGAAGACCGAAGAGGCGCAGTGTGTCAGAGCAGAGATTACCGGGGCAGCAGTCTACTTTAGCAGCAAATAGTCGGACTGAGGTTTCTGTTTCCACTATAGAGATACACTTACCGGTCATTCAGATGGATCCACCGAATACATCAAGGATGGAGGCGATGATGCGCCAAATGCAAGAGAGCATGAGACAGATGCAAGAGGATGCCATCCGCCAAGCGGAATTTTCTAAGCAACAGGCTACAGTTATGGCCCAACAGGCTGAGCTCATTACCAGGCTCCAGCAGCAAACCGGAACATCAACCTCACACCCAGCTCCTCCTCCACCCGGAGCTCCATTACCCGAGCAGGCATCCACTGGTCAGAATACCCTGCCAAATCCCCAGAATACCCCCCTGAACACCCAGAACACCCTACCCAATGTCCAGAATATTCAAGAGGACACAGGCCATCCAACGGGGCTGGCTCCGCCCCCGCTTCTGCCTCAACTGTCCAAGAATCTTACACCCAATCACCCGGACTCTCCATTCGAGTTCGAGGTAGATCATACAGCTCTGAAACTGAGTAAGCTGGAAAAGCTTTTCAAGAAATCGCAGGGGGTGAAGGCCATCCCAGACATCAAAGATGGGTACACTGATGTAGCCGTAACATTGCCAGACAGATTTAAGATGCCACAGATTGATCGTTTTGATGGGTCAGGGGATCCTATGGTCCATCTCCGGCTGTTTTCAGACATCCTGCGGCCAATGGGCCTAACCCGACCACAAAAGCTTTCCCTGTTTGGTCGAACTTTGTCGGGTGTGGCAGCCATTTGGTACGCGAAGCTAGAAGATGACGTGAAAAGAAGCTGGGATGAGATGGCTGAGGCCTTCGTTGCACAGTACTCGTACAATACACAGATCGAGATTACAACTCGTGATCTCGAAACGACGAGGCAAGAGGCCAAGGAGACTTTCTCAGACTTCGTAACTCGATGGAGGGCAAAGGCATCGATGATGACCTTAAGGCCTACAGACAAAGATCAAATTAGGATGATTGTGCGCAATCTCCAACCAAAACTCATGCAGAAGATGATTGTACTCCCCTTTCCCACCTTCTCAGACTTACACGAGATGGGGGTACAGATCGAGGATACGATGAAGCAAGGTCTGATTGACCAGGACCGGGAGCAACACCGGAGGACATTCAACCGCAATAACAACGCAGGCCCGAGTGGCGCTGCAAACACAAGGACTTCGGAGGTCAGTATGGTCACCACCAATCCCCCTCCCCAGCCAAGGCCCATGGCGGCCACCCCCTTTTCCAGTACATCCGGGAGCAGTACCCGAGCCCCGAGATTCCAGCCCAGAGGCCAAAGAACCTTTACTCCACTATACATGCCTTTGTCCAAGGTTCTGGGGGTCTTGATTAAAAAGGGACATCTAAAACCCCTGGAGCCGAGGCCGCCACCAAATCCACTCCCCCCCTCTCACAACCCAACCAAATACTGTGCCTACCACCAGCAGCACGGTCATGATACCGACCATTGTTTCAGGCTGCGTCACGAGGTTCAGGACCTCATCGACAAAAATATTATTCTACCTCCCGAAAGACCCAACGTCACAACCAACCCACTCCCTACCCATAACCAAGATCCACCACCCAAAAGAGTCAACCTCATCCAAACTGGGGTCGTATCCTACGATCCTAGTATCTACATTACTCCCTCCCACCTACCCAAGCCGGAGGTGATCCTTCCCGACTGCACTGACTTGTGCATGTTGGACACCTTCACAACCCAATCCGAGTCAAAGGTGGTGACCACTGAAGACGGAATAAGGCGGGTTTCAGAGGAGAACAGAGTTGTTGAGTCTGGGGTCAAGCGGTCTGGGAATTACCCTGGGGGAGCCTATGATCCAAGCGAATACATTTTATCATTGGGCCGGTCTGAGCTGAGTGTGGGGTTGCTAGAAAAAGATGAATTGTGCATGATTCAGGGGGACAGACTTGAACAGGGGGCAGATGATCTAGCAACAGTGGAAGAGGACTTCGCCAACCTCCAGTTCTTCAACGACCAAGAATCAGGAGATGCAACAATCAACTGGTTTGAATATGAGGAGTCGGCGGAGGCCACCGGGTGGTTAAATGATCAGCCTGATATTGTGGAGTTTCAGCCAGAGCAGAGCCCGGCAGGGGCGAAGGTATCAACTGTGGCCGGAAGGGCCGAGAGTCAGAATGGATTGCCAGAGAGCGCCGGTACAAAGAATTCCGCTCGGGACTTAAGCATCATGGATGCAAAGACAATGGAACAACAAACTGCGGCAACGCAGACAGAACATGAGAAGTTTTGGGATTCCGAGAGAATCAGAAAGGCAAAAGCCCATGAAGGGGCTGAGAGTGCTATGGGCACAAGAACGGACAATGCTGTGAGCATATGGGCTGAAGGTACTGAGAGTACACATCTGCCAGAACCAGACATGTGTCTTTTGGATGCTAACGGGATGTGGTGGGAAGACGACGACTTACGTCTTGCCCACACAGACGAAGATTGGGGAGTAAATCAACCAGACAGCACCTGGTACCTCGATGAGGTGGACCACATGACCAGGAGTGGGCGGTACTTCAAGCCCCCGCACCTAGACCAACCAGAAGCATCTGGTAAAGACAAGGAAGCTGAGAAACAGAGAGAGAGACAAATTGAAGAAGAAGCTGTGCTGAGGCAGTTGAAGAAGATACAAGCAGACATCTCCATCTGGGGACTGCTTATGGCTTCACGGGTACACAGACAGGCTGTCCTATCTGCCATGGACAAGGCCAAACTCTCAATCGATACTACACCAGAGCAACTGGTCGGGCTGGTTTTTCCGGGAGGGGGTTCCCCGGCATTAACCTTTTCGGACAAAGAGCTGCCACCTGAGGGCGTGAATCATAACAAACCTCTCTACATTTCTGTGGAATGTAGAGACAAGTGGATACCGGTGGTGCTTGTTGATACCGAGTCTGCCATCAACGTCTGCCCGGCCAGAACAGCATATGCAATCGGGTTGAAGCCCGCGGACTTCGTCCCAACCACTCAGGTGATCAAAGCATACGATAATACAAGTCGAGAGGTGATGGGGACTGTCAAAATCCAAACCAAGGTTGGGCCTGGACAGCACGAGATAGATTTCCATGTCTTGGAGGTCCCCGCAACTTTCAATCTGCTTTTGGGGCGACCATGGTTACACCAGGTGAAGGCCGTCTCGTCTACTCTGCATCAAATGGTGAAATACCCCTGTGGAAAGGGAGTAGCCATCGTGTTTGGGAATTCATCGATCCATCCCCCTCCGGAGGTGTCTACACCAGTCCTAGAAATCGAACACGGCATGGAGGATGTGTTTATATCAGGATTTACTTTGGCCGAGGCCCGGGTTGTGCAAAACATCATGGCTGTAAATGAAGGTATGTACGTCAGTGCTCAATCCGTCTACCTCATGAACAAGCTACAACACATCCCCGGGATGGGATTAGGAAAGAGCGGCAGGAAAGGCGTCGCAACATTGGCCGAAGTGCCACACAACCCGTATACCTTTGGACTGGGTTATTTACCCACCAAAGAGGACTGGGCGAGGAAAGGGAAGGAAATGGCCGGAAGAGCCAGAGCAAAGCAGGCTGGGAAGCCATTCGACTTGATGCATAGGCCCATCCAGGGCACCCTGAACGGACGCTTCGTCCGGGAGGGGGAAGATTTTCCATTTTGCGGCTTCCCAGAACCGTGGATAAACGCGGAGAAGAAGCGCGTGCCCGGTTTTGAGAACTTTTTCGACCTGCAACTACCCGGGAAGGATGTTGCCGAAGAGCAGACGGACCCATCAGCTAAGGTTGAGCAATGTAGGGTAGTGGATCCTGAGGGCACAGAATTTGAAATGGGGGTAGCGCTGGCATGTCTACTCTCTGATCCTCCGATCGACCATAAGTGCTTGGGGGATAACTCCGAGGTTTCCATGATTGGGAATGAAACGGCTGCGAGCCAACCAGCAGCTATCTTGGATGCATCTATCGCACCCTCTCTCACTTGGCAGTACGAGGAGGGATTTTTGTCCAGCAGCACCGGGTCAGGTAGTGAGCCGGAATCTGATTCCACCGAGTCTTGTGAGTCGGAATCAGGTTCCAGCTCGACTGAGTCTGAGTCTGGTACTCCTGGGGATGTTAACTCGGATGCCACAGTCCTGTCTAGGTCGTCTTTTTCCTTTTCATTTGAGTCTGTTGTAACCGATGAATTGGACGATCTGGCAGTGCCTAATGAGAATGAACTATCTATGGTTTCCGAGTACTTTTCTGTGCCCCTAATTTATTGCATTAATTCAGACTTTCAAAATTTTGATGAAAACGAAGAGGACGAAGTTCCTCCGGTTTTACAACGTTTAATTGAGCAAGAGCAAGAGAGATTTGTTAAACCATTAATGGATGAAATCATTACCGTGAACATTGGTACTGAAGAGGACCCGCGGCTGGTCCAGATCGGATCCACGTTGTCTTCGGAGGAACGCGAGCGACTAGTCGCTTTATTAAAAGATTTCAAAGATGTTTTCGCGTGGTCCTACGAAGACATGCCTGGAATCGATCCTGAGATTGTACAGCATCGGATCCCCCTTGACCCCAAGGCCCGACCTGTCAAGCAGAAACTCAGAAGGATCCGCCCGGACTAGGCTCTCAAGATTAAGGAAGAGGTCACCAAGCAAATCGACGCAGGCTTCCTGCTGGTATCTGAGTACCCAACTTGGTTGGCCAACATTGTTCCGGTGCCGAAGAAGGACGGCAAGATCCGGGTGTGTGTGGACTTCAGGGATTTGAACAGAGCTAGTCCGAAGGACGACTTCCCCTTACCGCACATCGATGAGTTGGTAGATTTCACAGCAGGGCATGCATTGCTCTCATTTATGGATGGCTTCTCAGGATACAACCAGATAGTAATGGCACCAGAAGACAGGGAAAAGACTGCATTCACCACCCCGTGGGGGACATACTGCTACAGGGTAATGCCGTTTGGGTTGAAGAACGCTGGAGCTACTTATCAACGGGCCGCGACCACAATATTACATGATATGATCCACAAAGAGGTTGAGGTGTATGTGGACGACATGATTGTCAAGTCCAAAGAAAGAGAGGGCCACTACACCGCCTTGCATAAGTTTTTCCAAAGGTTCAGGGAATTCCGGTTGCGGCTGAACCCTCAAAAATGTACGTTTGGTGTTACAGCAGGAAAAATGTTGGGGTTTCTGATTAGACAAAGGGGTATCGAAGTCGACCCTTCCAAAATCAAGGCCATCCTAGAAATGGCCCCACCAAGGACTGAAAAGGAGGTGAGAGGCTTTCTAGGTAAAGTGCAATTCATAAGACGGTTTATCTCAAAATTAACCTTGACTTGTGAACCACTTTTTGGTCTCCTGAAGAAAGGAAAGAAGTTCCAATGGGATGGCCGATGTCAAGCTGCGTTTGAGCAGATTAAAGAGTATCTACAGAACCCGCCCGTTTTATCGCCACCAGAACTGGGGAAACTGTTGATTTTGTATCTGTCAGTGACAGAGACCACGATGGGCTGCATGCTTGCTCAAGAATCAGAAGACAAGGTGGAGAAAGCCATCTACTATTTAAGCAAGAAAATGCTGGAATATGAGACCCGATATACACCGCTGGAAAAGGCTTGCTTAGCTCTGGTATGGGCTACCAGGAAGCTGCGGCACTACTTGTTAGCTCACTCCGTAATGTTGGTTTCACGACTCGATCCCATCAAATATCTTTTCGAGAAACCAGCGCTTACGGGTAGGCTAGCTCGTTGGTTGCTGTTGCTCTCCGAATTTGACCTCAAGTATGTCACACGCAAGTCAGTGAAGGGAAGAGCAGTAGCAGAGTTCCTTGCCGACCATCCGGTTGAGGGGGATGAAGCAGTGGAGTATTTGTTCCCAGATGAAGCCATTTTGCATATCGACGATGAAACTTGGACGATGTACTTTGACGGAGCGTCAAATCAACATGGATATGGGATAGGAGTGTTGCTGATAGCACCCGACAATTCCCGTATCCCTCTAGCCTTCAAACTCCGGTTCAAAGTCTCGAACAATGAAGCGGAATATGAGGCGTGCATCGCTGGCCTAGAAGCAGCCATGGAACTAGGGGCAAGACGGCTGGACGTCATTGGGGACTCGAACCTCGTTGTGTCTCAAGCTAAAGGAGACTGGAAAGTAAAAGAGGAAAAGATGATGATGTATCACCAAACCCTGGATTTGCTAATTCCTCGGTTTGAGAAGCTAAGTTTTACTCATCTACTAAGAGAGAACAACAGGTTCGCAGATTCTTTAGCAACTCTATCATCCATGATAGACATCCCATGTGGAGTCCGGATGCGTCCAATCATCATTGACCAGAAATTTGCACCAGCCTATGAGTCGATTGCAGCCATAGATGAAGTTCAGGACGAACACCCTTGGTATTACGACATTTGGAATTTCTTGGAGAAGGAAGCATACCCGCCGGGGGTAAATGCCAAGGACAAAAGGGCAATAAGAAGATTGGCCGTTCAGTTCATCATCTGTGGGGGTAAGCTGTATAGAAGAGGTCATCTGGGAATGCATAAATTGTGTGTTGATGCCGAAGAGTCAAAGAGTCTAATGGAAGCCATCCATGGAGGGGAATGTGGAGCACATATGAATGGGGTAATGCTAGCACGGAAGATTCTCAGACAAGGTTACTACTGGTCCACCATGGAGGAGGATTGTATTGGTTTTGTTCGGCGATGCCATAAATGTCAGATCCATGCAAATCGCATGAACATCCCGCCATCAAAGCTGTACAACATGACTTCGCCATGGCCATTTTCAGTCTGGGGAATTGATGTGATCGGAGCTGTCACGCCAAAAGGGTCGAATGGGCATGAGTTCATCTTGGTAGCGATAGATTATTTCACAAAGTGGGTTGAGGCCCAATCTTATGCGGTGTTGAAGGCTTCGCACGTTGCAAAGTTTATCAGAAACAACATCATCTGTCGCTACGGAGTCCCAAACGAAATAATTTCAGATAACGGTTCCCACTTCAAGAAGGAAGTGATAGACTTGTTGGAAAAATACAATGTGGCTTTTCATAAGTCATCTACATACCGGCCGCAGACCAATGGAGCGATTGAGGCCGCCAACAAGAATATCAAGCGCATACTGCAGAAGATGGTGGAAACCTACAGGGACTGGCCAGATAAGCTGCCGTTTGCTCTGTGGGGCTATCGAACTTCAATCAGAACTTCAACTGGGGCGACTCCGTATTCATTGGTTTATGGGATGGAGGCCGTTCTACCTATTGAGATCGAGGTTCCGTCATTACGAGTATTGGCTGAATGCCAGATAGCCGAAGTGGATTGGCAGCAAAATAGATTTGAGGAACTCATGCTTTTCGATGAAAGAAGACTGAAAGCATTGTACCATGTTCAGGGTTATCAATGCAGAATCGCCCGGGCTTTTAACAAAAAGGTTAAGTCCAGGAATTTAAAGGAAGGAGATTTGGTGCTCAAGGACAACCGAGCTCCCATCCACGACCCAAGGGGCAAGTTCAGACCTAATTGGATTGGTCCCTACATCATTAAGTCTATCTGGTCAGGTGGAGCTGTGATTCTGATGGATCTGGATGGCTTAGAGTTTTCCCAACCGATCAACATGGACAAGTTGAAGAAATACTACCCTTGAGAGGCTCGCTAGGCCGAAAACCCGAAAGGGCAACCCAGGCAAAACTCAGAGCACAAAAAAATTGAAAAATATAAAAACTGAGCTTGCAAGGTTGAAAACCCGCAAAGGGCGGCCTTGGCAAAAGTTAGAGCGCAAAAGGAGAGTAAAAATACCCGAGCGAACCTAAGCCTGAACTACGTAAGGCTTGATTCCCATCTTTGGGATACGTAGGCAGCTTCATCCTGAAGTTCAGCCATAAACATTTTCCCCGATCAACTTTGTTCATTTTGATCATCTCAGTCATCCTTGTCCATCAGCATTCATCGTAATCTCCGGTGCAGTGCTATTCAGACTAGGGGCAACTTTCCGTTGCCGGGAAGTGCTGTGGTACCATTCAGACTAGGGGCAACTTTTCGTTGCCAGGAAGTGCTGTGGTACCATTCAGACTAGGGGCAACTTTCCAGTTGCTGGGATCCGGGGTTGTGCATCTCAGTGACAGATCTCAGGCGTGTCCAGTTCTGATCCTTATCGAAAATAGTTTTGAAAAGTTTTAATAAAAGTTGACTTTGTTCAAATTAATCTTTTCACAACTAAGACCATTTTTGGACCAAAACGGGAAATTTTCAGTACCACAACCTTCAATTTCATTGATTTCAAAACAGAGTTCTCCTGCTCTTGCATACAATTGAAGTTGTTTTTTATTACATTCATAACGAAAACTTGAAAGTACTAATAAAGCAATAAATCTGGGGCATAGTCAAGTCAGGTGTCCCTGCGCCCCCCTCCCAGAGCTGGTTGAAGCTTCCGATGCCGACCTAGGCCTAGTCTGTGCCTCCTCATTGAGCCAATCCCAGCACTCGTCAGACAAAGCATAACTAAAAGTAGGGGCGGGGGCCAGGAGCTCTCTAATTCTCCACGCTGCGGCCTGCCGAGCCAGCTGTGCGCCTCGAACCAGGAATGTAGCCGGATACTCTATCCCTCTGGTGGGCAAATCTGATCACGGCCGAACTGGCGCAGAATACGGAATGGGAAATAGAATACACAGTGAGTCAAGCCGATCAGCCGAACCCCGACCTGTCGGGACATGCTGAAGCTCATCGCCGGGAGATTAAGCCAAGGGCAACACCAAGCAATGCGATCTACTGACAAATTACACATCCATTCAAACCACCATCCCTCATCAAGGGCGTCGACTAAGCGTGGTCGAAAGAAGTAGCCGCGGGCTGAGTAAGCAGGGCAAGAGTCCACAACTTGCAGTTTGTCCATCAACCATATCTGGGGAGGGATGAAAAATGAGAGAATAAAGAATAGAGAGATGAGCGATGAGAGAAAAGTAAGATAAGGGTCTTGTGAGAAAAACTGAGCCTGAGGGCCGAGTGATGTGAGCAAATACATATGTGAGATCGGGTGGGAAACATTACCTGTAGTAGTAGTGGACTCCCTGCAAATCTGGTTGTCTCCCGACGGTAGAAGGCATCCAGGCCCATCAGTGTCTCGGCCAATGTCATGGCGATGCAACTCTTTCCCTCTTTCAAGCCTTGAGCAACTTCAATCAGACGGACGCTGGATCCTCCAAAGCTTGAGGCAAACAGAAAATGAGATAACATGCACAAACAGAGAGCATGTTGTCGGAAGCCTTGCCACTGATGGTCGCTGCGGTCACCAGCATCGGAGAATCGGTAGACCAAACTTGGGATATCCAACATTCCGTTACAAATCAGGGACCGAGCGTCATGCGCGGAGAGCCGCACATCCGCCCTAAGTATTGAGCATAGCCAAAGTTGAGTTGGGGCAAGAGTTCCTCGCCGCGCTCGGATTCCAGCAAGACTTGAAAATCTTCAAAAGTGGGACATACCTCTTGACCGCCGAAGCTGAAAACGTGCGTCACCGGGTTCCAAAACTTCGCCGTGGCATGGAGGAAAGGAAGGTGCAGTGGAGTGCGGCTCAGCGGGAATAGTGCATTTAAGCCGAAACCTCGGAAGTTCAACTTTTCCGAGCCATCTAGAGAAGAGATCCAAGATGTGAGATTTTCTGAGAGAAATGCCTCCATTTTTGTGCAAAGCAATGATGAAATGAATGAATCTCGAAGTTGGAGCTTTTATAGAGGAGAAAACACTATTCAGGGGACAAGTGTCAAAATTCTGGAGGCTGCAGAGAAAAGTGGCCGGCCGGCCACCTATTCTAGCAGGCCGGCCACCTATGGCTCTCCAAAAGCAAAGTGGGGCCCACCATGCTCATTGGTCCTGTTTACCCTCCGGAAGGAAATTTGAGGCATCTCGATGCATCGGGAATGTCAAAGGCCTCCATTTCTCTCAGTTTCGGATGCGTTCCGTCACCCAGATCATCTGAATGTACGCTTTGTTTTGCCCATCGAGTTGTTGTTTTGCTTATCGAGTTGTCGTTTTGTTTATCGAGTTGTAAGTTTTGTCGAGCTGTCACATTTGGTGTTTTGAGTTGTTACTCTTTTGTTTACGCAATTTTGTTAAGTCTTGTTTATCGAATCGTTAACATTGTTGTATTTTGCTTATCGAGTTGTAAACTTGTTAAGATCTTGTCTTTTCTTAGCGAGTTGAGTTGTTTGTTTTGTTGTGTCGACTCATTACCTGACTCGGTGAATACACAGTGCGCACATTTCATTCGATTTTATTTTTGTGCAAAATGACGCGATGCGATGCTAAGACTTTCAAATACAAACATCCTTTTCAAAAGCTGTTTCATTCCATCATGTTTTACAACAAATAAAGGTACGAGTTTTACAAGAAATAAAACTGCCTGATAATCTGCAAAGTGCTACAAACTACTAGCAAAAAGTAAAATAAAGTAGGAAACAGCATCAATGCCCTCGGGAGCGGGAATGAGGAGGCCCCCTCATCCTCTTCTACGGGACAACCTCTGCACCATCATCGCCATCCGGGTCGGAGCTGTCATCCTCAGGATTCCCCTCAGCCTCGCCTCCATTTCCGGAACCAAGGCTGGAACCCTCCTCCTCAGCGGATGTATCCGACTAACGGTCTGCGACCTCCTCCTTCTCATCCTCATCGGGCTCTGGCTCTATAACATGAGCCCTACGTCTGTGAGACGACCCCGCTCCTCGAGCCCCTCGAGAAGGCCTAGATGGCCCAGCTCCTCGGGACGGCCCAGATGGTCCAGCACCTCGAAAAGATCCAGATGGTCTACCTCCCTGAGAAGGCCCAGGCGGTCTAGCCTGTGGCGGAGTATATACAGGAGGCATCTGAAAATGAACAGTTCAATACATCAGTTCAAATATGAAAACCAGATGAAAGTACAGTATGTGAGTGGGGTGTGTGTCAGATGTGCTCTACACAAACAGCTTATCAATGCAGTAGAATGTTCAAGATCAGCATATCATCAGGAGTATGGTAAATACCAGAAAACTAAAAGGGTACCTGGAAGCCCATGATGGACAACTGTGCCTCTCTACGCAGGACCATCCCCTCAAGTGAGGCCAGCATCCCAAGCATCTCATCCATGTACTCAACTGGAGGCTACAGACACAAATGCAAAACTACCAGTAAAGGAATGGATGTCCAAATGTCCGACTGATAAATCAAAGCTGTAAAACATACCGGTGGTGAATCAGGGTCTCTGACATATCTGTGACCAGGCATCGGAGGCTCTATAGGGATCGGAATCGGAGAAGTAGTCCCATACTGTCACCCCATCAACTCGGTCGGCATGTCTGGCCACCCGGGATGATGAAGAGTCGGAGGGATCGGGGGAATGAATCCGCTCCCACCTCGAGACGTACCAGCCCTGCTGGAGGAAGGGATATCTGTAGCACGAGCCCGACTCGAAGATGGTACACCAGAGGGCCTCAGTGGCGGAGCGCGCACTCCTGTCAAGGGAGGCATCAGATATGTGTGACGATAAGTGGCGTAGTCTCCCTCTG
Source organism: Camellia granthamiana (assembly GCA_036172215.1). Classification (NCBI taxonomy): domain Eukaryota; kingdom Viridiplantae; phylum Streptophyta; class Magnoliopsida; order Ericales; family Theaceae; genus Camellia; species Camellia granthamiana. The sequence continues at coordinate 40,831,131 of CM069912.1, forward strand.
TAAGATGTAGCAAAGCATCGGTGCCCTGCATAGCGCTAATGACCTCCTGGGTAGAAAGTCTATCAGCAGTCCGCATAGTGGCTGGAGGTGCTGCAGGAGGATCCTGAGAAAAGTATCCCCACACTTGACGCAGGAAGCGTTCCCCCACAAACCATGCTCTACCAACCGGTCCCTCGAGCAGGATCCTGTACTGGGAGGTGCCTGATCCTCCGGCATACTGAAATCGGAGACCATCGCCCAAGACTGCCCAGGGCTGCCACGTGATCTGCGGATAACCAGTGCATGAATCAATCAGAAATCAGGAATATACAAGGCAGATCAAAGACGAAAACGGCAGAAAATTGAGAGTTCTGAAATACCTCTGTCGTTCGCACGGTGTCAAAGTACTGTCGCAGATAGAGGAGAGTCTCTCGGGGTCTCGGTCAGTGCTCGCCCTCGAATACCAAGGAATACGGGGTCATGAGGGGTCCTGCCACCACCATCTCCGGGGCTAATGTCGGAAAATATACATAGACCCATAGCTGTGGAAAACAGTGCAGAATGTGAATACAAAATGCTGAGTGCAAAATACAGGATGTAAAGTGCGCCGTGTGTGCAATGAACAAGTAATAAGGTGCAGAAATGTAAATCAAGAGGACAGAACGTACCTCCCAGGCTCTCCAATAGCCGCCAAGTAAGTCTCCCTGCCCGCGGGAAGTGGCGCTCATATAGCAATAGAGGGTAGCCAGGCCGGCGCCGCCTCAGTCGTACCGACTGACCTGTGATAGGTCCACCAGGGCACTCAAAAGATACAACCCGACAGTGTTCCCCCTATCTGCAAACAGAGTGGTGCCAAAGAGGAACATAAGGAAACCACGGGCGTACTGCTCAGCCTCCGCAAGAGACTCAGGCTCCATCTTCGGCCTCCGAAAATGGGAAGAGAACCAGGTGTACCGGATTCTCCCGGAAGCTCTGTCCACAGGCGGGCGAGCCCCCAGCAAATACATCCAAACGGCCTCCCACTCGCCCATATCCTCGTCGTAAGGAATGGGCCAACCTCCTATGTCTAGGCCGGTGAGTACAGCAAAATCTAGCAGGGTCATAGTCAGATCTCCGGTGGCAGAAAAATGGAAGGAATTGATGGTGTCCCACCACCTCTCCACCAAAGCTCCCAACAGAGTCCTACTGGCAGGACAGCGTGATAATCCAACGCAGAAGGCCCCAAACCCTGCTAGATCAACTAAGTCTCTGACAGCCTCCGGAAGCTCAACATACCAATCCCTGGCTGCAGTGGAGCCATACCCCCGTACCGTGCGAGAGCCAACCTGCATTCAGAATGAATACACGTTTCAGCAAATGAAATGAGTGAGCTGTGTGCAAATGAAATGAATGAGCTGTGTGCAAATGAAAATAAAGTTAGCTGTGTGCAAATGAAATGAATGAGCTGTGTGCAAATGAAATGAATGAGCTGTGTGCAAATGAAATGAATGAGTTGTGTTCAGTGGGCTGCGTGTTCACTTCAAACTGGGCTGCGTGTTCAGAAAATCTGAGTTAGGGCTGCGTGTTCTACTCTCTATCTATGTGGGCTGCGTGTTCACCTTCAAACTGGGCTACGTGTTCAGAAAATCTGAGTTAGGGCTGCGTGTTCTACTCTCTATCTATGTGGGCTGCGTGTTCACCTTCAAACTGGGCTACGTGTTCAGAAAATCTGAGTTAGGGCTGTGTGTTCTACTCTCTATCTATGTGGGCTGCGTGTTCACTTCAATCTGGGCTGCGTGTTCAGAAATTCGTTATTTGGGCTGCGTATTCAAATTTCAAAGTCAGTGGGCTGCGTGTTCACTTCAATCTGGGCTGCGTGTTCAGAAATTCATTATTTGGGCTGCGTGTTCAAATTTCAAAGTCAGTGGGCTGCGTGTTCACTTCAATCTGGGCTGCGTGTTCAGAAATTCGTTATTTGGGCTGCGCGTTCAAATTTCAAAGTCAGTGGGCTGCGTGTTCACTTCAATTTGGGCTGCGTGTTCAGAAATTCGTTATTTGGGCTGCGTGTTCAAATTTCAAAGTCAGTGGGCTGCGTGTTCACTTCAATCTGGGCTGCGTGTTCAAATTTCAAAGTCAGTGGGCTGCGTGTTCACTTCAATCTGGGCTGCGTGTTCAAAAATTCGTTATTTGGGCTGCGTGTTCAAATTTCAAAGTCAGTGGGCTGCGTGTTCACTTCAATCTGGGCTGCATGTTCAGAAATTCGTTATTTGGGCTGCGTGTTCAAATTTCAAAGTCAGTGGGCTGCGTGTTCACTTCAATCCAGGCTGCGTGTTCAGAAATTCGTTATTTGGGCTGCGTGTTCAAATTTCAAAGTCAGTGGGCTGCGTGTTCACCATCAACTTGGACTGCGTGTTCAGAAAATTTGAGTTAGGACTGCATGTTCTACTCTCAGTCAGTGTGGGCTGTGTGTTCACCATCAACTTGGACTGCGTGTTTAGAAAATCAGAGTTTGGGACTGTGTGTTCTACTCTTAGTCAGTGTGTGCCGTGTGTTCACCTTCAAATTCAGGCTGTGTGTTCGACAAATCAGTGTTTGAGCCGTGTGTTCAATTCTTAACTAATGTGTGCCGTGCGTTCACAATCGATCAATGAGCCTAGGGTTCAGAAGTTCAGGTGTTTAAGCCACATGTTTAGAATGCAAGCAAAGTACTATGTCATAAGCTAAACTGTGTGTTCAAGCATGGCAAAGGTACGAAATGTGCGAAAAATGCAGAAAATAAAGTAAAATACCTCTCGTACCTCGTAAGAGAGGTGATGCTCCGGCTCTCGCAGAAGTAGATCCCCGGGTACCCGATCATTGAAGTCGGTGAAATGACGAAAAATAGCCCGCGGAAGAATGTGTACCGATGGGGCATACCTCCCGGGAATAAAAGGCCGGACCCTCGGAGGTAACGTCATGGCATCAAAATCGTCCCCGGCGCCTGGAGGACCTCCACCGTGAGGAAAATCACCCGCCATTTCAAGAAATCTGCAAAAGGAGCAAAAATGAGCCAAAATTGGAAAAAGTCAACAAAAGTCAACTCCCGGGAAATAGAAAAGTCAACAAAAGTCAACTCCCGAGAAAATCTTCCAAATATTGAGACAAACTTACCTCAAGTGGTGAAAATGAGAAAAGAAGCCCCGAAATCAAAATTTAGTCGGCTCAAAGTGCTTAAAACTGAAAGATTTCGCGAAAACAACTTGCGTGGGAGGCTGAAAAGCGCGTATAAAGTGCAGATCTAAAGGAAAAAATGGTTTGGGGAGCAAGGGGAGGAGTTTTCACAGCTGTGGGAGTGATTTCGGAATGAATGGATGAGAGGTTATATAGAAATGAGGCAAAAGACAAAATTGCCCCTACTTTTGGACAGGTGGCCGGCCGACCACCTTTTCTAGCTGGCCGGCCATCTGCTTTTTTGTCCCTAGCCGGTGGCCTCCCCTAGGGCAACCACCTGGCCGGTGGTGTTCCCCACACCCCCACCTAGCTCTCTGCAAATTTTGAGGAAGATCGGAGTTCCCGGGACCTGAAAAAGTTCAAGAAAAGTGCACTTTCTGGCACGAAACTGCTCCGCCGGAACTTCAGCTGCAATTTCTGACATGTGTGTCACGACCCAAACCCGCCCCTAAAAGTTTGGGCATGACCCATTCGAAACCAGACACTAAACCTGTTTTACATATCTTATGGGGCCTGAACGGAAGCATGCAATAATATAAAATACAACGAATAACATCCATTGAGCTACTTCTAACATGCCAGGATCTCAACATCACACTACGTAAATATTATACAGACAGTTTACATCCATATGCCTCAACTCAGTCCCACAAATAGGCACATAACAAAAATAATAATGAAGAAGGAATTATTTACAATCAACCCCAAAAAATAGACATCTAATGCATAAATTGAAACTCGGCAAAACTTTACAAACGAACGGCTTCAGGTGGTGCCTGGACGCCTCAAGGGTGACAAGGGGAACACAAGCTTTAAAGGTTGGGACTGAACTCCCGATTGACTACCTACAGAAACAGACAGACAAAATACAGAATGAGCGAACTCAGTGAATAATAGTACATAAATATTGTGATATTTAACTTGACTAATCAAAACATATAGTTGCAGATACATATTATCAACTACATTCCATAATTAATTCCAAAATAGCCATGGGTCTACTTTCCGTAACAGAATGGCTTTAAGCCCAGTATATACAGAACAGCCATAGGCCTACAGATGCAGAACGACCATAGGTCCAGAAATATCAGAACGGCCATCGGCCCAGAAGTAACAGGAATAATAGAAATAACAGACAGAACAGTAATAGCAGAAATGACAGAAATAACAGACAGAACAGTAATAACAGAAATAACAGAAATAACAGACAGAACAGTAATAACAGAATAACAGACAGAACAGTAATAATAGAAATAACAGAACGCATATAGCGTGGTCACAGAAGGTACAGAACGCATATAGCGTGATCACAGAAGGTACAGAACGCGTATAGCGTAGTCACAGAAGGTACAGAACGCATATAGCGTGGTCACAGAAGGTACAGAACGCATATAGCGTAGTCACAGAAGGTACAGAACGCATATAGCGTGGTCACAGAAGGTACAGAACGCATATAGCGTAGTCACAGAAGGTACAGAACGCATATAGCGTGGTCACAGAAGGTACAGAACGCATATAGCGTAGTCACAAAAGGTACAGAACGCATATAGCGTGGTCACAGAAGGTACAGAACGCATATAGCGTGGTCACAGAAGGTACAGAACGCATATAGCGTAGTCACAGAAGGTACAGAACGCATATAGCGTGGTCACAGAAGGTACAGAACGCATATAGCATAGTCACAGAAGGTACAGAACGCATATAGCGTAGTCACAGAAGGTACAGATGTATGGACTCAAGAGGTGGCTCGTACGGATTCCAGAGGTGGCTCCCACCAAGGTGTAGCACTTCGTTCCGTACAGCACTTTGTTCCATACCAGAAACATCAGAACAGATTAATACCAATAAACTCATTCTTCCCATTAATCAAATAAATAACATAAGTACATAAGCTTAACAGAACGTTGCTGATAACAGAATGGTAACATTGTTTATCAATAGCCAACAGAACATATAGTACAATATCTCCTCATGATTCTTTGTACATAGACATACTTGTTTTGTAATTAACAGAATCTTAACATTACCAATAACCCGAAGGTAAATCAGAACAATTCATAACACAATTCTTATACAGAAGTATAGGTAATTTTTAGGATGATACCATAACCTCAAATACAGAATAGGTTCAGAATCATACCGAGGTGCGCTAACCCTTTCAACGTTCACATCAATTCTCACTCAACAAATACATTACTATATTAGTTCACAGAAAGAAGTCCAACCTGGTAAACAAGGTAAACAATATTCTTAACGGTAAACAAGGTACATTTGTAGTACTATCACTCACAGAGTTACAGTGGAGCGCTTGTCCCTCCCGGAGTGCGTTCTGCATACAAACATAACTTACAATTTAACTCCCTTTCCCTCTTAAATCATTAAGAAATTCTTCATTGAATCATTACATTCGTATGAATTATAATCATCTTAAAGTCATCAAAATAACATTCTAAAAATACCAGAGGACTGAACATTCAAAACTGAGCAATCAATAATTTTGCCTGAAAAATGGGTTCCCCGCTCGAGCGCCACTTTGGCCGCTCGAGCGGACTGCACAAAAATACAAAACTACTGGGAGGTCGATTTTCCCGCTCGAGCGGTCCTTCCTCCGCTCGAGCGGACCAAGCAAAATTCTGAAAATCTGGATTTCCAATCTTTCTAAATCTTTCCAATCCTTAACAATACAAACAAAGCTTCAAACTAGACAAACTTAATATCAAATTAAGGTGCTAAATCACCCAATAAACCAACCACAACCCTCCTTAAGCCTTCAATCATTCAATCCATCAATTTCATATGTAAAATAACCATAACTTTCCAAAATCCTCCTTATTCAAACCCAAACTTCCCAAAAATCTCATAATTCTTCTATACACTTCAACTATATAGAAAGCACATCATTCAACAATAGAAATAACTCAAATCTGACTATGATTGTAAATATTGATGTGGATTCAACCCTTACCTCAATAATCAAACAAAAAGGTGAGCTAGAGATGGAGCCTTCACAATTCCAAGTTCTAATCGGATAAAAACGTTGATCTTCCCTTAATCTCCCTCCTTGATGCCAAAAATCATGGTGGATCATGATCAAAGTAAAGGAATTCAAGAGTTTAGGGCTAGGGTTTCGGACTAGGGAGAAAAGGAAAGAAGAAGGGGAAAGAAAATATCAAAAAGTGATCCAAAATCACGATTTAAAAGCTGCTGTCCCGAAAACTCCGCTCGAGCGCACCTTTTCCCGCTCGAGCGGACCTACTCACAGCACAGATTCCAAAACTTCAAACAGGTGTAACTTTCCCATCCGGACTCCGTTTTAGGTCGTTCTTGTGTCCAAATTGAAGCCCCGGAAATAAGCTTTCCAATGGTTCTAACCTCATATCCAAATTCAAAATGTGGACAAAGAAAAGGGCAAAAGAGTGGCAGTTGTTCGTAAAATAACTATCCGAATCAAATTCTTTGGTTCAATCTTACCTTACCATCATATTGCCACCTCAATCAAAATCCCCAAATCCAAAAATAACACATGAGAGTCTCCACAAACATTCACCGAACCTTTAATAACCTTACGTGCACCTAGCTTCAATTCCAATAGATATAGTTGAATCTACGCGTATTGGGGTCGTTACATTCTCCCCACCTTAAAAAGTTTGGTCCTCCAAACTTGATTTACCTGGTTAAGTCTAGTTCCGTCCTGAACATATAACAGTTCTCAATCATTTCATAAACTATCAAACATAAATCCAACTTAGTAAGTTCACAAGTAACTCCCATTATCACAATTCCTCAAAGGTATAATTCTTATAACAATTAGATCCATAAGTGCTAAATCAACGACTTTGGCGCTCCAATTCATCATATGCATCAGACTTATCGGTTCAAATCAAATTTCTAACAGGCTTAATTTAAAGCCAATACCGGGTTAACTCAAAGTCAACATTTTGACACTACCCACATCATACATTGTTCAGAGGTTTAGACTTTTCAAAAATATGAGATAATGGGGTAATTCTCAATAGTATTTAAATTGATGTAAACTTTGACAGAATAATCTCCAAACCAACTTTCAACAGATAACACAGATAAAATAGAATAGCCCAAAGCTCAATATAGCGCCATCATCGATTACCAATTGATGGACTTATTCATATATAGCAAAGTATTTCTTTCAGAAAACTTGTCATCTTGGGAAAATTATCCAGAAAACTTGTCATACCATAAACTTGTCGAAAGTTCGTAACATTTTTGTCATTTCAGACAATACGTATCATATCAAACGTTTTGTAACCTGAAACACGAATTCCTTAAACATTGGATAGCATAGTTATAGTTAAAATCAGTTCAGATCAATTCATCAATTACGGTAATATCAAAATTAACATTATATACTCTGCTAAAGTACAAAACTGTAGAAGCATATGATTAATTATATTTTGTAAATAATTGCATTACAGTCAAGGATTCAATTTTCTTAACAGAGGGAATTTAAACCCGACATGTACCAAGCAACCATAAATCCACAGGTACAAGACGGCCATAAGCCCAGAACTATATATACAACTACAGAACTCAAAAGGTTATTCCAATACCATTGTATTTTTAGAATGGCCTTAGGCCCGGAAATAACAGAACGGCCCTTGGCCAGAATGTTACAGAATAAGTCACTAGATATACACAGGCTTATATCTCGGAAATGATTTCTCAATTCCAGATTCTTCATTGACAGAGGCAGGATTCTAATTCTTGCAGTACTTTAGTAGAGTACTACTCATTCTGGTTTAATGTTAAGTTAATCAATAATCACCTATCGTTTTGCAAATGTCATATGGACAAATATACATCATAGGCGGGGTCCTAATCACAAATTACAGATTGGCCATATACAGAACAGATTACAGATTACGGACTTTAGATTTCAAATTGCAAATCACAGAGGTCAGAATACGGGGGACAGTACAGAGTATAGATTCCTACAGTCAAATCTTAATTACGTATAAACTATACTCATTAAGCACCATCAATCATTTCTTATTCGAAGTTGTCGGTAATTCTCATAGTTCTTTAAATCATATTACTTCTATACAGTCTCAAGGGCAATAGCCAATTTCCTAAACATAGCTCACAACACACAACAGTGCATTCACAAAAAAAAAAAAAAAATTATGAGATCCAATAATGGGTTTGATATTGGTTTACTTCCAGAACAGCTTTTGATCTAGTATTACATTTTATTACAGAACGGCCTATTGGCCCAGAATAATCGGAACGACCTTTCGGTCCAGAATAGCCTTTCGGCCCAGAATAACCTTTCGGCTTAGCATACATAACTTCACAACCTCTTTCAATGTTTCCATAATTTCATAATTCACAAGTTGGCTCTTGGTCTTATAAATTCATCATTCACAAGTTGGCTTTCTGCCTCATAGATTTACATTTCATAAGTTCCTTAGATTCCAATTAATATGAACGTCCATAACATAACTGACAGAACCAGAATATCATTAACAGTCATTAGCATGTTCAAACAATTCATCTAAATAAATGTTACACAGAATGTTACTGAATGTCACAAAATGGCCCTCGGCCCAGAATGTTACACAGAATGGCCCCCGGCCCAGAATGTTACTCAGAATGTTTCCAGACAGAATGTTACATAATGGCCCCCGGTCCAGACAGAATGTTACCAGAATGGCCCTTGGCCTTATAACTTCATAAATTCAGAAATGATCCTTGATCTAAGCATTGTTACAGAAAGGGAGACTTAACAAATCATCATGTAACACATATATATATTATGTGCTTTGATCTTAGATATATCCGATACTTAACATTTAATCAAGTCACTCAAATAGGTGTAAAACAACACAATTATATCGCCATCATTTCCCACAAATAATGATCAAACGATAACACACATTATATCCAACCATTTATGTATAAACTGACTTACCGAGCAATTCAAGTTCTTACCACACCTCTGCAGTGCAATATTGTTAACTTGATCCCATCTGCACGTCTTGCTTTATGCACCAATCTATAGAAGATAAACAGAGGCAACAAAAGAATACGCAACAGACATAGGTTATAATCATCAGAGTTAACAACAGACAGTTAACGTTGCCATCATTCTTTTCTTTTCATGTACTTGTAGGATATCATGCATGATGCCTAAATCTTTCTAGACATCCTAAAGCTCAATGGATTCATGTGTGAGATGGCAACTCGTGCTCTGATACCACTTGTCACGACCCAAACCCGCCCCTAAAAGTTTGGGCATGACCCATTCGAAACCAGACACTAAACCTGTTTTACATATCTTATGGGGCCTGAACGGAAGCATGCAATAATATAAAATACAACGAATAACATCCATTGAGCTACTTCTAACATGCCAGGATCTCAACATCACACTACGTAAATATTATACAGACAGTTTACATCCATATGCCTCAACTCAGTCCCACAAATAGGCACATAACAAAAATAATAATGAAGAAGGAATTATTTACAATCAACCCCAAAAAATAGACATCTAATGCATAAATTGAAACTCGGCAAAACTTTACAAACGAACGGCTTCAGGTGGTGCCTGGACGCCTCAAGGGTGACAAGGGGAACACAAGCTTTAAAGGTTGGGACTGAACTCCCGATTGACTACCTACAGAAACAGACAGACAAAATACAGAATGAGCGAACTCAGTGAATAATAGTACATAAATATTGTGATATTTAACTTGACTAATCAAAACATATAGTTGCAGATACATATTATCAACTACATTCCATGATTAATTCCAAAATAGCCATGGGTCTACTTTCCGTAACAGAATGGCTTTAAGCCCAGTATATACAGAACAGCCATAGGCCTACAGATGCAGAACGACCATAGGTCCAGAAATATCAGAACGGCCATCGGCCCAGAAGTAACAGGAATAATAGAAATAACAGACAGAACAGTAATAGCAGAAATGACAGAAATAACAGACAGAACAGTAATAACAGAAATAACAGAAATAACAGACAGAACAGTAATAACAGAATAACAGACAGAACAGTAATAATAGAAATAACAGAACGCATATAGCGTGGTCACAGAAGGTACAGAACGCATATAGCGTGATCACAGAAGGTACAGAACGCGTATAGCGTAGTCACAGAAGGTACAGAACGCATATAGCGTGGTCACAGAAGGTACAGAACGCATATAGCGTAGTCACAGAAGGTACAGAACGCATATAGCGTGGTCACAGAAGGTACAGAACGCATATAGCGTAGTCACAGAAGGTACAGAACGCATATAGCGTGGTCACAAAAGGTACAGAACGCATATAGCGTGGTCACAGAAGGTACAGAACGCATATAGCGTGGTCACAGAAGGTACAGAACGCATATAGCGTAGTCACAGAAGGTACAGAACGCATATAGCGTGGTCACAGAAGGTACAGAACGCATATAGCATAGTCACAGAAGGTACAGAACGCATATAGCGTAGTCACAGAAGGTACAGATGTATGGACTCAAGAGGTGGCTCGTACGGATTCCAGAGGTGGCTCCCACCAAGGTGTAGCACTTCGTTCCGTACAGCACTTTGTTCCATACCAGAAACATCAGAACAGATTAATACCAATAAACTCATTCTTCCCATTAATCAAATAAATAACATAAGTACATAAGCTTAACAGAACGTTGCTGATAACAGAATGGTAACATTGTTTATCAATAGCCAACAGAACATATAGTACAATATCTCCTCATGATTCTTTGTACATAGACATACTTGTTTTGTAATTAACAGAATCTTAACATTACCAATAACCCGAAGGTAAATCAGAACAATTCATAACACAATTCTTATACAGAAGTATAGGTAATTTTTAGGATGATACCATAACCTCAAATACAGAATAGGTTCAGAATCATACCGAGGTGCGCTAACCCTTTCAACGTTCACATCAATTCTCACTCAACAAATACATTACTATATTAGTTCACAGAAAGAAGTCCAACCTGGTAAACAAGGTAAACAATATTCTTAACGGTAAACAAGGTACATTTGTAGTACTATCACTCACAGAGTTACAGTGGAGCGCTTGTCCCTCCCGGAGTGCGTTCTGCATACAAACATAACTTACAATTTAACTCCCTTTCCCTCTTAAATCATTAAGAAATTCTTCATTGAATCATTACATTCGTATGAATTATAATCATCTTAAAGTCATCAAAATAACATTCTAAAAATACCAGAGGACTGAACATTCAAAACTGAGCAATCAATAATTTTGCCTGAAAAATGGGTTCCCCGCTCGAGCGCCACTTTGGCCGCTCGAGCGGACTGCACAAAAATACAAAACTACTGGGAGGTCGATTTTCCCGCTCGAGCGGTCCTTCCTCCGCTCGAGCGGACCAAGCAAAATTCTGAAAATCTGGATTTCCAATCTTTCTAAATCTTTCCAATCCTTAACAATACAAACAAAGCTTCAAACTAGACAAACTTAATATCAAATTAAGGTGCTAAATCACCCAATAAACCAACCACAACCCTCCTTAAGCCTTCAATCATTCAATCCATCAATTTCATATGTAAAATAACCATAACTTTCCAAAATCCTCCTTATTCAAACCCAAACTTCCCAAAAATCTCATAATTCTTCTATACACTTCAACTATATAGAAAGCACATCATTCAACAATAGAAATAACTCAAATCTGACTATGATTGTAAATATTGATGTGGATTCAACCCTTACCTCAATAATCAAACAAAAAGGTGAGCTAGAGATGGAGCCTTCACAATTCCAAGTTCTAATCGGATAAAAACGTTGATCTTCCCTTAATCTCCCTCCTTGATGCCAAAAATCATGGTGGATCATGATCAAAGTAAAGGAATTCAAGAGTTTAGGGCTAGGGTTTCGGACTAGGGAGAAAAGGAAAGAAGAAGGGGAAAGAAAATATCAAAAAGTGATCCAAAATCACGATTTAAAAGCTGCTGTCCCGAAAACTCCGCTCGAGCGCACCTTTTCCCGCTCGAGCGGACCTACTCACAGCACAGATTCCAAAACTTCAAACAGGTGTAACTTTCCCATCCGGACTCCGTTTTAGGTCGTTCTTGTGTCCAAATTGAAGCCCCGGAAATAAGCTTTCCAATGGTTCTAACCTCATATCCAAATTCAAAATGTGGACAAAGAAAAGGGCAAAAGAGTGGCAGTTGTTCGTAAAATAACTATCCGAATCAAATTCTTTGGTTCAATCTTACCTTACCATCATATTGCCACCTCAATCAAAATCCCCAAATCCAAAAATAACACATGAGAGTCTCCACAAACATTCACCGAACCTTTAATAACCTTACGTGCACCTAGCTTCAATTCCAATAGATATAGTTGAATCTACGCGTATTGGGGTCGTTACATGTGTCTCATCATTACTCATCAAAATCAAGGTGTATCCTTTTTGAACATGTTGTAACCTCTTCGGGAGGTGAATCAGAGGCCGCGATCAAGTTGCCTTCACCAAAATGCGCGTTTTCTTACACGTTGTTTCGCAACAAACGAGCACCCTGATTCGTGCTCATTTTATATTGTTTTGCACATAACTTGCATTCTCATCAACATTTTGCATTGTCATGCATGATTTCTTGGTGTACCATACCTCTGTGCTTGAGCGTGCGTTGTCACGCGTGTTCCTTTCTCTCACTGCGATGCATTCACTCGCCGACACTGCGTGTGTCAAACTTTCGGAACCACAGGAATCACATTGAATATATGTTGTTAGCATATTGTTCTTGTTGAATTTCTCTCTTTTGCAGGCACGATATTGTATGTATGGTTCATTTGAGGCTGGTGCGACCAGACGAATCGCGCAGGTATTGTATCTTCTCCGTGTGAGACGCGACGAGAATTGACTGATTCTCCGCATTCCTAACTGCATGAAATGTAGTTGCTGCTTTGCATTCTTGCTTAAAACTGTTGCATCTATTTGCGAATACTTGCCTCATTACAGCTTGCTGCATTTGCATGATCATTTGGCTCTGTGCATGTCGCTTTGCATTTTGCCCCCCCTGCCTGCGGGCATGCCTGCGGGCACACATATCTCTGTTTATCTTGTATGATTGTCTAAGTCTTCGGCCTTGTCAAAAATGGGTCGTCTCTGGGCTTTGACATTCACTCCCGTCACTTGTGACTTCCGAGTTCTGTCAAAGAGGGGCAACTGTAGACACCCCATTTTTTACCGACCTTAAGACTCAGACGTCACCGATTGAGCGCTCGGTGATGTTGCATATTGTGCTCGTTCAGAAGTCTCAGAGTCGCGGCCGTGCGCCCTGCCTCCGGACTTCCGAACCCTCTTCTGTGCCTTGTCTCGGTTTGCGAACCAGACTCGGTTTTCTCTGTTTTCTTTCCTAAGGGGAGGGAGAGGTCCCGTAGACTATGTCTCAGTGGCCGTGGGCTACATTTCGTGCCCGTAGGCCATTTTGCCCATTTCGGAGCCCGGTTCCCGGTTTTTGGAGCCGTCAGGCCGTGTGCCTCGGTTCGGGACCGTCTAACCATCTCCGATTCCTCCGGTTTTTGGCATACATCTTATTTACTCCCTTTCAAGGGACACTGGGGTCTTAGATACCCACTTCGTGGCCAAACACCACTTTCGGTGCTTAACGGCCGGTTTTCGGGACCCCGAACTGCGTGTTTTGGCCCCCGAGCATTCGTTTTGCATCGGTTTTTGTTCATTTTTGGCAGGTACCTCTGTTTTATCACCAGGAAGATCACTGGAGGGTGGGAGGCCAGCAATTGTCTCAGCAACCAGTTATGCTCCTCCGGCGCCCCCCGGCGCCCGTTTTTCTCACTTCCGGGCTAATGTTGAACACCCTAGGGTCATTTTCTTCGAGCCAAAACCACATATTTGTGTTGTACACACATGGGAGGACCCTAAAAACACATGGCCGGCCAGTAATTCTTTGGTCCATTTTTGAACCTCTTTGAAAAGTGGCTTGTTGTTTCTCCTATTTCAGAGTTGCCAATTTCCAACCATAGGGTCTTGTTGTACACATATGGGAGGACACCAATCTTTGGTGGCCGGCCAGAAATTCTCAAATGACTATTTTGCCCCTAGCCGGCCGGCCATGGGGGGTGGCCGGCCGGCCACCTGCAGCAAAAGTGCCTAGCCGGCCTGCTTCCTTGGGATGTGTGCATTCCAGCTGTGCTTTGATTTTCCCCCAAAAATATCTGATCCGGGGGAACCTTTTGGAGGAAAATAAGAGCTCATTTCCCTCCATTTGGCCAAGGATTCCTCTCTCCCTCTCTTGTCTACATTGGTGTCCTCCCAACTCAAGAGAAGAGATTACAAATATTGGTTGGAGCATATACATACATACAACTTCATTTCCTTCAAGTTTTGGGGCCATTTCTTCATCATCTTCAAGCTCTACCATCACAACTCCATTCCAGCAGCTAGGAGAGCTTTCCAGCAGCTAAGAGGCTCCCATTCTTCAAGCAAAAGGCAGCCAAGACTTGTCTACAAGGGTAAGTCTCACTTTCCCTCTTTTGTAGCCCATTTTTGACTCATTTCTTAAGCCTATTTTCTTATTGTTTTGAGCTCTAACCTTAACTGAAACTAGGTCTATTTTGAGCTATTCTTCATGTTTGTTCAAGGGCTCAACCCTGTTTGAGCCCTCCATCTTGCACTTGTTTCAATATCCTCTTATATGCCATTATTTTGTATTGAATATTTGGCCTATGTTTGATCTGTTTCCGAGCATAATGTAAACTGTAACAGGGCCTATTTTGAGCCCCTCTTCAACATTGAAGAAGGGCTCAATCCTGTTTGGGTCCTTTATCTTGCACTTGCTTCATAATCTCTCCTATTTACCGTAAATTTGCATGATTTGTTTGGCCTACATGTAGTCTGTTTCGGAGCATGTCATGAACTGTGAGTAGGCTTATTTTGTGTCCCTCTACAACATTGTAGAAGGGATCAACCTTGTTGGGGGCCTCCATGTTATACTTGTCGTTATACCCCTCTTTGGCCCCCATTTTTGCATGCTTTTTTAGGCCTATCTAGCTTCTGTTTTCGGCCATGAGCAGTACTGAAAATATCCATATTTTGGCCTTCTTGTCATGTTTTGTTAAGGGTCCAAGGCTGTTTGATGAATGTAAGGCATACCTCATGTTCTAGCCTTTGTTGGCTTCATTCTTGCATGACATTTTTAGCAAGTTTGCATACTGATTTGAGGGTTGTCATAAACTTTAAATGTGCATGTTTGTTGTCTCTCATCAGTGTTGTAGAAGGAAATTTTTCAGTTTGAGCATCGCATACATCACTTGTTTCAATACCCCTCTCTTGGCCCCCATTTTTGCATGCCATTGTTGTCCTATCTATGCTTACTATTTCGCCATGTTTTGTACTGTAAAAAATGCTATTTTGGGGCTGCCTTGCTACTGTTTTGCATGTCATGTACCAATCATGCATGTTTAGTATAGCTGTAGGCCATTTCGGGTGCTTAATATCGCATTTCGGGACCATTCCGTGCATTTGGTGTCATTTCCCCACCTTTCGGGACAGTTTTGCATCATTTGTGAGTGCTGAAATTCATTTGCATGTTTGCATATCATTTCCATGCCATTTCATGCCTTAGGGTCATTGCCTCGGTTTGCGTGCCCGTGTGCACGTATTTCGAGGCACTTCATTTTCATCCATCGGCCTCTTGTGTGAGTGCGGTTGAGGCTCACTCATGTTAGTGTAAGTCCATTTTGCATTCTGTATGTCATTTTAGTCTCATCGCATTGCGTATGCCATTGCCTCGGTTTGCGTGCCCGTGTGCACGCATTTCGAGGCACTTCATTTTCATCCATCGGCCTCTTATGTGAGTGTGGCTGAGGCTCACTCATGTTAGTGTAAGTCCATTTTGCATTCTGTATGTCATTTTAGTCTCATCGCATTACGTATGCCATTGTCTCGGTTTGCGTGCCCGTGTGCACGCATTTCGAGGCACTTCATTTTCATCCATCGGCCTCTTGTGTGAGTGCGGCTGAGGCTCACTCATGTTAGTGTAAGTCCATTTTGCATTCTGTATGTCATTTTAGTCTCATCGCATTGCGTATGCCATTGCCTCGGTTTGCGTGCCCGTGTGCACGCATTTCGAGGCACTTCATTTTCATCCGTCGGCCTCTTGTGTGAGTGTGGCTGAGGCTCACTCATGTTAGTGTAAGTCCATTTTGCATTCTGTATGTCATTTTAGTCTCATCGCATTGCGTATGCCATTGCCTCGGTTTGCGTGCCCGTGTGCACGCATTTCGAGGCACTTCATTTTCATCCATCGGCCTCTTGTGTGAGTGTGGCTGAGGCTCTCTCATGTTAGTGTAAGCCCATATTGCATTTGGAGTGCCATTCCATGCTTTAGGATCATTGCCTCGGTTTGCGTGCCCGTGTGCACGCATTTCGAGGCACTTCATTTTCATCTATCGGCCTCTTATGTGAGTGTGGCTGAGGTCCACTCATGTTAGTGTAAGCCCATATCATATTTCCATGCCATTGCATTGCGTATGCCATTGCCTCGGTTGCGTGCCCGTGTGCACGCATTTCGAGGCACTTCATTTTCATCCATCGGCCTCTTATGTGAGTGTGGCTGAGGTCCACTCGTGTTAGTGTAAGTCCAATTTGCATTGCGTATTGCCATTTCATGCCTTAGGATCATTGCCTCGATTTGCGTGCCCGCGTGCACGCATTTCGAGGCATCTCATTTTCATAGCATTGTGTATGTTAGGATTGTATATTAGCTGCATTTTATGCATATTGCATCGTGTTCGGAATAGGAGTTAGCCCGGGCACGGGAAACGAGGCACGTTTCGCACCCCGAGTGACGGAACGGGTCCCAATTCCCAAGTCACCGACACTCCGGATTACCCATGATGGAGTTAGGTTTTGTTGTAGCATTCATACGCATTCATCCTATATTGAGTTGTGCAATCCGACTCCTCGGCCATCATGCATCGAGATGCGTGATTGCTGGCATGAGGATCGAGGCATGCATATATTTGTGAAATACATTGCTATGCCCCTTTCCTGCTCTCTGTTACAGCAAAATGAAAAATCAGCAACTTTTCAGAGCTTGGCACGCATTTCAAGAGCAGGTGCAAACAGAGGCTAATTGGGGCATCCCAGTGGATTTCAGCGCCAAAGCAGCCCGGCATGCATCATTCATCAGAATCAAGGCAGCCCCTGGCTTGCATGCCAGTTTTACAGTTTTCTTAGTTAATTTGTTAATTAATTAGGAATCTGTATTATTTTGGACTGTAATATTCTTTTATTCGGACTGTATATTTATTTGAACCCTCTGCGCGAGGGCATAATTGTAATAAGTGTGGGTGAGTGTGATGTATGTCTTCCAACCCCACGTCTTTCTCCCTTTTATTTACCTGCTTACAATGGTTAGATATAGGGCATATTTCAATTAGCATACAGTATGACAACATGTTTGCATCATTCATCTGTTTTGCATGCACCGGGCTAGGCGCAACATACAAACTGCATTTGTATTTCAATTCCAAATTGAATACGTGTTAGTTGTAGCATTCCATATGCCATGTTTAGAATAGCCGAGCCTGCTATAGTTGCATTTTGCATGTGTTGCATTAGGCATTTCAGCATATTTAGGATCATGCATGATTTCTAATGAGCTTCTGTTTTGGCTTGGAGTACTCGGTGAGTTTTATGCTTTAGCATCCTTGCATGCGTGTGAGTGATTGCCATGAATAGCATGTTTGCCATGAGGCTATTTGCTTATGTGATATAACTGCCTTGAATGCCTGTGGGTGGAGGTTAGGTTACTTGGATTGGGACAATTCATCAAATGTTTGTTTTAAGCCCACTAGATAGTGGCAATACCATGTTTTCTAAGCCCACCCGAGGGTGGCAAAATCTGCATCTTAAGCCTACGTGCGGGTAGCAAACCATCTTTCAAAAACAAACATGAAATGTTTTGTTCCAATTCAGGCGACTCAGTCTATACTTGTATGCTGTGCGCATCACATAGTAACCTAGGCTAATAACCGGAATAAGAACATACAATGTTTTCAAAATAAGATATCATGGTTAGTAGAGGCCGGTCTTTGACCGGGCGAACGGGGGTGCTCACGAAGTGACCTTCCCCAATCGTACCCAAGTTCCCGAGCCGAGGCAACTTTGGTGATGACGAACACGTGGCCTTTGGCACCGAGTCAGGGTTTCCTAAATTTCCCATTAAAAAAACATTTAGGTGGCGACTCTGTATCTGGCAAAGCAGTCCATGTTTGGCACTTCTTTCAAAAAAAATCTGTTTTCAAAACGATTTGCCGGATTTGGACTCTTTGGTTCGAGATTTAGAACAGTGACATTTGAGTCCTTCGAACTGTAGTGACCCAATATCGAACCAGAATGGGGGGACTCGCACTCCTGCCCCCGGATGCGTTCGGGGACGTCTACAAATGTGTACAGAGAATATTTTCATATAATATTATAGGTGTCTGTGGATGTCTATTATGGTAATTTTAATTTAAGGTACAATTGTCATTAGAATAATATTTCATTAAGTGTGTGCACTAAGGTAACTAAGCGTGTGGAAATAAAATTTTCCTCTACTTACACCACTATTTTACCTATTTATACCCTCCATCTCATTACACCACTAAAAAAAATGTAAATCTCATTACACCCCTAATATATTACCAAAACTAACCCTAAATTGATTATTTCATCTCTTTACACTACTAATTTTTGGAGGAAAAAGAGAGAATCAGCAGAGGAAAAGAGAAAACAGGGAAGAAGAGGGGTTCGGTGGAGCCCATAGTGAAGTGTCTGTTCGGTTACACAATACTAGACAATTTATATTCTTCCGGTGTTATGTTGCTGGGAAAAATAGGTTTGTCCAGTGTTTTATTGTCATACATTTATAGAGTCACTTTCTTCTAAACAATAATTTGAACCTGTTCGGTAATACAATGCTAACGTATTTGAATTCATCCAGTGCCATGTTACCAGACAAACTTTTTTTTCCCTAGCAATATGTTGTCGTTTGATTGGATGATAACAAGAAATTAATTCCGGTTAGTTGTGAAGTACTTGTTCGGTAATACATTGCTATACAAATTGGATTATTCTAGTGTCATGTTGCCAAACTATAATAGATTTATCTAGACATTTGTCACTATACATTGAAATATTTACTTTTTCTTTCAAATATCCATAAATCAAACACGTATCCATAAAATCATAAATAAAAAGTTTCCTGTAGCTCGACTTTTTTACGCCCCCTTTCGGAAGTCGAAATAAGCCCTACAGTATCGTACTCCCGCGGTTCTGAATCTGATTCCACAAGTGCAATGTGAAATAGATAAACACCAAAGAGTCACAATCCGGCAAATCTTTTAGAAAATCGATTTTGAATCAAATTGCCAAAAATGGACAGCTTTGCTAGATACAGAGTCGCCACCTAGATATTTTTATTTTGGGGAAATTTAGGAAACCCCTGACTCGTGCCAAAGGCCACGTGTCTGTTATCACCAAGATGGTCTCGGCTCGGGAACTTAGGTACGAGAGGGGAAGGTCATGAATGAATTGAGCACCCCCGCTCCCCCGATCAAAGATCGGCCTCTACTAATCATGATATGAATCTTATGTACATTATATGCTCTTGTTCCAATTTATTAGGCTAGCATTACTATGTGATGCGCACACACACAAGTATAGACTAAATTTGCAAGAATTGGAATGCTTAATTCATGTTTGTTTGCAAAATTGTTTCAAATATATACCACTTGAAAAAATGATCGCATATGAACATTACTCAAATTATTCCAATTCAAGCAATTAGCCTTCATCCACAAGCATTCAAACAGTTATAGCATTTAAGCACTTAGTCTCGTGGCAAGTATGCTTTGACATGGCAACAATCACACGCATATAATATGCTAAAACGAGTAAAGGCTCACCTAGTATTCCAAGCCAAAATAAACAAAAAAGTTAAAAAAATGCATGATTCCTAACCATGCAATATGACTAATGTAACACATGTAAAAATGCAACTAATAGGCTCGGTTACTAATATGACATATGAATCAATTAAATAGCATGCGGTCTAAGCACATATTCAAAGAAGTATTAAACTAAAAATGCAGTTAAAATGATGAACCGAGCCCCGATGCATGCAATACAAGTAGATGCAAACATGAAGTATGCTAAATAAAGTATGATGTCCTTAAACTAACCATCATAAGCTACTGAATAAAAAGGAGAAAAACGTGGGGTTGGAAGACATACACATTATTACAACATTGCGCTCTCACGAAGGAGAGTTCGAATGAACTAACTAGCTAACTAATTAAAGCTAAGCTAATTATTGCAAAACGAATGAAATTAGCTAAACTACTTAACTAATTATTACAACACTTGAATTAACTATTCTAGCTAACTAAAATAATTACAAAACAAAATCGAAGAACTAGTTAACTAACTAATTAATTACAACACCTTACAAAAATTAACTAGCTACAACTAATTAATTACAACAATCATCTAAGCTAAACATTTAAACTTAAACATGCTCGATACGCGAGGAATGCTCATGCACATGGTTAGTTTCCACCCGAAAAATCATTGGTTTGCTTCCAGAAGGTCTCTGTTGCACAATAGAAGACTAACACCTTTGTCCACTTCCAAAATAGCTTTGCTCTGCTCAAAGGACACACTGCTGAATTTTGCATCAGTGGCCGACTGGCCTGTAGTGAGGGCCTGCCGGTCACCAATGATAGCCAGCCGGTCATCAAAGGTGGCTTGCCGGCCACTGCTGCCCAGTTCATCTTGCTGCAACAGAGAACAAACAGAGCATGCACAAGGTATTCTTAAGGGTTTGTTTACACAATTTATCCCTCATTTTCATGAACAAATCAAAGAAATAGCAAGCTTGGTCCACAAACTACCAATTCAAGCAATATCATTGCATGATGGCTTATGAACCAAAGTGTGCAATTTCAATAAATGCAACAAAATAAGACTCTAACCTCCTTCCTTTCATGAGTTGATCAAGGGAAGTGGTGACCGTAGAAACTTAAACCATTTCATCACTAATGAGTATGAAATGCCTCAAGCTTCCACGTATTCAATTAACGTCCGATTGAACACAATACTTCTTATTATCTTACACCATTTTAGTTCCATTTTAATTACTCTATTTTAGATTACCATCCATTCTTTAATCAATTAAGTTCAATGGTGAGTTTGAGTCCTCTAAATGGAAAGAAGGCTCAAACCAAATGTTGTCTTAGGCATGAAAGAGACATCACACCATTGGTAATGAACCCCAAAGGGATTAAACCATTAAGCATAACATCTCAATCTCATACTTTAAACAAACAGTTTGTTTGAACCACTTTCAAAGCAAAACAAAAGCCAAGAAAGGAGGGATGTTGCAAAGGTAATGAAGAGTGATCACAAGTATGGAAAGCCATAAATAAATGCAATCAACTCAAATAAGAAGGTGTCTAAGGCCTGGAACACTAAACTCATGAGGACAATTACACTATAAGCATGAAAAACAAAGCTCAGATGCAACTATCAACCAAAAACAGTGCTAAAATAGTCTAAAATAAGTCCTAAAACATGCTGAAATTAAGACAAAAATAGCTAGATTAATATGCTAAAACATAGCACAAGCTAAGCTAGTAAGCAAGACACAAGGATGGGAGGCTAACCGCTCCAATTTTGGACTTCAAAATATGATTTTAGTCATTGAACTAACTCTGAAAAGTAGTATTTAAAAGTTCAAAAAAAGATAGTAGAAGGATAGGAAACATAAGGGAAAAGGCCTTCAAAACAAGGTGTAAAGAATGGTGAACCACCCCTCAACCTCTAATGGCCTTAAAACCCAAGCTTCAGCCCAAAAATAGTTAGAAAACAGTAAGAATAATAGCAAATAAAACAAAGCAACAAGCAAAGCCTTACACCTCTTGAAGAAAAGACCAATTCTAGGCAACAAATCAAGACAACACACCTTTCAAGAGCTCAAACCAAGCTCAAAAGTACCTTAGCTCAAAAATGAGAAGGTTTGGTTAAAAGTGTATAGGCCAAGGTTAAGGATATGTAGGCTAAAGTATAGGAATTTGGAAGAGAGAGAAAGAATTGTAAAGAGAGAGGAAAAATTTTGCTCTAAAATTTTTCTAACCTCCAAACATGAGAGGGAGGCCCTGTATACATAGAAAACATGAATTGCCCTCAAGAACATCCAGCCCTACACGTGGAAGCAGATGCAAGCATCTGTGCAAACAGCTGGCATAGCTGTCACAAAATATCTGCAAAACACACTGGTGGCCGGCCGGCCATCACTGGTGGCTGGCAGGCCACATCAGTGGCCGGCAACCAAGAGTGATGGCCGGTAGCCGGCCACCAGAAGCTGCAGGTTTGAAAAACCAAGGTTTGGTCCAAGAATGATAAAACAGGGGTACAGGGTTTGAAAGGCTCAAAGATATGGCATTCAACTGAGGGCTTCGAGCACTTGACGAGCAAATAAACTTATCATTGGGTGTGTATGCGATGACGTCCAAGTCGTAAGGGCCGTCAAAAATGGGATGTTTACAGTTGCCCCTCTTTGACAGAACATGGAGTCATGAAATGACGTAAGTGAATGTCAAAACCCGGAGACAACCTATTTTGACAAGACCGTAAGACTTGGACAAACAATCAAGACAGAAATAAATGGTTGCATCCACAGGCTGCCTACGTATCCCTTTACAAGGAATTAAACCAACGTAGTTCTGGGACAAGATACAAATGATATGCACAATGCAACTTTGAAAGCTAGACTCACACGCTATGCGAAGCCGGCTAGTTTGAAAACTCATGATCATGCGAGATAATGCAATAAGCAATAACAAATGCGATAAACAAGACAATGAGATAATAACAAATGAATGAACAACTTAAAACTTAAAACCAACGCAGGTTCTATGCAAAAAGATAAAACCACACTCTAACCATGCCAAAACAAAGGACGAGACAAGAAAACACAGCTCAAGGTCGTGTTTCATGTATCTTGAGAAACTGAGGAAACAATTCGGGATCATGTTTCACACGTCCCAAGAAACTGAAGAACGAAAACCACTTCGAATCGTGTTTCACACGTCCCGAGAACCAGAAAGACCACTTGGGCTTGCGCTTCGTACTCCTCGAGAAACAAGAAAACTCGTTCGAGCTCACGTTTCATGCGTCCCGAGATAAAACACACCCAAAGCTACGCGTCACGCGTCCTGAGATAAGGGAAAACCACTAGGGGTCCCGCTTCGCCTATCCTGAGATGAAACCCGCCCGGGGCTGCACTTCACGCGTCTTGAGATACAAGAAAGAAAAAATCGCTCGGGCTCGCGCTTCACGTGTCCCGAGATGAAACATGCCCAGGGCCTCACGTCACGCGTCTTGAGATACAAGAGAAACCGCTCGGCCTCGCGTTTCACGAGTCCTAAGATACAAGAAAGAAAAAAACCGCTCGGGCTCGGGCTCGCACTTTACGCGTCCCGAGATGAAACACGCCCAAGGTGCGCGCGTCACGTGTCCTAAGATACAAGAGAAATTGCTCGAGCTCGCGTTTCACGCGTCCCCGAGATGAAACAGAGAGGTGCGCGATAAATGCACGAAAGTGAACAAATGCGATAGACGCACAAAGTAAATGTGTGCAATAGATGCACAAAATGAACAAATGCGATAGATGCACAAAGTGAACGAATGCGATAGATGCACAAAGTGAACGAGTCAATTTAGTGACAACGCATATTCTATGCAAGATGAACAACCGACGTATTATATTAATTGATGGCATGTTCTATACAAAAAATAAAAGCATGTTCTATGCAAAATTAGAGCATATACTATGCAAAATTAACAGCACATTCTATGCAACAAAAGAGAGCAAAGGCATAAAATGAATAAAACAATACTCAGTGGCAGCTCCGATTACATCTCGGAGGAATTGCAACATGTTCAAAAGGATACATCTTGTTCAGAGTAGCAACTAGGACACGTTTACACATTGGAACACAGCTGCACGCTTCCAAAACAGAACCTTCCACAAACCATTCGGGAAAGAGAAGCCCCAAACAACACTAGGACACAGATGAGGGGCCACCAGCCACCTGTCGGCCATAAAGGGAGGCTACTGGCCACCGATGACAGATTCGAGGCAATTTGGTCCTTTTGCCTCGAGTCTTTAAGTATAGACTAAGACCCCTCATTTTTATACACCCACACTTCCGAAATTGCTCTCCCTCTCTCTCTAGGTGCTTCTTCTCTCTAGATTCGAGCTTTTTACACGTTTTCCAACACCCCACGCGAACTTTATTCACTAAACCCTCTTAATTCTCTTCCTTTTGAACTGATCAAAATTTGTTTTTGACG
The DNA here is from genome assembly GCA_036172215.1 of Camellia granthamiana. Lineage (NCBI taxonomy): Eukaryota > Viridiplantae > Streptophyta > Magnoliopsida > Ericales > Theaceae > Camellia > Camellia granthamiana. Next base: position 40,855,701 of record CM069912.1, read on the forward strand.
TTTTTTCCTCATTTTCACCCCTCTAGGCTTGTTCCCCTCGAGTTTCTCTCGAGTTTCGTGAACTTTTCCGGGCTTTGACTTTTTCTCCCGTTTTCTCTTTTCTAGGGTTGACTTTTTCCAAGTTTTCTCTCTTTTCTCTATTTTTCTTCACTTCTCACCTACTTTTCACGCATTTTACAGATGGCAGATGATTTTCCACATGACGAGGCTCCTCTAGAGATTCCTCCTGTATTTCTACCCATTGCTAAGGCAGAGGAGCCGGTCGTTGCCAAGGCTGACGAGGCGGCCAAGGGCATCGAGGCCGACCTCGAGGCCGAGTTTGAGCCTGAGCTTGAGCTGGAGCCGCTACCATTGAGGGTACGGCCTTTTAATCCAGTGAGGTATCATCCCCGCACACATATCTTGCCACCCGGAGGCATTAGGCGGTTCAGCGACTTTGCTCGCAGTGTACCAGAGGACCTCCTGCTAAGGGAACTGACTTCCCACCTTTCATCCAGCGCCACTGAGGTATGAACTCTATTCTCATGCATTCCTGCCTTTCTTTAAACTATATTTCTTGTACTGCCTTTCATCCGACTGTACTTTCACCACTGTCTTATCTGATTCATTTGTTCTTGGCCACAGGGGGAGTCTCGTGCCTTTAGAGGGTACGGAGCTACGACTGTGAGAGATTGGTACGACGAGTTCCCTACAGGAGTTCGTGACATTGTTGACGAGACCAACTTTGGCCTTTTCTGCTCCGACCTGACACGAGTCATTACAAGCCGTCCTCTTTTAGGCGCGCTTGTGGAGAAATTGTGGGACACTACCAACTCCTTCCACTTCTCTACGGCCGGGGAGAAGACAATGACTCCCTACGAGTTTGCAATGATCACTGACTTAGGAGTAGGGGGTGATCCGATCTCTTTTGACACTGACATGAGGGAATGGGAAGCGGCCTGAATCGAGCTGCTAGGAGCGCGTCCACCCTTGTACCGGACAGCTATGGTCAGATATAGCTGGTTCACTGAGCAGTTCTGAGGGAGTGAACCAGAGACATTAGAAGACATGAAGCAGTATGCCAGGGGCTTTCTGATGTTTGTCCTCGGTACCACCTTGTTTTCGAATAGATAGAACACCATGGGCTTATATTTACTAAGCACCTTAGTGACCCTTCCCCGGGTACAGTTTTATGACTAGGGCGGAGCTGGCCTCGCCACCCTGTACGGATATATAAGCTCTACCTCTCGCCTGAGGGAAAAGCTGATTGGAGGCTACTGACGAGCCTGGGAGGTATACATTTCAATTCCCTCTTTGCACTTCACATTTTTTGCTTTATATCTGTTCAACACTTGTGCTTTCTGCTTTTCACTTTCTATGTCTGTTCATGCTGTATGCTTTCTACTTTGCACTTTTTGCATTTGTTCATGCTGTGTGCTTTCTGCTTTGCACTTTCTACATTTGTTCATACTCTATTGATCACATATTACTGCAATTTCCTTACAGCTGTGGGTTTATGCTTATTTTCCAGCTCTTACACCAGAGCCCATTGAGGAGCTCCCCCTGATGGTCCCTTACTCGAGGCGGTATGATGGCAAGTGTCAATGTCGGAGCCGTGAGTCCTTTGCCTTCTTCTGTCATTATTTTGACATAGTGGCCGCCCACGAGGTAACCCAACACATAGTTATTTCTGCTTTACAACTATTCTGATTTACGCTTTAGCAACTGATAGCAACTAACAATCTATACACTCTCTACTTGCAGATCATGTGGCAGCCCTAGGCCATGATGCAGGCTGGGGTGTGGGAGTAATACGCAGGGGCCTGGGCCACTTCTCGTTTCCAGATCCTACTTGAGGGCCCAGTCTGCTGGGCCTGGTTCCTAAGTGAGCAGTTCGTCCGCCAGAACCGTGGGCTTGCCGAACCTAATCGTTCCGATGCCACTGCTAGAGTCTATGAGATTAGCAGACAGCCTATCCGTTGATGCAGTTACACAGTTTATGGTGGGCTTGGATGTTGATTACTTTAGGGCAAAGGGCAACTACGTGACCTTTATTCAAACTCACATCATGCCATCTCTGACAGACGCTCGCGGAGGCGAAGGGGCGAGGGCTCCAGAGGCAGCTAGGGCGACCAGGGCCCGTGCTAGAGGGTTTCTCCCTATGGAGTAGAGCACCCGTTGGCCAAAGCTTCCTACCGCGCTGACATGCTAGCGGCATACTGGGGCGGCTTACCAGATCCTGATTGAGCCTGCAGTGACTGGTCATGAGCTTGTTGGATTTCGGGGTTCGTCACAGGTATGGACCATACTTTACGATTTGCACCCCGTAATTCATTTCAGATATGTTTTTGCAGACACTGATCATCCAAATGCATTTGCAAGCATCCATAAAGTACACGAGGAGCGCTCTTAAGCTGATAACCTCATTGATGGGCATGGTACAGAGGAGGGAGACGTTGCTTGGTCTCCACGGCATCCCGGTAATTTCTTTCAGCTTGCGCTTCATGTTCTCAAATTTTTACTGATACACTAGCATTTTAAATGTAGTCTTTCCCAAACTGTACTGATACACTACATTGGCACACTGCACTCATACTATGTCTGACTTCTACATACTGCTTATTTTGCATACCATGCTTGTATCTGATACACAGACTGTAATTGATATGTTGACAACTATCTTTTTCAAATCCCATCTATACCGATGGCTCCGATGGCAGCGGCAACAACACCAGCACCGATAGTACCCCCTCCAACAACAGGGGGAAAGAGAGGGATAGGGGCACCCGACACCAGAGCAGTCCTCCAGAGTCCATCTTGAGTGATGACGATGCTGAGACTAGTGACTCTGAGGACGCAGCAAGTCAACATTCTGAGTCATCCGAGAGTGGAGACAATGATATTGGCTCGGGCTTCGAGAGCGGAGGTAATGATGCCGAGGTGGGTTTTAGGGTAGAGAACGGAGACGATGCCGGCTCTAGTTCTGGCTTAGAGACAAATTCAGACAGCGGCGCTGATGGAGATAGTGCCCTAGAGTCCTCTCCTCCAAGGAAGAGAACGAAGAGAGCCTCTCAGGCCTGAGGTGACTGGCGCTGATTTTTTTGTACTTCTGCTTAGTTTCTTTTTGTTTGGTAGCATTAGCAGATGTATAGCTCTAGATAGGTATTTTGCTTTAAAACTTGTACTCCTCTTTTGTAAAAACCATGATCAGAATAAAAACTTATAGTTTTTATTAAAAAAAAAATATGTTGTTATTTTTGCATCATGAGCACCATATTTGCATGAAAATGGACATGAGATTGAATTGGCCAAGAGCGCTAGACTGAAACAATGTTCTTAATCATGTAATGAACCGACCAACAAACGAAATACAAAATACAACATACAACTCGATAAAAAAAAGTAAAAAACAACTGAAGTACAAATAAATAAACTTGCTAAAAGCAAAAGGACTCAAAACAAGACCTTGAAACACTCAAAGATCAAGACAAAAACACACGCTTTCAGCACTGCTCGGCACATAGGTGGACGGCAAGCCTAAGAAAAAGGTTTTCGGCCAGAGAGGGAGCTTAACGGCCATAGAGAGTGGCTTACCGGCCACCTGCCAGCCATCAAAGGTGAGAATTGCCAAATTGTTGATAGCTAGCTTCCTCTCACAGCCTTATCTTCTACAAAAGGTCCAGCTTTGTGAATTCTTCTCCAGAACTTCATTTTAGCTGCAATTTCTTCCACAAATGGAGCCATTTTTTGCCGAAAAGCTCTCGGATTGGATAGTGACTTTAGACGGCACAAAAAATGTAAATTTTTGGGGTTTCGGCATAAATGCACTTTTTTTGTTGAGCCGAACTTCACTTTGTTTTCCATTCCTTCATGTCGCGGCGCAATGTTGGGACCCAATTACACACGTCTTTAGCTTCAAGGGACAAGAGATATGCCCGACAATTAAAGAATTTCAGGCATTAATCAAATCCCGACACAATGAGGAAATCATGCCTTAGCCTCATTTTGGCCACGCCCAAGCTTTGGGATGGATGTGTGGGCTTACTCTACACGAGGCTCGATCTCTTGTACAACGGAGAGCTAGACATTCCCAGTTTGATCCATCGATTTTCCGACATCGGTGACAAATGCGACCTTTTCTGGCGAGATTTTCGGCAACATGCCCTCTGCTTATGTATGCTGGCTCATTTCCTTCTTGCCCCTAGTTTCGGCGAGTCCAATATTCGATTGATCGAAATGTCGCAAGGTTTGAAAGAAGGCAAGAGTTGCATTGGCTTGGTGTTAGTCGAGACTTTGATGGGCTTAGATGCCTTTCATCATCGAGAGACTACCAGATTCGCAGGGAGCCCACTACTTCTTCAGGTATTGATTCCCACCTTTTCTCGTATGTGTTTCTCACATCACTCGGAACTCATGCTCTGTTTTTCTCTCAAAGCCATTTTCTCACTTTTCTCTCAACGTATATCTCTCTATTCTTTAATCTCTCTTTTCTTTCATCCCTTCCCAGGTGTGGCTTATGGATAAGCTGAAGGTAGTGGACTCTTGCCCTGAGTACTCAGCTCGAGGCTATTTCTTCCACCACGGACTAGTGGATTTCCTGAATAAGGGATGGTGGTGCGACTGGATGTGCAACAGGTCTATTGCTGACATAGCTTGGCGTTGCCCCTGACTTAATCTGACCGAGATGAGTTACAGCATAGCTCGGCAGCCTGGCATACAATTGATCGGCCTTACGCACTGTGTGTTCTACTTCCCCTTCTGGTTCAGACGTTAGTTTGGGCATGATCAGACCCGCCCAGAGGAGGGGGTAGAGTACCCGGTTTCATTCCTCATCCATGGTTCACACTTGGCTAGGTACCTCACTGCTTGGAGGATGAGAGAGCTTCTGGCCCCTGCCCCTAGTTTCAGTTGCACCCTTTTTGGTGAATGTTTGGCTTAGCTCAAGGATAAAGCACAACCCAGGCCCACTTTGGCTTCAAAAGCTTCCACAAGCATGAGCAGGGGACGCAGGAGCACCTGACTCACCTATGCCTCTAATTTATTGCTTTGACCTTTCTTTTCAAGTTTTTTCAATGTAATAAAAACAACTTTGATTTGTATCAAAGAGTTGGAGAACTTTTATGTTAAAATCAATAAAATTAAAGTTATGAGCACTAAAAAAATTTCCTTTTGGTCCAAAAATTGTCTAAGTTGTAAAAGGTAAAATGGTAAAATTTGAACAAAATAAACTTTTATTAAAACTTTCCAAAACCATTTTCGAAAAGGATCACCACCTGACACGCACGGAATCAATCTTCAAAATTTACAACCCCGAATTAAAAGATTAGGAATGCCCCTAATTGAACACCACTGCTCTGCATTGTAACGAGCTCTTCTTCCCAGAATAAAGATCACACCCGAACTCTCAGATAATAGACATACAAAGATGACCTGATCAAACACATGGACAGGACAGTTGAGTTGGAGATGATTACAGCCGAACTTTAGGATGAAGTTGCCTACATATCCCAAAGATGGGAATCAGGTCTTACGTAGTTTGGTTTAGTTTCACTCGAGTATTAACTCTCTTTTTTTGCGCTTTAACTTTTGCCAAAATTGCCCTTTAGGGTTTTCAACCTTGCGAGCTCAGTTTTTCTTTAGTTCTTATTTTTTATACTCTAACTTTTGCCTAGGTCGCCCTTCCTGGTTTTTGGCCTAGCGAGTCTCTCAAGGATAGTATTTTTTCAACTTGTCCATGTCGATCGGTTGTGAAAATTCCAGGCCATCCAGGTCTATGAAAATAACAGCTCTACCCAACTAGATAGTTTTGATGATGTAAGGACTAATCCAATTGGGTCTAAACTTGCCCCTAGGGTCATGGATGGAAGCTTTGTTGTCTTTTAGCACCATTTCCTCCTCTTTGAGATTCCGGGACTTAACTTTCTTGTTAAAAACCCTGGCAATTCTGCGTTGATAGCCCTGAACGTGATACAATGCTTTCAGCCTTCTCTCATCAAACAACATCAACTCTTCGAATCTGCTATGTTGCCAGTCTGCCTCTGCTATCTGATACTCAACCATAACTCGCAGTGACGGGACTTCTATTTCAATTGGCAAAACAGCTTCCGTCTTGTAACGAGAGAATAAAGAGTCACCCCTGTAGATGTTCGAATTAAAGTTCTATAGCCCCAGAGTGCGAATGGCAATTTATTTGGCCAGTCCCTGTAGGTCTCAACCATCTTCTGCAAGATATTCTTGATGTTCTTGTTGGCGGCTTCAACAGCTCCGTTGGTTTGCGGCCGGTATGTAGATGACTTATGGAAAGCCACATTATATTTCTCCAACAAGTCTATCACCTCTTTCTTGAAGTGGGAGCCATTATCTGATATGATCTCATTTTGGACTTCGTGTCGGCAAATGATATTGTTTCTGATGAACTTGGCCACATGTGATGCTTTCAACACTGCATAGGACTGAGCTTCCACCCACTTTGTAAAGTAATCAATTATCACCAAGATATATTCATGCCCATTCGATCCTTTTGGTGTGACTGCGTCGATGACATCGATTCCCCAGACTGAAAAAAGCCATGGCGAAGTCATGTTGTATAGTTTTAATGGCGGAATATTCATGCGATTAGCATGAATTTGGCATTTCTGGCATCGCCGAACAAAACCAGTAGTAACCTTACCTGAGAATCTTCAGGGCTAACATCACTCTGAAGATTAGCATGAATTTGGCATCGCCGAACAAAACTAATACAATCCTCTTCTATAGTGGACCAGTAGTAACCTTACCTGAGAATCTTCAAGGCTAACATCACTCTGTTCATGTGTGCTCCGCACTCTTCTCCATGGATGGCCTCCATCAGGCACTTTGATTTCACTTTTTTAACACACAACTTATGCATTCCCAGATGACCTCTTTTGTACAGTTTACCTCCGTAGATGATAAATTGGATGGCCATTCGCCGTATTCCCCTTTTATCCTTAGCATTTGTCCTTGGTGGATAAATCTCATTTTTCAAGAAGTTCTAAATATCGTAGTACCAAGGGTTTCTGTCTTGCGCTTCATCTATTGGGGCGATAGTTTCATAGGCCGACGTGTATCTCTGCTCAATGATAATCGAACGCATCCGGACTCCAAGTGGCATGTCTACCATAGAAGATAGAGTTGTTAAAGCATCAACGAACCTGTTGTTCTCTCTCAGTAGATGCGTAAAAGTCAACTTTTTAAATCCAGGAATCAAAACATCCAGGGTCTGGTGATAGACCTTTATCTTTTCTTCTTTAACTTTCCAGTCTCCATTTGCCTGAGAAACAACTAAGTTCGAGTCCCCGATAATATCCAATCTTTTTGCCCCTAATTCTAGGGCAGCTTCTAAACCAGCGATACACACTTCATATTTTGGTTCATTATTAGACACCTTAAACCGGAGTTTGAAGGCTAAAGGTATATGGGATTCATCGGGTGCTATTAGCAACACACCTATCCCATAATCGTACTGATTGGACGCTTCACCACTTCATCTCCGTCTACCGGGTAGTCTGCCAGGAACTTCGCTATAGCTCTTCCCTTGACCGACTTGTGGGTGACATACTTGAGATCAAATTTGGAGAGGAGAAGTAACCAACGGGCTAGCCTACCCTTAAGCGTTGGTTTCTCCAAGAGATATTTGATGGGATCCAATCTCGAAACCAAGATTACTTAGTGAGCTAACAAGTAGTGCCTCAACTTCCTGGTAATCCACATCAAGGCTAGGCAAGCTTTCTCCAACGGAGTGTAGAGGGTTTTGTAATCCAGCATTTGCTTGCTCAAATAGTAGATGGCTTTCTCTACCCTATCTTCAGATTCCTAAGCAAGCATGCATCCCATAGTTGTGTCTGTTATTGACAGATATAGAATCAAAGGCTTTCCTGACTCTAGCGGCAACAACACAGACAGATTCTGAAAGTACTGCTTAATCAGCTCAAAGGCGAATTGACATTGATCATCCCATCGAAATTTCTTCCCTTTCTTCAGGAGACAAATAGTGGTTCACAAGTCAAAGTTAATTTGGAAATAAAGTCTTATGAATTGCACTTTACCTAGAAAGCCTCGCACCTCTTTTCAGTCCTTGGTGGTGGCATTTCTAGGATGGCCTTGATTTTGAAAGGATCTACCTCGATGCCCCTCTGTGTGATAAAAAAGCCCAGCATTTTCCCTGCTATTACGCCGAAAGTATATTTCTGCGGATGCAACCTCAGTCTGTGTTCTCTAATCCGTTGAAAGAATTTCTTCAAGGCAGTGTAATGGCCCTCTCTTTCTTTGGACTTGACAATCATGTCGTCCACGTACACCTTGACCTCTTTGTGGATCATATCATGCAGAATGATGGTTGCAGCCCTTTGATAGATAGCCCCTGTATTCTTTAGCCTAAATGGCATCTGATTTGACTGCAGAGTAGGAGAGTTAGTTAATAAGTGTTCTTGTGGCACATCAAAGTGCTTATAGGGTGGTTGGTGGCTGATCTGAGAGGGATAGATCCGTCCGTGTGCATGCATTATATACATCTTGAGGACACCAAACCTTCTCGTGAAATGCAACGGAGGCTTAATCCTAATATGAAAGAGGTGGTGAAAAAGGAAGTATTGAAACTATTAGATACAGGTATTATATACCCCATCTCGGATAACAAGTGGGTGAGTCCCACACAAGTGGTGCCCAAGAAATCGGGCATCACTGTTGTTGAGAATGAGCGAGAAGAGTTGGTCCCCACACGAACCACTACTGGGTGGCGAGTGTGCATTGATTATAGGAGATTGAATTCCATGACTAGGAAGGACCATTTTCCTCTGCCATTTATTGATCAAATTCTCGAGATGTTAGCGGGGCAGGGGTTCTATTGTTTTCTTAATGGCTACTCGGGGTATAATCAAGTCCCGATGTACCCTGCTGACCAGGAAAAGACCACATTCACTTGCCCTTTTGGCACTTTTGCTTATAGGCGCATGCCTTTTGGGCTATGTAATGCACCGGCAACTTTTCAACGGTGTATGATGGCTATTTTCTCTGACATGGTAGAGAAATTTTTAGAGGTCTTCATGGATGACTTCTCCGTATTTGGGCCGTCTTTTGAGAAATGTCTCCGAAACTTAACTAAAGTCCTTATTCATTGTGTGGAGACAAATCTGATTTTGAGTTGGGAGAAGAGTCATCTTATGGTTCGCGAGGGGATAGTGTTGGGACATATTGTGTCCCCTCAAGGTATAGAGGTTGACAAAGCTAAGGTTGATCTCATTGCAGGTCTTCCTCCACCCAACTCTGTGCATCAAGTTAGGTTTTTCCTAGGGCATACAGGTTTTTACCGTCGATTCATCAAAGATTTTAGTAAAATATCCCGTCCTTTGTGTAGTTTACTTGCTAAGGACACACCTTTTGTCTTTGATGAGGCTTGTCTTAAAGCCTTTGAAACATTGCAAGCGGCCCTTTCTACTGCCCCTATCATGCAATCTCCTAAGTGGTCCCTTCCTTTCGAAATCATGTGCGATGCATTTGATTATGCCCTCGGCGCTGTCTTGGGCCAAAGGGTGAATAAAGTGCCCCATGTCATATCCTATGCTAGTCGTACTGTTTCTGATGCTCAATTGAATTACACTACCACCGAGAAAAAGTTGCTAGTTGTGGTGTTTGCCCTAAATAAATTTCAGTCCTATCTCCTAAGGTTCCAAGGTCATCGTCTTCACTAATCATGCTGCTTTGCCGTATTTACTATCAAAGACAGAGACCAAACCTAGATTGATTAGGTGGATTTTACTCCTTCAGGAGTTCGACCTAGAAATCCGGGACAAAAAGGGATCCGAGAATGTAGTTGCGCACATCTTTATTGAGCACACGAGTGATCCCTTAGCCTTGCACGACTCGTTTCCGGACGAACAACTTCTTGCGGTTTCACACTTGACCCTCCCGTGGTTTGCTCATATAATAAATTACTTGGCAGTTGGTCAAATTCTGAAAACTTGGTCTAAGAAAACAAAGACTGATTTTTTTCACAAGCCAAGCAGTATTTCTGGGAAGACCCAGAATTGTTTAAGTATTGTCTGGATCAAGTGATCCGGCGCTGTGTGCCTGAGACTGAAACCCATAGCATTCTCACCTTTTGTCACTCACATGCATGTGGCGGCCATTTCAGTGGGCAGAAAACGGCTACTAAGGTTTTACAATGTGGGTTCTACTGGCCCTCTATCTTCAAAGATGCCCATAACTTTTGTAGAGCTTGCCAACGTTGTCAACGCATGGGCTCTATGTCACGGCGAGATATAATGCTAATGACCCCTATTTTAATTGTTGAGATTTTTGATGTTTGGGGCATCGACTTTGTGGGTCCCTTTCCACCATCTTTTGGCTTTGAATACATTTTGGTGGCTGTGGACTATGTTTCCAAGTGGGTGGAGGCAGTGGCAACTAGAACGAATGATCATAAGGTTGTGGTTAAATTCCTCTATGAGACCATTTTTTGTCGTTTTGGGTTCCCACGTGCCATAATTAGTGATGGTGGCAAACATTTTTGTAACCGATTCTTCGAGGCATTAGTGCCCAAATATATAATCACTCACAAAGTTGGAACTCCCTACCATCCCCAGACTAGTGTTCAAGTAGAGGTTTCTAATAGGGAGGTTAAACACATCCTCGAGAAAACTGTGAGGCCCGATAGGAGAGATTGGTCCACTAGGTTGGTAGATGCTCTTTAGGCCTATCACATTGCATATAAGACACCCATCGGGATGTCTCCATATAGGATTGTGTTTGGAAAACCGTGTCATCTCCCTGTTGAGTTAGAACACCGGGCTTTGTGGGCCATTAGGAAATTCAATTTTGATATGGCCAAAGTCGGTGACCATCGAAAACTCCAACTCAATGAGTTAGAGGAGCTCCGCAATGATGCGTATGAGTGTTCTAAAATTTACAAGGCTAGAACTAAGGCATTTCACGATAAACATATTTCTCGTAAGTCCTTTGAGCCTCACCAAAAAGTGTGGCTATTTAATGCCAAATTGCGGTTGTTCCCGGGTAAACTCCGGTCTCGATGGGATGGCCCATATGAGGTTATGGAAGTCTTTCCACATGGGGTGGTTGAAATTAAAAACCCACAAGATGGTACGACCTTCAAGGTCAATGGCCAAAGATTGAAACATTATGTGGATGGTACTGAGAAAGGGGAGATGATTGAGGTTGTCCATCTAACGAACCCAATATATCTTCCATAGTGATTACTTTGAGTCTAGGAGACTCTAAATCCTCTAAAGGTGTAATTCCTTTGGTGTTAGCTGTGCCCGAACAGCATCTGACGGTCTGGTATAGCCACCTAACCGTGTTTGTAGTGAGTTCCTAGGAGACCAACTGAGACGGTAGAAACTAGAGTTCGAATGGCAAAGCCTAGAACACAAAGGTTTGGAATTTCCGAGACTAGAGTCTAGTTAAAATACCCAGGGGCGTGGAGATTGCTTCAAAACTACCCCGGCTTGAACTCTGTATGGCAGCCCCATAGGTTGAGGTAGCTTTATACGCCTCGATTCTAGATACCGAATCAACCTAGTCTGTCACCCTGTTGGAGAATAGGGAAAGTTACAAACACAGTTAGGGAGAAAAGTACTACCCGTGTTTTTCGCGTAAAGATTATACCCTTGTTAGGCATTCCGAATATTTTCTAAAGTGCTATATTTATTTCGGATGTCAAATGAAGATAGAAATGGTTTAGCATGATTTGGGTTGTACTTGGTTTTTAATTTTTTTTTCTTTAATCTTTTAAAGAATATATATATATATATATTGATACTATAAAATAAAATATAAAAAAAAATGTTGTACTTGGTCAAGTTTTAAAAAAAAAAAAAATGTGTGTTGTACTTGGTTAATAAATAAATAAAAATAAATAAATAAATAAACCTAGATTGCACGAGCGAATGGACTGGGCGCACGAGCGGCCCAGTCTTTTTTTTTTTTTTTAAAAAGAAGAAAATCCCGCACGAGCGGTTGGGCTGGGCGCATGAGCAGCCCAACCCCAAAAGCCTACTGCTTTCACGCCGCAAGAGCGGCCCAATCTGGCCACTGGAGCGGCCAAAAATAGGCGCTCGTGTGGCCCAAATAGGCGCATGAGCGGTCCAGCAAAAGAAAAAAAAAAAACTTTGCAGTGTGTTAATTTATTTATGTTTATTTATTTATTTTATATTTCATTAAAAAAAATCGTGTACATATATATACTTATATATTTTTCTTTATTTTGCTTATAAAAATAAAACAATACATAAATAAAAAAAATGAAAAAAAAAACTTTTAACAAAAACCTAACCCACTTGGTTGACCTCACTTTCCTAACTATCTCTATCTACGTCCATCTTTATCATTCTTCTTCTTCTTCTTCTTCTTCTTCTTCTTCTTCTTCTTCTTCTTCTTCTCTCTCTCTCTCTCTCTCTCTCTCTCTCTTTAAACTCCACACACCAATAAACTCTATCAAACTCCACCATCACCAACATTCACCCTTTTTCTTCCTCACCACCATCTCACCGCCAGCGTCCGATTTCCTCTCCGTCTGTCGAATCTCCGGCGACCACCATTTTTTCCGACAAATCATCCTTCTTTCTTTCTTTCTTCACTACCTAAAGGTAAATCATCCATTTTTGTCTCAAACTTTATATTTCTTCTGTCCATCTTGCATTGTAGTGAGATAATAGGGTTAGTTTACCATAGATCTAGTGTTCATCTTTCATTAAAAAAAAAAAAAAAAATCTGGGCAAGAAGACGATCGCTGCACGTGCGGCCCTCTCCGGCACACGTGCGGTCCAAAAAAAAAAAACTCAGAAATCATGGTGCTAATAATAATAATAATTTAGCTTATTTTTATTTACTATACTTGTTTAGTTTAAATTGTTTCATTAGTGATTCTCGTTAATTTAATTAGTCAGTGGATTGTTTTTGTTTTTTTTTTTAATTTTTATTTTACTTGTCTAGTTAGTGATTTTATTTTTATTTTTATTTTTATTATATGATGTAATTGTTCATTTAATTATTAAGCAGTTTAGTTTTTATTTTATTTTCTGAATTTTTATTTTAGTTTATTTTATTTTCTTCTCTTTTACTAACCTAGATTGTTTAATTTAATTTTATTTTCTTATTTATTTCATCTTTGTAGTTCCACTGTGTGTTTGTAAATAAATAAATAAATAAATAACAATCAATTCGGTGGTGTGGAGATGATGCGGTTATGAGTGATTTATGCATACATGCTATATTTGATGAGTGCTGATATAATGGTTCCACATTTTTAGTTGTATTGGTTGAATTATTTTGTGCAGATATGTCTTCATCATCCCGCCGAGCACCCAAACAGCCTTGCAATGCCAACATTGCATTCAGGGATGTGCCAACCGATGCTTGAGCCACTAAACCAGTTGCATGTGATACATCTTTTGACATGGACTTCTTTCGTCGCCATCAAACCACTGCGTGAAGTATTCAACAACTTAAAGACCGGGGCCTCCTGGGCATCTGCACCATCATTAAACCGGCATACCCGCGCATTGTACAACTCTTCTATCAACATATGTACATCAGCGAGGAGGCCCTAGGAGCTCTTTGCTCCCTTGTTGACGGAGTGGAGTTAGTGGTCACTCCAACTTCAATTGCCAAGGTCCTCCATTGTTCCATGGACCTTATCAATGCAGAACAGTTCTCGGTATTCACTCGGGAACTCACCATCTAGGCACTGGTAACTGAGTTTTATGAGGGGCATCAGGACGATGACAACCGTACTAGCATCCGGCGGGTTAATTTACCACGTCGCCTTCTCTTCCTCGATGTGGTACTGAAAAAGAATGTCATTCCTTTTGGCCACAAGGAAGAGCGGTGAGGGGACTTCCTCCGTGTCTTGCATCGATTTGACTTCGAGTTTTGGGTTGATATCCCTACTTTGATCTACAACCAGATGCACCGAATCTTTAATGAAGTCAAAATACGCAATACCCGAGGCAGTCCTACATGGGCCCTCCCTTTTGCCAACCTCATTACTGCGCTCATAAAAGGCCAAGAGACATACCCACTTCAGGCCAATGAGGTGCGGCTTCCGCTGCCCACATTTTATGGTAAAATCCACTGGCGCCAAACCACTGCTTGCTTGCTGCCTCTACTACTCCTTTCTAAAGCCCCGACCAATCCTAATGATGCCCCGGTCGAGCCTACCGCCACACCAGCACCAGTGCTACCGCCATTCCGTATGACAAGGGCACAATATCAGGCTCTTCTGGATAATCAAGCCTCCATTCAGCAATCTGTGGTTGATCTCCGGACCGACTACCAGGCTTATCGGGATTACTCACAGGCGGCATTTGATGGGTATCAACAATCAGTTGCATCTTTGCAAACTGACTTCTATGCATACCGGGATTCGAGTGAGCAACGGTTTGATCAGCGGGGCACTAGGGTTCATGATGAGGCGTTCAAGACTCGGACATTGATACATGCCCTATTTGAGCAGCATTTCCCACCACCACTAGATCCATAGCAGTGATTTATGTATATTTCCTTTATTTTCTTTCCTTATTCATTTTGTTTTGTTTTATTTTATTTTTCTTTTTCTTTTGTACTATACCCAAAAAAAAAAAAATTTGAAAGTGTGTGTGTGTTTGGGTGTCCTTGCCTTGCTGGATGTGCGCCCACGCTGTCTGGTAAGATCCTCTCTCTCATTTTACTATCTAATGTATAATTGCTTACATTGAGGATAATGTTATATTCCAGTTTGGGGGGTGAGGGTATTTGTAATAACCATTCATGTTTGTACTTGCTGCACTTGATTGCACCACTTCACTTAATGTTTACTTTGTGCCAGTATGGTAATGATATGAGCATATGTTAATTGGGGAACATAGTGGGCTTGTATGAAAAGGGTTTATTTGGTAAATACTCACATGTGATGTTTGCACTAGGATAGTTGTGTGTGTTAGTGGTATTAGTATACTTGTCATGAGTATGCCTTAATTCACATGAACACACTATCATAGCAGTGACCTCTTTATTATAATCCCTGGTGTACATCATTGATAATGGCTAAGGTTGCAGAAAAGAATAAATGAGTAGCCAAGATTCTTGTTAAAAAAAAAAAACTTGACTTGTTTGGGTTCGTAGCCTCTTTAACTCGAGTTACTAAGCCCATAGGGGTGTCTCTACACCTAGCGCCCTAAAACCATCTGGTTTAGGAGTCATTGGCCCAATACTTGCTATATGGGTTAATTAGAAAGCCTAAGGGACCTAGACATTGCACAGTTAAGGAAAAATAAGAATGACTTGTTCGGATTCGTAGCATTTTCAGCTCGAGTTATGAAGCCCGTAGGGGTGTCTCTACACCTAGTGCCCTAAAACCGTCTGGTTTGGGAGTCATTGGCCCAATACTTGTTACATGGGTTTACTAGAAAGCTTAATGGATCAGGACATTGCACAGTCTTTCAAAAAAAAAAAAAATGAGAATCTTGGTTGCAACAGTTTAGTTTTTCTGTATATGTTGAGTGTTATTATGAGTTATACTAGGCTATTATAGTGGACAGTAACTAATATGGAGATTGCACTATACAACGAAGGTACTAATGATGTGTCTACTAGCATTCACAAGTACATGAGATTTTACTTTTGTATAAATTGAATTGTGGTTTTAGCTCAATAGATTCCTTTATACTTGTCCATTGTGCCTTCAATGACTCGTCATGTCTTAATATGATACTGTAGTGGCACATAAGTTGGTTGTTGTGTGGAGTAGTGTGGTTAATTGTTGTTGAGCAGATATGAAAATGTTAATGCTTGTGGGTATCATTTCTGAAAACCCTCACGAGACTATACTCATCCACTTGGGGTAACCTTGTGATTTAAAGGCTTGTTGCATATGCTAAATGCAATCGTGATCCCTACGGAAATGGCTAAGAGTATTTTACTTTTCTTATTTCTTTTGTTTTACTTGAGGACTAGCAAAATGTAAGTTGGGGGGTGTGATGTAGGCCGAAAGGTACCACATTAAGGCCACTTAAGTTACATTTTTAGTTTTTCAATTTTGTTTATTTGGTGAAGAAGATGTGTTTCGTGCACTTGTACAGATTTGACAAGAAATATGAAAATTCAATCAAAACAGGCGCGAAAGCAGATCTGCTGTGCAAGAAGTGAAGAATCCAAGCTAGCCAGACCACCGCACGTACGGCCAAGCTTCACCGCACGTACGGCCCACATGGGCGCTCGAGCAACCCACCTAGGGATGCGTGCATGAAATTTTTGGTCTGTTTTGCTGAGAATAAAATAAAGAAAAATAGCCAAGCCTAGGGTTTGAAAATTAATTTAGAGAAAAGGGAGGCTAGGGTTCTAAAGAGGTGACATTCTCCTAAAGCTTGACACACACTTCTATAGGGGTTTCTTCCTCATCTTCTTCCTCTTCTCACTCCTCCATGAGTGACTAGTCGTCTTTTCTAGGGTTTTGATGAAACCCTAGCCATGTAATAGGATTTTTCATAAGCTTTAATTGTGAATTGGTTTGAATGGATGTATGGATGATTTATAAGTTTTTAATAATTATTTCTTTCATCTCTTCAAGCATTTTACTCTCTGTGATTGTTTAATGCTTTCTATACATTGGTTTTCTTTGTGTTTGTATTCAAAGTACGAGACGAGTCATGCTATAAGAGACGGGTTATTTTGCTACCATAGTTTAGAGTAAACGCCTCGTACTACTCGAGATGATTCGTGCTTGTACGTTGAATGCGACAACTCTCTTGGTCAATATTTCAAACTTGTAGTTGTGAAATATTGGGTAGTTCAAACTAGATTGCGATTAATGGCCAATGTTAAGTCTCATTCATGTGGTTAGTGGTGAATTTTCTGCCTTAGGATTTTTCCCAAAAATTAATATCTCAAACCCTAATTTTGATTGTCAATATAATTCTTCAATTTCGTTTAATTGTTGTTTAGTTATAAAATCAATCTTAGCTTTTTAATCAAAATTAATTTAGGAATAGCGATTGAATCAATCTAGTTTCACATTTGTCCGTGTGGATCAATACCTGGACTTGCCATTATTCTAAAAGAATTTGGTATAGTTTAGTAATTTAATTTTGGTGTGTTCAACGACTCATCAGTACATATCTCAGACCAAAGGCATATGGATTATACGGCACATCGGCCAATGCTATGATGCCTTTCCAGCCACTTCTTCCAAGTCCCATTCGTGGCACATGTTGTAGTTTATTCATGGCATAGATTGATTGGACGCTGACATACATGCCCTCATCAGTGGCCAATATGGTCTACACTACCTAGGCCTCAGCCAGCGTAAACCTTGAAAGGAATACATCCTCCTCGCCATGAGTGATTTCCAGCACTGGTGTAGTTACCTCTAGCGGGGGATGAATGGATGAATTCCCGAAAACAATCGCCACTCCCTTCCCGTGGAGGTATTTCAACATTTGGTGAAGGGTGGAAGAGACAACTTTCACCAGATGTAACCAGGGTCTCCCTAGCAGTAAGTTGAAGGTGGCCGGGACATCCAAGACATGGAACTCGATATCCTGCTGAGCCGGACCTACTTGGACTCTGATTTGCGCCGTGCCCATAACTTCCCTGCTGGTATTATCATATGCTCGAATTACTTGGGCTGTGGGCACAAAGTTTGCCAGTCTAAGGCCGATGGCATAATGTACGAGAAGGACAGACATTGATAGTTGAACTGGTGTCTATCGACACCACTGGTACCCATTTTTCCCTACACTCAACAGATTTGTACATGGGTTTGTTATGAGCTGAGCCTTCTGGCGGCAGTTCTTTGTCAGACAAGGTTAAGGTTGGCCCGGCATCACCTGGGAAGACCAATCCCACAAGCTGTTTAGGGGTAGTGTCAATGGACAATTTGGCTTTGTCCATTGCTGACAGCACTACCTATCGATGCACCCGAGAGGCCATGAGAAGACCCCAAATTGAAATGTCAACTTGGATTAAAGGGATTAAACCATTATACATGACATCTCAATCTCATGCTTTAAACAAACAATTTGTTTGAACCACTTTCAAAGAAAAACAAAAACCAAGAAAGGAGGGAGGTTGCAGAGGTGATTAAGAGTGATCACAAGTATGGAAAACCATAAATAAATGCAATCAACTCAAATAAGAAGGTGTCTAAGGCCTAAAACATCAAACTCATGAGGATAATTCCACTATGAGCATGCAAAACAAAGCTCAAATACAACTATCAACCAAAAATAGTGCTAAAGCAGTCTAAAATAAGTCCTAAAACATGCTGGAATTAAGACCAAAATAGCTAGATTAATATGTTAAAACATAACAAAAGCTAGGCTAGTAAGTAAAACAGAAGGAGGGGAGGCTAACCCCTCTAATTTTGGACTCAAAACATGATTTTAGTCACTGAAATAACTCTGAAAATCAGTGTTTAAAAGCTCAAAAAAAATAGTAGAAGGATGGGAAACACAAGGGAAAAGGCCTTCAAAATAAGGTGCAAAAAAGGGTGAACCACCCCTCAACCTCTAACGGCCTTAAAACCCAAGCTTCAGCCCAAAAATACGGAGTTTTTATAGCCTAAAAACAGTTGGAAAACAATAAGAATAATAGCAAATAAAACAAAGCAACAAGCAAAGTTTTATACCTCTTGAAGAGAAGACCAATTCTAGGCAACAAATCAAGACAACACACCTTTCAAGAGCTCAAACCAAGCTCAAACGTACTTTAACTCAAAGATGAGAAGGTTTGGTTAAGAGTGCATAAGCAAAGGTTAAGGATATGTAGGCTAAAGTGTAGGAATTTGGAAGAGAGAGAGAGAAAGAGAATTGTAAAAAGAGAGAAAAAATTTTGTTCTAAAATTCTTCTAACCTTCAAACATGAGAGGGAGGCCCTCTATATATAGAAAACATGAATTCCCCTCAAGAACATCCAGCCGTACACGTGGGAGCAGATGCAAGCATATGTGCAAACAACTAGCACAACTGTCACAAAATATCTACAAAACACAATGGTGGTTGGCCGGCCATCACTAGTGGCCGGCAGTCCACATCAGTGGCCAGCAACCAAGAGTGATGGCTGGCAGCCCAAAAAGGTAGCCGGTAGGCCACCAGAAACTGCAGGCTTGAAAAACCAAGGTTTGGTCCAAGAATGAGAAAACAGGGGTGCAGGGTTTGAAAGGCTCAAAGTTATGGCATTCAGCTAAGGACTTTGAGCACTTGACAAGCAAATAAATTCATCATCGGGTGTGCATGCGATGACGTCCAAGTCGTCAGGGCCGTCAAAAATAAGTGTCTACATATCCATAAAATTATTCATTAAAAAATCAGTGCACGAATATCCATAAAAGCATCCATAAAATCTGTCATTGTTTGCATCTTTTAATCAAACATGTTATCACAATTAATCTATATCGATAGTTTCGGTAGTTACTACATCAGGGCTGACAAGAGTATGGAATTGATGAATACAATTTGATTTAACCAATATCTTTTTGTTTCAATGTAATCAATATCTCTTTTGGTCGCATCGTACTCTTTGACATGTCAACTAATAAGGATGTTTCCTCCTTAGATAATCTGCAGCAAATTAGTGCCCTTCAAGATGTTCAGTAGACAGATGATTCTACGCGTCGCATAAGACATGCAATATCCACTCATCATTTGTAGGTAGTTTTTCCCCCTTAATAGAAATGGATATCCACATTTTTTAGAACCTGTCAATCTCAATCGTTCCCCCTTGATCTTCTTGTTGTCTCTATAGTAACCACTTCTTTCACAAGCAAGTGTAAGTCTTGATTTTCTGCAATTACCTCCCACATCTGATGTCTTTATAGCAATGAAAAATATAATCTTCTTCCCAACATTAGAAGCCCATTTAATTAATTCTTGATGACTACTAAAAATCTAAACATAATAAATAAATTTATATGTCAAATTATTAACAAAACTCAATAAAAATTAAAAATAAGAAAAAATTGTATTCGTAAAAACACTTAACAAATCTCGTCTATAAGGAATTCATTACTGAAATTCACTAATAATGCAATACTTGCGTTGTTGCAATGAGTATAAGTATAATCCTTCCAAGCAAAAATAAAAAATAAAAAATAAAAAAAAATGAAATTGAAAATATATGATAATGAATAGCCGAACAAATTTTAAAAATCGGCCTTAAGTTACCGGAAATGTATCTTTTATTCGGCATTTGGTTATCAGACTTATATTTTTTGTTCGATAATGTGATGGCGGATTATTTTATTTTGTTCGATTTTGAAACACCAAACAAAAGTCAAAGAACAATCTAGAAAAACGAAACAAAAGCTTACAAAACAAATTAAAAAAACTCACAATTTCACTTTTCTACACAACCATTTCTTTATCCATTGCTTTCTTTGATAATCAAAACACTAGGATTCTCACTTTTTGAAAAGAGATGTGTAAGAGAAAAGAAAAATTGAGAAATGAAAAAGAAGGGTAGGGATTAAAGACCAAGGGGTGTAAGGAGATAATAAAATATATTTAATTTTAGTGTTTTGTCTTTAAAAGTAATTTTACACATGGATAAAATTGGAAGGAAAAAAAAAAGAAAAAAAAAGCTCATATAGAGGGTATAAAGAGGTAAAGTAGTGGTATAAATAGAGTCACCCATTTTATTATCCAATGCAAATCAAATAATGGATAAGAGGATAATTTATCCTACTAATCCAATTGGATAGTGAATACCACACTAATTTGATGGAATTATTAATACCTTTACTATTAGTCTTGTAAATCAAACATAGCCTTAAAGTATAACTTATTTGTATTTTATTCATATGAATTTTAAAATTCAACCATTAATCCTCTTAAAATATTATCAAATTACGATTAATCTTTTTTGTTAGAATTCTATTATAATTTTTTACAAAAAATCAGATTATATATAAAGTACATGACACATTGTAATAATCTCGATCTGTAATTAACTACTAATCCATAATTAAGAAGGTTAACTAAGTATTTAGAATGAAATTATGTGTTGATTGTGTATTTTGTATGCTATTTGACTTTCTATCTGTTATTCATAGAAATATCGGTCTGAAATTCTAGTCTGATCTGAAAATTTAAAGCCTTATCAGCATCCGAAACTGAAATTGGTTATATGAATATGTTATTTGAAATATTGAAAACATTTTGGCAATTTTAATTAAAAATTGATTCAGTTGAATAAATTAAGATGTATTTAATTGATTTAATATTCCAATTATTGTAAAAAGTCACTCTAACTATAAATATGAACCATAAGCTCATTTGGACGGATATGGACGCATCTTAATTGTATTACATGGAATACTACAATTGAAGCAACCTGATCAATAAACATTAGAAATTCAAATATGTTTAAATTGATGTCTTTAATTAGTAGGAGATAAACATTTGTAAAATTAACGTTATGTTTGGATTTTAAATTTATAAAATTAAAAAGAAAAAATAAAAACTTGTGTATATCATTTACAAATCTCTTTTCTTTCTTTCTTTTTTTTTTCTTTCTTTTTGCTTTACATCCATAAGTAGGAAATCGAAACAGAGCATAAAGATTAAGAAAATTAAAACTTAAAAAGAGCACTTTCCCTGTCTTTTAAGCCATAGGCATCCACCAACAAAACCTCCAGAGTTCCTTTTGCCATCTCTCTCTCTCTCTCTCTCTCTCTCTCTCTCTCTCTCTCTCTCTCTCTCTCTCTCTCTCTCTCAGAGACTTACATTATGCTTGGGAACTTAGGAAAGAAAAGAAAAGAAATGATTACTTAAGTTATAAGAGAAAAGAAAAGAAAATAAAAGATTGTGATTTCTCTCATTTTTGTTTGGATAAGGAAGAAATAAAGGAAAAGAAATGATTGTGATTTCTCTCATTTTTATTTGGTTAGATTTCATTAAGAAAAAAGAAAAGAAATTATTTTACGTTATATTACCAAAATAACCTTTTTATATTTTCAATCATTTTATTTCTTTTATTTTTATTGGGACAAAATTGGTATTATGAAAATAGTAGTTTCTTTTATCTCCCAATCTCTCCACTTTTGGAAAAATTGAAAATAAGGCTTATAAGATAAATGAGTTTCTCTCTATTTCTCTCCATTTCTTCTTATTTCTCTCCACTTAGATTATCCAAATAAATAAGAAAAATATATATTTCTCCATTTCTTTTCTTTTCTCTCCAAATCACTCAATCCAAAAAGAGCGTTAGAATGTTGATTCAACTCTTGAAGGAAATTGTATTTGTAATTGCATTGGCCACTTCCTTCAAAACTCTTACGAGTTGAGTTATTTAATTCTTATTCTTATTCTTTTTCTTATTACTTGCTGTGAGTTTGGATTGTCTACATTTGGCTGCTTTTAAAGCACATCGAGGTTGCCAATGAGGAGGCTATAGCTAGAGGCAAGCTGGTCTTTTCACATCAAATTTCAGACTAGAATTTCAAGAATTCCTAAATATATTCATTAATCTCACTCCCTCTACGCCCGCACTTACAAAAGTTTTTTAAAAAAGCACAGCTTCTCTGGAATCTCCTTCTCCTAACTATAGACCTTATTTTGATAATTTAATTCATTAATTTTTTTTTTTTTGTTTGTTATTCTCATGTATATTTAAAAAAAATCATATTTATTTGATAATTGTAACCACATGTTCTAATTCTATTTCTCCTCAAAAAACTGGATAGTTTGTTTTCAAAATTATATTTGTCATCTAAAAATCTAATTCCTTTTATGATTGATGTGGCCTTGTTTGGAAGTTGAAATTTTAATAAAAAAATCAAAAAGTTACTACAAATTTTACACACATTTTCATAAAAAATCAAAAAATCACTAAAAAATTAATTCCGAAACCAATCTAGACAAAAAATAAGAGATCAAATCATCAGCCGGGACTCTTTTCATAATATTCAAATGTTATTATCTTTGTTAATGTATATATGGTATATATTCCTACATATATTAGATATTGATTTCCTAGATATATTAGGTATTACATAGTTAGGTCTTTTATAGGATATTCTTTCTTATAGTTAGATTTCTAGTAAGATACTTTTTCTCAACCTAAATATAGGCCTTCTATTATATAGGACAAAACATTCAATACAATTTCTTCAATACAATACATATTATTTCTCTCTCTCACTCTCTTTACTATTCTAACATAGTATCAAGTTAGATTAAGTACTTAGTAATTTCGCTTTACTGGCGGGCAGTAGCCTTGCCTTAGCCGCCCGCCAGACTTCAACTCATTCCGCTACCATATTTTCTTTTCAGTATCGCTTCATGGTGATCTCTTCCTCTATCCGTTAGTTTATTTCTACCCTAAATATCTCTATCATATACTCAATATTTTGCAATTTTTTTTTCAACCTCAAATAGGTTTCTATCTTCAAACCTATTTGAGTTTGAGGGGGGTATTATACCTATATCATGGTGAGCATGGTTATACACCATGCGAACCACCTAAGCCGTCTCCTTTTGGCACACCACCCAAGCCGCCTCCCTTTGGCGCACCACCCAATCCGCCCCCTCTAGCGCACAATCCAAGTTGCCCCCTCTAGCGCACAACCCAAACCGCCCCCTTTGGCGCACAACCCAAACCGTCCCCTAGCGCACTTTGTTATCTGTTGCCATCATTGTTCGGCATCACGTCATAAATTGTGTGTGCCACGCTTGTTGGTTCAACATCCAATTTTCTACATCGGTCCAGTATGACCCCTTTAAACTGTCCCGACAATAATTCCAGTTAGCTCTTACATCGGTTCGACATGACCCCTTTAAATTGTCCCGACATTGATTTCGGTTAGCTCCTACATCGGTCTGGCATGACCCCTTTAAATTGTCCCAACATTGATTTCGGTTAGCTCCTACACCGGTCCGGCATGACCTCTTAAAACTGTCTTGGCATTAATTCTAGCCAGTTTCTACAAAGGTCCGACACGACCATAAACTGTCTCTCGGTATTAGTTCCAACCAGTTTCTATATCAGTTCGGCATGACCTTGAATTGTCCTGGCATTAGTTTCAACCAGCTCCTATAATGGCCTGACATGACCATAAACTGTCTTCCGGCTTTAGTTCCGGCCTCTGATCCCTACAATGATCCGACACGACCATAAACTGTCTCCCGACTTTAGTTCCGGCCTCTGATCTATTTCAAGTGCCCTTGCGCTCCCGTTCGGATTTTGCAATCTATTTGTCTTTTATTTTATTTAGTTTTATTTCATGTTTTAGTTTCTCTCTCTAAACTCAAGATGTTTATCCTCATTGAGTTTGAAATGGGATGTTAATGTATATATGGCATATATTTCTACATATATTAGGTATTGATTTCCTAGATATATTAGGTATTGCCATAGTTAGGTCTCTTATAAATCATAGTTAGATTTTTAGTAGGATACTCTTTCCCAGCCTATATGGTATATGACAAAACATTCAATACAATTTGTTAGGTTTTTATTAGTAGCAATCCCGTTTGACAAAACTCCTTTGAGTTGTACTTGTTTTCGCACTTTTATTTTAGTGAGGCTATGAGATTATTAGATGCAAATCCAACCCGAATCGTACTTTGCAGAGAAGTTTGTGGTGTTTAATTCTTTCAAGATTGTCACTTCGCTGATTATGACGGGGATCGAGTTGCCCAGTCAGCTCGCAGGGGTCCATGGGGCAGCGCCCCTTGGCGGGTCCGGGGCAACACCACGACGAGGTCGAGAGGCAGCGCCCCCGAAGCAAAATGCAAAAATACATTCAAAGTTGCTTGTCCGCTCGAGCGGACATTCCCTCGCTCGAGCGGAGAATACTGGGTTTCAGAAGTTTGTTTGCCTGCAAAAATACTGGATGTTGTTTTTTCCCGCTCGAGCGGAACTTTCCGCCCTCGAGCGTAGGTCCGCTCGAGCGGCCAATCTGACGCTCGAGCGGAGATCGCGAGACAATTTTCTATAAATACGTGTTTCAGTCAAAATCTAGGATTTGTTCTCCAGATCTTCTTCTTGGGTTCTAGGGTTTATATCTGGGGATATTTTACTAGTTTTCTTTGATGTTTTGATTGAGTATTCAACTCATGGTTTAAAGAGTATACATCAAAGGATTATTTGTTTGTTCTACACAAAAGAGAGAGTTGTTCTTCGGTGGATTCTGAAGAATTCAAACCTGAAGGTTTCGTGGATTCTGGAGTGGCTCATTGTCAAGAAAATTTCGAGGTGAAAACGGGGTTGGAAGAGGCACATAGGGGTTGGTTCAATTCGGGCGTGGATTCGCTAGGTAATTGAGAGTATACCTGTGTAATTCCTTTATGTCTTTTTAGTGGATTGCTTTGTGGCTTTTGCCCGTGATTTTTTTATCACAATTGGAGGTGTCCAATTGTGATTTTTCCACGTAAAATCGTTGTATCGATTTGTCTTGATTGTTTGATTAGGATTGTTATATACTGCTTAAAATTGATACATAATCACAAATCAACATCTAGGGAATTTCTAGATTTTTCACAATTTATTCAATACAATACATATTATTTTTCTCTCTCTTTCTCTACTATTCTAACAATCTTACATAATAGGTGTGTAGAAAGAAATTAAAAGGGTTGTGTTTCCAAGATAATGACCCAACGTGCCATTCCTTAGGATGTTGTGATTGGTTACTTTAATTGAAAAGAAGTAGTAGCAACTGCAGAGGAACCTAGCCCCATTCTAAAGTTTTTCTGCCAAACCTACTCCAACGTTCATATGCTGAAACGTTAAAGTCTTACACGTAAGTCCCAAGAAAAAAGAAAAAAAAAAAGAGTGGTGGCTGGTTTAGTGGGAAAGACCATTTTATTTATAGGTTTTTTTTAATTCATTTATATTCATCTTTATAGAGTTGGGTGGGGAAAAAAAATTTATACAACTGATATCATTTAGTAGAATTTAAGACTTGATTTGGTTTGATTTATATTCATCTTTATACATTTAGCCACTATATATAAGGTGTGTATCATATATATTATGTGTTTTTGTGGTAAATATTATATAATTTTTAAGTAAAATTACGATAATTTATGGTTCAAAAATGATGCTACACATTTTGTATTAATATTACACATTTTTGTGATAAGGTTTATCATTTTTTTATCCAAATATTTTCTAACAAAACAAATGTGTATCATTATCACAAAAATGCCAAAAAATTGTAACTTCATTTCTGAACTACAAATTGTGATAATTTTATCAGAAAAAATATATAATATTTACTACAAAAAATACGTAACATAACTACAAAAATGTATAGCAAATGTGTATATGATACACATATTTTGAAGGGTGTGTACCATAACATTACCCTAAAATTGGTGGAACACATCTCTGTGTATATGATTATTTCATTTCAAAAAAATAATATATAAATTGTATGATTAAATTCAAAATTTAAAATTTAAAATGAATTTGGGTGTAAGTGGCACATGGTGTGCAACCTTGAGGGTTGCACACTTAAGAAAAGTCTTTGGAAAAAAAAAAAAAGCCTGTGTAACTGCTAGGGGAACATTTTGAAAAAATTCAAAAAATGATATATCAACACCAACTAGGTACTTGTCTTTACAGTATGGGTAAATTACACTGACATTTCCTTAGGTTTGGTCCAATTTACTCTCTGACGTTTTAAAAATTATATTTTTATTCCTGTGATTAATAATCTCATTTCATAAACCCCTCTATTTATATAAAAGGTAACAACTCCTAATAGAAAAATATAAGAAATTACATTTTAAAAAAAAAGTAAAGCAAAGAAAAAAAAAAAAAAAGAGTAAAAGAAATCAAAAAAAGAGAGAGTGCATGAGTTTATTATCTTTATTCCATCTAAATAATTACAATGATAAGGGGGTTAGTGTAATTTCTCAAATGTCGGGATGATACGTATTAAATCTAAATCTCAAGGAGTATAAGTGTAATTTACCCTTATAGTATAGATAGATAAATATAAAAGCTATGGAATACAAATAATATATATATATATATATATATGGACAAAAGAGATTGACCTCCTTGGCTTTGTTTAAGGTGTAATATATAAGTACACTTTTTATCTTTTTTGGGTTAAATGATTTTTCAATTTTTTTACACATTTTTTCATATAAAGTTAAAAAATACTTTTGTAAATTTTATAATTTTGACACGATTACAAAAAAAGTTTTCTTTTTAATAAAGTTGAAGGACCTAGAATTAATATTGATGATGTGAAGCCACAAAAATAAATAAGATAAAACATATATTTTAGTGTAAAAGAAATGATAATATTATTTTTTAATCCATATAATGAATAAATTATTAATAAAAATACGTCCCAATATAATTATGTCAATTTTATAAAAATTCGTATATTTTTTGTAAACCTCGAAGACGGTAGTGTAATTTATCCTATACATTTAATCTTGAAACTCATCCATAATACAATCACAACGTAGGACTCTAATGTTAAGATTTGCTTGGTCTTTGTTTTAGTAATAAATATAATCACAACGGTAGGGAATTTGGGATGCTGCTGCGCGGGGTGCGGAACAGCATTTGTTGTTAATCCGAACCGTTCATATTTTAAAATACATAAAATAAAACATGTTTGTAAAATATCAAATTAATTGGATATCGTTTACCTATTCATCGACTTACATTTGTATTTATTTTAATATTTTAAATTACAATTATTATTTATTTTTGTAGATAAAAATGTGAGTGGACGAATAGGTAAACGATATTCGATTAATTTGATTTTTTCATAAACATATTCTACCTGATGTATTCTAAAATATGAACAATTTATATTATGAAAATAAACTCCGAAATGAATCCATTTCGTCACACAACAAATGTTGCTGCGCGGAAGCACTCCGCGCAGCAGCATCTCCAATCCCCAACGCATAGGACTCTAATGTTAAGATTTGCTTGGTCTTTGTTTTAGTAATTAACATAATCACAACGTAGGACTCTAATGTTTGAGATTTGCTTGGTCTTTATTTTAGGCCAAGTTTGAAAAGTTGTCAAAAAATTAAAAAATCAAAAAATTATTCAAAAAATTAAAAAGTTATCACTATTTACTAAAAGTTAAAAATTACGGCGGCATAACTTTCAATCTTAATTTTTCCATACACACTAATTTATATAATTTTTTAATACACATTTTTTCATAAAAAGTCAAAAAATTAATCCAAACAACCATATTTTTTTCCTCAACTTTTTAGTATAAAAAGACAAAAAGTACACTTATTTATGATACCTCAAACAACCCCTAAGATAAAGAATAAAACTCTAATGTTAAGATTTGCTTGGTCTTTGTTTTAGTAATAAAGAATAAAAACAAGTTGTCAAACAAAAAAGATGATGCAAATGCATCTAGGAGTGGTTACGGGGTGGTTATTTTTCTTCCTTACCCATTTAGATTATAAAACTTGGCATCATAATTAATATAGTAACCTTTTTTATTTTTTTAGAATATATTATTTTAATAATTTTTTGACATTTTATGAAAAGATATATAAAAAAGTAGAGAAAGTGATATTACAACTTATAATGATTTTTTGACTTTTTAAGTAAAATATTTAGTCTCCAAATGAGTACTACATTTGAACTTTGAATTACTGTGGGAAAAAATATGAAAAAAAATAAATAAAAGTAAAAGAATTATAAGACAGTTAAAAATGGGAAAAAATTTTCCAAAAGTTGGGTGCGCAACTTTTGTTGTAATTTTATTGCACAGAAAAAATTACACCTCATATATTTATAATTATTTTTAGTCTTTTTTACTGAATTATAATTTCTACCCAAAAAACTAACTTCCACTTCTTTTTCTTCTCTTTTTTTCTTTTCTTTTTCCTCCACAAATTCAAGATTAGAACATAGTTTTATAAAATATAATTTCATACGCAATTTTTTTGTAAAAAAAATAAAAATAAAGATTTGATAGAGTCAAATTAGCACCCCTAAGATAATTCAAGTGCATCACCTGCTAGCCAGGTCTTGATGGTCTACCACGATTTGGGTCAATTTTGGAGGAAGAATATCAACCAAATAACTCTTGCCGAATTGAAATTTTTTTAACCCATTGCTAACTCGCTATCTTCAAAATGGATAGATTACTTAAATATTTTAATGGTTTCAAACTAGTAGTTTGTGCAGATTTAAAAAAAAAAAAAAAAAAAAAAATTAGAATGAGAAAAAATATTAGTCAACAAGCAATTTTAAATATATTTTAAATTTCATCAAAAAAAAATTATTATTTCAACACAAAATTCACAAGTTAATATGTGATGAAAATTAGAAGTATGTGTCATCTGATTAATGGGTTACTAAAGTTAGGAGAAATTGTTGGAAAATAATGATTTTCGGCAATTTTAATTCAAAATTAAAATGAGACCTAACCGTCGGTTGAGGTAGGTCTGAGTGGTATTATATTCTCTCAAGTGAGAAGATTATAATATAAAAATAATGAGCCGAAACCATTGAATTATGAATGAGAATTGTCTCATCAAGTGGGCATCAATAAAGTTAGGCTTAGATTTTGACTTGGTCTTAGTTTGGATTGGGCCTAGACTTGTACTTGTGCTTGTGCATGTGTTGGGTTTGGTCTTGAACTTAGACTTTGACTTAATCTTAAGCTTGGGCTGAACTATGTTGTGTTGGACTTAGTTTGTGCATGTGTTTGAGAATTGGATTTGGATCAGGTTGTGACATAACATTAGTATCCATTTTGTGACCCATCTAATTGGTTTATTCAAACATCATTATATATATATATATTTGTATATATTAAGTACATGGGAGGTTTAAACCTTTGTAACTCTCATCTTTTGATAATGGAGTTGATGACCATATTAGTGGCCATAAGTTTTCAACCTTTGTAACTCTAGCCCTAATGGCCTTAGTTAATGGCATTTGATGGCCCTATTTATGTATAGTCTTCATGACTAAGGATTTCCCTAGTTGTATAAATAGAGGTCCTTCTCCTCCAACTTAAAAAGAAGTTTTTTAGAGAAATGTTTTATAGAAAATGGAGATAGTGTTTTGAGATAAAAAGTTAGAGATGTTTGTTTTACACCAAAGAAAAATTTTCCTATTTTCTTTTGCTAGCACCTTCTTTGGTTCTTGTTAGAGAGAGTGCAACCATTGTCAAGTTTATCGAAGTTATTCAGAAGGTGTTTCTGCATTGCTGGCGTACCTCCAGCACCCACCGGGAGGCCGTGAATCTGTTTTAAGGAAATTATGGTATCACACAGGTTTCGGTTTGCATCCTTTATCTTTTGTTCTTCAAAGTTTAAAATTTAAATAATTTCTCTTATATGATTTTATATGTCCATTTGAATCCATCTTGTAATATATTCCATGGTGTAATTTGGTTCATTCTTATGTTTTTTTTAGTTCTATAGTTTATTGTATATATCATTCTTTAATAATAAAAATAATAATAATAATAATTGTTTTGTCATTTTTATTTAATTCATTTTATATATTTTTTTTCTATTTTTATGGAAAAATACTAACAATCTTAAAATAGAGTTTTATAAATAGTTTTTGAAAAAACAATTTAGTTTCTTTTTAAATTTATTCTAGTAACTCTTAGAATTAAAATTAATTTAATTGCCTAGAGTTATTGGATTGTTTTGAATTGTTTATTTCTAATAATTTATTCATGCAATTTATTTTATGTTAATTCGTTATTATTGCATGAGTTATTTGATTGTTAATGTTTAAGTTGGTAAGAGTTTATAAAAATAAGAATTTTATTATGTAAGATTCTTACTATTTGATTTGATTTGTTTGTTATTTGTTTTCTTTTGTAACTAATTTTCTTTATAGGTTTACGCAAGCGAGTAAGAAGCATATATCATACATACAAATAAAATAAATTGGAATTAGTAAATTAGACTACTAATTTTTTATTTGAGCAGAATTACCTTTGTGTCGAATAAGGAATAATATTGGACTTTCGGAATTTTAGTGAATTTAATTATTCACTTTATAGCTCAGTTTGATTTCGGATTTATTCCATATGTTGTTTTGAAAGTGTGGTGATAATTTTGATTTAATTTGATTAATTAAATTCTGGAAAAAACAAAATGATGGTTTTGAAAATGTTAAGAGATTCAGCTAGTCAAGAGGTTTGTGACAATACAATCTCCAAGCAGGTTTGTTTTAGGAGAAAATTTAGTAAAGCAGTTTCGATTTTTTTTCTATATAATGGTCTTATTTCTGAGTTTGCTTATGATTATATTGTATTATAAGATGGATGGATCCTAAGAGAGAATTAGTGCATGGTGGAATAATTTTGCATTATAATTCTATTAATTAATTATTGTTTCGGTTGTGAGTTTTTCCATGTCTTGATGTGTATAATCAAGTGAATTACTCCAAACATTATTGTGTATTGTTGTAGTTTAACTCTATTGTTATATATATTTTATATATATTTGCTCATAGTTGCATGGTTGGATTGTCAACATTATGACCATAATATTCCTATATCTATAATTGATTTAATAGCCATGCAACTCATGACATTCTTGTAACTGCAATGCATCTATAGCCTTTAGATTACACATTGCGAGTTATAGCTGAAATTACTTGTGTAAATTCACTTTATTGGTTCATTAACTCATCTTGTATTCAAGTGTGCATATGAACAGTGAGCATGGAGATTTAGCAGCAACGAGAATAGAGTTTTGTAATGTGTTTTATACAAAATAAGCATTACAAGTGGAGAAGTGTGTTTTGGCTAAATAGACGATTCCAAATGCAACCATGAACTCCGTTTTGCAGATTTAGAAAATTTGTAATTATAATAGTTGTAGTTGCATTTCCATTTTCATTTGTAGTGATTTTAATTTCTAATTTGTAATAGTTTTACCATAGTGAAAGGAAAGGGGGAAGGAAAGAAATTATAAACCTTCAGATTTACAGAAAGTCTTTGGGATTAATTTTATTATTCCCAAAAACTAAGATGGATTTGGTTTCAAAATTTTGTAGTTAGAGGAAATCTTTGGGTTTAAATCTTTTTATTCCCAAAGTGGTAGTAAATCTAGTTTTGAAAAAGTCTTTGGTTATAATCTGATTATTTCTAAAGTGTTATGGGAAAAGAAACCAATTTTTAGCATTAGCTAAAATATTTCTGATTTTTATTTAGAAATAATGGGCTCAGTTCCTGGAGTACTGGTTAACTTTTATAAGTGGTGTAATTCTGATTGCAATTTTTAATTGCTTATAAGTTTTGTAAACTTAGTTTGTTTTAACCTAGTTTATTCTCTGGAAACTTAATTCTAAATTTGTTTCTCATGGACTAGGAGTTAATATACTCTTAAAAGTTTTGTCTAAGGTTAACAGCGTCTTAAATGGGATCGGTGTGACCCTTCCAGTCTTCTTGGAAACGTTCCTAACCATGTTCGATTCTAGGATAAGTAGTGGGATCAGTTTTGAATTAAATTTCAGACTATGAGATTTTCTAGTGTTAAGTTTAGTTTCTGAAAAGACAAAATAGTGAAATTCTATAGTGATTTTTCATAAATGGCTTCAAGAGGTGACAACAAAAAATATTGTTCCACCGTTCTTAAAGGAAGATCTAGAGAGATCAAGTGTGATTAGAGAAAATCATAAGAATGCACGATAATATCTTTGAATGAATCAAAGGCAATTAGTATGTTAACCTTGTGTCAATTATAGCACGTATGATTGCTATGTGACTTTGTTTAAAAGCAAAGATGAGAAAACACATTAGGGTGGGTAAATATATTTTTTGAATTTTTAAATTCTAAATATATATTTTTAAATTGGTGGCTCCTAGTGAGTACAAGATCACTAATCACAGAGATAGAAAACTGATGGTTCCTAGGAGTTGTTAGACCATTGGCTATACAGTTATGATATTATGATTCCTAGTAGTAAATAGATTACTGATCATATGTTAAGACATGATAATTCCTAGTAGTAAAAGATTCTACTGATCATATGTCAAGACATAATGATTCCTAGTAATGAAATGGTCTACTGATCCTATGTTAAGACATTGTGATTCTTAATAGTGGAGTGACTACTGATCACATATCAAAACATTATGATTCTTAGTAGTAGAAAGTCTATTGACCATATGTTAAGAAATTAGTGATTCCTAGTGATAAAACTACTGGTCATGTTATAAAGTTCCGAAAAGTAGACTATTGAACACTGGATTTGTGTTTCCTAATAGTAAGGCTATTGGCTTTAGAGTGATAGGGTAGACCAAATATGTTTGGGTGCCTTGAATTTGAAAAGGACCTAATTCGATTGATGACGGTCTCAAAATGTATTTTTTATGGCATGATTTTGAGAGTTTCATAATCATTGTGAAACAAGGAATTGTTTAAAGACCTTTTATGAATTTTTGAAAAGGCCAAAAGCCTTCGTATAAATTTTACAAATGTAGTAGTATCATGCAAAAGGTGGTAAAACCTAAACCTAATAGGGTTAGAATAAGCCTAAAAATTCGTTAACTTTGTATTCAACAGTTATGCACAATATAGTAGTGCATACCGATTTTTTTTGTGGACAAATCTGATATTCAGATTTACACAAGAATATTATCATGAAATTGAGGAAATGGTTTTTATGAGAAAAAAGATAAGCCCAGAAGATGTTAAAAGGATAGGACTTTAAAGTTGTTCTGTCTAATCTTCTTAAACCTATATGGTAACTGTGAAGCTAAAAGCTTCTTTGAAGCTGTGATTTCTTTAGAAAATTTAGCTTTATCTTGCATAGGTAGTATGCCTTGGGATGCAAGTGAATGAAAGTCGATGAGATAGACTTGTTATCAAAGGATATTGGCAAAGAAAATGCTTGGATTACTTTGATACGTGATCACCAATTATCGTGAGTGTAATCGCAATTGTGCGACATCTGGAAATACATCAAGATGGATGTTCAGATAGCTTTCCTATATGAAGAGTTAGTTGAATAAATCTTTAAGGTTTGAATATTTGAAAAGATATTCAATACTACTAAATGGATGTTATATTCTAAGTTTGATATGAAAGATATGGGCTTTGCAGATGTGATTTTGGGTATTAAAATTACTAGAACATCTGGTAGTATTGTACTTTCTCAATCTCATTATATTGATAAAATACTTGAGAAATTTAGTAAATCAGATACAAGTGTGTCGAGGACACTAGTAGACTTATGTCTATATTTGGCCGAGAATAATAGTGAAAGTGTATTTCAACTAGTATATTCTTGGGTTACTGGAAGTCTAAAGTATCTGATGAGTTGTACAAGGCCAGATATAGCCTACTCAGGTAGCAGGCTTAGTAGATACACGAGTAATCCTAATGTTACTCATTGGAAGGGCATTATGCGGGTGTTGGATTATTTACACTACACCTGGGATTATGGATTGCATAACACTTCATATCCAGTTGTACTTGAAAGGTACAAAGGTGCTTACTGGATATCTGATATAAAGACTACAAATCCATTAGTGGATATATTTTCTCTAATTGGAGCTATAACCGTGTCTTGGGGATCTTCTATGCATATGTGTATCATGAGATCAATGATGGAATCGGAATTCAGTTATTCAGATAAAGCTACTGAAATAACTGAATGGCTTTGTTGTTTTCGATATTCCATGTTGATCAAAACTTGTGCTAGCAATTTTGTATACTTTACGACAACTAATCAAGTATTGGTAGGGCACATATAGAAGGTCTAGACATTTTCGTCGAAGACTTAATTCCATACGACAACTACTCTCATGTGTTGTCACTATAAACTATATAAAGTCTAAAGACAATATTGTGGATCCGCTAACCAAAGGGTAAAATTGAGAGTTAGTAAGAAGTCGTTAAGAGGAATGGGGTTAAGGCCTTTAGCGAGTGTTACCGCAATGAAAAACCCTATCTAGATAATTGGAGATCTCAAGATCTAGGTTCAAAGGGATAACCTAATTGCGTGTAATGGGTAAGTCACTGAAGAGGAAAATCCTCTTGGCCATTCTTTTATGCAGTGATATCCTGTAGGGTAAAAGGTTAAGCTAATGTTTTTAATGACCTAAGTGTTGTGAATAGTAAACCGTGGTATAACAAGATACCTTATGTAGGTCACCTATGCAAGTGCGACGTAGGGCCGCTTCTTTAAGAATTGATGAGACCACATTATTTAAAAACACTCACTGAACCAAGCTAGTGTTCCAAGGCCAAACCGGACACACCAGTGAGAACAAGAACAATGGTTGGAATGACTCCTGTGTGAGATCTATTGTCTCGGTTTACACAAACGGAAAAACAATTCAAGACATCACATTCATTGGTCAGCCAGTAAATCCGATAAGCTTTTACTATGAAAGGTTCAAGGTCAACATCTACCTTTTCTGATGTAGGGTTATTTTGTGTACTCTCTCTCCGAGTCATTGATATTAAGCGTTGTTCGTTTTTCTTTATTCAACCAATTTTATTTATGTAGAGGATTGTTGGAAAATAATAATTTTCGGCAACTTTAATGCAAAATTAAAGTGGGACCCAACCGCTAGTTAAGGTGAGTCTAAGTGGTATTGTATTCTCTCAATTGAGAAGATTACAATATAAAAATAATGAGCCGAAACCATTGAGTTGTTGTCATGACCCGAACCCGCCCCTATGGGTTAAGGACATAACCGGCCAGTAATCCTGTGATTACCTACGGCCTCAGACCAAAACAGACATGACTCGTCAAAGTAAAGGAGCCAAACGGAAGCAAAAATTTAAAACTTTGTCCATAGAGCCGTGCTTATATGCACATCAAACAAACCATACTCATATACGTTAATAACCCACATCAAAAGTACAATAGCATAAACTTCTTTACAGACGGATCATTCAAAACTATGTCAACCCGTGAAACTACAAACAAACATATACAAAACTTCGCCAACGTGACAAGGTATAACTACATGACAAAAGGACGAAGATGGGTCTCGTGCGTGAGACGCGAGGGCTGACTTTCCAAAACCTATGTGGATCCACTTTAGGCTTTACTGGGGCTGGGTCTGAACCTCCCTTGGCTCACCTACAAACACATGAATGACGTGAGCGAAAACCCAGTGAATAATATCAAGTAAGGGAAATGCATTGAAACATAATACAACAGCCGGCCTGGGGCCCAATTCATTCATGTCAATTGGCCTTTGGCCTTTTCAAACTTTCATATTAGACTGGCTCTTAGGCCTGTATATCAGACTAGCTCTTAGGCCTTTATATCAAACTGGCTCATAGGCTTTTCAAACTTTCATATCAAACTGGCACATAGGCCTTTCAAACTTTCATGTCAAACTGGCACATAGGCCTTTCAAACTTTCATATCAAACTGGCACATAAGCCTTTCAAACTTTCATATCAAACTATGTCCACTATTCAAATAAATGAACTTTACAAAACTTACATAGAAGTAGCAATTGGACAATAACATATGTCAAATATTACTCACAGTGATCGGCTTGTGGAGTTGCCCTGGAGCTTGACCCTACATGTCATGTAACACATATGGGTCACAATTAGTTCAACCCGTTCTTTAATTCACATATTCCTCTTTAGGCTTTATTCTTATCTCTTTAACTCAATTACAATGCCCAATGCATGCCTAAGAGTGCTTGCAAGTGAAAGAGAACGGAAAATGAAACACAGAACGAACATACAAAATTTCAGAAAACAGGGTCCCCGCTCGAGCGTGGACTCCCCCGCTCGAGCGGACCCTTGAGGCCTGCAAAAGTACTGGATAGGTGAAATTTACGCTCGAGCGTTCATTCTGGCGCTCGAGCGGAAGGCCTCTGAACATGGCTCCCCGCTCGAGCGTGGAATTCCCCGCTCGAGCGGACACCATGTCTGCAAAAGTACTGGGAGCATGAAATTCACGCTCGAGTGGCGGTTTCCCCACTCGAGCGGACATCAAAATTCTGGAAATTCCAGATCAAGTTCTTGAGCCTCACTTCGGTGTTCAAAGGTTCCAAATACATGCTTAAGACTCAAACTTCATATATTTATGCATTAACTTGATACCAATGCCAAACTACATCACAATGGGGCTCAATTTCACAATTTAACACATGCATGGCTCAAATTGACACCAAACGCAATTCTAACATACACATTCATGCATTCAAAGTTCTTATCTTCATAGATTGTACATGCATGTGATGTCTAGCTCCCATTCTCAACTGAGATGATACCAATGGTGGTTATACATGAGTTTTAACTACAAATTCACATGGATTTCATTCAAACTTCAACATAGATTACACAAATTAAGCTCAATCCTGGAAATCTATAACAACTCTTTACATGCATGCTTCTATTAGCTTGAAATCCAACATATACAACTCAATCCCCTCACATTCAAACTAATTCATGCTCTTGGCCATCTATTACACTTGAATTCACAAGATAATGACTAAAAATGCATGAATTACTCACCAAGGAGTTTAGTCTTCACAATCTATGGCAATTCTTGAGCTTAACCTCCAAAATTTCCAAGTTTTAAGCCAAACCCTCAATCTCCTATCCTCTCTTCTTCCAACCGACCCTCTCTTCTCTACCTTGAGTTTATTATCAGTCAAAAATGAGGCTAGGGAGAGAGAGATTGAGTGTTTAAAGCCTTGACAACAAAACCCACTAAGGCCAATATTATAATAATAAAGTAGTTGGGCTCTAATTCATCAATTTAATCGATTTAATCTAACCCGAATCAATTTTTCAATTAAATTTCACCGTAGGCTCTAAAAATTATGTCAGTCACAATGGCGTAATCAATTTCAGGCTCTATGGCCGATAAGACCCTCAATTTAATTTCCAAAGCAGACTATTCGAACAGATACGCCTACGGTGAACAGATAAAACTTCAAAATCACATATATTCACATAATGGCACATAAAATCATGCTAAACACATAATCATATTCAAATTAAGGACCAATTTAGCATATTACGGAACAGGGGTATCACAGTTGTGAATGAGAATTGTTTCATAAAATGGGCATCAATAAAGTTGGGCTTAAATTTAGACTTAGTCTTAGTTTGGACTGGGTCTAGACTTATACTTGTGCTTGTGCTTGTGCATGTGTTGGGTTTAGTCATGGACTTAAACTTAAACTTAATCTTAAGCTTGGGCTAAGTTATGCTGTGTTGGGTTTAACTTGTGCATGTGTTTGAGAATTGGGTTTAGATTAGGTTATGACCCAACATTAGTATCCATTTTGTGGCCCGTCTAATTGGTTTATTCAAATATCATTATATACATATTTATTTGTATATATTAAGCACATGGAAGGTTTAGAGCTTTGTAACTTTCATCTTTTGATAATGGAGTTGATAACCATATTAGTGACCATAGGTTTTCAACCTTTGTAACTCTAACTCTAATGGCTAGAGTTGATAGCCTTGGTTAATGAAATTTGATGTCCCTATTGATGTATAGCGTTCATGGCTAGGGATTTCCCTACTTGGATAAATAGAGGCCTTTTTTCTCCAACTTGAAAAGAAGTTTTTTAGAGAGATTTTTGATGAAAAAGGAGATGGCGTTTTGAGATAAAAAGTTGGAGATATTTATTTTACACCAGAGAAAAATTTTCTTATCTTCTTTTGCTAGCCCCTTCTTTGGTTCTTGTTAGAGAGAGTGCAACCATTGTCAAGTTCGCCGAAGCTATTCAGAAGGTGTTTCTGCATTAGCTGGTTTCGACTGTCGTATCCTATAAGACAGATGCCGGCGTACCTCCAACATCCACCGGGAGGCGATAAATCTGTTTTAAGGAAATTGTGGTATCACACAGGCTTCGGTTTACATCCTTTATCTTTTGTTCTTCAAAGTTTTAAATTTAAATAATTTCTCGTATATTATTTTATATGTTCATTTAAATCCATCTTGTAATATGTTCCATGGTATAATTTAGTTCATTCTTGTGTTTTTTTTAGTTTATTGTATATTTCATTCTTTAATAATAATAAATAATAATAATAATTGTTTTGTCATTTCTCTTTAATTCATTTTATATATTTTTTTTTCTATTTTTATGAAAAAATATCAACAGAAATAATGTGTGAGCAAATGCAATATAATTTTAAATCAGTTTGTAGTAGGCAAGTTAATAAATTTTAAACAAAAAGCTAATCAATCCACCAATTTTTATCATCTAAGTTGCCTAACCCAACTTGTATAGATTGGTGTAGCTTGACAAATTGATAATTTTTTTTAGACCCATAATATTCACTCTCTCCTCAAGGAAACCAATAAATTACTAACTATTTTACCAGTCACTCATATGCGTGTGCAACTTATAGAAAAATAATTTCTAATTTAACATGTAATATGTGTG
The DNA here is from genome assembly GCA_036172215.1 of Camellia granthamiana. NCBI lineage: Eukaryota > Viridiplantae > Streptophyta > Magnoliopsida > Ericales > Theaceae > Camellia > Camellia granthamiana. The sequence continues at coordinate 40,895,005 of CM069912.1, forward strand.
CAACTAATAAAAAATAATTAGTAATTTAGTTTGTAATTGTATCCGATCTTTGCATCCAACACAAAACTAGGATATGCATGCTTTGCTGGGATTACTTGTCCTAGCATTATATTTATCCAATCCCACATAATTCCACAACACAAACATAAAGATATGTTTTTGCAAGTTCCTTGTAAGAAAAACAGAAAAAACAAATGTGTAACAATCCGTTTGTGGGTCAAAAGCATCGTTTGAAAACATACACAATATATAGCTGTCTTTACACGGCTTTGACAAGAGCCAAACCAACACTTGGCAACAATACCTTCCATTTCCAAACAGTGTACTTGGACTAGAAGGGAAAAGCACTTACAAAGAAAACCCAATTCTTTTCCTTCTCCAAAAATCAAAATCCATGCTTTCCAAGCTGTAAGAACATTAATTTTGCAATTTGATGAATACACAAGCAACATGAGCCCAGCCTGTCAAGATGGCCCAGTCTTCAGGCCAAGGCCAACTCGCGACCAACAGTTTAGCGCAAAATTCGACCAAGCATACTAGGTTTGGCGAGCGGTCTGATCGGGATGTGCAACAGTAAAGGCGGCTGCCCATCAAAGTGCCTGCTCAAGACGTACATCGTAGAAGGAAATCCAACTCATTTCATCATCATATTGTCCAACTCGCCATTACCTAGTTCCCTTATGGACCATTCATCTGCTGATATCATCAACATTCATTAATGCTCCATCATTCCAAATGTTACCACCACGCATCAAAGGTAGAGAGATATTAAATACATCAAACCCTAGGAATAAAATAAATAAATAAAATGAAACTATACACTGGTTTAACAAAACATAGGTGTATGTATAGAACATGCCCGAATTCCTGAAATCAGGAGAGAAAAACTGTTGCTACATTCACTCCCCCAGCACCCAAAAGAATAAAAGTTAATTTATACATATAGACTTGTGCTCGTTTTTGTGCGCCTTTCACCACATCACTTTGAGTCTTGAAGCTGTTCTAAAGCTGTTACCACCTCATCCATGATTGGCCTAGTCTTCGGTTCCACGGAGAGACATTGAAGCGCGAGGTTACTTGCCTTTAGGGCTTGACTCAGTGAATACTGGCCTTCAATACGAACATCCAAAATGCGTAAAATTTTACGTTTATGGGCCAGATATGGCTTTGCCCACTCCACCAAGCTTTGCTGTCCTTGTGGACGGTTCTTGTCTATTGCTCGTTTGCCAGTTAACATCTCTAAAAGAACAACTCCAAAGCTGTATACATCGCTCATGGCAGTTAAGTGACCTTCACAGAGAAAGACAGAATGAATGATCAGAACAAATGATATATGGCTTTTTTGTCTTGAACTAGTAATACATTGCAAAGTGCAGTGACTAATAATATCCCAAATATTACGAGGAACTGATGTTAATAAGATGAATCAAGAAAACCAGACATATGAAGAGTTAGAGCTGACACTTCCGTCAATCATGGTCCATAGGAAGACCATCTAAATTAGGCCTATCAACAGACCAGATTCGGATGGGATCTGGTGTAATCCAAATCCAATCCAATTATACCCAAAGCCAATCCGATTATGAAAAATTGGATAAAAGACCATCCAAATTTGAATTCGGTTTATCTAGGTATCCCATCCAAAATTTGATGCCGACCAGATTCATTGTGAGACTATTTTTTTATTCGAATTTCACCTTCTTAAATTTTGTTGTTGTTGCATGTTATTTTTAAAATATAATGATAGTCCTATATATACATATAAAAATTGAAGTACAAAAATTGGATCGAATATATCAGAATCTGATCCAACCATAATAGCTCTGATATAATTTGTATTTTATCGGATTATCGAATTGGATAATCATTAACACTGTGTTTGGTTGGGGGATTTGAGGAGAGACTTGGAAAGGAAAAGGGAAAGGGAAAAGTAAGGTGAAATATGAATAAAATATACCTACATTTCACATAGTTTCACACATCATTTCCCTTTCCCTTTCTCTTTCCAAATCGCTTCCCAAGTCCCTCAACCAAACACAGCATAATGGATTCAGATTTCCAGGTCGGGTTGGGTCATATTCATATAAAATCTAGTCTGTTGACATGTCTAATCTTAATGATATGAGGCGAGTTAGTTTGAAAGACTGAAATTAGAATTTTTTAAATGTGATTTTTGTTTTATTTTCATGTTGGAATTTAATTTATGAATTTTTGGAACATTAACTCTGAAAATGACTACCAAACATCAATTTTTATTGAAGAAAAGAAATTTTAATGGAAACTAGTAAGTTTACACGGCTCACTGAATTTATGGAAGAAACTATACATGAAAATATACCTGTGGATAGATACTCCGGTGCAGCATATCCAAAGGTTCCCATGACCCTAGTGGACACATGGCTCTTATCACCAGTTGGCCCATCCCTGGCCAACCCAAAATCAGATAGTTTTGCATTGTAATTCTGTGAAAACGAAAAAGACGGCAGAGTAGAAAATAAGTCAGCAAGAAGTTAAAAAAGTGCATAATTCAACCAAATTACTGAAATGCAACCCATAGATCCAATCTTGAGCTACGTACTGAGTCGAGAAGGATATTAGATGTTTTGAAGTCCCGATATATAACTTTTGTCTCAGCACTGTGAAGAAAGGCAAGTCCCTTTGCTGCACCAAGAGCGACTTTCATACGCTTGCTCCAAGAAAGTGGCTGGAAATGAGTCCCTCCTGTTTCAACAATACTATGATATGTCAATTACAAATTTCCCAGAGATTGAAGTGTAAATGGAAGTTTATAGAATGTAACAAAGAACTTACTCCTGAATAAGTGGTTCTCCATGCTGCCTTTGGGCATGAACTCATACACCAAAAGCCTATGGTCATCCTCTAAACAGTAACCAATCAATTTCACGAGATTTGGATGATGAAGCTGCCCAAGATAGTTGATTTCTGCCTGTATATCCAAAAGAAGTAACGTAAAATTGGCTGTTTCAGATGGATCTGAAATCTTTTGGACACCACAGCTTTGTGAAGACATAATTTATCAGAACAAGTGAACGACAAATAGAACTACAAACTACTAGATCACAAATGTCTCAAAAACTTAAGCTGTAGTAAAGGGATTCAACATCGTATATCAAATTATCTAACAACCTTCCTCACATGCAGCCCCGTCTATGCCTAGTTGGAAATACACCCAACAAGTATGTATAAGTAGTCGAATTTATTATATAACAATGCATAAAACTTCCATGTTATACACAAAATGCTACATTTTAGTTTTAAAACAACATTTTAGCCTTACAATACTAAAAAAATCTTCAAGAACTATGAAATATAGCCGTGTTTAGGTGACCTTGACATAAGACGCGTACCAATATCTAAAACCCATACCAGAGTCTATGTAACATAGCAAATAGCCACGCAGAGTTCAAACAAACAAAAAAACAAACATACCAAATGGGGATCGAATGCAAATAGAAAAACTTGAACCCTAGACCTATCAGAACCAAAGCTCTGAGATGATATTAGATCAGCAATTGGCTCAAGAGCTTAAATTGTTAGGAAATGACCATAGTGGCAACATCTATTTGATTTTTTAATTTCACTAGTCTATCCTGTGACAAAAGTGGGAATTAAAAAAATTGCCCATTTCACAAATACTCTTCTACATCCACCTGACACAAGGAGTTTCAAGAGGGCGAAACTCACCAACCATTCCTTGTGACCCTGATAACCTTCTTGATTAAGCTTCTTCACAGCAATCACCAATCCAGTCCCAGGCTTTGCAGCCATAAGTGAATGCACATCAATCCACCCCTTAAAAACAGAACCAAATCCACCTTCTCCTAATACGCTATCCGGACGAAAGTTTCTGGTAGCCATTTTCAGTTCGCAGAACGTGAAGCTCTTTAAGTTGGAGGACTCCAAGATCTCATCCTCATTCCGAGGTGTCGGGGGTCTGTTAGCTGAATTGCCACTCAAATTGCTTAGATCATTTCCATCTCTGACCTGATTCTTCGAATTCACTCCTATACAAACCAAATGCTATTATGTTTATAAAGACAAGAATTACCAGACTCAATCAACACCATTAAACATCAAATTGTGGTATCAACACAAAAGTAACCATCATGTATTAAGGTTTCAGTAGAAACCCCCCTGAAGAAACACCAGTTTGAAATGGCATAAACAAAGCAAACTCCAGTTATTGAAAGTTCAATTTTTCAAATCTTTCTTTTCTTTTCTTTTTTTTTTTGGGGGGGGGGATCATTTTTGGGTTTGTTGATTTTCATAACTGAGAAGCCCATTGAATTAATGATAATATAATTATATGGTTTAGTCAGGCCAAGTGTTTGATTTCCCAGAAACTGTATCAAAAATTTGGAGAATTAATCAAATTATCAAATTAGTTTGGCCAACTATTTTCAAAAAACAGTTTTTGGAAAAACACAAAAAAAAGGTTGTCCTCGAATTAATCCTCCTTTTGCACATAATTAAAATCAATATGAAAATGATGGGCTGTTTTGAATATTCATTACTTTGTTTATGAAAACACAAAAAATAAAAACTAGAATATTTCTTCATTTTTCCTCAATTAGGAAAAATATAATCAATTTTTTAAATAGCTTTTTTTTCCATTTTTTTGTATGTCGATTTTCATAATTTAAAACCCAAATACAGAAGCTCATTGAATTAAAGTTTAATATCGGAGTAATTAAATGCCTTGCTTTGGCCGAGTGTTTGATTTTTCAGAAACTATAAACAACATTACAAAAAATTGAAGAATCGATGAACTTGTTTGGCAACTATTCAGAAAACAATTTTGGGAACCCACTTTTAGGAAACATCAAACAGAGCAAAATTGTTTTTGTACAAAATTGAAAACCATGAAGAAAAAAAAAATGATGGGTTCTTTTGAACTTTACACTATTTTATTTCTGAAAAATGAAGAATATAATCAATGAAACCAAAAACAGAACCAAATCATTAGAGCAAAATAAAACCCGAAACATAGCAAACAGTAGTGAAAAAGTAATTAAATCCCAATGTACCAAAAACATATGCATACACAAATACACAGTTATTACATATAAAGTACCTGTATGAAATGGGCTATCATCTTTGATTAGATTGCTCCAGCAAAGCCCCATGGAAGAAACAGATTCAAAATTTCAAAGCCACTAAACCCTGCTCTAAAATTTCTCACAAACTCTGCTCTATACAGATTCAAATTGAAATAAATAAAAGCCACTAAACCCTCATTTACACAAACACAACTTGATCAACCAACCCACTTGGTCAGGTTCAAAGAACTTCCAATTCAGTCCAACTATGCCCGTGAACAAAAAAACCCAAAAGAGAAAATTCAGATCTTATGTGACTAAAACCCACTAAATCCAATTGAAAGAAATAAAAACAACTAAAAAATACATTTACTCAAACTACTTGATAAACCAACAAACTTGATCAGGTTCAAAGAACTTCCAATTCAATCCAACAAGGTCCGTGAAGAAAAACCCAAAACTGAAAATTCAGATCTAATGTGAACCCACTGAATTTTCTCCCTCCAAAGTTAGGTTTCAGCCGCCAACCGTCCCCCCCTCTCCAAAACTTTCTCTCTCACGAGTTTATTTGTTTATTCTGCTTATATAGTCTTGTGTTTTTTTTTTTTTTTTTTTTTTGGGTTGTTACCCTTTTTTTCTTTTCTGGGTGATTGATTGGATTGTGGATGAGAAAATGAAGATAACAAAGAAAAGGTGATGTATAATGTATCGAGAAAAAGAGGACTGAAAAAGAAGCCTTTTTTGGACCTTCGCGAAGCAATTTGACGGTTGACGTGCTCTTTAACTTCTTTTGTCTTTTCTGTTGAAAGACAATATGTATGAAAAGTGTTCACACCATTTGCAACAACATGTATGGAAAGTGTTCACACCATTTGCAAAAGAGTATGTAAATATGTAATAGGTTACGTAATTTAAATATAAATATATGTAAATTAATTTATATAAATTTAAAAAATTATAATTTGACATAAATTTTTAAAAATATATATATAAATTACTTTATAAAATCATGTAATTTAAATATAAATTCATATAACTCAAATATAAATTAACACAAGTTAATTTATAAAAATTTGAAAGGTGTCATTAACACCCTTATCTTTTTTTATCAGTAAATAATGGGATTAAAAGGCATCGAGAATCCCTTATATCGAACTATCTCAATCATATCTTTCTAATCTCATATGTATTTTGATTGAAGAGTTTTATTCTTACAACTATCTTTTTGAAGTAGATAGCCGAAAATTTAACAATCAATCATAATTTGACATAAATTCCAACAAATATATGTAAGCTACCTCATAAAATGATGTAACTTACCACAAATTCACATAAGTTAATTAATTCATAAAACGTTTTGTAAGTTCTCACAAAAATATGTAACTACATAAGTAAATGAAATACCATGGGTGTATTTAGTTTGGCCTTGTTTGGTTTGGTTTTGGGAGATAAATTTTAAAAAAAAAAATTTAGGGAAAGAGTTTAGACATTTTTTTATTTTGTTTAGTTTATATTTTGGAAACAATTTTGGAGTTTGGGAGTTTGTGATAATTAAATATTTTGCTGTAATTGGTAGATGTGTGTGAGAGAAAAAAATGATTGAGAATGAGAGAGGAGAGAGAAAAAGTGATTGATTGATGTGTAGGAGATAGAAAGTAATTTTGGAATTTTTTTTCCAAAATCACTAAACCAAACAAAATTTTAAAAAATTTTCTCCAAAATTTGTTTCTCAAAACCAAGCCAAACAAGGCCTAAATTTTTTTTTGAAAATTTAGGGACATAGTTTAGAATTTTTTTTTTAATTGTTTGATTGTATATTTTGAGAATAATTTTGAAGTTTGAGAGTTTGATGATTTGATATTTTATTGTAGTTGACTAGATGTGTGTGAGAGAAAAAGTGATTGATTGATATATAGGAGAGAGAAAGTGAGTTTGGAAAAAAATTTCAAAAAATTTGAATTAAACAAAATTTAAAAAAAATTTCCTCTATATATACACAAAGTTTAGGGAAAGACTATGGTACATATCCCTCAAAAAGTGTGTATCGTATGTACCTTATAATTAAAGAAAAAATGACATAACTTCATATTTTATGAGTCATAATAAAAAAAAAAAATCATAATAAAGATTTCACAAGTCATAACTAAAATAAAGTTATAACTAAAGTAAAAAAATTTGTCATAAGATAAAAAAATGAGATAACTTAGGTGTGCATATGATGAGGATGTGTATAGTAAAATTTCTCTAAAGTTTATTAATTTATATTTCAAGTTTTTAGTCAAATTTCAATTAGTACTTCAACTTTTAAATATAATAATGTTAACCTCATATTTTTAAAATAATTTTAATATGGTTCATCTGTTAATATAAAAATTAACAAATAACATTTCAATTTAGTTTTTTTAATTTTTAATTATAATGATGTTAACTTTATATTCATTTAAAGAATTTTAATATGATTCTTCTATCAACCTTATTGTAAAAATTAATGAAGTATATTATCACATGAAAGGCATACAAACAATATGAGAGGCACTAGAGAGACTAAAGGTGTGTAATAAACAAAATATTGTCTTTAGTTTTATTTTAAATTATTGCCAAAAGCCCTTGTCTAGTATTAAAATCCTGAACTCTTATCAGCAATATGTAGAAAAGTTAATTAACAGAATTTGACCTTACAGTTGTCGATCGATGAATCCCCCTAGATTCTAGAAATTATTATCATTCGTCGACTAGTGGGTTGATGATAATAATCTTTTGTCTTTGAAGCAATTAAAACCTAAGTTAAATTATACGTGGAGTTGTTTAGGGTGTTCTAAATAAGTGTATTTTTTATTTTTTTAGACTAAAAAGTTAAGAAAAAAAAATATAAATGTTTGAGTTAACTTTTTGACTTTTTATGAAAAGGTGTGTAATATAATATTACTAGGGATAACCCGTGCCTGAAGGCACTGCGAGCAATTTTTTTTTTGATACCACACGTGCTACGAAATTTAATTATAATAAATCAATTCAAAATAATAATATCACTCTAATTTAAAACTTCACATAGAAAGAGGAACAAAATATATAAAGAAAACTGAAATAAATAACTAATAAATTTCAAATCTTTTATGGGTGGTGCCTTCAAGAGTTCCCACCTCATTCTCTAACATATTTTCAAAATTAGCACTGTTTAAGGAATAGTTCAAATCAGTCTACTGAAACATCAAATATCAATAAAAATAATTCAAATCCTCCCAACTTCTTCACAATTTCAACTAACTACTTATAAATAAATGAAATAAAAATAATCCAAGTTACTTTGAAGACTAACCTTATTGTTGATACCAAAATATCAGGGATGATACAACAAACCGAAACTACTTTCACAACCAGTTGTGTTGGAATGTCAGAGGTCCTGAAAAGATAAATGAATTCAGAAACAAACTATGAAAATAGTGTATCAAAATACACTGGTCTTTCTTAATTAAGAAACATAAAATTCATAACCATGATCAAATTAAGAGGCAACAATACTATTAACATTCTCCTCTTTCAACCCACTAATAAATTTTTCTTTTTCAATGTGAATCTAACATCCTACACAATAGACACTAAAATTATACAAAAATCCATGTCAAGCATATGTGACTTCCACCAAAATATGCAAAGATACTAAATTAAATTGTTGCACTTAAGTTTAGTGAATTTTCAAGGGCACTTGATAGTCCACACTCAATAACCATCCATAAGGTCCAATCCTTTACATTGATAATAGACTTTACAAAAATATTGGATTTCCATTGAAGAATATATCAATATGAAGCTTTACAAAATTGGTTAACATCAAGCTTTACAAAAGTAATTTTTGTCAAATTTACAAAATGTATGCCATATAATATCTTCAAACTTGGATGCCTCTAAAGTACTTGAACGCCTCAACAAAAAGTACTTTGAGGCCTCTACAAAAACTTGGACTCCTATAGAGAAAGTACTTGGACGCATCTAAAGCGCTTGGGCGCCTTCAAACTTGTTCTCCATCACATTTTGAAATGTCCATGTATCAACTTCTGTGTACTTTTTCTAGTGAGGAGCATGCACAACAATCTAATATTTAAAAAACATTAACATTAGCATATTGAAACAATACGAAAAATAGATATTGAAACAATATGAACTAAGAATACCTTATTACTATTCCATCGGAGTAATGTAGTCTTATTTATCCTCTTGAGCTCCATAGCTTTTTCAACCCAATCCTAGAAAAGTTTGACTTGATCATAATTTAAACAAAATTTTAATTAAAATACACTTTGTTTCCTTCTTTTATCATTTGTATTCTTTTTTAAACTTTAATTAATTCCCTATTCTATTTGGAAAATTTTATATATCTTTGTAAAAGATCCTTTATAATTTTTTCTAGTGTATTGTTTTTTAAGGATGCATAATTTAGTTTGGAAATTAGTAATATTACGGATTAAAAGCACCATGCCCATCTTTACAAACTTTACAGTAAAAAAAAAAAAATTTACACAAATTATGCATGCTTCAACATATCATATTCCCCCATGATTTTCTTTACACATGCTCCAAAACAAACTTGAAAAGAATCATACCACTTGTGTATTTTTTTATTCCCTTTATTGAGTAGTTTTCCTTTCTTTTTCCTTTAAGCTTCTCATTTTCCTTTGCCCTTACCATTGCCTTTGCCTTTCAAAAAATAAGAAAAAATTATTAAGAAAAAATATGAGAAGCAAATAAATTTGATTAGTAGGCTTACCCCACGAACACAGAGGACATTGAAGTCACGTTCATTATAGAACACAACACTGACATTTCTATTTTGAAGAAACTGAACCTGTGTATATATAGAAATGCATTTGAAAGGTAAAAGAAAAATTATATTAAGGAATGTAGATTAAATAAAAAATGAGTATAGAGATTTAATATTACTGTTTCCTCTGACATATCATCTACTTGTAAAGAATAATACAAAAATATTTAATTATGAGAAAAATTATAAATAATAAGTAAGAAATTAAGCCTCGATTCATAAACTATAAACTAAACATGCATAACCAAAACTATGAATGTTGTCCATGATTTGAATTAAAATAAACTCTAAGGTTGTTGAAGAGGTTGAAACACCACAGACCTGCAGTGAAAAAATAACTCATTTAATAGTGCTATAAATAGATTGGGTTTAAATAACAATGGGTTGTACAATGACTATTTGATTACTTAATTGTGCCATACGTTAAGTACAATCAAATAAAAGGAAATCCAATTCTAATTTTTAACAATAAAATAAAAACAAAAGATCACAAAACATTACTTTTTATGTTAAAAATGAAGCCCGATTCACACATTTATCAAAATCACCTAAATCATTTATCAGAACACTAATCATATTTGAAACACTTAATTCTCATTTATGCTATCCAAGCCTATTGAAAGTTTCTTTAGCAAAGTTGAGAGCTCTATCCACTAAACAGTAAGTTTTAGATGGTAGAAGATAACTCGTTTATATAAAACACATTATCAGGAACTTAAATCTCATTATATTTGAGACCCATTATCATACACATATTAAACACATTATATTTGAAACACATTATCATAAACTGAAATCCCATTATATCTCATAAACTTCAATCTCATCCGATTTAAACTGTAAATCTATATAAATATAACAAATGGCTGATATAAATCTATATCAATAGATACTTAACATATCGATGGCTCCTACATTATTGTTAGAAATCAAACATATCGATGGCTTAAGCTTTCTTAAATTTTATTGAATTAAAAGAGGTTTAAATGGAACTGCAAACTAATAACCTACCAATCATTTTCCATGAATAAAATATCTCATTCAAGGAATTAATAAAAAATCACATAGATATGCAGACGCCAAACTAATAACCTACCAATCTTTTTTTTCCACCAAATTTTACTAAAATTAAACAATTTATCAAAATGAATTGTGTTTCCAATGGAAACTACCAATAAAACACATCAATCACTTAGTACTTTGCTTCCAAGAATCTATTTATTAAAATTAACATATAACAAAAGATTTGCACATCTACACAGTTTTAAAATAATAATTTGACTCCAAATATTAAATAAAAATAATGAATCAGTCTAATATGAGGACATTTTCAGGTATTGGTAACACAATCTAACTCCAAACAACATGAAAATAAAATATTAATGAATCTTACCATTGTTCTTACAAATTAATAAATCCTAAAATCTTTAGATATACCACACCTAGCAAAGGGTGTAAATGAGTAGAAATATATGTAGTAGTAAAGTCAATCAATATATACTTCTGCACATAAAGTGGACAAATAGATAGAAAAGCAAACAAAAAATATATATAGAGACAATGTTTAAATAAGAACACAAATCAAATTCTTACCACAATGTTTCGATATGAAAGGTCTTAAGGAAGTCCACAATGCTTCAGACACAATGTTTCAATCACAAACTGTAAACATCAATAAAGCAATTAAATTGGACAACACATTGTCAATATTGAGTAACAAACCTGCTGGAATTAAAGATTATTGAAACAAAAGATATTCACAAATTAGAGTAAAGATTATTGAAACAAAAGATGCTGAAATAGGTGAGGTTTGAAGAGAGAGCAAGAGAGAAGTGGCATTACCTTGATGGTGGTCCGTTGAAGAGAGAGCGAGAGAGAAATGGGAAGAGATGATGCTGCAAAGCCGCTGAAATGGATTTCAAATGGGATGAGCTGCAACTTTGAACAGTGCAGTTTCGTTATTAAATTGAATTATAAACTGAATCAAACGTCTTGTCAAATTTATCTAAGCCAAAATCATCACCATCGAAAATGATATAGACAAATGTCCCTTCAAAATTAAAAAACGGAGCTTTAAATAATCAAACTCCTCCAAAAAATGCTAATAAGATGTGGGTGTTTCGCAAAAGAAACCAAAACTCAACATTTGAAACCAAAATTCCACTGCCATAATCACATTGTTGAAATAAAAGCTCCAAACATGTCATGATCAATTCAAAAAAGGCAACACCCAACTCACAACAAAAATAAATAGAAGGATATGATTCTAAGGTTTGAAAAAGGTATTTTAGGAGAACAAATAAATAGAGAAAAAGGTATTTTAGGAGAACAAAAAAAACTATGTGATCATCGAATACCCACTTCACTAAATGATGCTGAGACATTCATTCTATTTAAATACCCACTGCTCTAACATCCACCAAAACCACTCACAGTAAAGTTACTGAGACTTCCACAATACACTTTGGACAAAAAAAGATAAAGAAAACCAATAAAAGAAGGCAAAACTTATGGAAAAAAGTGACCAAACTTATGGAAGAAAAGTGACCCGATGATTGAAGCAAATCATAAAAAATAAAAATAAAAATAAAAATAAAAAGTTCTAGCAGTACTATTTTTTATCAGGAGCTACATTATTGGCCACTGCTCCAAAGTTCCTTCCACTCCCAATTTTTCCACTACTTACCAGTCCTATTTTGCTTCATTGCTCATATTCTCTTTTATGCAAATGGAAAGGGGGAATTTTTTTTTAATAAAAAATCAAGTGGCTAAAATAAAAATGAAATGAAGATAAAAATACAACAGTGAATATATAAAACATGAGAGCAAAATAAAGAAAACATTTACTATATGAGCAATGAATAATTCTTCATGAGATGCAAAGCAAGTTCACCTTAATTTATCGGTAGCTTGATTACCAACAAAAATAGAAAAGAAACAAAAGAAATATTAAACTTACATTCAGAACTATAGGTTTAATGTTGAATGCCCTGTCAAAAGACTCTGTTTTCCAAGCTAAAAACTTACTATATCACAAATAATTTTTAAGAGTTAATTAAAATAAACGTTGAAAAATTCTTTGATACACATGGTGGTTTTGGTTATAAAATAAACGTTGAAAAATGTGTACCATGCACCATAATTCTAACGATTTGTGGCATTTAGTTATAAGATTTTGTGATGGTCAAATTTATGATGAACCTGATTATTAGACTTTTTGTAGTGTTTATGGTTATAACCCATGGTGGTTTTGGTTATGAAATTTTGTGATGTTTAATTATAAATATAAGTGGCCTTAGTTATGAGGATTTATGATATTTTTTTAAGATTATGAACTACTATGATTAATACTTTGGATGCATAAAAGCTTTTGGAGTGTATATAAATTTAATATGACTTATTGGGTCATTCTATCAAACATTTGCAATACATGACTTATTGGGTCATTCTATCAAACACGTGTAATGATCATAATTGATTTGAGTCGAGTAAACTCACACCAAAAAATAAAAAAACAAAACAAAAAAACATGATTGGTTTATTTCGTGAACACGTGTTCAAGAAATGGGTTCTAGTTGTGTGCCATTCTATCAAACACTTGCAATACATGACTTATTGGCTGTGTTACATGGACTCTTCTATTTCCCTCACAATACCCGTGTCCACCGGATATGACATGGATAAGGGTGTGGGATATGTGTCCGATACTCGGACCCAATTTAGACACTCAGATACTTTAATTTGTGACAATACATGAAGAAAAAGAAACTCACATTTGTTAGTAAAGCAATATTTTTAGGCTCCCATATGAATTAGATATAGAAATTTCATATTTTTTTCTAAATCATATTTAATTTCTAATATATTTCTACATAATTTAAATCATCTCATCCGAGAATATTATATAATATGCAATATATATGTGCATATGACGTGTCCCCGTACCCATATCCAATTTTGGATACATACCCCAAGATCCTAAGATTTAAATTTATGACTGTCTGACGCTTGGATACATACCCGCACTCAACTCGTACCCAAGTCCATGTAACTTAGCTTATTGGGTCATTCTATAAGATGAAAAAAAAAATGACAACAAATTAAGGGTTTAAAAACTATCTAACCCAGAACAGAAAAAAAAAAAAAAAAAAAAAAAAAGAAAAAAAACAGAGCTGTCTAGATTAATATGGTAAAAAAGAAATTAAAAAAAAAAGAATGGAAAAATAGGCAACCCAAAACAAACCTTCCTTACCACAACAAAAAACTGTCTAGATTAATCCCCAAAAATGTCCAATTTGTTGATCATTCTATCAAACACGTGTAATGATCATAATTGATTTGAGTCCAGTAAACTCATACCAAAAAATAAAAATAAAAAAACAAAAAAACATGATTGGTTTATTTCCTGAACATGTGTTTAGGAAATGGGTTCTAGTTGTGTGCCTATATAAAGAAAACTTATTGGGTCATTCTATCAAACACTTGCAATACATGACTTATTGGGTCATTCTATAAGATGAAAAAGATGAACAAAAAATAAGATGAAAAAAAAATATGACAACAAATTAAGGGTTTAAAAACTGTCTAACCTAGAACAGAAGGAAAAAAGACAAAAAAAAACAAAAACAAAAACAAAGCTCTCTAGATTAATATAGTAAAACAAAAAAAATTTTAAAAAAAAATGGCAAAATAGGCAACCCAAAACAAACCATCCCAACCATAATTCTAATGATTTGTGGCATTTAGTTATAAGATTTTGTGATGGTCAAATTTATGATAACTTGGTTATTAGACTTTTTGTAGTGTTTATGGTTATAACCCATGGTGGTTTTGATTATGAAATTTTGTGATGTTTAATTACAAATTCAAGTGACCTTAGTTATAAGGATTTTATGATATTTTTTTAAGATTATGAACTACTGTGATTAAAACTTTGGATGCATATCGTTAAAAAACTTTTGGGGTGTATATAAATTTAATATGACTTATTGGGTCATTCTATCAAACACTTCCAATACATGACTTATTGGGTCATTCTATCAAACACATATGTAATGATCGTAATTGATTCGAATCCAACAAACTCACACCAAAAATTAAAAAAATAAAACAAAAAAACATGATTGGTTTATTTTCTGAACACATGTGCTCAGGAAATGGGTTCTAGTTGCGTGCCTATATAAAGAAAACTTATTGGGTCGTTCTATTGAACACTCGCAAAAAAACTTTTGGGGTGTATAGAAATTTAATATGACTTATTGGGTCATTCTATCAAACACTTGCAATACATGACTTATTGGGTCATTCTATCAAACACATGTGTAATGATCGTAATTGATTCGAGTCCAGCAAACTCACACCAAAAAATAAAAAAACAAAACAAAAAAACATGATTGTTTTATTTTCTGAACACATGTGTTCAGGAAATGGGTTCTAGTTGCGTGCCTATATAAAGAAAACTTATTGGGTCATTCTATCAAATACTTGTAATACATGACTTATTGGGTCATTTTATAAGATGAAAAAGATGAACAAAAAACAGAGCAGAAATAAAAAGATGAAAAAGAATGGCAACAAATTAAGGGTTTATAAGATGAAAAGATGAACAAAAAGATGACAACAAATTAAGGGTTTAAAAACTGTCTAACCCAGAACAGAAATAAAAAAAACAGAGCTGTCTAGATTAATATGGTAAAACAGAAATTTAAAAAAAAAAAAAAAAAAAAAAAAAAAAAAAAAAGAATGGCAAAATAGGCAACCCAAAACAAACCTTCCCTACCAAAACAAAAAAAACTGTCTAGATTAATCCCAAAAATGTCCGATTTGTTGATTAATATGAGAGAAAACAACTAAGAAAATCAATAAATTTATAAATGATTAAACAACAAATAAAATTCTTTACCTATGTGGATTTGGAGGAGGGTTTCACAGATCTGACTCTGGTTTTTTGATGATGGAGAGAAATTCTTTACCTCTGTGCCAGAGCAACGCCAGTTGTAGAGCTCGGATTCCCCCACTGACGAAGTTGAAGAATTTTGGGGTGGTTCAGAGGGATTGAGATGGGTTTGTTAGGGCTATTCAGAGGGATGGAGGAAAAGAGAAGATGAAGAGAGTAATGGAGAGAGAGAGAGATAGAGTGTGTGTGTGTGAAAGAGAGAGGGAGAGAGAGAGAGAGAGAGGATCTGTAAGGTGTTTAGACATTGTAAGCCATTGGATTAAATTCAATCTAACGGTCCATGTATTGACAAAGGGACAAAAGTCCCGTCAGGAGCAAAAATCTGAGCTTCCATGTTATATAGATATACACCCATATATATATACATACATATTGGAATCATATGTATAGATATATATACATCCATAATCATATATAAAAATAAAAATGAAAGATTAATTTAACTCCTATCTATATTGGTTAAATTTGAAACATTAGTTAAAAAGTCAAAAATTAATACAAAAAACCAACCCATTCTTTTCTCAACCCACAAAAATTAAACCCATCCAACACAAAAAATTTATGTTTATTTTCTTCTTCCAATTTTCAACTTTTTTATTAAAAAAAACACCCTCTGTTTCGTTATGTAAAATTAGAATTCTCTACTCAGAAAGACCCCAGTCTTCGTTCCAATGATTTTATCAATCAAAAGTTTTTCAAAACCATAGAAAATCAACACCCATTTCCCATTAAAGAATCAAACCCATTTCATATGTAACGCCCTCAAAATAAACCCATAAATTATACATTCTCGACATGCTTAGATATAAAAGAATAAAGCATAATTACATATCATCAGAGTATTCATTACAAAATGTATTACATGTTGACAACAAAAGTAAATGCCCTATAGGCTTACAACTTTCCAAGTCAACAATTGGTTACAAAGGAGAGTACTAACTCTACACAAAATAAGCCCTTGGCTTGATATACAAGTAATACAAAAAGGAAATCACAAAAAAAGATGTCCCAGCCACTAAGCCTCTCAAGCTACGTCCTTGGAGGTGGCACGCTACCTGTACCTGAAAATGATGTCCCATATAGGGTGAGTCAACGCCAGTAGAGATATGCTAAACATAATATGAGCATTAACTAAAACATTAGCATTTGATAAATGTTTAACTCACATAAATCAATTCACAATCCGTTTCAATTACACGACCATTATGTCCATGTTTCATTTCATTTTCCATTTCTTATCCAATTTCTCAATTCATAAACCTGACTCAGAACCTGGCCATATACTTTAAATGAGATTACATCTCTTATCAACAGTACTTCCATTTCAATTGAGGTAACAACTCAAATTAAACAATTCACACTTAACCAAAGATACATATAATTGCTGTATCAATCTCAAACCAAACACTTCCATACTTCATATATGATATACAAATTAGCTATATCAATACTTCAATAGATACACAAAATTGCTGTATCAATGGAGTCCATCCCCTATCTCCTCCCAAACAATAACCGGTTTAGGAGTCCATCCCCTATCTTCCCCTAAACCGTGGAGTACATCCCCTATCTCCTCCCACACAACACAATGTATATAAACACATATCATATATATAATCAAATAAATACATTAAAATTTATGTATTATAACAACCGCCATATTCAATGGCACACTTAATTTGATTAGTTTTAGTTTGTCTAATCACCATGCATTGTCTACAACAATCAAGACTACCCTCTACCGGTAGCCCAAAGCAATTATTTCTAAACAAATAATAATTACGTCAACAGATAATTTATCAAAAATTCTCAAAGGTGCGTGATTAATAAATCCAACTCCCCTATTTCATTTCACCATGAGCCAATTTCATTATTTCTAGCTCAATTTCATATTTCCATAACAATTGTCATTAATTACACTAATGACCCAAATACACCCAAACATGGCATTTTTCCCTTTTTCCCAATATTGACCCAAAGACTCAAATATTAACGAAAACATCAATAATCCCTTTTTTAAGACCCAAAATATACATATATAGGCCAAAAGGACAAAACCCCCTTTTTCAAAATAACACATTTCAAAACCTAACTTTCCAAATCAAACCATCTATACAAATAGCTCAATATTTATGTTAAAACACATAAGAATGAGTAGGAATCCCTACCTTAAATCTGGAGCCCAAATGAAGAAGAGGAAGAAATTCAAGATGCTCCAAAACCTAAGATTTTCGGATCAAAGTGTAGCCCTCAACAATCCCCACAACTTTTACAAAGGCCCAAGGTGAGAAAATAACTCCTACTAGATCAATCCCTAGAGAGAAGGTAAGATCTTAGAGAGAGGAGCTCTCAAATCTGTGTTTGGGAAAGTAAGAGAGAGAAAGAGTGTTGAAAAAGTGATCCAAAAAGTGAAATCTCGAAGTGATATACCAGTCTCCCCGCTCGAGCGTGGAAACCCCCGCTCGAGCATCAGACACAGACTCACGCTCGAGCGTCAAAAGCGCCGCTCGAGCGTAGATTACGCACTTCCAGAAGTTTTGCAGACATGGTCCCCGCTTGAGCGTCAAACTCCCCGCTCGAGCGGAGGAACGAAAACAAAAGGTCATGCTCGAGCGTCAAAACTCCCGCTCAAGCGTTTGAAGACCTGCAGACAAAAGTACTGGGAGATGGAAAATCACGCTCAAGCGTCAAAACTCCCGCTCAAGCGGAGAAGCAACAACGAAGGTCCCGCTTGAGCGTCAAAAGCCCCGTTCGAGCGTGAAGGCCAAAATCTGGGCATCAACTCTAGGTTTCAAAACACAACCAACCTATTTCAAACCTGCCCAACACAACCCAAAACTCAAATACAAAGAGTAAGGGAAAGAAATGAGAATGAGACAACAATACAACCATGGAACCAAGTCCGGAATACAATATACAAAGGAAAGGAAAACCGGGATCGCTATATCATAAATCAAAACCATGTGAGAAATCAAACATTTCAAATTGATTTTATAAATACATATCAGATTGGGATCAAAATGCATATAAATAAAGCAGAACTCACTGGATACAAATGAAAGCACAATCAAAGTAAAGCAGAAATCATAGTACACAGCAAAGGTTTAATAATTCAAACCTTGGTGCCAAAAGGTCCAACTGGATAATTCATCTCCAGAACATTCCTTCCCTAAATGAAAGAATTGGATTAAATTCGGATTCAATTCTCTCTCAAACTATCAAATGTATATGGTATTACACATACGTATCAAACACATGAATTGAACTGAATAAACAATAGGATACCTCGAGTTCGGCCTCAAGTTCTTCACGCTCATGACCTGTAGCAATTGGCATAACATCTGCAACTCTCTTCTTCCTCTTCAGAATAATATCTGCCATCCATCAACAACTAAATGATATTTTGAATCCTTACTCTTCTTTTTTCATCAAATTCAATTGAAATCTTAGTTAAAAACTTAATTTGATAGGAGTACTCCAATCCTTACTATTTTTCTATCTTTTTTTTTAGCAAATCTTTTTGAAAAATTCCAAACTTATCCTAAAATCAGCTTTAACCATTTTTAATAAAAGAAAACCATCTTCAATCCTTACTCTTTTATAAATTAAAACCATCTTAAAACCCATTTCAAAACCATCTTCAAAACCCTTTTCAAAACCATCTTCAAAACCCATTTTAGATTAAGTAACCATAATCGTATATATATATAAAAGAGTTGATTCAATATTTGGGATATCTGTATTCTCAATATTTGCATTGTCCCTAATCATATATAACCAAATGTCATGTGGACTTGCAATTCAATTTTCAAGTTGTGGCCCAAAAACATAAAACTGATACACTAATATGGAACCAATTAAGGCCATAAATAAGTTGCCCACAGACTTGCAACTTATTATGATTATACCACGTGTAAACAGATATATATAATTGTTTTACATATTTGATAATACATTCTGATATGTATTAAAACTTCATAAAATGGATGCTTAAATATGTTCATTAACATGCTCAGATTTAGTGCACATTCATACACATTTATCAAAAGAAACACCACAAAAAAAATGTCGATTCTGTTTATTACAATCAACGGTGGCGGCAATGAATTCCATTTTCTCAAATAACCTATACCCCACAATAATAATAAAAAAAAAAAAAAAAAAAACATATTGGAACGTGGCAGAGCAGCTTTAAAGATTCAAATGACATGGAAATTGCATGTTAGAGCAACTCTAATGGTGTGCTTCTCCTTCATGCGAAAGCCAAAATTTGGCAACAACACTTCCAATTAACCTATACCCCACAAAAAAAAAATAAATAAATAAAAATAAAAATAAAAAAATACATATTGGAACGTGGCAAAGCAGCTTTAAAGATTCAAATGACATGGAAATTGCATGTTAGAGCAACTCTAATGGTATGCTTCCCCTTCATGCGAAAGCCAAAATTTGGCAACAACACTTCCAATTCATGTGCTATTTTTTGGTGCCAAATTATAACAATGCCAAAATTTGGCAAGAGCTCATCTCTCTATTCTCTAATGATAGAACCCTATTTGTCAACAATTGTGATATAAGCTAATTGTTATTGTTGTCAGACCATCTTAACTGTACTAAACAAATTTTTTTTTTTTTTTAATATACAAATTTAAAAGGACAAATGAAAGAAACACTGAAGTTGAATTTTTTAAACAACAGAGTACAGCAAGGAAAGAGCTAGTTGAATCAAAGAAAAAGAAAACAATAATTAAACAACATATATAATTGTCCCAATAACACTAACAATTTGTGTAAAATTCCAAGTTGACTCTTTGAGAAAAAAAAGATTTCTAGATATTAGATCCAAAACACAGCATAGTGTCTTCCCAAAGAAAATTTGAAAGAGATGAGAGGAGTACGTGTGAGAGAGAGAGAGAGAGAGAGTGTGTGTGTTCAAAAACAGAGCCATTAGATTACAGAGGGTGTGTGTTCACAATGACATATATAATACACACAAATACATACATGTTCAACATAAATCATCAAACCTATTTCATAAATCATCAAACCCATTAAATAATCAAACACATTTCATAAATCAAAACCATGTTCAACATCAAACATTTCAAATTAACCATATCAAACATTTCAAACCCATTACATACATCTATATATATATAATACACACAAATACATACATGTTCAACATAAATCATCAAACCCATTTCATAAATCATCAAACCCATTAAATAATTAAACCCATTTCATAAATCAAAACCATGTTCAACATCAAACATTTCAAATTAACCATATCAGATTAACCATATCAAACATTTCAAACCCATTACATACATTTATATATATATATACACATATACATATACATATATATACATCCAAAATGCAAATTATATATATTATACACACAAATACATACATATTGGCTTGAGAGAGAGAGAGAGAGAAGGGTAACCGAGGACGGTGACGATGATGCTCTGGCCGGGGACAGATTACAAAGGGTGTGTGTTCACAATGATATATATAATACACACAAATACATACATGTTCAACATAAATCATCAAACCCATTTCATAAATCAAACCCATTAAATAATCAAACCCATTTCATAAATCAAAACCATGTTCAACATCAAACATTTCAAATTAACCATATCAGATTAACCATATCAAACATTTCAAACCCATTACATACATCTATATATATACACATATACATATATATATACATCCAAAATGCAAATTATATATATTATACACACAAATACATACATATTGGCTTGAGAGAGAGAGAGAGAGAGAGAGAGAGAGAGGGGTAACCTGGGATGGTGACGGTGATACTCTGGCCGAGAACAGACTTCGGTCCAGTTCCGGCAGTGACGACTCCCTTGTTGATGTTCCCCTGTTGATCTATTTTATTTCGACAGAGAGGGAGGGAGGAAGAGAGAAGATGAAGACAGGGAAGCACGGCAAGGGTTGGGCTTCGACAGGGAAGCACGGGAATGGGCTCCAATGGAGGTAGAGAGAGAGTGTGTGTGTTCAAAATTTGAAAACAGAAAGAGAGGAGAGGAGTATGTGTGAGAGAGAGAGGGTGTCTGTTGAGAGAGTGTGTGTTGAAAGAGATGAGAGTGAGATGTTTTTAACCGTTAGATTAAATCAATCTAATGGTCAAAATTTGGACAAAGGGACAAAAGTCACATCCAGATTCAAAATCTGAGCTTCCTTATTATATAGATTACACATGGTAAAATGACACTTTTACCCTTCCCAACTGACACACCAACCGGGATACGTGTCACCGTTATTGGGATCCGTGGCTGTCAATGAGTGGTACACCTTGGACTTGCTTCTAACACTGTGCAACGGTAATATTAACATAATTTAAAATTTCTTATTCATTTCCTAAACACTGTGCAACGGTCTGCAAAACACGTAGTTGAACTTTAATTTTTTTTGTATTCATTATTTTTTGTTTTCATTCTTTTCCTTTTACCATTAATTTTTTTTTCTTATAGTCATTTTTTTTTATTCTTTTCCTTTTAACATTTTTGTTTTTATTATTTTCCTTTTTGAAAGAATTTATTTTTTTTAATTCTTTTCCTTTTACCATTATTATTTATTTTATTCTTTTCTTTTTTATTCATTTTTTTTGTTTTCATTCTTTTCCTTTTAACATAATTTTTTTTTGATTTTAGTCAGTATTATTCTTGTCCTTTTAACATTATTATTTTTTTTATTCTTTTCCTTTTAACATTATTAATTTTTTTGTTCTTTTCATTTTTTTATTCAATTATTTTTTTTCCATTCTTTTCATTTTAATTTTTGTTTTTTTTCTTTTCGTTTTTTAGTCAATATTTTTTTTTATTCTTTTCCTTTTTTTTCTTTTCCTTTTAACATTTTTATTTTATTTTTTATTCTTTTCATTTTAACATTATTAATTTTGGTTTATTTTTATCATTTTTTTTGAATTCTTTTCCTTTTCGTGCATTTTTTTTTTTTTTTTTTTGATTGTTTTCCTTTTTGTATTCATTATTAAATTTTTTATTCAAGCAAAGGTTGCAATTGTTCCATTATTGTCCGAAAATTGGAAATGAGTGGAACACGGACACACAGTGTTCCACTTGTACGAAATATAACTTTTTTCTTTTTTTTCCTTATTTTGTTTGATTTGTTATTGCAGGTCTGCTCTATATTTTTGGGAATTCATATCATAACATGTGAATAAAAAAAGATAAACCACGTACATGCCCAGTCATGATTTTTTTTTTTTTTTTTTTTTTTTTTTCTTTCTGACCAATGGCTAGAAATAATTTTTTTATACTAGGTTGAGAACAAATTATTATAAAAGATATTGCAAAAACTTCTCCCATGTTTATATATGTTAATTAGTGGACATACTTCCTTTAAAAATACATTTTGTTGAAAATGTCTATGCTCTGAAAGACATGAAACTATTAAAACCAAACATGTTTACAAATATGAATCTCAGTTACAGATGTTAGGATTTTATTATTGGCAATCCCGTTTGACAAAACTCCTTTGAATTGTAATTTTATTCGCATTTTTATTTCAGTGAGGCTATGAGTTGTTAGAGGCGAATCCAACCCAAATCGTGCTTTGCAGAGAAGTTTGTGATGTCAATGCTTTCAAGATTGCCACTTCGCTGATTATTACGGGGGTCGAGTTGCCCGGTTAGCTCGCGGCCGAAGCAAAATGCAAAATTGCATTCAAAATTGCATGTCCGCCATTGCTCGCTCGAGCCAAGGAATGCTCGCTCGAGCTAAGGCTTTCTCGCTCGAGCCAAGGAGTTCTCGCTCGAGCGACGGATTGCGTCCACACAAAAACCTGAGAGAATTGATTGGTCGCTCGAGCCAAGGATTCGTCGCTCGAGCCAAGGCACTAGTAGAAATCATGAAAACTAAGCTCCTCGCTCGAGTGAGAAAAGCTTCGCTCGAGCGAGCTTCAAAATCCGGATTTCTTAAGGAGTTGGTTTTCTTCCAAATCTAGGATTACTTTTGGTTTTCTATAAATACTTGGTTTTCTCCCAAAGCTAAGGGGATTTTTTTTCCAGATCTTCTTTTTGGATCTTAAGGTTTATATCTGGAGATATTTTGTTAGATTTTCTTTGATGTTTTTATTGAGTATTCAACTCATGGTTTAAAAGAGAGTACATCAAAGGTTTTGTTTGTTATACAAAAGAGAAAGTTGTTCTTCGGTGGATTCTGAAGAATTCGAGCCTGAAGCTTCAGTGGATTCTGGAGTGGCTCATCGTAAAGACAATTCCGAGGTGAAGACGGGGTTTGAAGAGGCACATAGAGGTTGGTTCAATTAGGCGTGGATTCGCTAGGTAATTGAGAGTATACCTATGTAATTCCTTTAAATCTTCTTAGTGGATTGTTTTGTGGCTGTTGCCCGTGGTTTTTTAATCACAGTTGGAGGTGTCCAATTGTGGTTTTTCCACGTAAAATCGTTGTGTCGATTTGTCTTGATTGTTTGATTGGGATTGTTATATACTGCTTAAAATTGATACATAATCACAAATCAACATCTAGGGGATTTCTAGATTTTTCAACAGATATTAACAACCTTCAACCAATATTCTTGTATTTCCAATTCGCCCCAACCGGTGCGCTTGCCGTACGAGTTCGTTCGTAATGTTCGCTCTTAAAACGGCCATTGCAGGGTCAGAGTCCCCTTCCTCCATCACATCAGCAACCTGTGTGTATTCGTCGTGGTCGGGCATTTGGGGGGCCACGTAATCGTCACTGTCTGGGATAGCCATCGTGACCTCATCAAGTTCGCTATGTCGGCGTATGAAGTTATGTAACGCCATCGACGCACATACAAACGTAACCTAATTAGAAAAACTTAACTTCTGCATATTCCGCAATGCCCCCCACCTAGACTTCCAGGCACCGAATGTCCGCTCGATACAACTATGCAGTAACGAATGTGCCTTGTTGAACATTTCGAACTGATTCTGCAGTGTTCGATTTCGATGGGCATTTTGGCGATATACCTATATCCCTTGTACGGGGCTAGGTACCCTGTCTTATTGTTGTAACCGCTATCCACCAAATAGTATTTTCCTGCAAAATTTGTTTCATTTCATTTTCAATTTAACAGTACTGTGTACTACTTAAATTATTCTTCAATTAACTTGTCTTGGTTTGTAATTTTTTTTTTGTTAATAATAATAAATTTGTTGAATAATTTCATTACTAAATTAATTTTTTCCCAATTTTGTTTTCAATTACTCCTTTTCATTTTGTTCTTTTGTTCTCAAAAATTATATTCCCAATTACAGCATTGTTTGTGAATTATAATAATTAATTTTTTTTTATGACAATTACATTTTCATTAATAAAAATTGTTCTTATCCCAATTTTTTTTTCAATTACTATTTACCACTTAAATTATGTTTCAATTACCTTGTCTCAGTTTTTTGTTCGTCTAATAATGAATTATTCTTGTCAATTATTTCGTTAGTAATTTTTTCTTTTTCCATTTTTGTTTTCAATTACTATTTCATTGTGAAGTTCTTTTGTTGTGAAAAATTATATTTCCAATTACGAAATTATTTTTCTAATTACTTTCTATTTCATTAACAGCATTTCTATTTCCAATTCTTTTTTAATTAATTTAAATTATAAATTATAACATTTCATTTTCATTTTCACATTCTTATTTACCACTTAATTATTTTTCAAAACTTTTCATTTTCATTTGTTTCATTTTTTTAATTTGTTTGCAAAATTTTTGAACAATGGGAAATAAACTACATTAGACAACTGATTTTGTTGACAAAATAAAAAAAGACAATAATTTTCACAATTTTGTTGCCAAGAAAATACATTATTGAAAATATTTATATTTATATTTTCTACGTATTCATATTTCTGTTTAATATTTTTTACCTGGTGCGGGGTGCGGGAAGCAATGTTTTGGCTCGGTTGTCAAGTAGTGCAAAACCCGGCTGTCGTGCATGCTCCAGTTCCAACCGACAGAGACAAATGTGAAGCACAAATTAAAGTCGCATATGGTAATTATATTCTATATCGGCACGCCTTTCCGGCCATAGTATGATGTGGCGTACTCTTGCGAGACACGAGCCATCACGTGCGTCCCGTCCAATGCACCGATGCAGTCCTACGCAACACACCAATTTTTTACAAATTAACATAACTTAATCATGGTTTTTTTCTAAGCTTTAAAAAATTTGCACATTTATGGAAATTGTCACCTTGAATGGCCAGTACCGCTGCTGCGACTGTAAATGTGGATGGCCCCCTTGTTGTACTTGTTTGGGCATAAGACTTCTACTATGAACTGATGTAAACGGTATCATAACTTGCATTACCTCATGAAAATTGCGTGACAGTGTCTCCTTTGAGTGTTGGAACCGTTCTTGCAAATTTTTCCAAGATAGACCCTGCAATGCACAAATAAAAATGGCTACCTTCTCTTCCAGCGGAACGCCATGCTCCCGCTGCGGCAACGTCAATCCAAAACTGTGAAGCGCGTCACATAACAACAAGAACACTGGTTGTGACATACTGACAGCATCTTCAAACCGGCCCTGGTGGCCGTTAAACAACTCAAACATCCATAAACGTCCCGAAAGTATTGACGTATTTCGAGGGACTTTGTGATAATGGTTGTAATAATATCTTGCCGCACTACTCCATGCTTCTACCAAGTTGTGATCAATTTCGACCACCATTTCCCTCGCAATTTCATCGATAGCTTCCGGGGATGTACCATGTTGCACGCGGTGACTTGGACCTACGTCGTTCGCCATTTGGAAATGTAAGAACGAAAAATGTGAAAAGCTTGAAAAACTTCCAAGGAAATAAACGAGTTCTGGGTAGATGGAGAGAGAGGGACAGAGAGAAAACCACACTGTGAACTAAGAAGGAAAAAAGACTGCAGAGGGGAAGAATATAATGGCTAAGGTTGTAGGGGCCATTTTGTTTCATGCGCGTAGCTTTTTGTGATGTAAGGGATTCAACAACTCGTCAAGGGTGCCTACATGTTTGATTCTCTTTTTTGTGGGAACCAAAAAAAATTTAATAATGTGCACAAAATAATATTTTGTGCAACTATGATAATAAACTGGACAGCTTGTTCTGGTATGATTTTTGTGAAACAGTGTTCACACAATTTCATTTTGTTCTGTTGCATATTTGTTGTGTTCTCTACCTATTTTTCATATTTTATAGTCAACATTTTAATTTGTTCAAATAAATAAAATAAAAAAATGTGTTCACAATACAAAATTGCGCACAAAATAATTGTCAACAATAACATGTGGGCCAACAAATTTTTTAATACAAATATCATTATAATTTGATTTTTTATACAAAATTCAACATTTTTATATTCAATTTGTTTTATACGTTGTAATTAACTGTTTCATTTTTTATATTCTAATTATTTTCAAAAACTGTTTGAAGAACTGCTCTACAATTTGAACAAAATGACGGTTTCATTTTTTCAATTTCTTCATTTTGTACACTAATAAATTTGGAGAACTATTAAATATTTCCGGGTGTAATATTGGATATATCTTCATTCCACAAATTTTTTTACACAACCAAAATCATTTATGAACCGAGACAACCATTTATACACCAAATAAACAACAAACAAAAAATATAAGCAATTCATATTCGTTTACACATGAAATGAAAACTGATTTTGCAAATGTAAAATAACAAAAGCTGTCCATCACATACAGGGTACGCACATATTGACTGAAAAAGGAATTTTTACACGTCCAGATTCCCATAATTGAAGTAGAGTAATTGTCAACAAGTTGCCAAACACAACAATGTTCACGTGGCTGCTGCAGTGATGTGAGGGATACATCCATTACATCACAAAGCAACCTGCCTAATGAAAAAGCTCTGCTCTACAATTGTAGCACCTGTCCAGATTCTCACAAATAGACAATATTGAAGCAAGTTGACAAACACACAGCAAATCACGTGCCTGCTGCATAAAAAGTAATACAACATCCAACACATCACACACCGATTCCGTAAGAAAAAAAGCCTACAGCCACTGTCGAATCTGTTTGTAAGGGAAGGAAAAGAAAATACATACACTCACGGGTTGTTGGCAGGGGAAAAAAATGTAAAACAAACATAGGAGGTAGCAACATGGTAGAAAACTAACGCAGGATAGTAATAAAACATGAACCCTTTCCGGTGACTAAAGCCGTCAAAACCACCCAGTCATTCCGAGGCCGTGAGTTGGCGTTGATGGGCCATCCATATTCTGGGACTTCTTCATTCGCAGCCAAGTAATGACTGCTGCGTCCGTCGGAATTTGCAACAATATTGCTTGATTTTTCGGATTGTCCATTAGCGTTAAACCATAAGGGATTAGTGGGTCTTGCGGGTCCAAGCCTTGTAGGGAGTACAACCTTGCCATACACTTGCGAATGCAGTCCGAGGCCGAATCTCCATACTCATGATGCACGCGGACTTCACGTTGTTGTAATTTAACTGAAGACGCAAGGTTTTCCATGCTACTCGCCAAGAGCGATGCTCCTTCACTCAGCCCTTTTTTTCGCTGTGGGTGTGTTGTGCGACTGGATTTGCGTTTGCTCCCGCCACTCATAGGTGTGTCATCAGCGTGAATTGTCGATGACGTAGCATGTACAGTGACCGGGGTGTCCTCCTTTTGCGCACAAGTGTGGTGGACAGTGTGTTCATGCTGCGCGGATGGCTGGAAATGGGGCAAACCACTGCTGTCCTCGCAGTCTTCTTCGTCTACCAGTAAAGGATTGTCCTCGGTGGCGACAGGTTCGAACGCTGCCCCTGGTGTCCATGCAAATTTCCCGATTGCCATTGCACCTTCGTATACCCTTCGCATTAGGTCCATATGCTCCAACGGTTTCGTTTTGAACTTCAGTGCATTCCTGTCAATCTGGGAAAAACCAAAACACGTAAACATAACTTAAAACAAGGAAGGAGGAGAAACACAACAGCCATGATACATGTTTATATCAAAATATAAAAGATGAACCAAAGAGAGATTTTGAAAAAATAATCCAAAAAAGAGATTTTGAAAGCTTTTTCAGATTTTCTGACTAACCAAACAAAAACCCTACAATTTTTAAAAAATTATCAAAAAAAGAGGAACCAAATAGAGTGAATAGTATGAACCAGTAGTCTACAATTAATAAAATTTCCTATCATCAAAACTAAATGTCTGTATTTATAAACGCAAGCACTGTTTACATTTACATTTTAAATATAAACATTTTAATTAAAACAAAAAATTTTGATGATAAGAAAAAGAAAAAGAAAAATACTTCATCTGCATAATTTTTCTTCCATAAACCTCTCGAATGACATGACAAGAAAAAGTTAAATTAATGATTCACATTCCTACACTCTTCTCTTCCTTTAAAACTTTATAGTCATTCTTGCCAAGTCATTTAAAAAGTTTATAGAGTAAAAATTAGGTAGATATAGCACTGACTGAGGTTAATAACTAGGCTGCATCTGATTGAAAAGTAGCTGGCAAAAATGAGTGTGGTTGACACCTTTAATAGGAATACAGATTTCCAAGCTTGAACCTCCAAGAAAGCAGCCTTACTGCCAAGGCAATTGACTTGGGTCGAGAGAATTAAAGAAAGTGAATCTGCAAGAGAGCACATGTTTTCACTAACTGCGTGGATTTTCATATGAAGAGCCATGAGAAAGGCTAGATATTATGATTGAGGAATCAAATTGTTCGCCACAGTTTTCCTCTCATTTTTTTCTAGTGGGGGGAGGGTAATGAATAAACGGCTTCAAAGCTCCAAGCCAAAGTTTCAGAAATCAGAGAGGATGAAATAAGAAGGCTCAAACCCGTTCTATCCACCATCAATCCCACTCTCTCTCACTACAAAGACCAAGGGTTTTAACTGTAACTCCAGGTATAAAGGATCCATCACTATTATTATGAATCCCCTGAGGCGTATTGGTCTAAACACAAAAGGCACAGGAGATCTCTACCCCTTCCCTTGTAGAAGATTGGGAGGGGCATTTTCTGAACTCTAAAAATGCCCAAGTGTAAATAAAAAGAGTCTTCTTGGGAAACCTAGAATCCCTCAAATTGATGGTAAGAGCGACGAAAAAGAGAACGAGAAGCCACGTCTAAGAAAGTGAAGAATATAAAGGGAAGCTATGCTCTACCTCAATAGTATTGTTTGAAAAATAGAATAATACAAATGGTCTGATTCTACATCTTCTAATGCTATATAATATATACCACTATTCCACAATATTAATTATCACTCTAACTCTCATAATAGACACAATGGGAAAGAAGAATTATAGAACAAGGAGACACAGCTAAGAAAAGGAGGAACAAGGAACAAAATTATGAGGACAAATAAAAAAGTTTAAAAAATAAAAATTACAATGTTCTATTAAAGTTCTCCATCAATCATCATGATATCTTTATTTACATTTCATTTCGGACAAAACCCCACCCATGACATTTGAGTTTGTAGCGAAGGACATAATTGAACTAGTTTATAAGGTTAAAATATTTTTAAAAAATTAAAAATATTTATCATTAAAAAGAATAATTTTATGTTGCATAAAAGTCTGTTCCAATGCGCTTCGACCTAGTTGCAGAACGAGACATAGAACAAGTCCATTATACCATCTATTATGTCTTCAAAAGAGACTTTCTTAGTCCATTATCTGTGTTGTTGGATTTGATTAGTCTATTAGGCTTACCTGCAAAGGTTGGGAATGTTGTATATTTTACAAATTTCTTGTATAAAAATGTGGTGGGCCTCACATATCATTGTTTGTAGAGTACATATTCTGTAGAATGGCTCACAATGCAGCCAAAGAAAATTCTTCAAAGTGAACACCTTCATGCTCAGCTCAAGCTCAGGATGCTAAAAGATTTTGATTGGACTCTAGCTCATACCTAATATATGATAAGAAATTAACTCTGGCTTGTTTTATGACAGTCAGAGGGACAGCTTACTTTTAGTCTTTTTTTTTTTTTTTTTTTTGAATGTCTTACTAAGTAGTGATGTTTTTTTGTGGAGCATGCATTTAGTTGAGAAATTTTTTTCTTCGTCTACTGGTAAACACTGTTATAAAAGAAAAGAAAATATGCTATGGTAGGCGGATGAGTTCGCAAATGAGTTTTAAATCATCTCCATAACATAAACAATCAAGGTAAGATAACAGAAAAACAATAGTGACATAATGTAAGGGTTTTGGGAAGGTGCTTAACATGTCAAGGAGGGAATGGAAACAAACAAACATGTGGGCGTTTTTTGTCAACTACGCAAATGAAATTAGTTTATTTGAAGACTGAATGATAAGCCCAAAGCAACGTGACGTAACAAATTGGTGTCTACTCATGCACTACTAGTACATGCCCATTCACATTCATAAGCATAAAACAGCAAGACACAACAACCTGAGGCACAGAGATTTGTTAATGAATCTTGCTTGGCCAACTTACCAAAGTATATAAGCAACCTGTTTGGAGTGAAAAATAGGTGTGCAGGTAACCACATAGGTTCAACGCCAGTCAAACACACACCAATGCAATTTGGAGTACGAAATGGCAGTGAAAGTCAAGTACTTGCCCACAGAAACTCACAAAACAGTTAAAAAAATTTCACAAAACAGTCATACATAGGGAGGGAGACAGAGAGACGGATAGGCAACTTGGCAAGTATAACAACGGTTGTTGGGGTGAAAAGTAGGTGTCTAACCAGGTTTAGTTCTTGTTTTTGGTCACATTAAAATATTAATGAAGAATTTTTAAAAATATATATTGTAACATATGCATGACTATCACGTTGGATGTTACAAACAAGAATATGGAATTGTTACCTTTTCATAATGGGCCCACCAGTCGTCGGATGCTTGTATCAAACCAGTTGCTTCATTGTAACTTATGCCGGTTGGCCCATGCCTGCTGTCCATTAGGCGTGACCACGACTGCCAATCCTTTTTCAGTAACGCGTACTTGTTTTGCAGTTGCTTCACATCATGGACCTTATGTGTACGCTCCTCGAAGGCCTTGGCGACAGCCTTGTATCCGTGCATCGTCATTGTATGGAAGCTGCCCTTGAAACCTGAGTCCAACTCTTTGATAACAAGTTGCAAGAACATGCGCACCGTGTCAGAGTCCCAATTTGCTTTGTGCACATTTGCGGACTGCGGTTGAGACTGTTTACCACCGCGCTTACGCAAATGTTTCAAAGGTGTCGACTGCGATTGTGAGTGCTCCATTTCTATACTACAATGCAACAGTAATTGTGGCATATGTCAAAAAGCAACATCGTGACAACATGAAAATGGTAAATAACAATATTTATAAAAGAAATTGCCATCCATTTCCTTTTAGTTTAAAAAATTAGCAATGATATATTTGTCTGTTCGTAGTTTAAATTGTCATCCATTTCCTTTTACTTAAAAACTACCTATCGTCTTATTAATGTCATACCCTCTCATACTGGAGCCAACTCCTCTCATACGCTAACGATGCCGGAACAAATCTTCAACCTTAAACCTTCTATTGAATCAGCAAATACACAGTGATGATGCCCCAATTTGCCCTAATTTGCCCCAATTGTTTTGAAACACTAATCTCCATTTTGTTTTCTAGATGTTTTCAACAAGCAAAAAAGAAACAGACCCAAATGGTTGACACATCAAGTGAGGATTTAAAGACCCAACAAACTCAAGCTTTGCGAAATATCCAAATCGAAAATTGTGAACATTACAAGCATATCATCACATAACTAGGAGAAAAAAAAAGAAAAAAAATGTCAAAATCGAAAATATTTTCTCAATGGGTATCTGAGAAAACAAAAGCTTTACAGAACCTTAAATACCCAAAGCCATCACACACCCAGAAGAAAAAATCTACAAATTTTTTGAAGGGCTTTGTGGGTAATCTTCACCGACCAAAAAGAGAGAGACCCAGAAGGCTAAAACATCGACCCACGCATATAGTATGAAAGAGGGGTTAGGTTATGAGGCAGCCATTAAAGACAAAGGAAAGTGGAGGAACAGAGGAGAGAGGAGAGAGTGATGAAGAAGGTAAAGAAAAGAAAAGGTTGGAAAGTAGAAGTGTGAGAGTGGAGAGAGTTATTAATTCGGGTGATTCGGGGGGCTCATTTTCGAGCTACATAGCGGTTCTGAATGGGGAAATGTACAGAATTGGTTCAGGAAAAATCAAAGATTTTCTTTGCACCTACCAAATCGCCGAAAATGAGGAAATGTACAGAATTGGTTCACATGCCCAAAATCAGTGGCGTAAAAGAGATGTTACCTTGTTCTTTGGGGGATACAAGCCGAAGAAGTGTAGATCTGGTCGGCGGTGGTGTAGATCTAGACGAGGGATGGTCCTTCCTGTCGGTTACCGTTTTCAGGTGATCGCGTCGAGGTCTGCCTTTGGCACGGCTGTGGCGGTGGTGCAAGATGAAGGGTGTGACGGATCTTCGGCAGTGGGCGGTGTGTCTTTGACGGACTAGACTTGTTCAACCGACTGAGGGTTTTTGTCTTGCTTGCCGTTCTTGCAAATGGAGATTGGAGAAGGAAAGGGGCTTTCTGATAGCGTATATTTGTGATATATTCGACTCAGATGCAGCAACAAAAAGGAAGGGCAGAAACGTAATTTTACCCTCTGCAGAGTCAGACAGGGTTTTGCCGCCCAATGCATAGAGATAAGGTAACTTTTTGGCTTTTTTGATAACTTTTTGGCTTTTTATCTTTTTTAGTAGATCCCAAATCAGCCCAGTATAATTCATTTGTATTTTATTCATATGAATTTTAAAATTCAACAATTAATTCTCTTAAAATATTATCTTATTACCATTAATATTTTTCTGTTAGAATTCTGTTAAAAAAATTTCAAAAAATCAGATTATGTATAAAGTACGTGGCACATTTATTGAATTTTGAACACAATAATCTGGTGATCTCGTTTACACTTTGTCACTAAGATAAGAGAAACAAAGTGCAAATGAAATTATCAGATAAAAATATTATTATCCTAAAATAATCAAATAACAGGTATTATTATTTAAACAAATTTAATAAATGTGTCATATTCTTTACACAAGATTTAATATTTTACAAATTCCTAATAAAATCCTAACAAAAAGAGTTAAATATAATAAAATAATATTTTGAAAGAATTAACTATTGAATTTTAAAGTTTAGATAGGTAAAATATAAATGCATCATACTTTAAAGGGATATTTACCAATAAATCCTATTTGACAAACAGTTTTACCGATTGGTCGTATGGTTATTTCTATTGTTCTGATTAGTCCTATTAGTGGGGAATATCTTACCAGTTGATCCTATTTCCTTTGTTTGGTAACATTAAGTAGTCAAATATACCCTTCCTTGTGTGTGTCACGTAACATACATCATTTTAAGGAAAAAAGTATAAAAAGCCTTAGTGTACTTTGTTGATGTGTGGCACCCACCGATCACCCTCATAAAAACACGTACTAAACACTATGTGTCACGTGACATACATTATTTTAAGACAAAAAATATAAAGAACCTTAGTACACTTTATTGATGTGTGGCAACCACCAATCACCCTCAATATTGTGGGGGAGGTGTGTCTAGGTGTTGCATTTCAGTTGTGGTTTGTGTTTCTAATGTCAAATGTATTAACAATGGCTATGGGCTTTCTTCTTTGGGTTGTGTGCCACGTGGCACTCATCTCAATTACTCTTAGTTACCAAAAGCCCTTATATGCTTCAGTGTTGTATGGCACCCATTGATGTGACATGTGCCAGTCCTTCCGTGTAAAACATAAAATGTCCTTAGTGCCGTTTTTCGGAATGTGACACCAACTACGTGGCACGTGACTTCCTTCACGCGACTTTCCTCAAATTGAAAACAGCACAATCAAGTTGTGTGGCTCACGCGCATTAAAAACAATTCTTTTGTCCAGCTGTAAAGCTGAAACAAACAACCAAATTAAATAGCAAATGTGTCTTTTCACAAATAAAAGGACCAAACAGAACATTAAAAAACATTTGGGACCAAATGGATCATAAGTTTAACATTTAAGATTTATTGGTAACTTTCCCTACTTTAAAAGGTTTATTATAATTACCTTAAAACTTATTAATTTGGTTAGGGGCAGCTACCCCTCAAATCTTGTAAAATTATTGTTGAACCTATGCTTGTGGAAATTTTTTTTTTTTTTTTCAATTAAATCTCTCAAAATTTTTATTTGTGCTCCCTAAATCTTTTATGGTCCATCCCTTTTCTCTTTATTTCTAAAATATGAACAAAATCTAGTATTCCAGTGTATATCTCTTCCAAGAGTACAAATTTGCACATCAATGAACACCGTCATACTATTATATGACGCACCATATTATATAGACAAGCAATATTACCATTGTACCAAACTTGGGCAATATTGCATAAAGAGACCTATATAGTTCATTACAATAAATTTGTGTTGATTCTAATCAATATATATTGTGTTGATTCTAATCAGTACATATATAGATTTCTTGAATATTGAAGGCATGATTAAACCAAATCAAACTAAACCAAGTTGATCAATTCCTTTGCCTCAAATAGCTCCCAATCAAAATGTCAACTCTGTCGTTACAAAAGAGATATAATTATGATTTTTTAGGATCTTTATACCTTCATACAAGATGTTTTGGATTGAATTGTGTGTATACACATGAGTTCTATTTTGATGTTGATTAGTGATTTAGGTTTTCTCTAAAATAACACAAATTGAGTAAATCAAAATAGGACAATTGCATTAGCCCATTGCAAACTACACTCTTCTACAAGAATTTGCTATCTAGGATGGTTTAGTAGCAGTGTATGAAAAGTTTAACATGAATTTACGGTTTCAATAATAGAAGTGATTGATCAAATGGGAGGGTAACAGACATGAATTTACGGTTTCAATAATAGAAGTGATTGATCAAATGGGAGGGTAACAGACAATTGTGGTTTGTTTAGTTGATAGGGATATCAAAAATGGTATAGGATTTTGTACAAAAGAGTAAGAGAAAAGGAAAACGAAGGTCGAAAAATTAATAGCTCAGAGGTCATGTTGGTTTGGTTTTTTGGGAAGAAAGATTGGGTGTTTGGGGAAGATGGTTAAAAGTAAGTTTTTGACTTTTAATCAAACATTTTGGCTTTTTCAAAATGTCATTTGGGAAGTTAATAAAAAGTTATTTTATAATTTTTTTATTTATTTATGTTGTCACATCATAATCAAATAACTAAAATATCCCCATCTATTTTAAAAAATAACTATTTTCACTCATGTGACTCGTTTAAACAATATAGAAAGTATAACTGTAATTTCATAGATAGCTTTTAGCTACCTTCCCAAATAATTTGATGGCAAAAAACCATTTTGGCTTTTTCGGCCCAAGCTGCAAAATGCAGCTTCTTTCTTTTGTTCTTAAATGAAGCCTGAATTAAAGAGTGTTTGGTTAGTGTATGGATGAGGAAGTCAACTATTTTCTTGTACTACTAATCTCCATTGGTAGGACTATCAATCCTATTGAGAGGTTGAGACTTAAAAATTGAGTGAGTGGATTAGTGAATTTTTAGATGATTTTATGCAAAATTTATATTTTTTACAACAAAAAATAATAATTATAACATTAAAAAATACTAAAAATGAAAAAAATATTAATTTTATATATTAATATTATTTATAGTATTACTAATCTAGTATAAATAAATACTCTTTATCCTACCTCTCTAATCTAATATCACCATACTAATAATCTCCTTACTCAATAATTTTACCGTACTCTTAATCTTTTCCACCTTATGAAATCAAACAAATGTGACCAAAATAAAATTTACATGAAATGATGAAGGTGAAAATGTAATTTGCTCGTATAGTTTGGGTAAGACTATCTCTTTCTAGACCATTGCTGCCATGTTGGTTAATTATTGGGTATACGTTGTGATTTATCAGTCTTTGAATTGCTCGACATGATTGATATTTACTTTATTTGTAGAAGGCATGTAGCACCACCTAGTTATATTACTCATCAATTACCAAATAAATTATCAACTATTATTTTTTTTATATCCTAACATAAAATTATAGACAGTACTCTTTTAAGGTCTCGTTTGGGAACATATTAATTTAGTAATTTTTTAATTATTTGACTAATATATGAGTTAAAAAAACTAGTATGTTTGGGATGACTTTTTAATTTTTTACGAAAAGATGTGCAAAAAGTAGAGAGAAAAGATTTTTTGGTATAAGTTGTTGGCTTTTTAATTCTTTTAGTGATTTTTTGACTTTTTGACTAAACAAGGCTTTAATCCCAACATTTATAATCTACTTGACTATGAACGGCTGATTAGGAAGGTTCATAGTTTCACAATGTGCCTTCTCCCACTGTATAGTCTTCCTTTTGTATTGCCAGAATTGTGGCTGCTTTGCTTTTGACCCAGTGGTGGTTAAAAGCAAAAACGAAAACAAAATTATCATCAATAATTTGTCACTTATGTAATTAATTCATTGGTGTAATTTAATACTCACCCACCACACTTTGTGAAGGATATGATGGCCTAGCTTATATGGGATTGTGGACCATGCGGTGGTTATTAGGCCAAGTTTAGTAACTCAAAACTAATTTATCTATTTATTTTTTTTATCACATTACTTCTTTATTTTTTTACATATTTTTTCGTAAAAAGATAAAAAGTACATTTATTTAGATCATCCCAAACAATCCCTTAGTATAGTTCATCTTTGGTGTCATTTGATTCTTTAATTTTTGTTGGCTATAAGGAATTTTTACAAACAGTAAAGCCATTCTTAATTAATTTTATTTACCCGTCTTCGAAAGAATCCTCCTCCCTGGGGTCCAGAGCATACTGCTGCCGTCCAGAAAATTAAAACGAGAGTAAAACAGTTACCATGTTTACAGTTACCTAATCCAAATTGGAAGAAAATTGTTGAAACTGATGCTTCCAATGAAGGATTTGGTGGGATTCTAAAGCAACTTAATCCCAAGACCCAGAAGGAAGAATTATTAAGATTTCATTCGGGCCATTGGAATAAAGCCGCTTTAAATTATTCCACTATCAAACAGGAATGTTTAGCCATTGTAAAATGTGTTCTTAAATTCCAGGATGATCTTTTAAACCAGCATTTTATCATCAGAGTTGATTGCTCTGCTGCAAAACAAATTTTCAAAAAAGATGTTAAAAACTTAGCATCTAAACAGATATTTCTTACTTGGCAAAGTTATTTATCCAATTTTGATTTTGATATTGAACATATTAAAGGGGAAAATAACTCTTTGCCTGATTTCTTGACCAGGGAATATCTCCAGAAATCCACTCCTGAAGAGGAGGATGACCAGCAAAGGCCATAGAGGCCGAGGTCGTAGCCGAGGCGGTCACATCCCTCGCTATGATCCAACAAAATTTCCAGCCCTTTCCAGGGGCCAAACCAGTAATCCATCAGCTAAGGATATACTCCTTAAAACTGAAGAACCATATACTCCTAACAGTATTACCGAGGAAACTATCCTCTGGATTGAATCTGCAGATGAACAATGGATGACAGATCCATGGGAGATAAAAAGGCGGTATCTTACCACCCAACAATCTCCTCCCCACTTTGATCAGTACCGATATATCTATGAACAGATATTAACAGAAACTGGAGCTTGTGAATTCAAGCATCATTTGCATGATCCGAATAAAACTACCAGTCCGATCTCTTTTAGTAAGATCACCATCCGTTCAATTATGCCCATTTCTACTTGGGGCATCCATCCGCATACACTTCGCGATCTTGATCTTCGCAATAAACAGACCAAATATACATATTGGGATTACATAGACGCTTTTACTCAAGTGTTCTATTACCAAAATCCGATCAAAAACCACTCTTGGTTTATCCGTATTTGCCCTGATGTCCTAAAAAACGATGTCCCAAATTGGTTCCTCGTTCGGTGGGATAAATTTGGTCTTTCCATAGACATCTTACCAGAACCTATCCGAGTTGCTTTTAATGAGTGGAATTGTGCTTATTCCAGAGCCTATTCTTATCTCAACAAAAACAAAGAACTTTCAATCAGTAAAGCACTTGTTCATTTTACTATCCGTTTAAATATCCCATGGATATGGAAATGGGAATTTGCTTGTGATTACCAGAACAAAGTCCCCCGACTTAAAAGAATCTTTTTTGTTAAATGGTGGGATAAGGGTATGAATCCTATCATAACAGAAACTGTGGACAAAATCAACCAGCACACCAAAGCCTGTTTTGACTCTGTCAAACAGTCAGCTCTTCCAGCACCACCAGCATTGGCCAGTAATCCTTTTATCCAGATTCAAAAGGAATTACGCCAACAGTATCCTCATTTATCAGAAAATGAAATCATAATTAAAAGTATGGATTTCTTGAAAGAACAGTTTCTTCAAACAGTACCAC
The DNA here is from genome assembly GCA_036172215.1 of Camellia granthamiana. NCBI lineage: Eukaryota > Viridiplantae > Streptophyta > Magnoliopsida > Ericales > Theaceae > Camellia > Camellia granthamiana. The sequence continues at coordinate 40,934,300 of CM069912.1, forward strand.
AACCTGATGATGCCTCTATGAGGTCAGGCACAAGTCAGACTGCATCAGAATCAGAAAGTGATCCAGCCGAACACGTGTTGGCAAGCGAATCACAAGATCCAGAAGAAGATGAGAGCAATCTTGGTGATTTTTGGGATTCTCTAACAGCCATTATTGCCGAAAAAATCTCAAAAGATAAAGGCAAGGGACCAGCGCATTAAGACGTCGGCACAACAGGACAAACCACTTTTACAAAAGTCGTCAACCATTATCTGCAAAGAGAAGATGCTGTCTCCCACTCCGAAAAAGTTTGAAGATAAGAGATAAGGAGCAATCTGATGACCCAATTCAGAATTGCCACGTGTCCTCTTCTTTATCCGATTTTATATTATAAAAGGGCAAGCTTCACCCTTGTTGAAGCAGGTCGCAAATTTTAGTTTTTCTTTTCCTTCTTTTGTAATATTTCCTCCCAACCCCCTCATGTAAAATATTCCTACTTCCTCAATAAAAATTAGTTTTTATATGTATGCCCTCTGTTGATTGTCTTGAACAATTATTGTGGTTTTTACAATTTTGGCAAAACCAGAAAAATCATTATCTTAATACACCCGTAGATTTCTACACTCAGCCGTATATCTCTACCCGTATAGCAGAGTGTGATCAGCGAATTGTAGAGATCCAGGTGCTGATCAACGAACAGGTAGTGGCCTGGGCGGCCAGGAGGCCTCCACCTCCACAGTAACAGTAAGTATATGAGATTATATATGTTGTAATTTGTTTCTTTTACACCTATATTATGTTTATACTTATTCCTGGGTTTGTGCCTTTGTAAGGTTAATTAATTGGTAAGGTTAATGGGACGTCACTCAAGTCGCGTAAGGTTAGGTCGTGTTGCAGAGAGTGCGTAGACCGTATTACCTGTAAGTCGTTGACAGACGTGTTAGCCTCAACCTTTAGTAAGCACCTTTAATGGTATCAGAGCCATGTTTAATTATTAACATAATACTAGTATAAATTAAATAAATTAGACATATATGATCACCATACACCATGACTGAACAACAAGAGAATACCGTAGTCATACCAGAAAATGAATCAGTAACCTCTGTAGGAAATACAGTATCCTCGTTAGCAGAAGCTGCTGAAATGGTAGCATATCAGGATGTAAAGGACGCTTTAGATAAGTGGACTATTCCGTTAGTAGATCCGAAAACAATTTATAAAAAAGGACGTTTTCAATTCTTCAGTAAAACAATCATCAAAACTTTTGAACATGCATCATGTATTCAAAATAATGATGAAATTATCCGATTAATCCATATTAATGATTTTGTTCCGTTTGTAAAAGACTATAAGTACATCCATATAGGATTGGTACAAATAGCTTTTAAACCTTTAACCCTTTTAGGTCAATACCAGTATTCAATGCACACTTCGTGATGGTAGATGTCTCAACTGGAGAGCATCTCTCATGGGAGCTATTGAAACTAGTCTTTCCCATGGACCAGTATATTTTGATATATATCCAAATCTTAGCATAGCTATGACTGATGCTAATATCTCCGATGTTTTAGAACTTAGAGTTCTTACTCATGGTTATGAGTATAAACCAGGATCACCTCCTTTTTCAGTCCATTCCAGAATATATATTAAGGCTTTAACAACTTTAAATCCTTATGTGAGAAAGAAAACTGAGTCTGGAAAAACAGTATTAATTGAAACCAATCTGTATAACAGTCAGGTAGCTGTACCTAGGTTAATACCATAGTCAGAAATAACCTTTCCCGAAAAATGGCATATCCCAAATACTGTACCACCTACACCTATGATCCAGCATAACATAGATGATGTTATCCAGACACAAGGCGGTAATGTTTACCTCCAATTCCAGCGACCTCTGATTACTAGAAGCAATTCTTCAAATGCTAGTTTTAGAACAGCTCCAAGAAGCTTTTCTAATAACAGTTTTAGAACTGCAAACAGGAGTTTTTCCAACAACAGTTTCAATCTATTCCACCCTACCGCGTAGATTTACCAGAATCTAGCAGACAGTCAGTGGACTCCATATTACAACAGATACCTTCTAGGCCACCAAGTCGGCCACCTAGTGATCCACAGGATGACCCTATGAATTCAGAAATTCAAAGAGTTAGGATATCCCAAAATAGGATACCTCATGGTGTTTATACAGCACCACCACCAGATAGTCCTACGGCCAGTGATATGAACTTTGAAATTTAATAGATTTTTCACCAGGAAGTGAAACTAGAAAAATAATAAACCAGGAATTTAACCAGGAACAATATAAGGAATTTAGGAAATGGTATTTTGCAAACCATAACCTTCAACAGTTAGACAATTACAAAACTCAGTATTATCAATATCTGGAGTCGCAACAGAAGATAATACCTTTTGTAGAATGGTATGAAACTATAACATTACCTCAAATAAATGTTATAGAAGATCAATATAAAACCTGGACTACAACAGAAGGACAAGCAATAAGTGCTATTCATCCGCCTCCTTAAGCCTTAGAATTAGCACCTAATGGCGAAACCACTAGACAACCTTTAGTTGCTACTGCCTATATTGATGCCCAATCCGGCAGATTTGCAAAAACAGAATATATGCAATTAAAAGATTTCGGTCTTATCATCCGACAACATAATTACACTAACTTGATTTGCCAAACTATGAGCAGACAATTAACCCGTATAGAAGAAGCTGTTTCTACCTTAAGGATAGAAGTCTAGCCACACCAGTTAGCTGGTAGTTCAACCATTCATCCAGTATCTATTAAACCCTCATTAGAAATCAGTAATTTTAAACTGAAACCTCCAAATACAGAATTTATGGATACTCTTCTGCAAAGAATGCAGAATTTAAATGTCCGACCACCTGAAAACCCAACATCTGGATCTATACAAATGCTTAGAGCAGAACCAGTCCTCGAACCAGATCATTTGTCACCAGAACAAATTCATGAACTACAAATGAATTTTCAAGAACCACAAACAGTTAATAAATTGACAAATTATAGTCCATCCCGACCAGTTATTCTTCCACCAACTAGAAATTACTATTCTCGTCCGACTCCTCCTGATTTTCTTTGGAAGAAGCATACCAGACTAATCAGACTTCATATCATGGTAAAACCATTTATGAATGGAATATTGATGGTGAATCCGAATATGTAATTTTTACACGCTTACATCAAATGTTGATGTATGCAACTGTCTGCCGTCAATATAACAATCAGGATCAAGCCATAGCCAAATTTATTATTAATGGCTTTATAGGACAACTTAAAGGATGGTGGGATAATGTTCTCACTACTGCCCAACAGTTAGAAATCCTCAACTCTGTCAAAATCGAGGTCGATCCGACTACTCGGCAACCGGTTCAACAGCAGGATGCTGTGTACACATTAATTCAAACAATTATCCTCCATTTTATTAGTACCAGTACAAGTACTGCCGATCATGGCAGAGAACTTCTCCAGAATCTCCGTTGTCCATCCCCTTACCTATTTTCGATGGTATAAGGATGTGTTCTTGACTAAGGTCATGCAACGGCCTGATGGTAACAGTACTCATTGGAAAGCCAAATTTATTGATGGCCTTCCTACCCTTTTTGCCGAACGCGTTAGGAAAAAACTTCGGGACCGCCATGACCGGATGTCTATTCCTTACGACCAGTATACATATGGACAACTTTGTTCTATCATAACGGATGAAGGTCTTTCCCTTTGTAATGACCCTTAAACTTCATTATCAAATGAAGCAACAGAATCTAACAGGTAGAAAAGAATTATGAGAGTTCTGTGAACAGTTTGCTTATGAACCAGCTATTCAATATCCGGGAAACCCAGAAAAATTTCCCACAAAAAACCTTACAAATCCACCAGAAAGAGGTCACATAAGCTTAGCCATCCGAATTCTACCAAGAAGTTTTATCCGAAAAATACTCCCCATAAAAAATATAAAGGAAAGTCAAAATCCAAATCAAAAGTTAAATGTTATAATGTGGACAAACAGGACATTATGCTAACCGATGTAAATCCAAAGCTAAATCTAAAGTTAATGAATTACAACTAGATTTAGAGATTAAGGAACAGATACTCCAAGCTCTTGAAGCAGAAGAAATTTCAACCGATGGTGAATCTCCATCTGAGGATGAGATTAATCAGTTATATTCCACATCCGATAGTGAAGATGACCCTGATGAACAGAATCCCTGTCCCTGTTCTACTAATCAGGAACAAATATCAGAAATTAACTATTGGAAATCCATTGTGGAAATGAATGGATTAAATCTAGGCGAACCCAGTAGCATCAATGTATTAACAGATACTCAGAAAGATATGCTCGCTGTAGCAGATCAGATCCAGGATCCAGAAATGAAAATTAAGTATTTAAAGATGTGTTATGAACATCACCAAACAGCACAAGAGACACCAAACATACCCGACTATTCCTATAGTCTCCAAACTGTAATAAACAGAATTCAAACCAATCCGATGACAGAAAAACCAACAACCCTACAGGATTTAAAAATAGAAATTAATATTTAAAAACATAAGTAAAACACTTGCAAACAGCCAGTGCAGCCGCCATAAAAGATATTAAATATCTTCATACTCAATTACCAGCAAAACAAACAGCAGAAGCTGAAACTAAACCAGAGGTTCAACCAGAATCCTCAACTCCATATCTGTTATTAGTTAACCAGGTAACATTTCAGAAATGGTACATAAAAATTTCCTTTATGATTAAACCCGATTTTATTATTAAAGATGCTATTGCTTTAGTCGATAAGTGGCGCTGACATGAACTGTATCCAAAAAGGTATAGTTCCAACCAGATATTTTGAAAAAACTACTCAAAGTCTAACCAGTGCCAGTGGGAATTCTCTCCAAATCAGGTATAAAATACCCGAAGCTTATATTTGTAATGAAGATCTCTGTCTTCCTACATCATTTGTATTAGTCAGAAATCTTGCTACAAACATAATATTAGGCACTCCTTTTTTATGTCTTTTAATGCCTATTCAGAAAATTGACTCAACAGGTATTTATTCCCAATTACAAGGAAAATCAGTAATGTTTGAATTCATTACACAGCCGTATACAAAAGAATTAGATCAGATTAGAGATCTAGTTACTTTTAAACAGAATGAGATAAATTTTTTAGCCAAAGAAGTTTCTTTCCTAACAACAGAACAAAGGTTACAACAACCTTCATTACAACAGAAAATTAAAATCATTGAAAAAGAATTTCAAACCGAAGTCTGTGGCACTATTCCTAATGCTTTTTGGAATAGAAAGAAATACACGGTCACATTACCATATGAACCCGATTTTGATGAAAAATATATTCCAACTAGAGCTTGCCCTAGCCAAATGAAAAAGGAATATATGGAATTATGTAAAACAGAAATTCAAAGTCTTCTAGACAAAAGATTAATCCGATCTAGTCACTCCCCTTGGAGTTGCACAGCCTTTTATGTAAATAAAAATGCTGAAATTGAACGAGGAGTTCCTCGCCTCGTCATCAATTATAAACCCTTAAATGATAAACTGAAATGGATCAGATATCCCCTTCCAAATAAAAAAGATCTTTTAGATCGATTACAGGATGCAATCATATTTTCTAAATTTGATTTAAAATCAGGATATTGGCAAATTGAAATTGCAGAACAGGACCGATATAAAACTGCATTTACTGTACCCTTTGGACATTATGAGTGGAATGTAATGCCCTTTGGTCTTAAAAATGCCCCATCCAAATTTCAACATATCATGAATGATATTTTCAATCCGTTTACTGCATTTACTCTGTCATATATTGATGATGTATTAATTTATTCTTCATCCATTGAACAGCATATTAAACATCTTAATATTTTTAAGCATGTTATTCACAGAAATAGATTAGTGTTTTCTGCTCCCAATATGCAGCTTTTCCAAACAACAATCAGATATCTTGGACATAATATTTCTAATGGAAGTATTATTCCAATTAACCGTAGTATTGAGTTTGCCTCCAAATTTCCTGATGAAATTAAAGATAAAACTATAATTTCATAGATAGCTTTTAGCTACCTTCCCAAATAATTTGATGGCAAAAAACTATTTTGGCTTTTTCGGCCAAGCTGCAAAATGCATCTTCTTTCTTTTGTTCTTAAATGAAGCCTGACTTAAAGAGTGTTTGGTTAGTGTTATGAATGAGGAAGTCAACTATTTTCTGTACTACTAATCTCCGTTGCTAGGACTATCAATCCTATTGAGAGGTTGAGACTTAAAAATTGAGTGAGTGGATTAGTGAATTTTTAGATGATTTTATGCAAAATTTATATATTTTACCACAAAAAATAATAATTATAACATTAAAAAAATACTAAAAATGAAAAAAATATTAATTTTATATATTAATATTATTTATAGTATTACTAATCTAGTATAAATAAATACTCTTTATCATACCTCTCTAATTTAATATCACCATACTAATAATCTCCTTACTCAATAATTTTAGCGTACTCTTAATCTTTTCCACCTTATGAAATCAAACAAATGTGACCAAAATAAAATTTACGTGAAATGATGAAGGTGAAAATGTAATTTGCTCGTATAGTTTGGGTAAGACTATCTCTTTCTAGACCATTGCTGCCATGTTGGTTAATTATTGGGTATACGTTGTGATTTATCAGTCTTTGAATTGCTCGACATGATTGATATTTACTTTATTTGTAGAAGGCATGTAGCACCACCTAGTTATATTACTCATCAATTACCAAATAAATTATCAACTATTATTTTTTTTATATCCTAACATAAAATTATAGACAGTACTCTTTTAAGGTCTCGTTTGGGAACATGTTAATTTAGTAATTTTTTAGTTATTTGGCTAATATATGAGTTAAAAAAACTAGTATGTTTGGGATGACTTTTTAATTTTTTACGAAAAGATGTGCAAAAAGTAGAGAGAAAAGATTTTTTGGTATAAGTTGTTGGCTTTTTGATTCTTTTA